>CM066606.1:57201446-58401446 GCA_033816785.1 Picus viridis
CAATGATCTGGACAAGGGGATTGAGTCCATCATCAGTAAGTTTGCAGATGACACCAAGCTGGGGGCAGGTGTTCATCTGTTAGAGGGTTGGAGAGCTCTGCAGGACCTTGAAGGCTGGATAGATGGGCAGGTTCCAAGGGCATGAGATTTAACACATCCAAGTGCTGGGTTCTACATATTGGCCACAAGAACCCCATGCAGTGCTACAGGCTGGGGTCAGAGTGGCTGGAGAGCTGCCAGGTAGAAAGGGACCTTGGGGGTACTGGTTGATAGTAAGATGAACATGAGCCAGCAGTTTGCCCAGGTGGCCAAGAAGGCAAATGGCATCCTGGCCTGGATCAGGAATAGTGTGGCCAGCAGGAGCAGGGAGGTGATTCTCCCCCTGTACTCAGCACTGGTTAGGCCACACCTTGAGTCCTGTGTCCAGTTCTGGGCCCCTCAGTTTAGGAAAGATGTTGAGTTGCTGGAATGTGTCCAGAGAAGGGCAACAAAGCTTGTGAGGTGTTTGAAGCACAAGCCCTATGAGGAGAGGCTGAGTGAGCTGGGATTGCTTAGCCTGGAGAAGAGGAGGCTCAGAGGAGACGTTATTGCTGTCTACAATTACCTGAAGGGAGGTTGAAGCCAAGAAGGGGTTGGCCTCTTCTCCCAGGCAACCAGCACCAGAACAAGAGGACACAGTCTCAAGCTGCACCAAGGGATGTTTAGGCTGGATGTTAGGAAGAAGTTCTTCATAGAAAGAGTGATTTGCCATTGGAATGGGCTGCCCAGGGAGGTGGTGGGGTCACTATCACTGGAGGTGTTTAAGAAGAGACTGGATGAGGCATTTGGTGCCATGGTTGAGTTGATAAGATGGTATTGGGTGATAGGTTGCACTTGATGATCTCCAAGATCTTTTCCAACCTGGTTAATCCCTATTCTATTCTATTCTATTCTATTCTATTCTATTCTATTCTATTCTATCTATTCTATTTTTCTATCCTTTTCTATTGTCCTTTCCAGGCTGAAGAAGCCCAGCTCCCTCAACCTCTCCTCATAGCAGAGGTGCTTCAACCCCTGACCATTTTTTTGGCTCCACACCTGATACAGTACTCCAGGTGAGGTTTCACCAGAGTAAAGTGGCAGAATCACCTCTCTGGATCTGCAGACCACAATTCTCTTGATGCAGCCCACGATGTGATTTGCCTTCTGGTCTGCAAGCATACACTGTCTGCTCATGTCCAGCTTCCCATCAGCACCCCAAGTCCTTTTCCACAGGGCTCCATTCTATCTCCTCATCCCCCAGGCTGTATTGATAGTGAGGATTCTCCTGGCCCAGGTGCAGAATTTTGCATTTGCTCTTCTTGAACCTTATGAGGTTCACCTGAGCCTGCTTCTCCAGCCTGTCCAGATCCCTCTGGATGACATCCTGTCCCTCTAGTATATTGACAACACTACTCAGCTTGGTGTCATCTGAAATTTGCTGATGGTGCACTCAATCCCACTGTCTATATAATTGATAAAAATAATAAACAGTACAGGTCCATACCTATAACGTTCAATATCATAAATGTCATGCTCCCAATATAAGGGTGTTGCTTTTTATAGTATTTGTTGGCAAAGGTGTCTTTCTTTGCTATTGTTATTCCAATTCATTCATATTCTGCATTGTTCTATTAAACTCTCCTTATCTCAACCCATAGTTTTCATTTTGCTCCCAATTTCTCCTTCCCACCCTATCTGGAGGAAGAACAGGAGTGAGGGGCAGTTGTGTGAGTGGCCATCTGGCACTCATCTGCAGCTGGATTTAAAACCATAACAATCCTGTATCAGTTACAGAAATAAAACCCAAGCACTAAGGAGTCTACAGAAAAGATAAGGCATGGCATTTTATATGCCTAGTTCAAAATGTATTGCCTTTTCTAACAAGTCTGACTGGGACAGAGTTTTCCTCAGAGCAGCCCACATGGTGCTGCGCTTTAGGTTTACAACGAGAATGGATAATGCACTGATGTTATAGCTATTGTTGAATAGTCCTCCCATACCATCAAGGCTTTCTTGGTTTCTTAACCTACCCCCCAATTTAGCAGTAGAACTGGGGGTGCGGGAGTTTCCAAAGTAGTCACTGCTCAGAGACTGTCTAGGCAATAGTCTGCTGGTGGAAAGTAATGAGTGATTGCCTTTGATGTCCTCTTTGCTCTTTCTTTCTCTTCCTTTCACTTAATAAACTTCCTGGCTCAGCCCTAGAGTTTTTATCACTTTTGCCCTTTTGATTCTCTTCTCCATCCCTGGAGCAGTGAGTGAGAGACTGAGTGGAGGCATAGCTGCTTGGTGGAGTCAACCGACCACACTGTTCTTCAGAAAATGAAAACCAAAGACACAAGGTTTCATGGAACTGTACTGAGAAGAGTTTATCATTCTTGGAGTTCTAAATTTACAAACTGGAGGTTTACGCTGGTGAGCAGACACACATCAGAGGAATATAACCCTGACTGATACTATGATACTATGATACTACTATGATAATTATTTATTGATGATCTGGATGAGGGCATTGAGTCCATCATCAGTAAATTTGCAGACGACACCAAGCTGGGGGCAGCAGTTGATCTGCTGGAGGGAAGAGAAGATTTGCAGGGACCTTGACAGGCTGGACAGATGGGCAGAGTCCAATGGCATGAGATTTAACACCTCCAAGTGCCCGGTTCTGCACATTGGCCACAGCAACCCCATGCAGTGCTACAGGCTGGGGTCAGAGTGGCTGGAGAGCAGCCAGGCAGAGAGGGACCTGGGGGTGCTGGTTGATGGGAGGCTAAACATGAGCCAGCAGTGTGCCCACACAGCCAAGAGGGCCAATGGCATCCTGGCCTGCATTAGGAATAGTATGGCCAGCAGGAGCAGGGAGGTCATTGTGCCCCTGTACTCTGCACTGGTTAGGCCGCACCTTGAGTACTGTGTCCAGTTCTGGGCCCCTCAGTTTAAGAAGGACATCGAGACACTTGAACGTGTCCAGAGAAGGGCAACAAGGCTGGTGAGAGGCCTTGAGCACAAGCCCTATGAGGAGAGGCTGAGGGAGCTGGGGCTGTTTAGCCTGGAAAAGAGGAGGCTCAGGGGTGACCTCATTGCTCTCTACAACTACCTGAAAGGTGGTTGTAGCCAGGAAGGGGTTGGCCTCTTCTTCCAGGCAGCCAGCACCAGAACAAGGGGACACAGTCTGAAGCTGCGCCAGGGAAGTTTAGGCTCGAGGTGAGGAGAAAGTTCTTCACCGAGAGAGTGATTCGTCATTGGAATGGGCTGCCCGGGGAGGTGGTGGAGTCGCCGTCCCTGGAGGTGTTCAAGAGGGGACTGGATGTGGCACTTGGTGCCATGGTCTAGTCGTGAGGTTTGTGGTTACAGGTTGGACTCAATGATCTTTGAGGTCTCTTCCAACCTTGGTAATACTACTACTATACTACTATAATATGCCCTTCATACTGAGTTTCTCTTAAATCCAGACTGTCACTGAATATCTACATAACACAAACACAGTCCATGCATTTTTTAGCTAATTTAGTAATATCCAGAATTTTGCAATGCCACCAGTGGTAGAATTATTATAGAGAATAAAATATTTATGTGATTTACACAAGGCATTCAATTTTTCTTCTTATTATAATGATACATTAAGTGATAATTATTTCAATAACTAAAGACAATTTCTTTGCAGTATTCCATTAAAGATGCCATACAAGTAAATGAACAGTTGTCCAATGTTAAAATCAAAATGCTTCTAGGAGTATAAATGTAATGTAATACAACCATGTCAAAATCAAAGTTACGAAATGAAAGGCACTCAAGAGTTAAACTCACAAGAATATCAAATACGTAAGAGACCATTCAAACCATCTTAACTCTGTATGATCACGACTGCATGCAGTAGGTAAGCGTGTTTTAACTGCTTTGTCTTTCCCAAGAAGTGCAAAATCCTTGTACTCTGGTATTTCCTGTGTCATGCAGACACGTCTTCCACATTCCTGTATTTCCCTACAAAAAGTCTTTAAATGATAGTTTTTCCCCTCTACTAAAGTTAAATATGAGGATTTACTGCTCACTACAGAGTCTTTTCTCTTTTTGTAATGAAAAATTATCTTTTAACAGCAGCCAGATTTACAGAATCTCAATCACAGTAATTCAAAATGACTAGAATATTCACTATTTCTAATGGGACACAGACAGATTCTTCCTCCAAATATTATAGGCACCTCATGTGCTATAATGAAGTAACAGCTATTGAGTAATGAGTATATGAAGAAACAAGAGGAGGTAACAGCTATTTTGAAAGTGCAATCCATCATGAAAGATTTAGAATTGAAATCTTAACTCTTCTCTAACATTGAATAAGTAACTTTCAGTTAGTTACATTAGAAAGACAGTGGTGATGAATCTGAATATGTATAAAATTTAAAAAAAAAACCCTTTTAATAATGTAAACAATCTGAAATTTATCTTCTACAGATCATTAACAATAAAATAAAACATGATATTGCTCACACATTTGAGATAATTTTTGCATTTTTGTAGCTAGTCTGCTGTTTTCATTCTGTCTCTTGTAGGGGGAAAAATTAATTCAACTTAAGTTGCCATCTCAATTTTAATAATTCATTTCCAATCACTGCTTCTACATTTATTTTGCAAGAAAACATGTTGTCCAATAGTAAGTTAAATTTGCCTTACCCCAATGTCCAGTAATAACTTAAATTACTACACAATATAGCTATGTGAAATGCCCATTCAGCACACTGTGTTTTGCATATTGGCACCCTAGCATGGATCTAAATAATGATATTAGAAAAGATTACAATTTTTTATTACATGACATTCAACAATGTGGCTATTTTAGGGTGATGCCTAGGAAATTTTCCAAAGATTGAGTAGAAAGTGGTAAAACATAAATAAATTACCATTGGATGCAAAAGAAAAATAATGACTAAGTCAAAATAATCCCATTGGCCTGATAACTAACATAAAGTTGGTTGTATAAACTAAATTCTTCTCTTTCCAGCTCTTTGCTCTGGCAGATACTAGCTGATGGCTTTTGCTTGGCTGGTGCTGACCTTGGCTGCATTCTTGCTGTGGCTAAGTACTAACAAGCTACTATCTGATCTTCTTTCTATTTTCCCTTGTATGGGGGTGGAGGGTGGGGATGGGGGGTGGAGAGGAGAGGGAAGTAGTCCCCTGGTTTTGTCCAGGGGGTTCAAGCTGGAGAGTGGCCAGGCAGAGAGGGACCCTAGGCTTTTGTCCAGGGGGGTTCTTGTGTTGTTTATGAATTGTAAACACATGTAAATATTGTATATTTTGTGCATATTCATTGCATTTCATATTTCTATATTGTAGTTTTGCTTGTAAATACAGCTTCATTTGCTTCCACTAAGATAATCAGGCAATTTTATTATGGGGATAATTTCTACCCACCACAAAAGACAAAAGAAATATTCCTATCTATTTTGTCTTATTACTTTACCTGCACCATCCCCTCATAAAAGTCGTTTAAAAAATGTTAGTTTACCTTTGTGAACACATTTCTGGATATCCCAGAGAGAAACTTTATGTGTATTTAAGATTATTATTAGAAATAAGGTGAAAGTGTATCATTTTGAACCCAGTCATACACAAAACCCCTCACCAAAGTATGTATATATTAAAGCCTCAAAACAGAACACACGCACAAGTTCCAGCAGCAGCAAGAAAAGACTTTCTTTCCCTGTATGCAAAAAAACAACTTCAGATGAAGGCAGACATCTTCTTCAGGAAATTGCAACCCAAACAGTTAAAGATTGGCAGGTTTATACAAGCAACCGAAAGAGGGTTTATAATAAAGTATCAAGCCATTTCAATTGCAGGAATCCCTCCCAACTCTGCCAATAAGATATTAATGCACAGTGCATCCAATTTTGCTTTCAGTTAATAGTTACATCCAACTTACATTAAAGTAACTAAAAGCAGAAATTGACCCTTCAAATATGATACACTCTCGTTAGGCCTTTAGAGCAGGGAACATCCATTTGTTATATATTTGGACAGAGCTCAGCAAAATAGGTCATAATTTCATTGTGATCTTTAGGTGTGACTGCAATACAAATGTAATAATAGTAATGATGCTAATAATAAAAATTATTATTATTATTATTATCAAATTCTAACCTATTATTTTCTTCTTAGTGTGTGGTAAAGAGAGTTACATATTTTCTGCTTGGCTTTTTTTTGTTTTGTTACTTTTTTTCTCTAAGGAACTACTAATTTACAGGAATCTTTGAAGCTGCAGTTTACTGATAGAGTTGTCTGCTGTTAACAGGCATAAACAGTCAGCCTGTGTAAACCAATATGAATTCTGTCATTTTGTTCTACAAAGCAATGATGGAACAAGACACTGAAGACTGGGAAAAGATGTTTTGTAGACAGCAAACTGATTAAAGCCTCTGGCACACAGCAACAGTGTCTTAAAGCACCTCGACTTGTTCATTTTAGTCTCATGGTTTAAAAAATACAAATTGAGGTAAATTGCTCCTTGAGATTGACAAGGAGTGGTGGTTCCAAAATAAATCTAGACTGTTGATTTAGGAGTAGGGCTTCTAGTATTTTCTGTTACTTTCATGAAAGATAACATTTCTGGAAGAAAGTCAAAGTGTCTCTCTTTTCATTGACTAACTCTTAAGCACTTTATTTTCATAAATAACCCTTTCAAGGATCTTATCTAACATGGTTTACTAACATTTCCAAACTCAGGGTGAAAAAGCCATCAGAATGATGCGAATTAAGCTGTCAACAAGTACTAATAAAATGTGACAGCTGCCCAAAAGCTTTCATTCCTTTTGTTTAAACATCAAGTTGAAAGTCAAAACATAGTGCAATCTTTTTCTGAAACTAGCCCCACTTAAAGGACAAAACTCAGAATAAAAATAAATGTCAGTAGCTGTTGTTAGGAAAAAATCTTATCCGGAGTAGTAAATTTTATGGACAGATGTATCAACTCTCAGACACGTACCAGAAATTGTTTTAATGTAGTATGCCCTCTTTACTTTGTGCAAACCTGCATAAAACACGTTGTCTTGAAAAAAAAAGCACGTCCTGTAAATAAAGTATTTTCCTCCCCTTAAGATAAGGATAGATTTTATTCTGTAACTGAGAAATGCTTTTACTACTCTTAGCCTTAAACCAAGTTTCAGAACTTTGTCTAAAATTACTGATATACAAATATTGTATATCACTATAGACAGATACAGTAGCACCAGACTTATGTATTGCAATACTTTCTGTATTTTTTAAAAAATTAATAAACTAAAAAGCTTTTAAAAAAACAGAGAAATAGTATATGACAGGTTATAGTATTTTATAGTAGGGATTTTTTTATTAAATTAGATATATAAAATATTTGTGAACTAATTCTGCAAATATATTTGAAAACAGTAACTCTAATTTGACTCATACAGTTGCTCATGTGTACTTTAATTTTCTATTTCTTTCTTCCTGTAGTCTTTAAATAATAAATTGTTTCCTCAACCAGTAAATTATTCATACTCACCCCTTTTCAATGCTCCCTGTTTGGCAAAGAGTACCTTCAGCTGCTGGAATACTGTTGGTAACGCAGCGGTTACTTTTGCTGAGGCACCAGAGCTCTCTACACACTTCCTAGGAAAGAAGGCAGAAGCAAGTTGATCAGAATAAAAGCCTAAAATCACTTCCAGTCCTCATACACGCATGTATACATAGATTTGTTTTGAAGAGAGACTATTAGGAAGTGGGTGGGATATAGATGGTGATCATATATTCAAGAACAATTTTTACATGGTAAAAGGATACTACTAGTATGAAGCACCAATAATTATTTTCATTTCTTTTGGTTAAAACTAAAGTTTCTGAGTCCACAGTACTTGCACTCCTCGTCTGTAAACTTGCTAAAACAGTGTCGTAAGTGTGTTCTAATTAAGCAATGTACTAAAATATTTCCTACAGGATTTTTAGATTTGGGGCTCCTGTTTCATAAATTATTTAGCCTACCCTACTTCCCTGTGTTGTCAGTATTAATCACTTTTTTCCTACTGCATATTCTCATTTGGGTTTGCACATTTACTCATATAAATTGAGCCTGTTCTTTTGACACTGAAGATATTGTTGCTTCAGCTGCCTTTGGATTCAGCCATGTTTGTAGTATGAAATCAGAAGTGCTTTGGTTTCACAGTATATGACTTCCATTATAATCTCTGAAATATCATCACTTTGAGATCTGTGTAAGAGTTTTCAACCTGCTTATAGATATATTCTAACTAAGTGGTTTTAAATTTAATATTTAAAATTAATATTTAATTGATATTTAAAATTAATTTATTATAGTCATGGCTATTTAATTTTACTAATCACTGCTTGAAGTCATATCCTAAAATTAATCCCTGTACATATTCTATGGCTGAACCTTGGTATAAGGAACAGAAGGAAAAGACAGTGTTACAAGTTAATAGGCACCTTGCCCCCACCCCACGTCAACAGGAACAACTGTTATACTCTACCCTAAGATTCACATTTCCTGCATATACAAATGGATTTATTTATATATTGTTCACTAGCACTTGTAACAGTACAAGTTTTCCTCAAATAATGCAAATTTTTTTTCCAAGTTTAAAATCAGATGGTTCCATTCTTGCAGGAGTGCTAACACAGTGTATTTATTTTCACAATCAAGACAATCAATTTAGCTTTTTTAAAAAAAAAGAAAAATAAAACAACATTAAAAACATATCATAGCAGAATGGTCTGAAATGAGTAGGAATGAGTACTGATCATTTCTGGAGTTTCCATCTAATTTCTGACAGTTAGGCCTAAGGTATTTTGTCCTCTTTGGTGGGTGACTCTATGGAAACTTAAGTGGATTATTAAGATTCCTTCTAGGATAAATATTGTCACTTGTAAAACCATACCTGTAGCCAATGTACAATTATCTTACTTTGCAGATTAAAAATTTTAATTGAAAAATGCAAACAGCATAGACATTTACTCACTTAAATCTCAGAATAAAACACTTGCTTTTGCACTCAGTTGATAAAATTTTCAGATTAATATACACAGTCATGAATAAATATACTATATAAAATAGAAAATAGAATAGGGAAGGAAGAGAAGATACATCACAAAGATGATGGAAAAAATCTAACTGGATTACTAATTTCACAGAAAATTAGGTGGTAAAGTTCAACACTAAATCAAATTCACATCTGTATTAACCATGAATCCAAACCCAAATATAGTATAGATTTTAAAATGAAAACCTATAACTGTTTCCTTTCAGACAGTGTGAAGTGCTCCTATCATAATCCTGCCTTATTTACTTATGTGTATAATTTATATGCTCATTATTTGCTTATTCAGGTGTGGTTTACATTGTCAAATCATAATTAAGTATTGGACTGTGACAATTCTGGTTCTGATCTTGTGTATTTTGCATCTGATCAAGTTCAAATATTAAAATTACTAGCTGTGTTTCTAAATTTAATACGATGTTCTGAAAAAAATAAAAAATTGCATTAAGAAATGAAGATTTGAAGCATTCCAATAGAGATAAATGAAAAAGAAAACAAGTTTTAGGTAACAGTTTGGAATTCAAAAACATTTATATTTCAGGGTGATTTGAATGCAGAATTACATTTTGTTGTCCAGAGTCTCTATGCAGAATTTAACTTATGATATGCCTACCCAAGTATATCATCTATATATTAGTATATAAGAGGACTAATTAATAAAACATGAATTTCACTGCAAAGCTAACATATCCAGACACAAGAATATTTAACAATTTTCTCCTGACTAAATTCTTTCTGTATACTCAGGTTTTCTTTGTGGGATGAGACTCCTTCGAATTCACTGAACTAACATCACGCAGACATTTTAATTTCAAATAAATAATCACCTGAACCATGTGAATTAATGAATACAGCACTTCAAATCTATTTTAGTTATTCTCCTGTTTGCAGGATGTTTCTAAACATGTCAGCTCACTTCTCCACTCTACAAAAAGAAAAATTCTTTCCTTCAGCCTAAATTGCTTTAAGAGACAGAATGAAAAGCACTGCATCAAAAGTTGGTATTACTACTGGCATTGTCTGGTAATCTTTAATCAGACCATAATTTCAGCAGAAGAAAATCCTCAGTATCATAAACTTAGCAAGGGCTGTAGCATACTATTAATATTTGAGCAAAGACCACTGCTTAAATCAGAAAGGAGTTCTATTTGAGAGATATACAATATCCCCAAAAATGACAGAATATTTCCTTATGCAGAGGACATATTAATTAAAATAACACAATATCTCAATTTGTAGAAACAATTTATAGTAAAAATTAAAAAAAAAAAAAAATTAGCAATTTCTTTTAAATATAACCAAACTTAAGACATTGTTTAGTTTCCCCTGCTGTTTGGCATTTAAAAGATAGAACAGAATAAGAACATTCTTTATCATCTTGTACACAAAACAAAAAGTAACAATAATCACAGAATTATAGAATTCTTTCAGTTGGACAAGACCTCTAAGATCATAAAATCCTACTATCAACCTAACTGCACCATGGTCATTAAAGCATGTCCTGAAGTAATTTGAAAACAAGGTATTCTAAAAGAATTAGAAAATCCACCTCTGCTGCTATTCCATTAAACAAAAGCAGAATTATACCAGGTACTATTATGGCTACATCTTCATTATTTTCAGCTGATTTTGGAAAGTTAGCTGGTAAATTCTGACTAAAATGCACAAAGTTTTCCCTTTTACAGCTCAACCCTATAGCTATGACTACCTCAGTTTCACAGTTATTTATTCTAGCTATTTTCTTATTACCACTGGCCTATCTGTAACATCTCTAAGCAACTGTTTTTAACAAGCCAGCCTTAAAAACATCTGAAGAACTGTCCTGGAAAGGTCAGGTCCAAAATCACTAGTAGAAAGTATACTGCTTTTTCGCAAACATGCACACATGCATGCACGCACCCCCACCCGCCAACATAAAGTGTCCCTTCATGGTAGTCTCTTCACTGGCAGACAGAGGATGAAGCTAAAATTAAATTTGTGTGGATAAATTACCATAGCTAAGATTAAGAAGCATAATCTGAAATTTATCAAATTACATCAAGTCAGTCTCCAAATGTGTGGATTTAATAACTACTAATTTCTAAAGCAAACAAGGGAAAGTGATTAAAAAATCCAGGAAACATAAACTGAAGCTGAGGCCTTTGACAAGATCAAGACAAGATAGATGACAACCTGTAACGGTGTATCTTAGGGCTCCATGACTTCAGTTTGGAATTCGGATGCTTGTATTTGCAGTAAATTAAACAAAGCTGAACCCATCTAGAGAAAAAAACAGCAAATCAAATTATCTTCCTTTTGCCTAGGTGTTATCAATGATGGAGCCTCTTCCTGTTGTGTCATGCAGAGTTACATACAGGCATGTCAACTTAAGTAACATCGAAGCTTCCTAGATCATAATCATCATAAATAGCAGCTCAATGAAAACTCAGTATTATGAGCAAAGATCAAACTGCTGTGCTGTTCTTAATGCTTTCCACCCTAATGAAAGCCTTCAACAGAAGTTAGTAGTTTGGCCCAGAGTATTAAAAACTAAGATTGGAAATACATTCACAATTCATATTTAACTGTGATAATTTGGGAGATTCCTTTCTTCGTTCATAGAATTTTTTAATGTTAATTTATATTTTATGTTGCTTCAGCACATTTAGTCAACAATATGCTGCACCTCTTGATGAGCATTTGCTAAAACAAAGCATAAAAATAGCTTGAATTGTAGCTTAAAATTCAGACCTCAAAAACACCAACCTAGAGCATTTTCAGCCTGATTGCTGGTAACATGATTAAAACCACAAGACTGTAATTATGGGTGAACTTAAGAAAGTTCAAAATTTAGTTCAGATAAGCACCCAAAAATTACTGATTTAGTGCTCAACTACCAAATGCTCATTAAGTGCTGAAGCATGTTATAAATCACAACATGCTGAAAGAATGTGAAACAGAATCTGAAGCTTATGTTGTACATTCATGTTACACTACCAGCATTCTTTCCTAAATATTGGGTGCTTATGTGAACCTTAGGGAAACTACAGAAACCCCACAAGGTCAATCACCTCCAAGTAGCACCTTGCCTTGCCATGCAACCTACTCATCTTTAGTCAAAATACATTCCAGCACCTGGAATCTCATTATCACTTCTACTATCATGTAACACACTACTTCTGCTTTGATCACAGCATTGCCCTTCCACTTTTTAAACAGCTTTCATAAGATCCAGGCGTATTGGGTGTTACATAGGATTTCCTTTGAACTAAAGAGAAAGGAAAAGAGAGGCACAGAGGGTCTGGAGACAAGTTAGTCCTACGAAAGAACAGGACATTGTCAGACAGGGACAACAGGAACTTCTTAGAAAAAACATATAAAAGCAATGTAAAACTTCAATAGGTTTCAGAAAGAGGAAAATTTCTGAGGTTTCCTTTTGCTATACACATCTTAACCTTAAAAAAAAAAAAAAAAGGAACAAACAAAAATCACCTCTATGAATAAACCTGAGTTTCAATTGCTCTTAATTACACCATGATCCTTGCACAAGAAAAGCTCCAAGCTTTAATCATTCTGAACAGAAAAGGCCCGCACAATAGTGATGAGACATTTTATACTTGACCAGCAAGACTTTATGAATAAAACATAAAAGAAATTATAATAAAAATAACAATATAATATTTTGATAGGATCTTCATTTCCTCTCTTTGCCTACACATACTTTTAACACCAATTCGCAAGTAACTTAACGTAAGTCCAACTGATTGAACTACTTGTGTTCTGCTAATACCAGGTATAAAGCAACTTAGCCACAGCATGATGAATGAAGCCAGGGGGAGGGGGGATAGAAGGGAGTAGGGGAAGATTACTGTTCAGTGAGTTATTACATGCTACAGAAAGATTCAATTGAATGCACAAACCTAGTCATAGTGTCAGTGGGTGAAGGAACAAAAGGGAGCTGGTTATTTTGGTCAAAGATGCAGCAATGGCTTTTGCGTCTAAAAAAAAAAATGCCAGAATATGCTTCCACATTCCTACAAAAACTTCATGTTTAATACCTATCTTTATTTAACATGAGTAAATCACACCAGTGTTTCATGAAAAAAGTTACTATTTAATTCACTAACATTAAAGTTTCTAGCACCTGCTTACAATGGTAGCTGTATTTCAGGCTATGTCCTAGAAGAAAAATTGCAGAATCATTGTGTGTAGTAATATGTCTATTCTGCTGGATTTGAAAGCTAGCCATCTCTGAACTGGCATGTGGGAAGCTAGAATGCAGTGAATGTATGTCAACTGCACGTCCTGTATTTCTGCAGACCACACTTTCCAAGCAACTTTCTATTAATGATAATTGACTTTATGGCCACTCCCCCTAACTCATTAAATACTTCTGAGAGACAACCAACAAAAGGATGTCTTGAAGGCAGCATGAGGATTCCTGATTGTAATAAAGATATATTCTAACTGTTTACAAGCAAGAAGTTCATGGCTTGAACTCTATCTGCCAAAATGTGAGTAATTATTCAGGTTTAAAGCAATTTTCATTGGCAAACTAACTGGACAACTTAACAGCAAGCATAAGACCATGACAAAGGAGAGCTACTTGTCATCAGCTAAAATACCTTACCTGATATCTAAATACTTCCAATGTGAAATACAAAGTGGTCCTGTTAATTTCAGTGAACCCATGTACACATAGGAAAGGAGAATTTGTCCCCCTTTCCCCTACTCAAAGTATATACTGACAGAAATGATGGTGGAAAAGGAGAAAATGTAAACCCAAACAACAAAAAACCACCAACCACCACAACAAATGCTTTATAGGCACAATGCTAGCAGGCAACAGGTTCACGGATCATAAAATAACACCACAGCAGCAGCAACCATATGCATAAAGTACTAACTGCTACTAAAACATCTGAGATTTTAGTCTCTACTCTAAAAATGTGGGGACCATCTCTAAAGTCAAGTATTACATTGAATCACAAACTCTGTAAATTACAGTCAGGAATATTCTAGGTATTATATAAACTGGTAAACCAGAGAAACTTAAAGTCAAGACTGGAATTCTTCTCTGAGTTAACTTAGAGACAGACAACAGCCCACAGTTTCTAGGTAGATGCTCATAGGTCAGGTAGGTAAGGACTCCATGAAAAATGTTCTCCTTAAACTTACCTAAACCAAAGGCCTGAAAAAGGTTCGGAACTAAGAGGGGAACTGGCATAAAAACAGAGCAAAGAACTGAGACATACTTGACAATCAGCAGAAGAGAGTTCACTCAGCATCACCCCACAAAATGTAACATATCTAGAAGTAGAATAAATGAATATGAACTAACAATATTCCTAATAACCTCAAAATCTCCCACTGCAGTGAATCCAGTAGGATACCTGAAAGCATATATTGCCTTTGTGCCAGTATTATATGGTGACATTTCCACCATTATGTATGCTCCTGAATTATGAAATAAATAGCTTGAGACACTGCCTCTCTATTCAAACCATCTATCTCTTTATGTAACTTCTCTAAAATTATCCCTAGAAAATATAGTATCCATAGCTATGTACATGTAACATTAGAAGGATCAGTCTACTTGATAACATAGTTTTGTCTTCTCAACTCACAAGATCTAAATCAGCTCTTGGCATTCTTGTCCAACTTATTGTGCTGAACAATATAGAGGAATCTGACAAAGAGCCACAATGTTTTTGCTGGAACAGTTCTGTCCATGAGTAATAAAATAACTTAATTAGGTCCAGTACTTAAAATACTATCAAAACAACTACCAAAAGCCTCCTTTTTACATAAAATTAGCTCCTTATCACCATACACAGAAAGGCAGACATTTGCACCCCCTTTACTACTTTTGTTACAATGTCTTAATTGTCAAACCACTCTTCATGTATTTAACTTCAAGTTCCTAAGTGAAAGAAGCTTCAGGTACTTAAATATCCAAAATTTTTTGCAGGATAAGGACACAGTCTATGACGAAAAGCAACAATATATAGAGGGATGGATGAGGAAATATGGGAGAAAGGACAATGAACACAGAGTAACACTAAAGCCAGATGGCTGAAAGGTAATTTTTCTAAAGGTTAATAAGCCATTATAACAGAGTTTCAAAACAGAAAGAATATCAAGAGTTTTCAATTTATTTTAAAAACACCACTTATCTTGACAGCTACATCAAAGACCAAAGGAGAACTGAAATTTTTTGGCCTTTTTTGAGAGTTTAATTTTTCTCTTGCGACATATCTCCACCTCCCCTCAGTAAAGAACATGAGAATGACAAAAAGGCAATTTTCTCTGAGATTGCCCTTTGGTTTAAATCTAATTTCCTTCTGGGTCACTAAATCCCATGTTGTAAATTCTGCTCTACTCCTTTCTTACCAGTTACTTGAAATAAAAAGGGCTAAATGAAGTGCTAGGGAGAAATTTGTGTATTAACTAGGTTTATGTTAGTTAGGGATTGTGGGTTTTCCCATCCATAGTTGCATCTGTGTCTGTTACAAACAGAATTAATGAACCATTAATGTCATCTTCATGTGAATAGGACATCAAACAGGAACATCCAAAGCACTGACTCTTTTGACAATGAGAGCGCCAAGCAGAGTATGCAACTTCGCTTTTCTTGACGTTTAGATCTAGTTTCACCACTCAATTCTAAAAATCCTTTCTTATAGGAGTAGGTCTTCCTTGTGTGGATATTTTCTATTTGAACTACTAGCTTTAAAAAATGATCTTTATTTTTCTCTTTTAAAGCTATCACTTGAAATCTGTACAATCACAATCATCACTATTTTTAGAGCATTATGGCCATAGCATTTTAAAACGAAAGTTCTCCTTTAAATGCATACAATTCCTTACAGTGAATACTAACCTGCTATTCTAATACATGCAGTCTGAATATAAAAAAATGTCTTTTTCTCTGAGACACTTATCATTTATGCTCCCAGTGATGGCACACTGACTGAACACAATATAGAACATCAGTTCAGAGGACTGAATGTCACACAAAGACATAACTTCTTCTAATTATTGCCAACTTCTTTTTTGCAACTGTAAGAGAATTCCAACAAAAGCTTTAAAACAAAAAGAAGGCACAAGGCAGAAGGCCAAGATTACCTACACACCTTCATTACTTCCAATGGCTTATGGTTTAGAAACTGATTTAAGAAAGTGTACTGTGCAATGTGATCATCAAAACAATGATGCATAGCTTAACAGTGTTTGAAAAAAGTAACATACACATGGAACAGATATGTTTTGCCAATTCTTAACTTTCCAGTTTAATTTAAAATGCAGTATATTTCCAAAGGCTGTGCTATAAATCATAGATTAAATACCTGCAGATTTCTTTAGTCTGAAAACAAAATAGTGCACCTGATGAGAATTTGTAAGGAAAAAAAAAGAAAGTTCAAAAAAAAAAAAGGTACGACTTAGATGTAGTGACAGGAAACAGGGCCCTTAAAGAACAGTGGGTTGGAAGTGAGAACTTTAAAAAGGCACAATAAAGGCCAAATGAGATTTGATGAGTGTTCAGGAGACCTGGTGAGCTAGTCAGCCAGCTACATAAAGCTTTTAAATCCTTTGCATAATGTGATCTGCCAAAGAGGCATCCCAGGAAAAATACTGCATTGATCACCACAGGAATATTAAAAATGGATTTTCTTTGTAGCTAGTGTTTA
Organism: Picus viridis; assembly: GCA_033816785.1. Taxonomy (NCBI): domain Eukaryota; kingdom Metazoa; phylum Chordata; class Aves; order Piciformes; family Picidae; genus Picus; species Picus viridis. The sequence continues at coordinate 57,218,200 of CM066606.1, forward strand.
GTGAGGCAAATATTAATTTAATGATTGCATGGTTTTATGTGAATAACCTACAAATCAAAGTATTATTAGAACTATTTACTTTTTAATCACTTGAAATGTTTGCAAGGTTAACTTAATTTAGTCTCAGCTGTTTATTTGATAACAAATACAGCAGAATCATAGAATTGTTTTGGCTACAAAAGACCTCTAAGATCACAGTATCACAGCATATTAGAGGTTGGAAGGGACCTCAAGAGATCATCAGGTCCATCTTCCCTGTGCCAAAGCAGGATTACTTAGGGTAGTCCACACAGGAATGCATCCAGGTGTGTCTTGAAAGTCTCCAGAGAAGGAAACTCCACAACCTCCCTAGGCAGCCTGTTCCAGTGCTCTGTCACCCTCACTGTAAAGAAGCTTCTTCTAATGTTGAGGTGAAATCTTCTGTATTCAAGTTTGAACCCATTGTTCCTTGTCTTATTACTGTGCACCACCAAAAAGAGCTTGGCCCCCTCCACTTGACACCCACCCCTCAGATATTTATACACATTGATGAGATCCCCTCTTAGTCTTCTTTTCTCAATCATTCAGTCCAACTGTCAATGCTTTTACTATATACTTTCACAGAATAACAGAATCACAGAATATCAGGGGCTGAAAGGGACCTCAAGAGATCATCTAGTCCAATCCCTTGCCTAAGCAGGGTCACCTATACTAGGTCACACAGGAACTGTTCCAGTGTTATGTCACCCTCACAGGGAAATCATTGTTCCTCCTGTTGCAATGGAACTTCCTATGCCTCAGCTGCCACCTATTGCCCCTTGTCCTGTCACTGGGCATCTACAAGAAGAGCCTGACCCCATCCTCTTGGCACTCACCTTTTACGTATTTATATACATTAGTGAGGTCACCCCTTTAGTGTCCTCTTCTCTAAGATAAAGAGATGTTCCACTCCCTTAATCATTTTCCTGGCTCTGTGCTGGACTCTCTAAAGCAGTTCCCTGTCCTTCTTGAACTGAAGGGCTCAGAACTGGACACAATACTCCAGATGCAGCCTCACCAGGGCAGAGTAGAGAGGGAGAAGAGCCTCTCTCGACCTACTGACCACACCCCTTCTAATACACCCCAGAATGGCATTGGCCTTCTTGACCACAGGAGCACATACCTTGGGCTTAAAGATTTTAAGTATTTGTAAATTTACTTCATAACGGTGCAAGTATGCAGATTTTCATTTCTATTGTGAATTTATTTACCTTAATTATTGCACAACGGTACTGGCAGCCCACATGTTGCTAGTACATAGCTATTCAGTATTTCATTCAGCTATCCACCTTCATAGTCCCATAACTCATCTTTACAAAAAAAGATCTGAACAATGTGAGAAACAATAAACTCAATGTGGAGGACCAAAAAAAAAAAAAGAGAGAGAGAAAATAAAACCAGACCTGACAAATCAATACAAGGACAAAGTAATTTTAAAATGTAGCTTTCAGGTGAAAAAGCCAACACAACAGATTTCCTGCTTCAAGATTAACAAAGCATGAACCTGATCTCATTTAACTGAAATCAGGGGAAAATTTATAGTACACTTTACAAGAGTCAGGATCAATTGTTTTGGCCTCCTTTTTTTCCTGAAAATTAAAGAAAGCTTTCCCTCAGCTAATTGCTAGCCATACATTTTGTGTACAGTACACACAAATGACTCAAGCAAAAGATGCAGCATAATAATTATAATGTACACCATGCTGTCAGAAATCTTCAAGCCACTACTGCATGTAACTGAAGATTTATGTTATAAAGGAATATAGACAAATGACTAAGCAGAACACTCAGCATAAGGATTTAGACTTCTTACCCCATATTTACACTGGCGGGATGTTGCTCCATACTGGAAGCGACATTGCTCATCAGCATCATACACCTGACCTGGGGCCACAGCTGGATAAAGAAAGTCACGCTTGGGAGGCTCATTATCAAGGCAAGTACCACGGCCCGAACTGTTCAACATAAAGGACCAAATCAATTAGGAGTTCTACTGACTGTAAATCACATTAATGATACAATGCATCTACTTCTTACTATTAACTGGGTGTAAAGTAAATACAACTGCAACAAACAAACAATAAGATGGTACACCCATAGTAAAAATTAAACTAAAGGGAATCAAGTAATTAAATTTTTAGCATTGTTATTAACAAAAATGCTTACTTTAGATTGTGAAATATATTTCATACATTATCCTTTTTGAAGTGTGATAATTTCTGAGCCACACAAGACTGATTTACATTTTTTCTTTTAAGATTCCTATTTTTTTCCCAGAAGAATAGCTACTTTCAATTATGGAATGAAAACAAAACAAGTTAAGCAAAATTTAAAAATTACATTTATAGTTCTTAATTACCTTTCTGATCCTTCAAACAGCTAAGCACAATTTTACAGATATGAGCATTTCAATTGATTGATATGAAAGTAAAACACATTTAGATTTCAATATGGCTAAATGTTTATAGTATTAGGACCTTAACATGCATGCTTTTCTTCCATCTGAGAGAACAAAACAGTCACAGTAGCAAAAATTCTGCAGGATCTTCAAATTGACCTATACCAAGGTGAGTAGGGGGGAAATAGTATGAATCCAAGATCTCTTCTACTGTATTTTATTTTAGTCTTTAAAATTTTGTGTTAGAACAAAGATTGTCATCTTTGAAAACTTTTTTTTTTTTTTTCCTTCTACATTCTCTGTTCTGTTTGCTGGTTAGTAGGTTTTCTTCCAAAACATGCCCATTTTCAACCACAGTATTTTAGTGTAGTGGAATAAATAACCAAGAATGCCAAACGCAGATAGAATTCTTGTTTAGACAGCTTTGTACTTCACTAAATATAACATTTCCATTTTATTTATAGAATCATAGAATCATAGAATCATAGAATCAGTCAGGGTTGGAAGGGACCACAAGGATCATCTAGTTCCAACCCCCCTGCCATGGGCAGGGACACCCTACACTAGATCACGCTGGCCAGAGCCTCGTCCAGCCTGGTCTTAAACACCTCCAGGGACTGGGCCTCAACCACCTCCCTGGACAACCCATTCCAGGGCTTCACCACTCTCATGGTAAAGAACTTCTTCCTCACATCCAGCCTGAATCTCCCCATTTCCATTTAGTCAGTGTGCACAAAAGATAAAAGATGTTTTTTACTGTCACTTCATATGTGATTAAGTGAAGATTTTAAAAAGAAAAATCTTGTGCCAATACTTTGCTTTTCCCCCCAATATTCCTAAAAATTGCCAGCATTTAACAGTATTTTTTTCCAACTCTTTTCCATGCACCTCACCAAAAGAATGTAATTTCAGAGATGAATGTTCTACACTGTTTCATGGAGATATCCAATTTTCTGCATTTTTAATCCACAGATTTAAAAAGGGCAAAAGGCCACCTCTAACTACACATGTTCTGCTCTTGTTTTAACCAGATTTATTACATCATTTTAAACACTACAATAAATCCTTTGGAAAAAGAAAAGAAACAAACTGCCAACCATTTTAGACAACAGCAAACAGCAACTAAGGGAATAACCAGGTAAATAGAGACAAAAATTATATCCAGTTACTAATCCAAACAATTGTGTGATTCACATGCACATACGCTCACATAGACACTTTCTCAGCAGGAATCTGTTTTTAAAATGTCAACTGTGTGATTCTGAAATAAAAAATAATACACTTTCCTCTTTATTCCAGTTTTAATTACGTCTTCTGACAGCATAAGTTAGGTAAACTACCCAGCATTGTCTTGAAATATTTCACTATTGTATCTTGCATGTATGAGGGGTATATGTTAATAATTCCAATCTGAAAATAAGTTAAATACAATCTGATTTTTTGATGCATTGTCTGGATCAGACCACCTCCCTGGGCAAACTGTTCCAGTGTCTCACCACCCTCAAGGGGAAGAACTTCTTCCTAAGCTCCAATCTAAATGTACCCATTTCTAGTTTTGTTCCATTCCCCCTAGTCCTATCACTACCTGACACCCTAAAAAGTCCCTCCCCAGCTTTCTTGTAGGCTCCCTTCAGATATTGGAAGGCCACAATTAGGTCTCCTTGGAGCCTTCTCTTCTCCAGATTGAATAGCTCCAACTCCCTTACTCTGCCCTCACAGGAGAGGTGCTCCAGCCCTCTGATCATCCTCGTGGCCCTTCTCTGGACACCTTCCAGCATGTCCAGATCCTTCCTGTAATACGGGCTCCAGAACGGGACACAGTACTCCAGGTGGAGTCTCATGAGAGCTGAGTAGAGGGCAAGAGTCACCTCTCCCAACCTGCTGGCCACACTTCTCTTGATGCAGCCCAGGATGTGATTGGCTATCTGGGCTGCAAGTGCACACTGGTGCCTCATGTTGAGCTTCTCATCCACCAGCACCCCCAAGTCTTCAGGGCTCCTCTCAAGCCAATCACTGCCCAGCCTGTATTAGTGCTTGGGATTGCCCTGACTGTGGCAGTTTTAGGCTATGCCTTTAAAAGTTAGCTGCAGATTTTGAACAGAGAAAGTGGAGAAATATAAACAATTCACAGTTGGGTGTAAAAAGGAAACAAAATATTATTCTCATTAATTTCATGGGCCAGATGTGTGAGATGTACCCTAGCAACCTCACACATTCCATTTCATTCCTTTCCTCCTTCTCTGGCTGTTTGGCTGTTTTCTTCTTGGCTGGGAGGATTTAGTCACTGTTAGCTGACCATGCAGATAAGGACACTAACGATGCTTTGAGCTAACAGTTCTACTAATGTCTTTCTCTTTTATTTGTTATTCTTCTGGCAGCCAGTCAATAGTAGTGTCCCCCAGGGATCAGTACTGGGGCCCACCATGTTCAATATCTTTACTGATGATCTGGACAAGGGGATTGAGTCCATCATCAGTAAATTTGCAGATGACACTAAGCTAGGGGCAGGTGTTCATCTGTTAGAGGGTTGGAGAGCTCTGCAGACAGACCTTGACAGGCTGGACAGATGGGCAGAGTCCAGCGGCATGAGATTTAACACCTCCAAGTGCTGGGTTCTACACATTGGCCACAACAACCCCATGCAGTCCTACAGGCTGGGGTCAGAATGGCTGGTGAGTGGCCAGGCAGAGAGGGACCTGGGGGTGCTGGTTGATAGTAGGCTGAACATGATCCAGCAGTGTGACCTGGTGGCCAAGAAAGCCAATGGCATCCTGGCCTGCATCAGGAACAGTGTGGCAAGCAGGAGCAGGGAGGTCATTCTGCCCCTGTACACTGCACTGGTTAGGCCACACCTTGAGTACTGTGTCCAGTTCTGGGCCCCTCAGTTTAGGAAAGGTGTTGACTTGCTGGAACGTGTCCAGAGAAGGGCAACAAAGCTAGTGAGGAGTTTGGAGTACAAGCCCTATGAGGAGAGGCTGAGGGAGCTGGGGTTACTTAGCCTGGAGAAAAGGAGGCTCAGAGGAGACGTTATTGCTGTCTACAACTACCTGAAGGGAGGTTGTAGCCAGGTGGGGAGTTCGTCTCTTCTCCCAGGCAACCAGCACCAGAACAAGAGGATACAGTCTCAAGCTGCACCAGGGGAGGTTTAGGCTGGATGTTAGGAAGAAGTTCTTCACAGAAAGAGTGATTTGCCATTGGAATGGGCTGCCCACAAGGTGGTGGAGTCACAATCACTGGAGGTATCACAGTATCACCAAGGTTGGAAGAGACCTCAAAGATCATCGAGTCCAACCTGTCACCACAGACCTCATGAGTAGACCATGGTACCAAGTGCAATGTCCAGTCCCCTCTTGAACGCCTCCAGGGACGGTGACTCCACCACCTCCCTGGGCAGCACATTCCAATGATGAACGACTCTCTCAGTGAAGAACTTTCTCCTCACTTTGAGCCTAAATCTCCCCTGTTGCAGCTTGAGACTGTGTCCCCTTGTTCTGGTGCTGGCTGCCTGGGAGAAGAGGCCAAGCCCTTCCTGGCTACAACCACCTTTCAGGTAGTTGTTGAGAGCAATGAGGTCACCCCTGAGCCTCCTCTTCTCCAGGCTAAACAGCCCCAGCTCCCTCAGCCTCTTCTCATAGGGCTTGTGCTCAAGGCCTCTCACCAGCCTTGTTGCCCTTCTCTGGACACATTCAAGTGTCTCAGTGTCCTTCCTAAACTGAAGGGCCCAGAACTGGACGCAGGACTCAAGGTGTGACCTAACCAGTGCAGAGTACAGGGGCACAATGACCTCCCTGCTCCTGCTGGCCACACTATTCCTAATACAGGCCAGGATGCCATTGGCCTTCTTGGCCACCTGGGCACACTGCTGGCTCATGTTTAGGCGGCTGTCGATCAGCACCCCCAGGTCCCTTTCTGTTTAGGAGCTCTCCAGCCACTCCGACCCCAGCCTGTAGCTCTGCATGGGGTTGCTGTGGCCAAAGTGCAGCACCCGGCACTTGGACTTGTTGAATGCCATCCCGTTGGACTCCGCCCATCTGTCCAGCCGATCGAGGTCCCTCTGCAGGGCCCTTCAGCCATCTAAATGATTAACACCTGCTCACACCTTGGTGTCATCTGCAAATTTGTTGATGACTGTCTCAATCCCCTCACCCAGATCATCAATGAAGATATAAAGAGGATGGGGCCCAGCACTGATCCCTGGGGGTTGCCACTGGTGACTGGCCTCCAGCTGGATGTGGCACCATTCACCACCACACTCTGGGCCAGGCCCTCCAGACAGTTCCTAACCCAGCGCAGAGTGTTGCTGTCCAAGCCACAAGCTGACAGCTTAGCCAGCAGTTTGCTGTGGGGGACAGTGTCAAAGACCTTGTTGAAGTCCAGATAGACCACATCCACAGGCCTCCCCACATCCAGCAGGTGGGTCACCTGATCATAGAAGGAGATCAGGTTGGAGAGGCAGGTCCTGCCCTTCCCAGATCCATGTTGGCTGGACCTGAGCCCTTGGCCATCCTGCAGGTGCGCAGTTATTGCCGCCAAGATAATCTGCTCCATCATTTTCCCTGGCAGTGAGGTCAGGCTGACTGGCCTATAGTTTCCAGGTTCCTCCATCCAACCCTTCTTGTGGATGGGGACCACATTGGCCAGTTTCCAGTCATCTGTGACCTCACCCGTGAGCCAGGACTGGAGGAAAATGATGGAGAGCGGCTTGGCCAGCTCATCTGCCAGCTCTCTCAAGTTCTGCCTGCTGCAATCATGGAGGTGAAGAAGCTGCTCAGAGATGGACTTGAACTTGGACTTTGGGATCTCTGCCTCCTCTCCTCCATCACAGGACAGCACAGCCAACAAGGATGATATCTCCTTTATGCGAAAGAGGCAGCACCTTTCCTCCACAGACCCAAACTGTCTTGGGGGAGTGAGGGGTGTGGCAATATAATTCCTTTCCACTTCTTTCTCCTCTCCTCTATCTCTCTCTGTTTTTCCTCTCTCTCTCTCTCCCTTCTTCTGTTCTGTCCACTTCATTCCGTTAATAAATAACCTCACTTTTGATATTTTGGCCACGTTTGTGCTTCTAATTTCATAACACAAGAATATTCAAAAGAACAAAGTCTCTTACCCTCTCTGGACCAAGACATTAATATTGGAAATCCATTGGGGTCACCCTGCACAGGTTCAAATCCTGCTAACTATGCCAATATTACTGTCTTGGTCCAGAGAGGTCAAGAGACTCACTTCTTTTGAATCTTCCCATGTTATGCAATTAGAGGCACAAACGAGGCCAAACTATCAACAGCAAGGCTATTTATTAACGGAATAAAGTGGATGGATCAGAAGGGAGAGTGAGGGGGAAAACATTGAGAGAGAGGGAGAAGAGGGAGAGAGAAGAGGAAAGGAAGTATATATTACCACCCCAAGACGGTTTGGGTCTGTGGAGGAAGGGCACTGCTTTGTTGGCTGTGCTGTCCTATGCTGGAGGAGGGGAGGGACAAATCCTAAAGCCGAAGTCCTTCTCCGAGCAGCTTCTTCAGCTCCATGAGTTGCAGCAGGCAGAACTTAGGATACAGAGAGAGGGTTCCTCCTGCTCTGCTGTCTTCAGGCTACACGGTGATGTCTTTTCTCCTGTGTCTGTCCTTTTCTCTTCTGGTATTCTCTTAGTTTCTCTTCAGAGCAGGCATTGCCCAGGTCTTTTCCTTCTTCTGAGCCAGTAGTTGCTCAGGTCCTTTACACAGTTTTTTAGGTATATGTCCAGGTGGTGAAACTACTGTCCTTTTCGCCATCCCCCTTTCCAGGGTAGCTGATGGTGAAAGATGATCTTGTCTTATGCACATTCCAGAGTCGTTATCCAGTGGCGTCTGCCCAATACACATCAGCTATTGTGTGGGCAAGGCGCAAAGGTGCTTTGATCTTTGTTGAGTCACATCAAGAGAGACAAGATTTAGTCTCTCACACACCAGGATGATTTCTGTTTCAAAATGCTTCTGCATAATGACAAAAAAAATGCTCTACATACAGTGCAAAACCACTGTCGCAAGCGGTGACCCAAGCTGATAAACTATCAAATTTACATTAATCTAGTAATACTAGAAACCATATAGAATACCATATAGTAATACTAGAAACACATGGGCTTCAAGTGAAAAGTACAGTTGCATTATCCTAGTGGCATGACAGCCATGCCTAAACTTATATGCAGATCCAAGCCAATAAATCTAAAAGGTGGTGTGGTATGTCATTTAGACTCAGAATCTCAAGTTTCTGCTTGGGTATCTGCATTTCGTCCCACCACATTCCACCTTTCTTGTTAGACATATGTAAATCCTAAACTAGCCATGAGTGGCAGGAAAACGAAAAAACAAACACCAAAACACAAACACCTACTTATCTTCCTTGTTTGTAGTCCACTGAGTCCTATCAGTCTGGCTACTATCCCTTAAGAGTTATGCAGTTAGGGAATGATGATGTTGCAACCAGAACTCCCAGGGCTATCAAGAATGACCTCAAGGCCCTGGGGGATCTGGTTGAGGGGTCAGGCGCACAAATTTAATTTTTTCATCTATACCCTTAGTTGCAGGAGGGAATACAAGAAGGAACAGCTCAGCAGCTATAGTTAACAAGTGGCTTAGAGGTTGGTGTAGTCAGAAGAATTTTGGAGTTTTCGATTTTGACAAACCTTCTACTGCACCAGGTCAGCTGGCAACAGATGGAGTACATGTGTCCCAGAGGAGGGGAAAGGTCACAGTGCATGAGAATGGCCTGCCCCCAAAGGTAAAAAGATCCTAGGAAGGGAACTGGCAGGTCTCATTGGTAGGGCTTTAAACTAGATTTGAAGGGGGAAGGGGCTGAAACCAGTCCCCCCAGACAGGAGTCTGAGGGTGGTAAGCGGAGGCAGGGGCAAAACCAGCAGCCTGGCTGAAGTGCATGTGTACTAATGCATGAAGTATGGGCAACAAACATGAGGAGCTGGAAGCCTTGTTGCAGCAGGAAAGTTATGATGTGGTTGCCATCACAGAGACGTGGTGGGATGACTCACATCACTGGAGCACTGCAAATGATGGCTACAGGCTCTTCAGGAGAGACAGGCAAGGAAGAAGGGGTGGAGGGGTGGCCCTGTACATCAGGGAGGCACTAGATGCCATTGAGCTGGAGATCAGGGACGATCAGGTTGAGTGCTTGTGGGTGAGAATTAGAGGGAAGACTAGCAGGGCAGACATCCTGGTTGAAGTCTGTTATAGACCACCCAACCAGGAGGAAGATGTTGATGAAGCATTCTATAGACAGCTTAAGACTGTCTCAAGATCACCTGACCTTGTTCTCATGGGTGACTTCAACCTGCCTGATATCTGCTGGGATCACAACACAGCAGAGGGGAGGCAGTCTAGGAGGTTCTTAGAGTGCGTGGAGGACAGCTTCTTATCCCAGGTGCTGCGCGAGCCTACGAGGGGTAAGGCTATGCTTGACCTCCTCTTCACCAACAGGGAAGGGCTGGTGGGTGATGTGGTGGTCGGAGGGTGTTTAGGGGCCAATGGCCATGAGATAATTGAATTTCCAGTATTCAGTCAAGCTAAGAGGGACAGCAAGAAGACCTCCACTCTGGACTTCAGGAGGGCAGACTTCAGGTTGCTCAAGGAACTAACTAAGAGGGCTCCCTGGGAAACAGAACTTAAAAATAAAGGGGTCCAGGACAGCTGGACCTATTTCAAGGAAGAACTCTTGAAGGTGCAGGAACACGCTGTGCCAATGTGCCAGAAGATGAGCTGCCAGGGCAAACGGCCAGCCTGGTTGGTCAATGAATTTCTAAAATAACTAAGGGCAAAAAAAGAGGGTGTATTATCTTTGGAAGAAAGGGAGGCAGCCCATGGAATGTTTAAAGATGTTTCTAGGTCTTGTAGGAAGAAAATTAGGGAGGCAAAAGCACATTTGGAGCTGAGACTGGCCTCCGCTGTGAAGGACAACAAAAAGTCCTTCTAAAAATGTATTAATAGCAAGAGGAAGGGCAAGGACAACCTCCACTCCTTGGTGGGCACGGAGGGAAACGTTGTAACAAAGGATGAGGAAAAGGCAGAGGTACTTAACACCTTCTTGGCCTCAATTTTTCCTAGCAGGACAGAATGTCTTCTAGACAGCTGGCCTGCAGAGCAGGCAGGTGGAGCCAGGGAGCAGCATAGTTTCCCTCTGTTCCAGGAGGAGGGGGTAGTTAGAGATCTCCTCAGCCGTTTGATCCCCACAAGTCCATGGGACCAGACATGATCCATCCTGGAGTGCTGAGAGAGATAGCAGATGAGCTGGCCAAGCCACTCTCCATCATTTCTCAATGGTCCTGGCTCACTGGAGAGGTCCCAGAAGACTGGAAGCTGGCCAGCGTGGTGCCCATCCACAAGAAGGGCCGGTTGGATGAGCCAGGGAATTATAGGCCTGTCAGCCTGACCTCAGTGCCAGGCAAGATTATGGAACAGGTCATCTTGAGTGCAATCACACAGCACTTACAGGATGGCCAAGGGATCAGGCCCAGCCAGCATGGATTTAGGAAGGGCAGGTCCTGCCTGACCAATCTGATCTCCTTCTATGATCAGGTGACCCTCCTGCTGGATGTGGGGAGGCCTGTGGATGTGGTCTACCTGGACTTCAGCAAGGCCTTTGACACTGTCCCCCACAGCAAACTCCTGGCCAAGCTGGCAGCCTGTTGCTTGGATGGGAGCACCCTGCATTGGGTTAGGAACTGTCTGGAGGGCTGAGCCCAGAGAGTGATGGTGAATGGTGCCACATCCAGCTGGTGGCCTGTCACTAGTGGTGTGCCCCAAGGATCAGTGCTGGGCCCCATGCATTGATGATCTGGATGAGGGCGTTGAGTCCATCATCAGTAAATTTGCAGACGACACCAAGCAGGGGGCAGAAGTTGATCCGCTAGAGGGTAGAGAGGCTTTGCAGAGGGACCTCGACAGGCTGGACAGATGGGCAGAATCCCATGAGATTCAACACATCCAAGTGCCGGGTTCTGCACATTGGCCACAACAACCCCAGGCAGTGCTACAGGCTGGGGTCAGAGCCTGAACATGAGCCTGCAGTGTGTCCGGGCAGCCAAGAAGGCCAATAGCATCCTGGCCTGCATCAGGAACAGTGTGGCCAGCAGGAGCAGGGAGGTCATTCTGCCCCTGTACACTGCACTGGTTAGGCCACACCTCAAGTACTGTGTCCAGTTCTGGGCCCCTCAGTTTAGGAAGGATGTTGACTAGTTGGAGCGTTTCCAGAGAAGGGCAAAAAGGTTGTTGAGGGGTTTGGAACACAAGCCCTATGAGGAAAGGCTGAGGGAGCTGGGGTTGCTTAGCCTGGAGAAGAGGAGACTGAGGGGTGACCTTATTGCTCTCTACAACTACCTAAAGGGAGGTCGTAGACAGGCAGAGGTTGATCTCTTCTCCCAGGCAACCAGCACCAGAACAAGAGGACACAGTCTCAGGCTGCGCCAGGAGAGGTTTAGGCTGGAGGTTAGGAGAAAGTTCTACACAGAGAGACTGATTGCCCATTGGAATGGGCTGCCCAGGGATGTGGTGGAGTCGCTGTCACTGGAGATGTTCAGGAGGAGACTTGATAGGGTGCTTGGTTGCATGGTTTCGTTGATTAGGTGGTGTTGGATGATAGGTTGGACATGATGATCTTGAAGGTCTCTTCCAACCTGGTCTATTCTATTCTATTCTATTCTATTCTATTCTATTCTATTCTATTCTGGTTTCCCTTTCTTGAGGAAAAATGGAAATAAAGGGGACAGACACATCCAAAGACTGATGGCATCTTGAACCTTTGCCTCTAAAGTTCTAAATCAGCATTTTCCTCATCTGTTGTTAAGTTGCAAAGAACTGTTAAGAAAAAAAATCAGATTATTTTTGGTTGTCTGGGTACAGACTGTTCTGCTCTTATGGAAGCAGTCAGGGAATCACTATTGCATGAAACTCACTAATTTCCTTGTTGCTATTCTCACTTAAGGAAAGGTGCAAATGGGAGAGAAAAGGTTATCTACGCTTTTGACAGCTGTCCTAGAGGTACCTGTCTAACTGTCCCAATAGTTTCCTGTTACCACTGAAGAGATAACATGAAAAGATGGGGAGAAAACTAGAAACTGGGAGAAAAGCCCTACAATGTTAGGGATTATTGTACCTCAAGAAAAAATAAAACAACTTCATTTATAGGGTATCAGAACCATAAACAAGTATAGAATCATATCAGAACCATAAACAAGTATAGAATCATAATGAACAGTTCATGTGTGAGAGATTTAACATATTTAAAAACAGACTGCAAAATCAGTAGATGAAGGAGAAGTTATTTTTGGCTCTTAATATGTTATTTAAGACAGTAACCTGTTCAGCTGGAAAATCTGTTCATAACTGCAATGTGTAAAATAATGTTTAATCAAGGTGGTTTTGAAAAGAAATATTCCACATGCCAGGTTACATAAATAAAGCTAAAACATTATAAAGGATAATTTATTATTGAAGGTGTTATGTGTAGGTTTTTCAGGACAAAAAAAGAGTCCAGAGGAGAGCAACAAAGTAAATGAGACAAAAAGTAGCAGAACTGTAACAGTAAGAATTGAAGTCACAAATTCCAGAAGAAAATACCTGAACTGTAAGTTTACAGATGGAAGTACTAACCTGTGAAATGATCTCTCAGAAGATATGTGAAAATCATAATCTTTGTCACAGATAAACTTAGGCGACATGACATACAAGAAAGACTACTGAAGGGAATTGTGTTGAATTATTGGTAGTGATAAAACAAAGCTACCTTGTTTGTTGGAGGGTTTTATAATGATAACGTTAAATGAATACACTTACATCTCTTCTAAGGAAATCCATTTAGTGTGAGAAACTTGTATCACACTTATGTGTAAGGAAGATTTACTCAGTGTGCTTTAGTTTAAATACTCAAACACTTAAAACTGGTGAGTGCACCATTCAGTGGGGTGATACAAAATGCCTTAACCTGATACAGTAGCTGAAAACTATTTTTTTTAACTCTGAACATCACCAACATTAAAGGTCCATCTCTGCCCACTGACTGGCTAGGGAGCTGAAATACCTCTTCAAAACAATTCAGTGATCGTCTACATTGTGTGGGAAACTACATTAGAACCAACCTAATGAAAATTTATTGGTCTGTGTGGGTACCTTCAGGTTAGTTTCAGAATACAGCATCTAATTCTGATGTCAGATCCTTGAAAGAGGAGGAGAAGTTCCTTTTGTTCTTAGTAGTCTCATGGTTAGACCACCTGAATGGTTTATGTTGATCTCATAAAACACACCAAGTATCTGAAAGATTGAAGAACCATTTTTTCTCAAAGAAATGATTGTACTGATGACCCTGAACCTACCAACTGCCAGTTGTTCCTGTAAAACACATTTGATGCCTTTAGAAAAATTCCTGTTATTAATCTGTTCTCAGTGAACTTGCCATTATGTCTTCCTATACGTAAAACACAAACAAAAGTTTCATTGTGCATGACATGTACCAATGTACACATTGGTATAAGCAAATTTTTGAGGATAACATATTTTGATTGTTTAAAAATTTTCACACAGAAGTAAAATTTCAGGTAGCAATCTACTTCTGAATAGAAACCAGCACAGAATCATAGAATCAATAAGGTTGAAAAAGACCTCATAGATCATCAAGTCCAACCTGGCACCCAACACCTCATGCCTACTAAACCATGGCACCAAGTGCCACATCCAGTCCCTTTTTGAACACCTCCAGGGACGGTGACTCCACCACCTCCCTGGGCAGCCCATTCCAACTCTTTCTGTGAAGAACTTTCTCCTCACCTGAAGCCTAAACTTCCCCTGGTGCAGCTTGAGACTGTGTCCTCTTGTTCTGGTGCTGGTTGCCTGGGAAAAGAGACCAACCCCTCGTGGCTACAACCACCCTTCAGGTATTCATAGACAGCAATAACGTCTCCTCTCAGCCTCCTCTTCTTCAGGCTAAACAATCCCAGCTCCCTTAGCCTCTCCTCATAGGACTTGTGCTTGAGGCCCCTCACCAGCCTCATTGCCCTTCTCTGGACACATTCACGAGTCTCAATGCCCTTCTTAAATTGAGGGGCCTAGAACTCGATACAGTACTCAAGGTGTGGCCCAACCAGTGCTGAGTACAGGGTCACAATGACTTCCCTGCTCCTGCTGGCCACACTGTTTCTTATGCAGGCCAGGTTGCCATTGGCAAAAAGTACAGGTTAACACAGTTTTAAGGTAATAATGTAAAGATCTTGATCATCGTCTCTTATAATCTTCATATTCTTACCAATGCTACCAAAGAAAATTGATACATAAAGCATATAAAGCCCCAGAAGACTGCATGAAACAAATCTGGAGAATGAAATGTACAGGGCTACAGCCACTTTCCCTTCATTAGATTGCCTCATATTATGAATGTGTTCTAAAAAATATTTCCCATTCACAAATAAATTCCACACTTCTTTGTTTCCCACCCTCAGATTAGTGAAATAATGAGATACAATCAGTGGTTCAAAATGTTTCAAATAGATTGAAAATTAGAACTGTTCCTTTGGAGAACAGAGCAAAAGAAGGTTTTGCCATTACACAGGAAAAAATGCTCTACAAAACAAAAATCTGAATTGACTTGCTGTATTCCTGTCCATACTAAAAATGTAAACTATCAGAACAGGTCACAGTACCTCTATTTATCCAGAAAAGTCTCAATTTTTTTGAAAATTTGTCATTTTTACTGGGAGATTACTTACTCTAAAAAACTGGTGATGTAATCGCGACTGCAGGCTGACCAAGAGAAAGGGTTGGTGTTCGCTGTAATATGAGCTGCCATTAGCTTTGCTGCTTCGTGACCTTTGGTCCCACAGGAATTTCCAATTCCATCATGATTCATACCAAAACTGCCCAAAAGAGAAGAGAAACAGACCATTACTTATCTACAGCATCATGTATCTCTTAAAACTCAATGTCACATTTCCTGAAATCATGTCAGATAAAGGAACACCATACAGGAGAACTCTTAAGTGGAGAATCATGATGAGTTAAATTCTGTTCAGAATACTGCACAATTATGTAACTGACTTTTCTCCCACAGACTTTTGAAAGCATTTTACTTATTTTCTACAGCTTTTAAAGAAAATTCAGCAATATTCTTGCAAGATAAATTCAGAGCACTTAGTCCTTATTTGGCACTATGCTTGGACACGGAATACACATTGTAAACCAGGGCAACTGGAGAACAGGTTTGTAGCTATAACTGTAGAGTTTAAGCACAGAGCAATCAATGATAATTCAAGCAGAACAATTTCCAAGGCCATGCTGTACACACAATCCCTCCATGTGTCCACTCACAGAGTGACTAAGAGCCCTTCTATTAGAGCTCTTCCTTGTCATGGAATGTTGGAATGAAGATGACTGAAAATCAGCAGAAAATAGAGTAAGAAACTTGTGGGTGGCACTTAGCTAACAGAAGTTCCCAGGCAAGTAATTAATTAACTTTTACCAAAGATGGTATTACTCTGGATTAAGATATATGGCAGACAAATCCTTATGTCTTAGTGATCATGGCATACACACTTGGACACACAGATCATCAACATAACCATATAATTAAAAACACAACTAAATTAATAGTGTATCTGTTTAAAAAATACTTTTACTACAGACTACATTCAGTTAAATTATTAGTGTTATTCATAAGCAATCAACAACATTTATGGATCTGAACAGAATATTTAATACTCCATTTTCTTGGTCTGTCTTTGATTAGCTCCCATTCAGTTACTTGGGGGTAAAAACTTGTTTTATTAAATATTAACCTTTGGTCACATTCCTTCCTTCCTTCCTTTCTTCCTTCCTTCCTTCCAAACATGTCACAAAGCTTATAAAATCAGAGGGACAGGTACTGAGACACACAAGGTCCTCCCTGGCCATGAGACAGAGAAGTATTTAAAAGGAATATCAAAACTTAGCTTCTGCACACTCAGAGCAGTGAAACTGTCATTTCTTTGTGTATCCCACAAAGAGGTCAGTCTTTGGAACTTCTGTATTACGAATGCCGAAGAGACTCTCTGATTTCTTAACCATCATTCAAGAACACAAATGTGTTAAAGCACTCCATTTTGATTTTCTAGGACTCACTGCCAGAAGATACAAATGGTAGTAGATTTGAGGCTGGCCATTTTATCTGCTAACAATACCACTTCATACCAGTTCAAATCACTTTCTTTACTAAAAAGAGTGAAAGTGATGTTCTATTAATCTGAACAGCTTCAGAAGGTAGTAGAAAAACACAAGAACTTTAAGTTACTCTAAGCTTCAGTATCCTGGATACTCTTTCATGTCTTCAGCACATCATGACAACCCTGTATACCTTGTAAGTGCAAGGTACAGCCACCACTCCCAAACTCTATTAATCACATGGAAATATGAAAATGAACATCAGTGTCCAATGGATGTTTCCTAGAGGCTGGAGAAGGACTTAATTATCAAAAAGCATCACTTCCTTGCTGGTGGGATTCTTCCCTATGGTAAAACTAGTCTTTAGCAATGCCAGCATGCATCTAGTTTAGCATACAGTATCTCTAAACATAGACTGTTGCATAATCAAATGAAGAAAACTCCATGTATAAAAAACCCACACCTTTACAACCAACTCATCTGAGCAATGTAGGTATTATAATGAAACCAGTGTTAATACTGATGACCAATCTTCAATATTGATAAATATTTGGGAGGGAAGAACTTAGAAGCCAAATGCAACAAACAGAATCAGAATTTTAGAATTAAAAGTGTGCTTTATTGACCTAGTTCTCATTTGCCTTAGTTTCCTAAAATTAAGACACAAGTACTTTAGTTTCTTAAAATATAAACATTTGCTTTTGAATTATATCTGTACAAAGGGTAATGACTTTAAACTGAGAGGACAGATGTAGATTAGGTATTAGGAAGAATTTTTTTATGATGAGGATGGTTATACACTAGAACAGGTTGCCCAGAGAAGCTGTGGATGCCCCATCCCAGGGAGTGTTCAACCCTAGGGTGGATGTGGCTTTGAGCAAACTGGTCCAGTGGAAAGTGCTCCTGCTGATGTAGTTGGAACTGCAAGATCATTAATGTCCCTTCCAATCCAAACTATTCTATGATTCTGCATATAATGCCTTAAAATAGAGAACCTCAGCTTTTCATAATCTGTATGAGTGACTGCTTTATAGAAATAGGCATTTGGGTATGTGGGAGAGAGTTCATAGAATCATAGAATCAGTCAGGGTTGGAAGGGACCACAAGGATCATCTAGATAAAACCCCCTGCCATGGGCAGGGACACCTCACACTAGATCACGCTGGCGAGATTTGGATTATGCTGACTGCATCTGATATTCAGTTTATGCCTAGTTATTGTATTCAATTTGTCAAAGGAATTACAGACTTCAACTGAAAGATAACTAGAATTAAATTTCTACATTGCAGTTTAACAGTTTTCCTTCCACCAGCCCTTCTTGTGAAAAATGTGATGTTGCTGGCAGTGATATGCCTGATAAAAAACATGTCTGTGAATGGAAGATGAGATCCTTGATGCACATAGGCACTCAATGCCTTTTCATGAGCTGATGATAGTCTCAGTTTTTATAAATATTCATGCACCTAAATCATCTATTCCATCTAAAAAGGCTCTTCTACCTAACCTTGCTTCTGCATTTTGGAGGAAAATTATTAGAAGGTGCAGGTAATTTTTTTCTCATGCTTGGAATGGGGTTTTGCAATTATTGTCATCTGTTTCCAAAGGTGGTAGTGGTGGTAGCATGCCATTCCAGACCAGTAATTTGCACTCCTATGGTCAAGATGGCAGATGAAAACACATTTCTGACCAAAGTACCAGCTTTATTTCCATCATGACATACTGATTCTATTTAGCCATTGTTACATTAAAGCTACATATTTTATAAAACTGCATTTGCAATTAGATTGGGGTGGGAAGGCAGAGAAGAAAAGAAGGAGCAAAAAATGTTTTTCATAGAGCCACTGCTACCTTGTGCAAACTCACTAAACAGATGCAGACTGTATTGCTTCCATTGCTTACAAAGCCTGCCTTACAAAGCCAGTAAAATGTTGTCTTTAAAACAACAGCCAGATGGGCAGGGAGAGGGTGAAAAGTTTTCTCACCTGACACAGAAGCTTAAGAAGAGATGTTTCACCTACCAGCTGGTGTTGCTTTAAACATTATAGCTATTTTTCCCCAAGAGAGCACCTACGTTAAAGAGCTGTGCAAAGCAGCAACACTGAGAACATTAAAATCATAACCGAAACTCTCCTTCAATTTTTTGTAGTTTGTATACTCCTTAAAATACTAAGGCCAGCACATCTGATTACTGCTATGTTCATACAAATCGCAATTTCTGAGTGGACATGTATGATAAGTTTATTAATTATTCTCATGTCTGCAAGTAATTAACTATTTGTCAAATGATACAATACCACAGACAAATTTTTTGGAGAAGATATAATCTTAATATCCCATGGTATAAAATACAAATAGAAGGTCAGCAATTTTTCCTTACTATTTTTAATCATACCACCCATATTATGTCATAAGAGATAATTCTGTGTAGCCCTCCATATACTTCTAGCAGAAGTTATTGAAAAGTATTGGTTATAGCTTCATAACAGCATGCAAATTGCAACTTATCCTTAAATGACATTAGAAATAAGGGGAGGTGTAAAAAAAATTAATTATGGTTTTGAAAAATCAGGTTATTTCCATTCAAGATCACAAACACCACGTTGTTCCCCTGAAGGAAGAAATCTAGGTTACTTAGTTACTTCACTTTCTATTTCCACGTCTTAATGTGGAGTTTAACCCTAACTGATGATTTCCTGCATTTGGAGATCAGTATATGGTTTGAAGCATCCCATTCTTCATTCTGAAGTACTGCAGAATTTAGAACTTTGACTTTGTTGAAACATACTGCTTCCCTGAAAACTTGGAAAACCAGCCAACTGAACAATGGTAGCTTTATAACAGGCACATCTATAATGAAATTCAACATCATTTTCACTTACTTTTATCATACTATTTTTCCCATTTGCTTCCCAAACATCATTCTTCTCTGAGTTATGGCCAATGATGAAACAGCCCATCAAATACAATTTCATTTATTAGCATCTAAAAAGCACAGCAAATTCTAACTTACCAAAAAGCTATGCAGCCCATTCATACACCTGAACTTTCTTATGGGGAAATGACAGATTTCAATGGGAATATTAGAAGACTAAAGACTAAAATGACTTTTTAAAAAATGCTAGAATTGAAGGCACATTTTAGCTGCATGAACTAGTTCAGAACTAAAAACACATTATAAAATGTTGTTCAGCTAGTTTACTGACGAACTGCTATCTATCCTTTTAATATTTCTCACATCTTTGTTCTATCAGAAGACAGTCAAACTCCTCTGAATTTCAATTCATTACATCTCCTTTATTTCAAGACAATTCTGACTTTTCAGAAATTACATTAGGTACCAG
The DNA here is from genome assembly GCA_033816785.1 of Picus viridis. Taxonomy (NCBI): domain Eukaryota; kingdom Metazoa; phylum Chordata; class Aves; order Piciformes; family Picidae; genus Picus; species Picus viridis. Next base: position 57,238,125 of record CM066606.1, read on the forward strand.
CCTTTTCTCTCTGCTTTTTTCCATACAGCCCTCAATAGCTGTCATTAGCGAATTCTTACTCCACCTTTTATGGGTGGCTGTCTGTTCCAAGCCTACTCAACTGTCCTCATGTTTTGACATTTCTCCTCCTACATAACCTCAGCTGGTTATGAGTCTCAACTGCACACACCTTATGTGCACCAAAACTGCATCATGCACACATAAAAGCTACAAAAGAACACCCAACATAATGGTGTTTAACAAAGTGTGACTGCTCATAATAATAATGCTGTCAGTCTCTTTAAGTCTTCAAGACTAAGTACATTTTTGGCTAATATTCTTTAATCAAGTAGAATTTACTTGTATTAATACAAAGTTAAATTATTTAAACTTAATATACTACGATATATGAAAGAGTAAATGAACTACTGGCTTTTCATCACTTTGTAATGTAATGAACTACTAGAAACTAACAACAAGTTGAGCCATGCTTTCATCAGGGAATCTTACAAATCAAACTTTAGAGGAACTGTGGATAATCAATCAAAATACATTTAACATTATTAATGTTCTCTTTTAATTGCAAGAAAATTTCAAATTTCATTTTCAAGTCCAACAAAAAAAAAAAAAATTTAAAAATAAACACCACAACAGTATTCCACAGCAACTATATAATTAATAAAAACATGATCTCTCAAAGGGCACTTCTCCTATTCTATGTGTTGGTTTATGTTATATATTCAGTGTAGACATTCCCCTTAAATGCTTATATTTTTCATTTGATAATGAAGCCTATTTCCTATGTATGTCTGAAGGGAAAAGCAATCATCACAGTGCAGCCAAAGAAAACATTTACAAAACTCCCCAAAATAATTATTTCACTTACATATGCAAGTACCTTCTAGAAGGTACTAGGAAGCAGGAAGCTGAGAGGAAATAACAACTTCCTTGATTTAGTTGTAGAGGCATTCAGTCACATTGTGGGTGAATAGGAGGGGATGCATGCTCAATACAAGCACAAAACATCACAAACCGTGATTTGCTGCCCATATAGCCTTCTCAGCTTTTAGTGAATGTACCCACATGGCATGCTTGCTTTTACAATCAAACTTGCAGTGAAACTCTGTTTAATCATTTCACATTGAATAAAAGCTACAGGCATAAGCTTTCTAATCTTTTGAAACCAGCATTTGATGTGTTGTGCCAGCTACAGGAAGAGGAGAAAGCCTCAAAGAGGTGAGATTTCAGAATTTTAAAAGACATTATGTATAAGAAGCAGAAAGATATGAAATACAGAAAACACAGCTGGTTAAAAAAATTCCTGTGATCACATGATATATGCTAATACAATATTGTTTTTCTTGGATTCTAACCAAAGCCTAAGTTCTTCAAACCAATTCTTGTCATCATGCCAGATTTGCATGATAAAATAGCTGCATGTATTTAAATGACTCATGTATCCGTGGAATAACATACACAAAACATGTAGCTGTTTTTCTTGTTAAACAAGTGACAAATTCACAGCAAGATTACCTGTTACTATAAGAGATGACATTAATAAGAATTTCACAACTATGAGTGATTTCGAGTAGCTTTTTCCTCAATAGTGAAAATGTATTTCCCTTTGTCCTTTTTCAATTCATTCAAGTAAAAGAAAAGAAGGAAGGAAATGAAGATGAGGAGAATTACATGCAGTTTTAATTACTTTTGTTCAGATTCATGGAACTGCTTTTGGATTCTAAAATTAATCTGCCTCAGTACATCTACAGTGAGTTTTTCTGTATGTAACATATTATTTAAAAAAAAAAAAATGATAAAAGATTGATAGTTTCCATTTCAGGCTGCATTGGAACATTTAGCATTTGCATCACTGCTAATGACCAGAAAAGATGCTGTCCATAACTCATAACCTGGTAAACTCAGGTAAATAAAGAAGGAAACTTCTTGATAACAGAAGATGCCTGGTCTTTTTAGACTCATCAGAATGTACTAACAGTGCTGTCCTTCAAAGAAAAAGCTGAAACACTTCCAGACCAAACTCTACTCAGATTTTATCAGCATCATAATATCATGCTCTGAAAACTGATATGCTGATGCTTAAAATGTAACAAATGATGCTATGAATGCTCTAGGACTGTTTTATGTATTTCAGACTTGAATGAAAGATTACTAAAATTGTATTAATATTGACAACAGAATCCATGGTTTTGTGAAAATAGTTTGAATTATATTGAAGACAAAACAACAAAAAAAAAAAAAAAAAAAAAAAAAAAAAAACGTTTAGCCACTTTTGTTTCATAAAGGAAGACAAAAGTAAGGAAGAGGGGGAATTTTCTATGCCAAATACTTAAAAATATGAAACAGAGTAGGAAGATCATGAGCCAAATCTCAAAAGCACAGATTTAACTGGAATCTGAAATCCAAGCAATAAGTCTTCATCTCTAAATTCAAAGCCCTTGGTAAAATACACTAAACAAAGTATATTACCACTCATGAAACTACATACAGAAACATGGAGCACCAGAATAGAGATGGTACAGCCATGCAGGAAAAAAAATAATTTAAAAAATCTATAATTAAATTAGTATTTTAAAAGGTGATACATTAAAAAGGTGTTTTTTTTTTACACTCACTCACTTGTGACCAATCTCATGTGCAATGGTAAAAGCTGAACCTAGGCCAATGTCTTCATTAATGCTGCAGCTCCTTTCAGGCTCACACATTCCAGCCACAGAGGCCAAGCCTGAATAAACAGAAGGAGACACAAAGGGTCATGCCAAGGTGTTTCAGTCTTAAAAGCCCTAGTTATAAATGCCTGGATTCTTTTTAATAACCTCTATGCACAGAAGGAGCAGTTGGCAAAAGGTTAACTTTCTAGTCATTTGCAAAATCACTGGGGGGGAATTTCACTTTGCCGGCTAGACATTAATATTTTTTGAACTGCAGTCAGTACTGGAAAATGTCTAGACTAGGGGTTAGATTTATAAATTTTACTTCTGGTAACTTGGGACCACCTAGTAACTTGAGCCAGGAGAGGGAATTCAAGAAAGCATTTCTATTTTAACATTCTTGAGTCTGAAGAAAGCAAAATGTATCCACATTATTTTTCTAAAGAAATCTGTTTAAGTTTAGTGGGTTCATAAAAACATACAAGCATCTTTTTTAGCTACGAAAAGCCCCACATAGTACGTTAACAAAGTTTTTAAAAAAACAAAACTGAATGCATCAATGAAGAGAGAGGAGACATGTTAATAACCAGCATTCATTTAAGCTTGGAAGGTTTTTCCATTTATCACCCATCATCTTCTGAAATCAAAACCTTATTGTATTACGAGTGCTTTTAAAAACTTTCTTTAGAGCGAAAAAGCCATTGGCATTTACCGAATATGGCTCTTCTGTACCTTACACATTCTTCAGCAACAGATTATCGCCCAATGCACTGTAGTCATAATTTAGTGCCACTAGAGAAAGCTCTGAATGTCAGATTTATTTAATATATTCCTCCCCAGAGTTTCTTATCTGAAAGAAGCAATAATCCTTTGTTTAAGGAAATTATCTGCTCAGTTAACTACAGTACAACAAAAAATTACTAAAAAGTATAACTAACTGGAGGATGGGAGGAATGGGGCAGGGAGAGGGGAAGAGAGAAATCATGTAAGCCTGCACTTCAAATTATTCTGTTTAGACAAAGTGTAAACAAGCAGTAAAATGACAAGTGCTTCCTGGATGTGGCCACCTTTGCGAGTAATTTGGAATCATAGCAGTGGGTCATCAGAGTGAAGGACTGATATTGAAGTTCCTCGCATATCTTTGTATGTGGGCTGAACACCACTTTGAACTAGTTTTAATTATGTAAGCTAAACCACTACATACATGGTTCCAAAGTTTCTAATGGAAAGAATAATAAAGAATATTATGCAAATACAGCTCATGTAATGATTTAGACCCTAACATCTTACACAGGCGCAAATAGAGCATTTGAGGACTACGAGTTCTAACTTTGTTTTCTCAAAAATTATCTTGTTTACACACACCAAAACTACAGGGAAAACCAAACTGTCATAGGCAAAACAGGTGGCAATGTGTGTTTGTAGAATCTGCACCAAAACAGCACTGAGGTTGCAAGTGAATCATCAGTGTAGACACACCCACTGATTACAGAATGAAACATCATAAGTGAAAAAGACTACACATGAAGAAAAATCTGTATATTTTTTGCAGTGTGCAATCTGTAGAAAATACAATAACTGCAGCTCACCTATGCTATTCTGAGTACAATATTCTGAAGATGACATAGCAATACTTAATACACCACCATGTTCCTTTGCAAAGTCCTCCACATGTGAGCCATAAAGTCATCTTTATCTTCAGATCTTATAACTGAGTACTTCCTTCAGTGACTTACAGGACCAGATTAATGTAATTCCACTCCATTTTCGCCAAAAGCAACAGAAATCAAGTCAAGATCTCAGTCTTAACAAGGCTCAGATTTTTAAAAGGAGGTGTCCTTCACTGGAGCCACAGATGTGCTGCAAAGACATGTGTGGTTTATCTTTTCTAAGAGGCTACATGAAACACTCCCTGTTTTATGAAACTGGAATAGGAGAGAAGTATCTATGCAACACAAAATCCTTTACTTCTGTTTTTCCCTAAAATACCAATGGTTCAGTTTGTTCTAATCTTCTGAGATCTCTCCAAGACATTTTTTCAGACTCCTTAAATGCATGCTTAACTTTAGTTATTGGAGATCATTGGGATGTAAGAATTCAAAATGCCTTGCAAAAGAGGACCACAAGGCCTTGCCCCTTTTCCAATTCAATGCCTATAATGCAGATAAATCATGGTTGTGTTGCCTACGCTTCTATACACTGAGTTGGAACTGATACCACATGTGATTTTTATTTTTCTTAAAATCAAGCCTTTTGTTTAAGAAAACATTTGCCAAAGTCTATTCTCTGATATGCTGGAGTCAAGTGAAGCAAAATTTGCCTTCATGCCAAAGTCTGATACAGTAAGAACTTGTATACTAATGATCTGTGTTAAAAATATCACATAAAAATATCAAATAGTTTGTGCATGAATCATAGGAAGAGTTTGTGAACTCTTTCAAACTTCCTTCTTTCAACACTTGCAAAGATGATTTTATGACTATATAGACAGTCAAATAAAATCAATTACATTTAGAAATTCATCAGCATCATTTGCCTTTTACTAAAACATGATGTGGATGCCATTTATATGTACAGCAGGCAAAATTCTGGTACCTTTCCCCAAGTAAACTACATCCTTGTGTCAGAGATATTATGCTGACTTGAGCAGGACTTACAGAAAAAAAAACATCAGTTAAGGCTATGAAAGCATACAGTACTATGAGGGAAAGGCAAATCAAATACAATTACTAGCTTTGATTGAGAAAAGCATAACAAACTGAACTAGCTAAATTACAATTGCATCTTTAATTGCTTCTGAGGAAGCACCTTATAAAAGGATGCAAACTGAAAAGAAATCTCTAAATAAATTTTACATCGGTCTTGGAATAATATTTCCTTCATATACTAAAGCACTATTAATGGCAGTAACTATACTACAGTAACTTTTCATCATAAATTTAGGTATGGAGAAAAGAACAGCACTCTGTCCTACACCTAAGTTTACTATGTGTACCTCTCCATTGTCAAAGTACTGTTTCAACGATTTCAATGTTACTGCAATTTTTATCACTATGGTATTTTTCTCTAAGTTTGTGAAAGGAAAAATCTGAAGCTGTCTTCCCTTTGTACAACACAGCTACAGTGCAAACCTCAAAGTTTGTTCCATCTGTAAGGTGAGTGGATTTATTTGCTTTGTTTTTTAAATTTTTGTCAATCTTGTAGGTTTTTTTTTAAACTAGATCCATGAGATGGATTACATGGAAGTAAACAGCAAATTCTCTTCTGCAAGAAGTACATCTGAGTATTTTGCTAGGTTTTATCAGAACTACAACTGACAGAGAAGAAACACACAGTGGCAGCTCACTTAATTTAAACTTCCAACAAAGCGAAATCCATCTAGGTTACCTTTTATTATTCATGTTTACAAAACTACAACATTTGAAAGCATAAACCTAAAAATATCTAATCAGTCAGTAAATCAATAGCCGAATACAAAGCAAGGAAACAGCAAATAGAAGCTGAAAATTCTCTTTATAATCTTACCCAGTGTTCCACAAGGCTTGTTTTTATAAGTGCAGATATCATATCTGTTATGGAGAAAAGTAGATGAAATATGTCAGAGAATCAAATTTGTAAGATATTCTGTATGTTTATCACATATCTATATCATAGTTCATGTTGTCAGACCACAATCAGCTTAATTATGTGCAGCCAGCTGGTGTTGGCATTTTCTATACTCTGGTGTAAACCATAAGCTGCAGTACACTCACAGCTCCTGGCCTCAGGCCAGTGGGACACCTGCCAGTAAGAAAAAAATGGTTAAAGTGGATCTTTGTAACAACGGGGTCCATATAGCAGCCTACCACACTGGTCAAAAGTTACAAGAGAGCATCTACAGACTGCTACTGATCCAAAACTCTTCGTTTTACTTTTTGAACATAATTGTAATCCTCTTACTGTCTCATACTCCTCAGCTAAAGAAGACTAACTTCTACAACTTAAATTTTTATTCTAATTATAAACTATAACACTCAATTATTTCACAAACCTTATGAACTGCCATTATAGTTCCCTTCTCATTATCTGTCACAGTATCACAGTATCACTAAGGTTGGAAGAGACCTCGAAGATCATCGAATCCAACCTGTCACCACAGACCCCATGACTAGACCATGGCACCAAGTGCCATGTCCAATCCCCTCGATTCTTATCTTATTATTATGATATTCAACAAGTACAAGTGCTAGGTGCTGCACTTTGGCCACAACAACCCCATGCAGTGCTACAGGCTGGGGTCAGAGTGGCTGGAGAGCTGCCAGAGAGGCACCTGGGGGTGCTGTTTGACAGCTGCCTAAACATGAGCCTGCAGTGTGCCCAGGTGGCCAAGAAAGCCAATGGCATCCTGGCCTGCATCAAGAATAGCGTGGCCAGCAGGAGCAGGGAAGTCATTGTGCCCCTGTACTCTGCACTGGTTAGGCCACACCTTGAGTACTGTGTCCAGTTCTGGGCCCCTCAGTTTAAGAAGGGCATTTAGACTCTTGAATGTGTCCAGAGAAGGGCAATGAGGCTGGTGAGAGGCCTCGAGCACAAGCCCTATGAGGAGAGGCTAAGGGAGCTGGGATTGTTTAGCCTGAAGAAGAGGAGGCTGAGAGGAGACCTTATTGCTGTCTACAACTACCTGAAGGGAGGTTGTTGCCAGGTGGGGGTTGGTCTCTTCTCCCAGGCAACCATCAACAGAACAAGAGGACACAGTCTCAAGCTGCACCAGGGGAGGTTTAGGCTGGATGTTAGGAAGAATTGCTTCACAGAAAGAGTGATTGGCCATTGGAATGGGCTGCCCAGGGAGGTGGTGGAGTCACCATCACCTGAGGTGTTTAGGAAGAGACTGGATGAGGCACTTGGTGCCACGGTTTAGTTGATTAGATGGTGTTGGGTGATGGGTTGGACTGGATGATCTTGAAGGTCTTTTCCAACCTGATTAATTGTATTCTATTCTATATGAGAACATTCCTAGGTAGCAATGTATCCTAATTATGGAGTCATTAAATATTCATATTGTGTAGGCAATAATGAATCTCCTGTAAGGAGCATTCATACTCTGTCTTATGCCTCAGTTTAACAGAAAAAAATGTATTCTCCACGTCCAATAACTTACTTTCCCTATATCATCTTCACGCTTTGTTTTTTCAGTTTTTCCTCTCCTCTTCTGCCTGTGATTTGTTTGAAAGCTCTTAACAAATACTTTTATTAACAGCTGTCTCAACCAATCATTAAAATAATAAGTCACAAGTGTTACGCAAGGTTGCAGTTTGCAAGATATGCTTTCATTTAGATACAGTGACAGAGTGTGTATGAGGGCCACCACACAAAATTTCAGTGTAAGAATCCAGATGTGCAGGTTGCACAAAAGCTCAAGATGAGATAGCAACCTGTTTATTCTGAGACAGACACAGAAATCCTTTTCTCAAGTTGTAAGAGAAGACTATATGCCTCCTAATAGGGTGGGTGAAGGTGTCCCTGAATCATGACTATTCTGGGGAAGTGGAATGTAGAAAGACGTATGGGGCAAGATTGTTCATTATGTCCATTATCACTCTGAATGGATCAGGCATTTTTTGGTGGGCAGATAGGACTTCTAGTCACACTGTAAGGCTGCTAAAGAGCCTCATCAGACAGGTGGAAAATGCATTATGGATGTACAGCTGTCACTGACAACTAACACTGCCAGAAGGAAATTGCAGTGACTTAGAAGGTCAAGGATTGGAGCAGCAACAGCCTCCTGCCATGCCATGAATCAAAACAGAAGTGTTAGTGCGTCCTCTAATAGTACATAAAAGGGAAGAGTTTCTGGTCACTTTTGTCAGTATATGAGCATACCCAATGCTAAAATATAGACCTATGCCCCTGACATAAAAAGTGAACAGGACCACACTCCTGAACACCGACATTCTATTATCAGTATTATAAAAATGTTTTACACATCCATCTAAGTACTAAAAAAAAATTCCTTGCAGATTTGTCCTTTGACAACAACGAATCTCAAAGAATTCAGATGAAATGTTCAGACAGTGGCCACACAAAACTGTGATCATGCAAAAGGTACAAAGCTACTCTGTTCTGACTAAGCTTATTACTGTGGACGCAAGAAGTTGTGTGTCAGCAGTCCTCAGTGCAAGAAGTCACTGGCATGTTCATGTGATTTATCAGTGTAGATGTAAGATGCAGACTGTATCCTGAAGAAACCTGAAGACAAATCCCGTTCCTCTGCAAATTTGATGAGTAGTATGATCCTGATTATTCAAGTAGTACAAATATATAAGAAAGACAAGCTCTTTGTAAATAGTGTGAGCACTGCTCAATCTTGTGAGGTAAGTCATTTGCAGATACAGCCAATCCCCGGTACCTTACTCCCATATAGCCATATATTGCAGGGAAGGGAGAGGATTCTTCCTGCTCCTTGAAGCCTCTCAGTTTGTGGGCCTAACACATGTAATTGCGCAAAAAGAGACACACCAATTCACAGGTTTGAAGGCTAGAAAGCATTGTGATGATTCCATCATACCTCCACCCACCCCGGGATAAAAATGTAAGTCATTTATTCCAGAAGCTATAGGATAAAAATTTATTCCTTAACACCTACTCAATCTCACATTAGAAGTTGTTTTTAACACATTTTGAGAACATCTGTACTACATTATTCAGTTCATCTGCCTTAGCCTCCACAGCAGTCATTTGTGAGTGCATGCAGGGGTAACAGGGCACAGACTGATAGATTACTCTATAGATTCCCCCAGATCCCCCAGATCCACACTTAAAGAATTTCAAAGTGTTCCAACATCTTTAGCACTTAGTTATTTTCTCTTCAATCACCAAAAAAATGTTTCAGTCTTAATCTGCTCAATGTTATTGAGCCTGCATCAGTGATGTTAGAGTAGAATAGAATAAACCAGGTTGGAAGAGACCTTCAAGATCATCGCGTCCAACCTATCAACCAATCCAACCCACACAAACAACTAAACCATGGCACCAAGCACCCCATCAAGTCTCCTCCTAAACACCTCCAATGATGGTGACTCCACCACCTCCACGGGTAGCCCATCCCAATGGGCAATCACTCTCTCCGTGTAGAACTTCTAACATCCAGCCTAACACCCAGCCTAAACCTCCCCTGGCACAGCCTGAGGCTGTGTCCTCTTGTTCTGGTGCTGGTTGCCTGGGAGAAGAGACCAACATCCGCCTGTCTACAACCTCCCTTCTGGTAGTTGTAGAGAGGAATAAGGTCACCCCTGAGTCTCCTCTTCTCCAGGCTAAGCAACCCCAGCTCCCTCAGCCTCTCCTCATAGGGCTTGTGCTCCAAACCCCTCACCAACTTTGTTGCCCTTCTCTGGGCATGTTCCAGCAAATCAACATCCTTCCTAAACTGAGGGGCCCAGAACTGGACACAGAACTCAAGGTGTGGCCTAACCAGTGCAGTGTACAGGGGCAGAATGACCTCCCTGCTCCTGCTGGCCACACTGTTCCTGATCCAGGCCAGGATGCCATTGGCCCTCTTGGCTGCCTGGGCACACTGCAGGCTCATGTTCAGCCTACCATCAACCACCACCCCCATGTTGAGGCACAGCAGAAATCTGTTTCATGCTGGAATATATTTCATATTTTCTTTTAAATCAGACTAATAAATTGGTCAGCATCACATCACTACACTGTGACTCTTCTGCCACCTTCGTTTGAGCACTGGAGCTTTTTTAACTGTCGATGTGTGTATTATAATTCAAAAAGTTGTCCTAAGAGTGGTATTCACAAAATTAAATTCTTCTTACATGTTAATATGTTTTTAAACATACAGGGATAGCATTGTCGTTTTCACCAGTCTGATTATTTCAAATGGCTCACTAAAGGGATAGTCTCCATAAAGCACCGACATTACTAGCTGTATGGTACTGGAAATGTCCACTTTGCTAGAAAGAAGGACTTGCATCAAATTAACACACTAGTAATGGAATTGGAAGCATATACGAATACTAGATTTATATGCATTCTAGATAATTCAATCAACAAGAATAACCCACAGCATACATATACACATATTAAGTATGATAAATGAGTAATGCATGAAAACTCTTAATGGAAATTAAAACTATTCAAAACCCATATGAAACAAAAGCTACTTAGACACAAGCACATAAATGTATTCTAAAATTACCTGAAAGCTACCAGCATGCTGGAGTAATACTTTGATAGATATTGACAGAAATAATTGAGCGGTTTGGAGGAAAATTTCTCAGTGAAAGAGGTTGGGAAATGAAAACCATAACCACAGTAAACTTCAGAGGAAAAACCTACTAAGACAGCTCTGACACTGACAGTACAATTAATATAAGAATCACAGAATATTAGAGGTTAGAAGGAACCTCAAGAGATGTGACCAGTTCAGGCTGTGCCTTTAAGAGAAGGACACTTTCTGAACACTCTGTCCGAATGTTTTGGTATATGAATGAAAAACAACGATATGCTAATCCAATTTCATTGGTGGAACCTGGCTGTAGATTCTTGTTTAGTCTTTCAGTCGGGGGGGGGAGTCAGTCAGTCTTCTTCTTCTTCCCCCTGTACTGTGAGTTGGCCTGCTTTTCTCCCTGAAGCAACAGCTTGCTACGCAGGAACGATTCTTGCTAACCAGATAAGAAAACTAACTTTTGCATTCGCTTTGAGCTTTAACAAAGTTTTTCCCCTTTTAATTACCTTCCTTTCTCTCTCTCTCTAACCCTCTTGGGAAAAAGGGGAGGTAGGGAGGGAGAAGGGAGCGGCAGGCCGAACCCCCTGGCCGCAGGGGGGTTGGGGAAAAGGTTTCCTGTATTACATACATTGCTGTATACTTCTGTATATATTGTACATATTGTATATTTTTGTACATATTCATTGCATTCCATATCTGCTTGTAAAATACAGCTTTCATCTGCTTCTCCGGCTGAGTTAGCTGTGGAATTCTTTTGGGGGGGGGGGGGGGGGGAACCTTCCTACTCCACCACAAGAGATCATCAAGTCCAACCCCTGCCAAAAGTAGGATCACCTAGGGTAGTCCACAGGAATGCATCCAGGCAATTTTTGAAAGTCTCCAGAGAAGCAGACTCCAGAACCTCCCTGGGCAGCCTGTTCCAGTGCTCCATCACCCTCATTGTAAAGAAGTTTCTCCTCGTGTTGAGGTGAAACCTTCTATGCACAAGTTGAATACATTTTCCTTATTACTGTGCATCACCAAAAGAGATTGGCCCTTGCCATTTGACACCCACCCCTCAGATATTTATACACACTGATCAGATCCCCTCTGAGTCTTCTCTTCTCAAGACTAAATAGCCCCAGGGATCTGCCTCTCTTCACAGGGCAGGTGCTCAAGTCCCCTAATCATCCTCATGGCTCTCTATTGGATTCTCTTCAGCAGTTCTCTATCTCTCTTGAACTGGGGAGCCCAAAACTGGATGCAGTATTCCACGTGTGCTCTCACCAGGGCAGAGTAGAGAGGTAGAAGAACTTCCCTTGACCTGCTGGACACACCCTTCTTGATGCATCCCAGAACACCATTGGCTCTCTTGGCCACAAGGGCACATTGTTGTCCCATGGAGATCTTGCTGTCCACCAGCTTTCTGTGGGGGACAATGGATCTGTGGACTCCTTGGTGGGCCAGGAAGAGATTGAACTTGAGCATATTGTTGTATTTCCATGAATGTGTGGAAAGCCCATGAGTTGTAGCTATAGCTTGCAGTTGCTTGTGACAGGCCTGCAGTCGCTTGTGGCAGCTTATTGTGTAACCCACTTGAGACAGAGAAACTGCAAAGATTGGGCCAGAGGAACCATGAGAAAGAGGCTCAGAGTCAGAAGAATCACAAGAAAGAAGCTTGGACTAATTCAGCAAAAAGCATGGCAATGTATCACAATGGCTGTGGCAATGTAGTAATAACCAATAAAAAGCTTAAAAGCAATTTGTTGACCAATTAGAAGTAGCCACACTGGCATAATAAACACATTAAAATGTGCTCTTTGAGGAAATAAAGAGGAACTCTGCTTACAACCACAAGGTGTATGTCACTTTGTCCTTTACTGTACAGTGACAGCTCTCTAAGTTCTTTCTCTGTGGAGCTGCTTTCCAGCAGGGCAGCCTCTAACCTGTACTGGTTCATGTTGTTATTCCTCCCCAGATGCAGAACCCTGCACTTGTCCTTATTGAACTTTATGAGGTATGCCTGCACCCAGCTCTCCAGACTGTTCAGGTCAGGTTGAACACATCCAAGTGCCAGGTTCTACACCTTGGCCACAACAACCCCAGGCAGTGCTAAAGGCTGGGGTCGGAGTGGCTGGAGAGCAGCCAGGCAGAAAGGTACCTGGGGGTACTGGTTGACAGCAGCTGAACATGAGCCAGCAGTGTGCCCAGGTGGCCAAGAAGGCCAATGGCATCCTGGCCTGCATCAGGAAGAGTGTGGCCAGCAGGAGCAGGGAAGTCATTCTGCCCTGTGCTCAGCACTGGCTAGGCCACACCTTGAGTCCTGTGTCCAGTTCTGGGCCCCTCAATTTAAGAAGGACATTGAGACACTGGAAGGTGTCCAGAGAAGTGCAACAAAGCTGAGGAGGGGTCTGGAACACAGCCCTGTGAGGAGAGGCTGAGGGAGCTGGGGTTGCTTAGCCTGGAGAAGAGGAGGCTCAGGGAGACCTTCTTGCTCTCTCCAACTCCCTGAAGGGAGGTTGCAGCCAGGCAGATGTTGGCCTCTTCTCCCAGGCAACCAGCACCAGAACAGGAGGACACAGTCTCAAGCTGCACCAGGGGAGGTTCAGGCTGGATGTTAGAAAGAAGTTCTTCACAGCAAGAGAGACTGGCCACTGGAATGTGCTGCCCAGGGAGGTGGTGGAGTCACCATCACTGGAGGTGTTTAGGAAGAGCCTGGATGGGGTGCTTGGTGCCATGGTTTAGTTGATTGGATGGTGTTGGGTGCTAGGTTGGACTGGATGATCTCAAAGGTCTTTTCCGACCTGGTTAATTCCATTCTGTTCTAAAGTTGGATGGCTGCACAGCCTAGCAGGTGTCAGCCACCCTCCAAATTTTGTATCATCAGCAAACTAGCCGAGGGTACTCTCAACCCCCTCATCCAGGTCACTGATAAAGATATTGAACAAAAATGGACCCAATAGCCATCCCTGGGGAACAGCTCTGACTACAGGCCTTCAAGTTGACTCTCTGCCACTAGTCACAACCCTCTGAACTCTGTTGTCGACCCAGTTTTCAATACACCTCACAGACCAGCCATCTATGCCACATCTCCTGAGCTTTTCTATGAGGATGTTATGGGACACAGTATCAAAAGCTTTAATGAAGTCACAGTATATGACATCCACTGCTCTTCCCTCATCTACCCATTTGGTCATGGTTTCATAGAAGGCTATCAGATTAGTCAGACAGGATCTCCCCTTGGTAAATCCATGTTGGCTACTCCTGAAAACCTTCTTGTCTTCCATGTGGTTAGAGATGACCTCCAGGATGAGCTGCTCCATCATCTTTCTGGGGATGGAGGTGAGGCTGACTGGTCTGCAGTTGCCTGGGTCCTCCTTCTTGCCTTTTTTAAAGACTAGAGTGACATTTGCTTTCTTCCAGTCATCAGGCACCTCTCCTGTTCCCCACAACTTTTCAAAGATGATGGAGAGAGGTTCAGCAATAGCATCAGCAGCTCTCTCAGCACTTGTGGATGCACCCCATCAGGGCCCATGGATTTGTCTGTCTTTAGTTGGTGTAAGAGATCTCTAATCCGGTCCTGGCTGACCAGCAGAATGTCAACGTCTCTCCAGTTGTGCTCCCTTGCTTCTAGAGACTGAAGTTCCTGAGGCCTGATCTTAGGAATAAAGACTGAAGCAAAGAAGGTATTCAGCAACTCTTTCATCTCTGCATCATCAGTTTCTGTATCTCCCTTATCATTCCACACTGGGCCTACCTTTTGCGTGCTCTTCCTTTTGTCATTGATGTATTTGACAAAACCCTTCTTGTTCTCTTTCACCTCTCTGGCAAGACTCAGTTCCAAGAGGGCCTTGGCCTTCCTTGTTGCATCTCTACATTCTCTGGCTATATATCTATAATCCTCCCAGGTGACTAGTCCTTTTGTCCACATATTGTAAAACTCCCTTTTATGTTTGAGTTTTACTAAGAGTTCCTTGCTTATCCATGCAGGTCTTCTGCCTGCCTTACTTGATTTTTCCTTTTCAAGGGAATATGTTTCTCTTGAGCTTGGAGGAGGTAATGTTTGAATATTAACCAGCTCTCTTGCCCCACCCCCTTCCTTCCAGAGCCCTAGCCCACTGGATATTTCTAAGTAAAGGCATGAAGAGGGAAAGTTTGCCCTCTTAAAGTCCAGGGGTGACATTTTTCTTATCACTCTGATTCTGTGTCTGTTAATATGGTCACTGCAACCAAGATTACCTGCAACCTTAACATCTACAACCAGTCCTTCTTTGTTAATACCAGGTCCAGCATTGCACTTCTCCTTGTTGGTTCTTCAACTACTTGCAGGAGAAAGTTGTCATCAGTGCACTGCAGTAACCTTTTCAACTGTTTATGTTTGGCTGTGTGATCTTTCCAACTAATACCCAAGTGGCTGAAGTCACCCAGGAGCACCAAGAAGCACTTGATCTTGAGGCTACTTCCAGCTGCCTGTTAGAAGGCCCCATCAGTAGCTTCTTCCTGGTTCACCCACAACCATATCACTCATTTGTATGTTCCTTAACTCTTACCCATAAGCTTTCAGTGCTTTTACCATCTCCCCCTGGGTTAAGGTCAACACATCCTAGTTGCTTGTTTAAGCAGAGAGCAACTCCACCACATCACCTTGTCAGTCTGTCCTTCCTGAAAAGTACATGGTCGTCCATTACCACATTCCAGTCATGAGAGCTGTCCCACCATAGGTCTGTGATTGAAACAAGATCATAACCCTGCAACTGCACCCAGATTTTTAGTTTATCTTGCTTATTTCCCATGCTTCTTGCATTGGTATACAGACACTTCAGAGACTTAGCAGAGGAGTATCTGTTACCATTTGGATGTTGCAAAATCCACTATCCCCTACAGCCCCTGGGACAGCAGTGGAGCTGGTACTATGCCTCACAATTGTCCCAGGAATGTCCTCAGTGAGGCTCATTTTCCCTCTTCCTCCTTTAAATTAATTTGAAGACCTATCTATCAGCTCTGCCAGTTCTTGTCCCAGGATTCATTTTCTTCTTAGAGACAAGCTGCTTTTTCCTGTAGTCAGCAAGCCTGGAGTCTTGTAGAGTAGCCCATGATCAAAGAACCCAAAATCCTGCCCTTGACACCAGTCCCACAGCCAGGCATTAATCTGCTGGATTTTCATGCTCATTCCATCATAAGGCATAGCTAGTGGTGGGATGGAAGCAAATACTACTTGTGCTCCTGACCCCTCAGCCATTCATCCCAGGGCTCTTACGTCCTTCTTCATTGATCTCAAGCTTATTTTTTAAATTTCATCATTGTCTACTTGGAAAACCAACAGCATGTAGTAGTCAGTTGGGCAGACAAGGGTAGGAAGTTTTCTTACTACATCCTTGACCCTGGCTCCAGGTAGGCTGGGAATAGTGGATCAGGTCTGCATATAGGACCTTCAAAGCCCTTCAGAAATGAGTCCCCAGAAGTGAGATGAAGTACTACAAACTGTTAGATCACAATTTAGCTAAGTATCAAATACAAACACCTACATAAACCTAAAATAACAATGTCAGTATACTGCTGAACACTGACATATTGTTAACTTTGAAATGGTGGAAAAGACAGGATACTTCTCTTTCTGGCATCCTTTTTCTAATAAGAACCTTTCTATAGAGCATACATGACTACAAAGTAAGAAAGTATCAGCTCAAGTTACATGAACACTGTCAGCTAAAATCGTGTCACACGTTTGTACAATGTAGACTCCAGAATTACTCTAGAGACAGCTTTATAAGTATAACCTGGCACTGAAGAAAACAGCCAGGCATTTGTGGTTCCAAAGCCTGCCCCTCACAGGCCTTAGCCTAGTAATGTGTCACTTAACTGTCTTCTCTACTTTGATTTCACACACACACACACACACACACACACACACCCGCCTTTGGTCTCATTCCTCTCCCCACCATGTATTTTCCTTTGTGATTGTCAGTGATTTTAAGTTCCAGCAAAGCTCCCTATCCACCACTTTAAGGTTACCAGGCATTGACAGTTCAGCTATTGTCAACTAGCTTATACAAACTTATATATAGCTAGCTACTACAAACTCAGTTATGAGTGATATCCATAGAGCAGTCACAAACAGCATCATCAGTCGGCTCAGCCTAGGATAGCTATCCAAAGGTCCATCTTGCTTCTTTCTGCTTTTACATCCTGCACCAAGTTCTGTGTCCCTACATTTAAAATCAGCACTGAAGCTAGCTAAAGAGGTTTGAGTCTTCAGTTTATTGCAATCACTCTAATGATAGTAGTACAAACATCATAAGCCATCATACATAAGGAGCTCCAGGCCTTCTTGCAGTTGTAGCCTATTCTAAGAACCTATCCTTTTTTCAAAACATGTTAATTCTATCTCAAGATAGGCTTTAGGTCCTCTTCAACACAGACTCCTCAATCAGGCATCTTTCAACAAAATCACTGAAGAAAAATTTTATCTGGATAAACCACATCTAGATTCCAAAACCACAGAAATCTGAAAATCACTTATCACAGTAAGGTACAAAGATTGCAAGCTGCAGACTGTGACCCCATAAAAATAATCAGAGAATTTAAATCTAGCAGACCTACAAGGAGTGATTTAAAACCTCTGTGGCATATCTAATTTTCTTTCTGCAGGATAGCTCCTGATTCACAGTAAAAAAAATTATGCTACTGCGTCAGAACTGTAACGCAACCTACCTGAGTGACAATTATGACTTTGGTACCATTCAGAAACAATTGAGAGATTCAGCCTTTGCACTATTGACAAAAATGTAATTAATACTTAACTTGCTGCATTCTGTTCCTCAACAGTGATTCCGTAGTTTTATTGCATTCTCAGTATGGAGCCAAAACTTAGAGTTACATGGATGAGATTAGCTAAAGCTGGCCTAGAGAACAGAACTGAAACTTCTGCATATACAGCCCAAGTACACTGCTAGTAATTTTTGTATCTGTGCACTCAGGAAAAGTCTGGCAACTAATACATAAGGCCTTTGTTCAAAGGAGATTGACTCAGAGCAGCTCAAGCAGCTTACAGGGCAATGCCTTTTAGAGTGTATTAACGCAACAAAGTCTGGGAAAAAGGAAGACTAGCAAAACCAATTACATAGGTGTGGTTGGGGGCATCCTGCCACATAGCAGAAAATACTATGCCAAACCATTAATAGGAAGCCACTAGTCTAGACCTTCAGCAGAAAGGAAACACAGCGAGCAGTTTTAGCTCTGTTGTACAGAACTAAATGGGAAAAATTATAGCAATAACATATTGCAAAATATATTTTTAAGTTTTTGTGTGGATATGGCCTTTCTCCCTTTTCTAACTTTCTAAATATTGCAAATTATTAGTTTACAAGTCCCCCAGAAGATTAAACATGACTTTATACACAAAATGTCCACTTTATCTGCCCTTACTTATGAAGGGCATACAGACCATACTTGGTACAAAAATAAGGACATTAACAACTGCAACATGGACCAGAACATGGGCCAGATTGCACTATCCCAGTACTCCACCTTCATGATGATCTAAGAAAATGCCAGAGTAACACCAGTGAAAGCATAAAATGACAATTTCCCCAAAACTCTCCCAGCCTCAACTATTTTCAGCTCAATTTCTTTGGGACAGATGTGTGTCTGGGTATTCACTAGCTCTCAAAGGATTTTTTCTTCTGTGAACTTGCCTAGACAACCTTTCAACCTATGCATATGTCCAGCTTCCATAAAGTGACTTGCCAAGGAGTTATACCACCAGCTAACTCTTGCATAAAGACTGCCTCTTCCTTGTAACATCGTAGATCACTGTAATATCTTTCCACATCTGACTTTTTAAGAATCTGACTCCTACGAAGAAGAGAGTCCTCAGTTTAGTCATTCCTTGTAAAGAAAGTCCCATAATTTTTTGATCATCCATGCTTCTCTTTTCAAATTCTCCTAAAACATTTAAAGAAAAGGTCAGAATGACACAAACTATCCAAGATGTAGGTATATCATGCCCAGTTTACTGTGCATGGCAAAGTAAACTTTATAGTGGCACAATAAAGTTCTTTATTCTTTACACAATAATTATTAATACTTAATTAACAACACATATTTTACATGTAACCTAAACCTTTTCGGTAATATAATAGATTCAAAAGAAGTAAGAGTAGCAGCTGCTGTTCTTTCTGTTACTTCTGGTTGATACTTTTACAAAGTTTCTGGAAAAAGGAGGAAAAACAAACAAACAAAAAGGATTGAAACTCTAAAGCAAGTCCTGTTACAACTTATTCTTCCTAAACATGATCAGAACACTATGCCCTCTGCTTGGGTCCAGTTAATAATCACAAAGTATTTGGGCAGTCACAGAGCTGCATTTACACAGAGAGCTAAATTCCACTACCTTAACATGGTAATTAAAAGCCTCTTCAGTCAATGGCATAAAATCTATTTGCTGACTTTTTAAGATCAGAAAGAAAGACAATCAAGCTATTCAAATTAGTTTTAACCTTGACTAGCATCAAAAGGAATTTTTGTTTCAATGTCACACTGGAAACAACCTGTTTTACAAGTACAGTGTTTGTTTCTATAAGCACATTACAATAAATTATTTCTCCTCTTCATCAAATGACAGCAATTAACTTGATTGCCAGTGCTTAAAGAACAATAGGAATCCAATTAAGTGCCTGATATTTCTGGTAGTTCTCCTGATGACATGCATAATTCTTTCAATCAGGCTGCTGCAGCAGCATTCTGCAGAAACAATTTTTGAAGATAATGAATTTTGTAGACTTCCTGTGAACTGAGAGAGACAAATGTACAGACAGAATGAAATAGCACAAGAAGCAATAACTGTTCTAAAAAAGATAAGTTTAAAATAAGTTGACAGAAAACATGTCTACTAGAAGACTACCTGACCAAGATCCTGTCCCAAGTTTGTGAGTGCATCTACTCAAAGGTCTGGTCATGTTAAGACCAAAAAGAAGTTAATATGGTTGGGGTTTGGGTTTCTTTCTTACATGCTAGCAAACAGAATATTTGCATGTCAGACTAACCTCTGAAGTCTGTCTGTACTAAAAAGTGGAACCAGTGCACCCAATCCAGAATGGCACATAAATGATTGTTTCATCTTCTTCGCCATACAATGCAAAACAGGAAGACATATCTGCTCTATCCAGAACAAAATAAGTCTGTCTGGCATATATTATAATTTTCTGTCTAGCTTATTTATTTCAAATCATTTAAATGAGAACAGTAACTAACTTTTGTGAATGAATGGCTAAATACCATGAGAACACTAACTTACAATAGTGGCTCTCCACAAACCACATTACTATTACTCTATAGAAATCTGGATTAGTGAACAGTGTCTAGCCAGACCACCTGCATGCATACTTAAATTCCCCATACATTAAAGAATGTAAGAGTGGAGTAGGTGCAATGTATTTTAATACTTCTGGCAATAAAGAATCACAGACGACTCAAAATTGTTTGAGAAAGAAAATGATCTGCAGAACCAACAATCCCATCTTACAAAGAGATGTACCTGGCAGATGTACCATTATATGAACGTATATGAATTTTTCAAACTTAGCTATTAATTCTACATTAAAACTACCTGCCAAAGGAATTTCCTCACTGATTCCTTAGTTTAATCTTCCATATATCATTCAATTCTTAATTTTGTAAACTAGTCTTTAACAGCGAATCTGTCTTGAAGTGGGACAATAAATTCCTCTGCTGTATTTTTATAAAGCCAAATATGCATTTACCCTCTTCAGGGGAAAAAAAAAAAAAAAGTTGCCATTTTATTTTTGAACACTACTTTGGTTTATTCTACAAGTGTTATGGAAGAATAAACCCATTATTTTTTAGATCAGTAGACTACTACTTTATATTAAAAGTGACCCAAACATAGCAGTTTTATTTTTACCACATACTGAATATTAGCATGACATTTAATATAATAATAGTCCCCACCAAGGGCTTATAACATTTTAAATGCTGAGTAGGAATGTTGACTGCCTGTAAGGAGAAGCTTTTTCCCCATGAGTAAAGAAGGGTTGCCTAAACATCTTTTACAAAACTTCTTTGCTATGAGGGTGCCAGAGCACAGGCTGGAAAGGAACAACTGAAGAGGTTGTGGAGCTTCCTTTTGAAGGAGATCTTGTTGAAGGGAAACCTGCTTTAACAGGAGGGTTAGACTAGACCTCCAGAGGTCTGTTCAGCTGTTGCCCATTCTGTGAGTCTCACACCGGATAAAACCTTGTACAACATGGTTGGATCTCATAGCTCCCCCTGCTTGGAGGAGGATATAGGACTGAAGACTTCCAGTGGTTCTTTCCAACCTGAATCCCATAGATTCAAAGTAGGTATTACCTGAAAATGTTTATTTAATAATCACAGAATTCACATGAAACTCTATGGAATTACACTTTAATACAACTCTTCAGAATATAAATTGAAAAGGAAAGTAAATTTCATACTCAAAATGGGAGTTTCATTACAGCCATAGTCATTGTAGTTTAAAAATTTTATCAATATAGAAAATGGGAAGAAAAATGTCACCCTCTCCTTCCCACTCTGAGTTGGAACAGTCCTACATCTTGCTAACAGCTACAAATGAAGCCTCTTGAACCACATTCTACAGCTGTTAAGTTTTAAGTGCCTGACATAGACCTGTAAAACATATTCTCTTCTGCAATGCCAATGCAACTGCCTAAAACACCAACTGTATTTTTCCAGCTCAGTAAGTTTAGGAAATTAATGTAGTTCAACTATTATAAATAAATGCAAGGCACTACCCTGAGATCTGCAAATAAGAAGAGTTAACTTCCAATAAAACATTTCTCTCCATAGTGGCTGTAAAATAAGGAGATTTTAATTGTTTTAAAATCACAAAATTATCTATTACTTTGATCTGTGTAAAGCTCGTAAATGGAAATATTTCCACCCAAATGATACATAGATCAGGACTCATATACAATTTTAATAAAGTAGGAATGCTTGGGAAAAGGTTGGATGACATGCAGAAAATACCTTTTTTTTTTCCTCAGTGTATTAATGGTAATTTCTGTAGTGCAAAATCCTCTGATTCTTAATTTTTTCAGTTTTAGTTACTTCATGTTTCTAATAATGTTATGAGGATTTATTCAATAAACATAAGTCAGTTAAAATTTACATACACCAATAAAAATTCCTGATTTGTTTTGGAAGAACTTTTAAAAGCCTAAAGAAAAAAAAAGTACTTTTTTAATCAGTTAAAGATGTAAAAATACTAAGTTAAATAAGTGTATTAAATTTATAAACATTCTAAAAGAGTGGACAGAAGTAGAGCTTCCTCACAGTAATGTGTGGAGAGATGGCAAATTCAGCAGTGCAGAGACTACAAAAAAGAACTACACATTTTGGTGAAGTCAGTATGCCTAGCACAGCACCATACTATTTAGAATTCCAGTTTTCAAAATGGTCATACACACACAAAAAAATTTTAGATTGCCAAACAATCCATTTAATTGATTCAAGACATAACCAAAACTCCAATTGCAAAACATAACTGTTCTGCTGACCAGCTACATCTCTTACTATTGCATTGCTATTGTTTGCTATTTTTTTTAAATACCAAATCATTATCAATCTTAGCCAATATAAAAACAAAATGGAATAGCTTCAAAACAAATCTTGGTCAAAACCTCATGACTGCTTTCATGGCTTAAGAGATTGCATTTCACACGTGAAAAATTCCTTGGTTTTGCCAGTGTTTGGAGTACAATTTCTTGTTCTTTAGTGTTTCCAAACATACTGTTCAGAATTGCATAATGTGTTTCACTTCACTTTGGCACGTGGTTGAAAGAGCTCATAGGATAGACATTTCTTCTCAAAGAATCTGGACAATGAATATTTGTCAGCATTACTTATGACCTTGCAATTTTTTAGCAGGACTAACTGTCCTAAAATTACAATATAAGCAAATACCTTTCATTACAGCTAAATTAATGTGCAAGCTAAGGAACTGCCTGTACCTCTCCCTCTCTATTTATCCAATCATTTAGCACTCCCTTTTTCAAACTGCCAAGAGTAATAAATGAGAGATTTGCCATGGGTCTGGCTGAAGCAGTATGAAGGCCATCCAAATGCAACCTCAGTGCTATCCAAAGAGCCATCTTAAAAGGTCTGGAAAAGAATCACACTCATCTGGAAGCTGAATGTGACCAGACCAGCTCTATAAAACACCGAGTTCCACAGTTTTCAGAACACAACCAAAGATTTGCATGTGGCCATATGGGAAAAAAATGAATTCTTGGCAGTTTCCATCCTTCTGGTTCTGACATTAAAGCATCTTCTCATTCAATATCATCTTATGTTCCATCATTCTTGAGTAATTAACCAAATTACATTAATTCTAGACTGTTAAAAAAAACACTATAAACCAGGAAAATCTTACTTCTAGCACTACAGAATTTTTAAAATAACAACAGATTAGAAGTTATCTCAACTTTTTTACAATTAGCTTCTGGGGTTTTTCTGTCAAAAGAAAAAAGAAAGGAAGTAAAAATTATTTTATTTGAAACAATGCTTTCTTTGCAGGTAACCATTTGGTAAGTTTCACCAATCAAGCAAGGCATTTTCATCTTAGTATGAACAAAACTCTACTGAAGACTTAATTGCAGAAATGAAGATTTGAGTCAGGTCCTCTTGGGTGTAAGTTGGGGAGTGAAAGGTGGAGAAATGTATGTTTGCATGTTACAACTATTTTAACACTAACAAAACAATTCAGAGGGAAAAAAGGATGTAATAACAGAAATTTTGTGAGAAGATGACCATTGATATTCTTGTTCTAATGAGTAAAAGCATTCAGGATGAATTCCATACTGTATTTTAAAAAGGGAATCTTACATAGATGACCTAGGCACCTTGGCAACTCAGAGGGAAGAATGCCATTTACTGCAGCAATAACTTAATTATAATAAAAATAATAAATCAAGTATTTGTTATTAAACAGAAAATGAAGTTTTAAGTGAACTTCAAGTGAACTGAATACCTAATGCTTATTTTGAAAAGTTAATGCAATGTATGTGATAAGGAATCTGTGTTTCTCTACAAGTGATCCAGTGTTTCAGTCAAATTAATACTCATGCCTAAAATATTTCTGAAAGGTTTCAGATTTCTAAGTAATTTAGGAGCTTTAGTTTCCAAATGGAAGATGTCACTCTGCATATTCTCTTTAAAATCACTCATAGTTGGACAAAGAAGCATGAAGATGCTTAAAATTACTTATCAAGTTATGTCTGTTATCTCTTTTTTTTTCTTTTTAAAAGATTCTGGAATATGTTTTTTTACTATGTTGGATGACAAAATATTAAAGAAAGAAAACCATAAGAAGCAGTAACAAAATATATTGTTAAGTGATTTGACCTTTGGGCTAACACACTTGTTAATAATCCACCTGCAACATATGGAAGCATATCTTTCAAGAAAAATTAACTACTTCTAGAAATACATGCCCTTGTCAAAAAGAGCATGTAACATTTTAGAGTGTTCTGCTTTCAATTTTGCCAAATACAGAAGAATGCTTGAAAGCTTGAGAGAAATGAGGCTGTTTAGTCTGGAGAAGACAAGAGTGAGAGGGGATGTTTACAAATACCTGAAGGGTGGGTGTCAAGAAGGGACCAGTCGCTTTTCAGTGGTGCCCTGCAATAGGACAAGAATCAATGCACACACACACAAACACAGAAAGTCCCACCTCAACGCGAGGAAAAGCTTCTTTGCTGTGAGGGTGCCAGAGTAGCAAAACAGGCTGCCCAGAGAGGTGGTGAAGACTCCCTCTGCAGAGACTTTCAAGACCTGCCTGGACATTATCCTGTATGGCCTGCCTTGGGTAATCCTGTTTTGGCACAAAGTTCAACAAGGCCAAGCTTTGGGAACTGCACTTGGGTCACAACTACCTCATTCAAGCAGAGGTAGTTCTTCGAGCAGAGTGCCTGGAAAGCTGCCTGGTGTAAAAAGATCTGAGGATGCTGGTTGATAGCCTGCTGAACATGAGCCAGCAGTGTGTCCAGATGGCCAAGGCAGCCTACAGCATCCTGGGCTGTATCAAGAATAGTGTGGCCATCAGGAGCAGGGAAGTGGTTGTGCCACATTAGTGAAAGAGTGGTCAGACATTGGAATAGGCTGCCCAGAGGGGTGGCAGAGTCACCATGCCTGGAGGTGTCCAATATACATGTGGACATGGCACTTTGGAAGATGGTTCAATGGCCATGATGGTCTCAGGTTGATATTTGGACTCAATGATCTTAGAAGTCCTTTCCAGCCAAAACAATTCTATGATTCTATGTTATTTATCTATAACCTCTAAACTCATTAACTTATAGAACATAAATTATTAGTTCTGGATGTTTATAAACCAATTCCTCCTGTGCTCTTTCTAAATTTGCACACTGCAAATATATACCTGAAATTTAGTCACTGAAAATTATTAAAGATTAAATAAAATCTGTATTGCCAATGTCTCTTTGAAAAGCATGGATAGATCATAAATTCTGTTCAAAATTTACTCTCCGAAACTAACTCCTCTTTAAAAATTGTTCATTAATACACAGACGCTATTCCAATAAAGAGAGTGAATGAAACAGAAAACCATTCTAACACATGAGCTCCAGAAGTATCTCTTCTTCTGTGATGTTTGTAAAGGCAATACTTACAAGGAGTTATGTGATATTATGGCTCCTACTCCAAGACATTTCAGAGCTTATACATAAAATGCGATTTTGTCACTAAGCCCCGCCCCCCCAAGTTGCTAAACCACTCAAAAATCAAACCACACAACACTCTGCAGTGAACAAGCAGTACAGGGGTTGAAGAATACAAAATGAGATAGAAAGTCAGTCATAATTTAAATTCAGAAAGCTTCTAGACATTAAAGAATAGCTCTTTCACATAGACAGCCCTTCCTCGCTGTGGTAGTTTTAGGCTATGCCTTTAAAATTTTGTTACTGATTTTGAGCAGAAAAGTAGAAAAATGTAAATAATCACTATTGGTTCTGAAAAAGGAAAATAAAGATAACTCTAAACTATTCAATTGGAGAGATATCTACCATAAGGCTGCTTGTACCGAAACATTCTGGGTGCTTTTCTTCTGATCTCTTCTCTGCTCGCTTCATTCTCTGAAGGGATACTAACCCTGCTTCTGCTTGACCTTGGCTGCATTGTTTTGGTGAAGTCTAACCACTACTTTTTCTCTGCTCCTTTCTCCCTTTGGGACAGGTGGTTAGCGGGTAGAGGGACAGCTCTGACCAGGGTGGGTTTTGTGTTGCTTGTTAATTGTAAATAGCAGTAAATATTGTGAATACTGTATATTTTGTACATATTCATTGTGTCCCATTGTAGATTGGAGTTTTGCTTGTAAATACAGCTTGCATTTGCTTCCAACTGAGCTGGTCTGGCAAAGCTGATGTTGGGGGAAATTTCAACCCACCACACTTGTAGATACTTTGCTGCTCACAAAGAACTTACATTACCACACTTGGAGGATCTGAGCAATCAACTGGAAATGAAGCTTAGACACTATATTTGTTAATATTGTTTCTGAGAATAAGAAACTCCCAAAAATAAAAAACTTTTCACATTGGCAATTTCAGTAGTCCTCAGCCTTGAGCGACTTTCATCAAGTTCAATAGATATGAAAACACCTAAAATTTTACAGAATAGTATGCTATAGAGATTCTTTATTTTTAAAAGCTAGGAATTTTTCACAGATTTACTACAAATACAGCAAACTAAAACAACAGGAAACTGCCTTACTGGAACCCATGCAGAACTTAAAAGCTATGTGAACACTATTACAGTACTTGCATAAATGTTCCCTCTTCAGTTCTCCAGCTCTCTCATTACATTTTTCAACCAAATAACTCAGCCCTACTTGTGTTTCACTATCTTAGTGGGAAATTGCATACCAATACAGAAAAATGACACTTTAAAGTTTAATCCGCAGCAGTTTTATGATTGCTGCTTCAAAAAATGTTTTTAGAAAACTAACTTTGCTTCCAAAACTTTCATCTGTGGAAAGCAAAACTTCAAACTTCAGAAATACCTGACCCTGTTTCCACAGCTTGCTCCAAAGCCATTCTATGATTCTACAGAAAAAGCTGTATTTGAAAACATGAAGCAATCATGACCTGGCAGTCTTGGATTTGACCTTACCAAATGTAACAGGAAATTAGTTGGAACTAATTGGGAAAAATACACACGAGACCATCAAGATTTTATTTTGAGAGCCACTATAGTATTATGTCTTATATAGTTTCTCAGGCCTGGTTTCAGCATGTAAACTTCACAGGATTGCTAAGAACAGTACATGCTGCGCAAGCCTAAGGGCAAAATGAGACAGCCAAAAAAAAATATAGGACATTTGGTGGATTATATAAAGCAAGTTACTTATCATCAGATTAAGTTCTTCAGGATATATTGTTCAGATGCATATTTTTGTAACAAATCATATTATTACTTCTTTTTCTTTTCTCTTATTTTTCTTTTCAGAATATTGTCAGACAACCACTCTCTCTCTTCCTGCTCTCTGCTGACACAGTATGAGTTCCCCCACTCTGCACACACACATGCTCACACTCATAGTCACCCACCCTTTATTTCCCTATCTTCAAAACCCAGGCTACATAGAGTGAAGAAGCAGAAAGGAGGAGGGGAAACCATAGTGCATCAAGGTAAGTCCTGATGCACTCTAGATACCAGTAGTAATTTTCCTTCTTCCTTGTAGTGCTTCAATGCACACCAATTTTGTTAGAGGGCTTCAGCATAGCACTGCCTTGATGAAGATGGTTTCTGGGATCCAGGACAATAGCAACTATGTATCTCTATCCAGGCCTGAATCCATCCCAAGCAGTTCCAAACAATTATCCAGTGCTCACAGTGAATGCTGATGCCTGTCTCTAAGGTATGGAAATATTTTTCAACAAAGCAACCACAGCAACAGGGGCTCCGAAAACTAAGGCCTTCCTTAACAAGGAATTACCCCCTTGGTAATTTTTACTAAGTTGCTGCTAGTTTAGATCTCTCAGCTATATAGGCAAGTAGCAGTGAAGAAGTTTGTTTGCTTGCTTACTTTTAATATGAAGTTTAGTATATACAAGTGAAACTCTTCTCCCACTTAATTGAAAGAGGTTATATAACAGACAGTGTGCACTTGCAGCTCAGAAGGCTGATCACATCTTGGGCTGCATCAAAAGAAGCACAGCCAGCAGATGCAGAGAGGTGATTCTGCCAGTTTACTCTCCTCTGATGAGACCTTACCTGGAGTATGTCCAGGTCTGGAGCCCTCAATACAGGAAGGACATGGACCTGATGGAGCAGGTCCACAGGAGGGCCACGAAAATGATCAGGAGGTTGGAACAGCTCTGCTATGAGGACAGGCTGAGAGAGCTGGGGTTGTTCAGCCTGGAGAAGAGGAGGCTCCAGGGAGACCTAATAGCGACCTTCCAGTACCTGAAGGGGGCCTACAAGAAAGATGGAAAGAGACTGTTCACAAAGGCCTGTAGTGATAGGATGAGGGGCAATGGCTCCAAACTAGAGAAGAGTAGATTTAGATTGGATGTTAGAAAAAAAAGTTGTTTACTATGAGGGTGGTGGAGCTCTTGAACAGGGTGCCAAGGGAGGTGGTTGGGATCCCATCCCTGAAGATACTCAAGGTGAGGTTCAACAGGGCTCTGGGTGACCTGACCTACCTGAGGATGGCCCTGCTTACTGCAGGCAGGGTTGGACTAGATGAACTTTAGAGGTCACTTCCAACCCAAGTTTGGCCTACTGTAAGAAGAAAATGGTCTGTATTAACCTAAGGCAACTGAGGAAAAAAGAGACAGCTTGCTGTTAATTAATAGGGGGATCTTTGACATACAATACAGGTAAACCAAAGGCAAAAAGTACTTAAGGTACCTACATGTTATGGAAACATGCACAGGGAAGAATAATCAGCTATGTCAGTCACTTTCAAATGACATTACCATGAGCTGATCACAGTAGATCAAGCATTCCTATTTGATAATTATTAAATTTTAAAAATGCAGATTATGTTTGAAAGGTCCACAGAAGCACTGCACTCTTTTTACACTACACAGAGTTCCTTAAACTGCTTAAAAACATACTGTACAACTCCAAATAACCCAGTTTTCTGTGTAGAGAAATGCAAGCTACTAAAAGAAAATCTGTTCTCCATTTTCTAATCTAAAATTCTTTTCCTCAGGACTGAGCAAAATATTTGGATCAATATAACTTGGAGATTTTTATGTTCATGGCATAAAAATCAGTACAAAACTAGAACAGCTCTGGCCCAAAGAAAACTGTACGAAACTTAACTATGTTAAAATACTGTACTAGTACCTATGTTCAACAGGAACGGAGAAGTGAATATATATCAGACAAGAGATTTAGGAAGAAGTACTCTCTCCTCCCCATAGTTCAAGTTTATATGCTTAATAGCCAAGAAACATCCATAAATGCAGCATCTGATCCTGCACACCAAAAGTCAAGGTTCCAATCTCACTTTCTTCCTGATTTTGCAGAGTTATATCAGCCTTCAACATTTAAGATAGTCATGCCCCTTGCTCTGTTACTTCTTGTAGATACCCTTCCCTCCAAATACTACATTAAACTGCCACCTCGCATGTTCAGGTATCTTTGATAATGTTGCACTTGACACAAAATAATTTCTTTTTCATTATACGTCATTCCTTAATTTATATCCAGATTTTAACCTAGCATCTTGCTAAGTACATTTTCTACAAAAAAAATCATAGTATTTGATACAATGGAAGCGCTAATTCCAGAAATTAACTACTTTGCTGTGAGTTAAAAGAAACTACACACTGACACAGTAAGGAAAAAAGACAACTTGGCAAAACAGCTTATCTCGAACCTCTAAAAATGCTCAGATGGATTCTATTATATACTTGCCATTTACAAGCACTAAATAAATTTACAATTGTGTATGAAATACAGTATTAATGTACTGAAGAATGTTCACACAATGAGGGCTTTACATTGTTTTAATAGGCATGAAAATGTTGTCCCTCTGAGCCCGATTATACGCACTGCACACTTTCTAAACACACTCACCGGACTACACAGTATCCAAATGTGAAGACACTGATCTAGCAACAGAAAGGTTGAAATCCCTTAATGAAAGATCCCATGTTGATGGAAAGAATTTTGAGTAAGAAAAATCTTTATCAGTAGACCATGAGATGCCATCACTGAATCTTCTACAAAACTACAGAGAACAGGAACTGAACTCTCAGCCAAAGAGCCTTGATGAACCCTCTAGCTTTGTTAGCTTGATATATATCATGAAGTGAGTGAGATCTTTGGAATTAATTCAAGTACTACTATTATATATCTATTGTCTTTAAAGAATAATAATATTTCTAAAGTACACGTTTATCTTACACTGCTATGGGTCTGTGATTCCAAATAACTGTTTAACAATAGAGCATTCTATTTCTGCAGATGAGGTGATTTCAGAAATAGGACACTAAAACACATCTGTATCACCAGTCCCACAAACCATTGCTCCAGACCACCTCATAGAAAATAATTCCATCCAGCTGCACCAGACACTTTGGGAACAAATGATTCAAGATCTGTATGGAAGAATCTCTTCAACTTGCAGCAGGGGAACAGAGGATGCACCTGAGCCTCAAGGACAACAAAAAATCTTACGGCACGCATCACTTGCAACATAAAGCAGATAAGTAACAATGGCCTTTAGCAGAAGGCATAGCTCAAAGACAGATCACTGAATTAATAAAAATTATTTTGGAAGCTTAAAAGTCATATTACTTGAACTACATGCACATCAGCATGGCAAAAAAAAAAAATGCAGCAAAGTCAGAAGACAGTGTTATTAAAAAGAACACTATGACATTGTAAAAGAAGTCCTAAGGACTACAGTTTTAGAGAGTGATACTATGGCGTTTCAGGCTGAGGCATCCACAGGGCTTTCTTTCTCTGCTTTAAGGCATGGGAAGGTAAAGAGGTTTTGGATGTTGCTGTTCATGTATGCATACACACACAATATTCTTGTGTTCCTTATCCTCCCACCCATACACTAAAGCTAGTTGTTGCCACCCATAAACAAGAAGGGCAATGAAGTTGGTGAGGGGATTGGAACACAAGCCCTATGAGGAGAGGCTGAGGGAGCTGGGGTTGCTTAGCCTGGAGGAGACTGAGGGGTGACCTTATTGCTCTCTACAACTATACAATAATACAATACAATACAATACAATACACCAGGTTGGAAGAGACCTTCAAGATCATCACATCCAACCCATCAAACAGTTCAACCCACCGAACAACTAGACCATACAGCCAAGCACCCGTCTTCTCCTGAACACCTCCAGTGAAGGTGACTCCACCACCTCCACGGGTAGCCGATTCCAATGGGCAATCACTCTCTCCGTGTAGAACTTCTTCCTAACATCCAGCCTAAACCTGCCCTGGCACAGCCTGAGACTGTGTCCTCTTGTTCTGGTGCTGGCTGCCTGGGAGAAGAGGCCAACATCTGCCTGGCTACAACCTCCCTTCAGGTAGTTGTAGAGAGCAAGAAGGTCACCCCTCAGTCTCCTCTTCTCCAGGCTAAGCAACCCCAGCTCCCTCAGCCTTTCCTCATAGGGCTTGTGTTCCAAACCCCTCACCAGCTTTGTTGCCCTTCTCTGGACATGTTCCAGCAAGTCAACATCCTTCCTAAACTGAGGGGCCCAGAACTGGACACAGGACTCAAGGTGTGGCCTAACCAGTGCAGTGTACAGGGGCAGAATGACCTCCCTGCTCCTGCTGGCCACACTGTTCCTGATGCAAGCCAGGATGCCATTGGCCTTCTTGGCTGCCTGGGCTCACTGCAGGCTCATGTTCAGCCTACAATCAACAGGTACCCCCAGGTCCCTCTCTGCCTGTCCACTCTCCAGCCACTCTGACCCCAGCCTGTAGCACTGCATGGAGTTGTTGTGGCCAATGTGCAGAACCCGGCACTTGGATGTGTTCAATCTCATGCCATTGGACTCTGCCCATCTGTCCAGCCTGTCGAGGTCCCTCTGCAAGGCCTCTCTGCCCTCCAGCAGATCAACTGATGCCCCCAGCTTGGTGTCATCTGCAAATTTACTGATGATGGACTCAATGCCCTCATCCAGATCATCAATAAAGATGTTGAAGAGCATGGGGCCCAGTACTGATCCCTGGGGCACACCACTAGTGACAGGCCGCCAGCTGGATGTGGCGCCATTCACCATCACTCTCTGGGCTCGGCCCTCCAGCCAGTTCCTAACCCAACACAGTGTGATCCTGTCCAAGCCATGGGCTGCCAGCTTGGCCAGGAGTTTGCTGTGGGGGAACGGTGTCAAAGGCCTTGCTGAAGTCCAGGTAGACCACATCCACAGGCCTCCCCACATCCACCAGGCGGGTCACCTGATCATAGAAGGAGATCAGGTTGGTCAGGCAGGACCTGCCCCTCCTAAATCCATGCTGGCTAGGCCTGAGACCCTGGCCATCCTGTAAGTGCTGTGTGATCGCACACAAGATGACCTGCTCCATAATCTTGCCTGGCACTGAGGTCAGGCTGACAGGCCTATAATTCCCTGGCTCATCCAATCGTCCCTTCTTGTGGATGGGCACCATGTTGGCCAGCTTCCACTCTTCTGGGACCTCTCCAGTGAGCCAGGACTGCTGAAAAATGATGGAAAGTGGCTTGGACAGCTCATCTGTCAGCAATCTCAGCACCCTAGGATGGATCCCATCCGGTCCCATGGCCTTGTGGGGGTCCAAGCGGCTCAGTAGATCTCTAACTTCCTCTTGGAGCAGTGGTAAACTATGCAGCTCTCTGGCTCCTTCTGCCAGCTCTGCAGGCCAGCTGTCTGGAAGACGTTCTGCCCTGCTAGTGAAGACTGAGGCAAAGAAGGTGTTAAGTACCTCTGCCTTTTCCTCATTCTTTGTTACAACGTTCCCCTCCGTGTCAACCAAGGAGTGGAGGTTGTCCTTGCCCTTCTTCTTGCTATTGATGTATTTATAGAAGGACTTTTTGTTGTCCTTCACAGCAGAGGCCAGTCTAAGTTCTAAATGGGCTTTTGCCTCCCTAATTTTCTTCCTGCACAACCTAGCAACATCCCTAAACATTCTGTAGGTTGCCTCCCCTTTCTTCCAAAGATGATACACCCTCTTTTTTTCCCAAAGTTCTATTAAAAGTTCATTGCCCATCCAGGCTGGCCGTCTGCCCCGGCGGCTCATCTTCCGGCACACCGGCACAGCCTGTTCTTGCACCTTCAATAGTTCTTCCTTGAAGTAGGTCCAGTTCTCCTGGACCCCTTTATTTTTAAGGACTGATTCCCAAGGAACCTTCTGAATTAGTTCCTTGAGTAGCCTGAAGTCTGCCCTCCGGAAGTCCAGAGTGGAGGTCTTCTTGCTGCCCCTCTTGGCTTGGCTGCATACTGAAAACTCTATTATGTCATGGTCACTGGTGCCTAAACACCCTCCGACCACCACATCACCCACCAGCCCTTCCCTGTTGGTGAAGAGGAGGTCAAGCATAGCCTTACCCCTGGTAGGCTCACGCAGCACCTGGGATAAGAAGCTGTCCTCCATGCACTCTAAGAACCTCCTAGACTGCCTCCTCTCTGCTGTGTTGAGATCCCAACAGATATCAGGCAGGTTGAAGTCACCCATGAGAACGAGGTCAGGTGATCTTGAGACAGCCTTAAGCTGCCTATAGAATGCCTCATCGACATCCTCCTCCTGGTTGGGTGGTCTATAACAGACGCCAACCAGGATGTCTGCCCTGTTGGTCTTCCCTCTAATTCTCACCCACAAGCACTCAACCCTATCATCCCTGATCTCCATCTCAACAGCATCCAGTGCCTCCCTGACGTACAGGGCCACCCCTCCACCCCTTCTTCCTTGCCTGTCTCTCCTGAAGAGCCTGTAGCCATCAATTGCAGCGCTCCAGTCATGCGAGTCGTCCCACCACGTCTCTGTGATGGCAACTACATCATAACTTTCTTGCTGCAACAAGGCTTCCAGCTCCTCTTGTTTGTTACCCATGCTTCGTGCGTTAGTGTACATGCACTGCAGCTGGGCTGCTGGTTTCACCTCTAGCTCTAGCTTATCACCTCCAGACTCCTGCCTAAGGGCACTGGTTACCGACCCTCCCCCCTTCAAAGCTAGTTTAAAGCCCTGTCAATGAGACTTGCTAATTCCCTTCCCAGAATCTTTTTACCTTTGGGGGACAGGCCATTCTCATGTATTATGACCTTTCCCCTCCTCTGGGACAGATGTACTCCATCTGTTACCAGCTGACCTGGTGCAGTAGAAAGTTCCCCAAGATCGAAAAACCCAAAATTCATTCGTCTGCACCAGCCCCTAAGCCACTTGTTGACTACAGCGGCTGACCTGTTCCTTATTGTGTTCCCTCCTGCAACTAACGGTATCGATGTAAAAATTATTTGTGCACCTGACCCCTCAACCAGATCTCCCAGGGCCCTGAGGTCATTTTTGATAGCCCTGGGAGGCCTGGTACCAACATCATCATTCCCTAACTGCATGACCAATAAGGGATAATAATCAGGGATAATTATATTATAATAATATAATAATAATAAACAACTACCTGAAGGGAGGTTGTAGCCAGGCAGAGGTTGGCCTCTTCTCCCAGGCAGCCAGTACCACAACAAGAGGACACAGTCTCAGGCTGCGCCAGGGCAGGTTTAGGCTGGATGTTAAGAAGACAGGTTAGGATGTTAGGAAGACAGGTTAGGATGTTAGGAAGACTAGGGTGCTGAGAGAGCTGACAGATGAGCTGTCCAAGCCACTCTCCATCATTTTTCAGCAGTCCTGGCTCACTGGAGAGGTCCCAGAAGACTGGAAGCTGGCCAACGTGGTGCCCATCCACAAGAAGGGCTGGTTGGATGAGCCAGGGAATTATAGGCCTGTCAGCCTGACCTCAGTGCCAGGCAAGATTATGGAACAGGTCATCTTGAGTGCAATCACACAGCACTTATAGGATGGCCAGGGTCTCAGGCCTAGCCAGCATGGATTTAGGAAGGGCAGGTCCTGCCACTCCAACCTGATCTCCTTCTATGATCAGGTGACCCGCCTGGTGGATGTGGGGAGGCCTGTGGATGTGGTCTACCTGGACCTCAGCAAGGCCTTTGACACTGTCCCCCACAGCAAACTCCTGGCCAACCTATCAGCCCATGGCTTGGACAGGATCACAGTGTTGGGTTAGAAACTGGCTGGAGGGCCGAGCCCAGAGAGTGATGGTGAATGGTGCCACATCCAGCTGGTGGCCAGTCACTAGTGGTGTGCTCCAAGGATCAGTGATGGGCCCCATGCTCTTTAACATCTTTATTGATGATCTGGATGAGGGCATTGAGTCCATCATCAGTAAATTTGCAGATGACACCAAGCTAGGGGCAGGAGTTGATCTGCTGGAGGGTAGAGAGGCTTTGCAGAGGGACCTCGACAGGCTGGACAGATGGGCAGAGTCCAGTGGCATGAGATTTAACACATCCAAGTGCAGGGTTCTGCACATTGGCCACAACAACCCCAAGCAGTGCTACAGGCTGGGGTCAGAGTGGCTGGAGAGCGGCCAGGCAGAGAGGGACCTGGGGGTGCTGGTTGATGGGAGGCTGAACATGAGCCTGCAGTGAGCCCAGGCAGCCAAGAAGGCCAATGGCATCCTGGCCTGCATCAGGAACAGTGTGGCCAGCAGGAGCAGGGAGGTCATTCTGCCCCTGTACACTGCACTGGTTAGGCCACACCTTGAGTCCTGTGTCCAGTTCTGGGCCCCTCAGTTTAGGAAGGATCTTGTCTTGCTGGAACGTGTCCAGAGGAGGGCAACAAAGCTGGTGAGGGGTTTGGAACACAAGCCCTATGAAGAGAGGCTGAGGGAGCTGGGGTTGCTTAGCCTGGAGAAGAGGAGACTGAGGGGTGACCTTATTGCTCTCTACAACTACCTGAAGGGAGGTTGTAGCCAGGCAGATGTTGGCCTCTTCTCCCAGGCAGCCAGCACCAGAACAAGAGGACACAGTCTCAGGCTGTGCCAGGGCAGGTTTAGGCTGGATGTTAGGAAGAAGTTCTACACGGAGAGAGTGATTGCCCATTGGAATCGGCTACCCATGGAGGTGGTGGAGTCACCTTCATTGGAGGTGTTCAGGAGGAGACTTGATGGGGTGCTTGGCTGCATGGTTTAGTTGTTGGGTGGGTTGGATTGGTTGATGGGTTGGACGTGATGATCTTGAAGGTCTCTTCCAACCTGGTGTATTGTATTGTATTGTATTATTACTCTGCCCTCTATATGGCCCAAATCCTTCAATAGGGTAAAACTGTGCAGGATTGGGGTTCTAATATATGTAATTGTTTAGAGTCAAGTTACTATTAAAAGCACTTGGCACAAGCACAAGAGTTTGACTTGTAGATCCAAATGCAGGACATCAGCCATAGTAAATGCTCTTTCTGATAACTCACTGAACAGAACTGCTTAAAAAGAAGTCAAATGTAGAGAGGTCACAGACAAGAGAAGATAAAATTATGTAATATTCTGATGGCATAAAGGTGTTTTGCATAAGGCTGAGGAAGACATAAAACTTCTTTTATAGCCAAAGGAGTCCCACTGTATAACGTTTAATATATAACAGCCAAATGATTTTAGATTGTATTCTGAGATTTGCTAATGGTCAGTGCAATCATAATTTCTCCACTATGGAGGAAGAAATATCTAATTTATTGAAATAACACTGCCTGAGATATGTTGAGATACATGGCTTTCACTGTCATTACACATTAGCACAGTATTCTAATTTACTGCACACTATGATTTTCAACACCCTCAGAAATATTCTAATAGAGCAATTCAAATATCCAGAGGGCTTGGGAAGTAAGACTACATTTCATGGTTTGCCATATATGGACTTGACTATGATGCACAGAAGAATCTTCTCATGAAGGTCCATGCTTGTAGTAACACAGGGCTGTTTTTCGATCACCACAGAGTCACTACAAGAATGGCTTCCAAGCCAAGATATTTCCAAACCAAGACCATTATTGTGAAGACATGCTAAGCCCAGCAAAGACATTTCTTGCATTACATGGTGTGGCAGGGTGAGAAGGTTCCCCCCACACACACAAAAGAATCCACAGCCAACTCAGCCGGAGAAGCAGATGAAAGCTATATTTACAAGCAGGGATGGAATGCAGATGGATATATACACAAATATGCAGTATTTACAATATATACAGAAATATACAGCAATGTATGTAATACAGGAGACCTTTCCCCCCTTGCATCCAGGGGGGTTCGGCCTCTCCCCCCCCTCTCCCTCCCTACCTCCCCTTTTTCCCAAAAGGGTTAGAGAGAGAGAGAAAAGGGTAATTAAAGAGAGAATTCTGTTAAGCTCAAAGCAAATGCAAGAGTTAGTTTTCTTACGTGGTTAGCAAGGTCGTTCCTGCCCAGCAAGCTGTTGCTTCAGAGAGAGAAACAGGCCAGCCAACAGGACTGAGAAGAACAGACTGAACAGACTGAACAGACTGAACAGACTAAGGTAAAACGTAGAGTTGCATTCTACCAATGAAATCAGTTTAGCAAATCTTTGTTTTAATTCAAATATCAAAAACATTCAGCCAGAGTGTTCAGAAAGTGTCCATTTCTTAAAGGCACAGCCTAAACTGGTCACACATGGTTAACATATATTTTTCTAATGCAGTGTTCTCATACTCTGATTGGTTACATTTCAACCAACATGACCCTTCTCCTACATAAACTCTCCTGGCCTAGTTTTGAGCCATGAGCTGCCCAGGGAAAAAGGAAACAAAGGGTATTTTACTACTTCCCAATGAGTAAATGAAAAAAAAAATTCTCCAGACTGGATTTGGAGTTTAAATGGAAATCCTATTTACATATAAAAGGCATTCAAGAATAGAAAGAATAGAATAGAATAGAATAGAATAGAATAGAATAGAATAGAATAGGAATAGACAAATAGAATTATCCAGGTTGGAAAAGGCCTTTCAGATCATCAAGCCCAACCTATCATCCAACACTATCTTATCAACTAAACCATGGCACCAAGTGCCTCATCCAGTCTCCTCCTAAACACCTCCAGTGATGGTGACTCCACCACCTCCCTGGGCAGCCCATTCCAATGGCAAATCACTCTTTCTGTGAAGAACTTCTTCCTAACATCCTGCCTAAACCTCCCCTGGTGCAGCTTGAGACTGTGTCTTCTTGTTCCGGTGCTGGTTGCCTGGGAGAAGAGACCAACCCCCACCTGGCTACAACCTCTCTTCAGGTAGTTGTAGACAGCAAGAAGGTCTCCTCTGAGCCTCCTCTTCTCCAGGCTAAGCAATCACAGCTCACTCAGCCTCTCCTCATATGGCTTGTGTTCCAAACCCCTCACCAGATTTGTTGCCCTTCTCTGGACACATTCCAGCAACTCAACGTCTTCCCTAAACTGAGGGGCCCAGGACTGGACATAGGACTCAAGGTGTGGCCTAACCAGTGCTGAGTACAGGGGGAGAATCACCTCCCTGCTCCTGCTGGCCACACTGTTCCTGAAACAGGCTAGGATGCCATTGGCCTTCTTGGCCACCTGGGCACACTTCTGGCTCATGTTCAGCCTACTAGCAACCAGTACCCCCAGGACCCTTTATGCCTGGCTACTCTCCAGCCACTCTGACCCCAGCCTCTAGCACTGCATGGGGTTGCTGTGACTAACGTGTAAAACCCGGCACTTGGATGTGTTAAATCTCATGCCATTGGACTCTGCCCATCTGTCCAGCCTGTCAACGTCCTCTGAAGAGCTCTCATACCATCTAACACATCAACACATGCCCCCAGATTCGTGTCATCTGCAAATTTACTGATGATGGACTCAATCTCCTTGTCCAGGTCATCATTAAAGATATTGAACAGGATGGGGCCCAACATTGGTTCCTGGGGGACACCACTAGTGACTGGCCACCAGATGGATGTGGCACCATTCACCACCACTCTCTGGGCTCAGCCCTCCAGACAGTTCCTAACCCAGTGCAGAGTGCTGCTGTACAAGCCATGGGCTGACAGTTTGGCCAGGAGTTTGCTGTGGGGGATGGTGTCAAAGGCCTTGCTGAAGTCCAGGCAAACTACATCCACAGCCTTCCCCACATCCAGCAGGCGGGTCACCTGATTATAGAAGGAGATCAAGTTGGTTGGGTAGGACCTGCCCTTCCTAAATCCATGCTGGCTGGGCCTAAGCCCTTGGCCATCCTGCAAGTGCTGTGTGATTGCACTCAAGATGATCTATTCCATAATCTTGCCTGGCACTGAGGTCAGGCTGACACGTCTGGAATTCCCTGGCTCATCCAACCAGTCCTTGTGGATGGGCATCACCTGGCCAGCTTCCAGTCATCTAGGACCTCTCCAGTGAGCCAGGACTGCTGAAAAATGATGGAAAGTGGATTGGCCAGCTCATCTGCCAGCTCTCTCAGCACCCAAGGATGGATCCTATCCAGTCCCATAGACTTGTGGGGATCCAAGTGGCTAAGGAGGTCTCTGACTACTTCCTCCTGGATCACAGGGGAACTATACTGCTCCCTGACTCTGTCTGCCAGCTCTGCAGGCCACTGGTCCAGAAGACAACCTATCCTGCTATTAAAAGTTGAGGCCAGGAAGGTGTTAAGTACCTCTGCCTTTTCCTCATCCTTTGTTACAATATTCCCCTCCATGTCCACTAAAGAGTGGAGGTTGTCCTTGCCCCTCCTCTTGCCATTGATTTGTACAAGGATTTTTTGTTGTCCTTCAGAGCAGAGGCCAGTCTGAGCTCTAAATGGGCTTTTGCCCATTTTTTCCTACATGACCTAGTAACATCCTTAAACATTTCATGGGTAATCTCTCCTTCCTTACAAAGATGATACACCTTCTTTTTTCCCTTAATTCGCTCAGAAGTTCATTGCCCATCCAGGCTGGACATCTACCCCCAGCGGCTCGTCTTCCGGCACATTGGCACAGCCTGTTACTGTGCCTTCAAGATTACTTTCTTGAAGTAGGTCCAGTCCTCCTGGACACCTTTTTTTAAGGGCTGTTTCCCAAGGTACCTTCTGAGTTAGATCCCTAAGTATCCTGAAGTCTGCCCTCCAGAAGTCAAAGGGGAGGTTTTGTTGCTGCCCCTCTTAGCTTGACTGCATATTGAAAACTCAATTATTTCATGGTCACTGGACCCCAGACAGCCTCCAACCACCACATCTCCCACCAGCCCTTCTCTGTTTGTAAAAGAAGGTCAAGCAAAGCCTTACCTCTGGTAGGCTCACTCAGCAGCTGGGATAATAAGCTGTTCTCCATACGCTCTAAGGACCTTCTAGACTGTCTCCTCTCTGCTAAGTTCCCAGCAGATATCAGGCAGGTTAAAATCGCTCATAAGAACAAGATCTGGTGATCTTGAGACAGCCTCTAGCTGCTTATAGAATAATTCATCAACCTCTTCATCCTGCTTGGGTGGTCTATAATAGACTCCAATCAGGATGTCAGACTTGTTGGCCTTCCCTGTAATTTTCACTCACAGGCACTCAACTTATCATCCTTAATCTCTAGTTCCATGGAATCTAGAGCCTCCCTGATGTAGGGGGCCACCCCTCCACCCCTTCTCCCTCTCCTGTCTTTCCTGAAGAGCCTGTAGCCATCAATTACAGTACTCCAGTCATGTGGGTCATCCCACCACGTTTCTGTGATGCCAACTACATTATAACTTTTCTGCTGCAACAAGGCTTCCAGCTCCTCTTGGTTGTTACCCATGATTTGTGCATTAGTGTACATGCCCTTCAGCTGGGCTGCTGGTTTCACCCCTGACTCCAGCTTACCACCCTCAGACTCCTGTCTCGGGGACTGGTTTCAGTCCCTTCCCCTTCAAATCCAGTTCAAAGCCCTGTCAATGAGACCTGCCAACTCCCTTCCTAGAACCCTTTTCCCTCTGTGGGATAGGCTGTTCTTATGTGCCAGGATCTTTCTCCCCCTCTGGGACGGATGTACTCCATCTGTTGCTAGCAGACCTGGTGCCACAGAAAGTTCCCCAAGATCAAAAAACCCAAAATTCTTTTGGTAGCACCTGCCTCTGAGCCACTTGTTAATTACAAGTGGCAAGAGCTGCTTTCCTGCTCCTTTCAGTATTGCCTCCTGCAACTAAGGGTATTGATGAAAAAATTACCTGTGCCCCTGACCCCTCCACCCATTCTCCCAGAGCCTTGAAAAGTCCTTTTTGATTGCCTTGGGAGCTCTGGTTTCATCATTGCTCCCTACCTGCACAACTATTAAGGGATAGTAATCAAAGGACTGTACCAGACTAGGCAGCCTTCTGGTAACATCCCTGATCCAGGCCCCACAGAGGCAGCAGACTTCCCTGTGAGAAGAATCTGGTGAACATATGGTGCCCTCTGTTCCACTCAGGAGGGAATCACCAATAACAATTGCCCTCCTCTTTTGTTTAAACAAACAAGTCCTGATGCTGGCGGCAGGCTGTTTTGCTTTAGGCAGCACCTCAGATAGTGTTTCTTCTGTCATCTCATTCACCTCACCCTCAACTTCCAGTGCCCCATATTTGTTTTGCAAGGGCAGCTGGGAAGGTGAGGAGCTGTGAGGGCCTCTCCTAACAGGGACCTGCATCCATTTCTCGATGGCTTTTGGGTCACCTCCCTCTGCTAGGGAAGCCTGCAGAGCCTGGTTCCTCAAATCCAACTCCCTTTCACATTCCCTTACAGTCCTAAGTGTAGCAACTTCTTCCTTCAGTTCAGCCACTAGGTTAAGCAGATAATCGAGCTGCTCACACCTAATGCAGGTGTTATCTCCACTGCCCTCCATTTCAAGTGCCAGGCTCCAGCACTCTCTGCAGCCAGTTGCCTGACACCTGCCTGCTTAAGTTCAGCCTCAGTCTGGGTGGACACAGATCTTATGAAAACAGTTTTGGAATACACCTGGGCCTATCAGGCCAAACCTTCCAGAGCCTTCCAGAAACCTCCACCCCACCCAGCCTCAGCAGGCCCAAGAGCAGCCAAACTGCCACCACCACTAAACTCAGGACTACCTCAGGCTTACAGTATTACAGTACAGTATTACCAAGGTTGGAAGAGACCTCGAAGATCATCGAGTCCAACCTGTAACCACAAACCTCACGACTAGACCATGGCACCAAGTGCCACATCCAGTCCCCTCTTGAACACCTCCAGGGACAGCGACTCAACCACCTCCCTGGGCAGCACATTCCAATGACGAATCACTCTCTCGGTGAAGAACTTTCTCCTCACCTCGAGCCTAAACTTCCCCTGGTGCAGCTTGAGACTGTGTCCCCTTGTTCTGGTGCTGGTTGCTAGGGAGAAGAGGCCAACCCCTGCCTGGCTACAACCACCTTTCCGCTAGTTGTAGAGAGCAATGAGGTCACCCCTGAGCCTCCTCTTCTCCAGGCTAAACAGCCCCAGCTCCCTCAGCCTCACCTCATAGGGCTTGTGCTCAAGGCCTCTCACCAGCCCTGTTGCCCTTCTCTGGGCACATTCAAGTGTCTCAATGTCCTTCTTAAACTGAGGGGCCCAGAACTGGACACAGGACTCTAGGTGCGGCCTAACCAAAGCAGTGTACAGGGGCACAATGACCTCCCTGCTCCTGCTGGCCATACTATTCCTAATGCAGGCCAGGATGCGGTTGGCCCTCTTTGCTGCCTGGGCACACTGCAGGCTCATGTTCAGCCTCCCATCAACCAGCACCCCCAGGTCCCTCTCTGCCTGGCTACTCTCCAGCCACTCTGACCCCAGCCTATAGCGCTGCATGATGTTGCTGTAGCCAATGTGCAGAACTCGGCACTTGGATGTGTTCAATCTCATGCCACTGGACTCTGCCCATCTGTCCAGCCTGTCAAGGTCCCTCTCTTCCCTCCAGCAAATCAACTCCTGCCCCTAGCTTGGTGTCGTCCGCAAATTTACTGATGATGGACTCAATGCCCTCATCCAGATCATCAATAAAGATGTTGAAGAGCATGGGGCCCAGCACTGATCCTTGGGGCACACCACTAGTGACAGGCCGCCAGCTGGATGTGGCACCATTCACCATCACTCTCTGGGCTCGGCCCTCCAGACAGTTCCTAACCCAACGCAGGGTGCTCCTGTCCAAGCCATGGGCTGACAGCTTGTCCAGGAGTTTGCTGTGGGGGACTGTGTCAAAGGCCTTGCTGAAGTCCAGGTAGACCACATCCACAGGCCTCCCCGCATCCACCAGGCGGGTCACCTGATCATAGGAGGAGATCAGGTTGGTCAGGCAGGACCTGCCCTTCCTAAATCCATGCTGGCTAGGCCTGAGCCCCTGGCCATCCTGGAAGTGCTGTGTGATCACACTCAAGATGACCTGTTCCATAATCTTGCCTGGCACTGAGGTCAGGCTGACAGGCCTATAATTCCCTGGTTCTTCCAATTGGCCCTTCTTGTGGATGGGCACCATGTTGGCCAGCTTCCACTCTTCTGGGACCTCTCCAGTGATCCAGGACTGCTGAAAAATGATGGAGAGTGGCTTGGACAGCTCATCTGCCAGCTTCCTCAGCACCCTAGGATGGAACCCATCCGGTCCCATGGCCTTGTGGGGGTCCAAGCGGCTGAGAAGATCTCTAACTGTCCCATCCTGGAACAGAGAGGTACTATGCTGCTCCCTGGCTCCTTCTGCCTGCTCTCTCTGCAGGCCAGCTGTCTGGAAGACGTTCTACCCTGCTATTAAATATTGAGGTAAAGAAGGTGTTAAGTACCTC
This sequence comes from Picus viridis, assembly GCA_033816785.1. Lineage (NCBI taxonomy): Eukaryota > Metazoa > Chordata > Aves > Piciformes > Picidae > Picus > Picus viridis. The sequence goes on from CM066606.1 coordinate 57,281,750, forward strand.
TGCCTTTTCCTCATCCTTTGTTACAATGTTCCCCTCCATGCCCACCAAGGAGTGGAGCTTCTCCTTGCCCTTCCTCTTGCTATTAATATATTTATTGAAGGACTTTTTGTTGTCCTTCACAGCAGAGGCCAGTCTGAGCTCCAAATGTGCTTTTGCCTCCCTAATTTTCTTCCTACAAGACCTAGCAACATCCCTAAACATTCCATGGGTTGCCTCCCCTTTTTTCCAAAGATAATACACCCTCTTTTTTTTTCCCTTAGTTCCTTTAGAAGTTCATTACCCATCCAGGCTGGCCGTCTGCCCCGGTGGCTCATCTTCCGGCACACTGGCACAGCCTGTTCCTGCGCCTTCAAGAGTTCTGCCTTGAAGTAGGTCCAACCCTCCTGGAACCCTTTATTTTTAAGCGCTGTTTCCCAAGGAACCTTCTGAGTTAGTTCCTTGAGTAGCCTGAAGTCTGCCCTCCAGAAATCCAGAGTGGAGGTCTTCTTGCTCCCCCTCTTGGCTTGGCTGAATACCGAAAACTCTATTATCTCGTGGTCACTGGTGCCTAAACACCCTCCGACCACCACATCACCCACCAGCCCTTCCCTGTTGGTGAAGAGGAGGTCAAGCAGAGTCTTACCCCTGGTAGGCTCGCGCAGCACCTGGGATAAGAAGCTGTCCTCCATGCACTCTAAGAACCTCCTAGACTGCCTCCTCTCTGCTGTGTTGAGATCCCAGCAGATATCAGGCAGGTTGAAGTCACCCATGAGAACGAGGTCAGGCGATCTTGAGACAGCCTTAAGCTGCCTATAGAATGCTTCATCAAGATCATCCTCCTGGTTGGGTGGTCTATAAAAGACTCCAACCATGTCTGCCCTGTTGGTCTTCCCTCTAATTCTCACCCACACACACTCAACCCGATCGTCCCTGATCTCTAGCTCAATGGCATCAAGAGCCTCCCTGATGTACAGGGCCACCCCTCCACCCCTTCTTCCTTGCCTGTCTCTCCTGAAGAGCCTGTAGCCATCAATTGCAGCGCTCCAGTCATGTGAGTCGTCCCACCACGTCTCCGTGATGGCAACTACATCATATCTTTCCTGCTGCAACAAGGCTTCCAGCTCCTCATGTTTGTTGCCCATACTTCGTGCATTAGTATACATGCACTTCAGCTGGGCTGCTGGTTTTGCCCCTGCCTCCAGCTTACCACCCTCAGACTCCTGTCTGGGGGACTGGTTTCAGCCCCTTCCCCCTTCGAAGCTGAAACCAGGCCTAGTGGTGTAGCTTGAAATTCACTGCCAGCCAAGGCCAGGAGACAGCCATTCCCCCCACAAACCATAAAGATAAGGCACACATGTCTCAAGAGAAGTCTGGCTGTAGAATCCTTTAAACAGAGAAATACAGGTAAATGGAACAGAATAACTCCCTGGGACGAAGTGCCCATCCCCTGGGACTCTCTAGACTCTGGAGGACTTTTCTTTGTGGTTATACCAATTAACTCTTCATTTCCCTTAACCTACAACATCTCCTTTATGTCCAACTACAGAGAATATATTATGGGCTCAAAGGGGCTCCTGATGAAGAGGTACTTGAACTCTGCAGTGGTACAGCACATCCCCCTGTACAACAGGATTGACTGCTAGGGCAAGGCTCCATCACTTAAACATTTCATGTATATTGGTTTTTTTCCTCCTATCACACTGCCATTTTTAACCATTGATTACTTCAGAACTCGTGGCACTAAGTTTGAGTAGGTGCGTCATTAAAAGGGTATATCTGATACTTTTAGAGATGTACATCTGAAAGGAATGATCTACAATGGAAATTTAAAAATCTGGAACAGCATATTCTGCATGGGGATCAAACCTACATTGTGCTAAATTGATAGGTGAATCAGAAGAAACTCTCCCTGATTACTGCTACACGTAACAGTTACTTGGCTGCCATTACAACACAGTATATTTCACTGCATTGTGCTATCACCAAAACTCATTTCATACTGTGGTGTAAAGACTACTAAAGAAAATCTTATTCTTCAGGCAGGGCAAATGTACACTGGAAAGAAATACCTCTCCCCTTTCTGGAGGAATGCAAGTTCACCACTTCATACATTCAGTGTTTGACTGACCAAATAGTTTCAACTCTTTCAAATGAGAGCATTGGAACACTGGAACAGGTTGCCTAGGGAGGTAGGTTGAGGCTCCATCCCTGGAGACATTCAACGTCAGGTTCGACATGGCTCTAAACAACATGATCTAGTAGAGGATGTCCTTGCTCACTGGACATTGCTGGAATCCACCATTATAAGTATATATGATAATATGTGTTAAAATAAAGCATGCACATCCCTACTTATTTCAGAATTGGTTGCATTTATATAAAGTCTCATGTTTATAATGAATACGTTAAATCTAAACATAAAAAAGAAGCTTATTTAATGTAACATTTAAATATAAAAAGGTATTTTCGTATTTGTGACTGTGACCGGTTTAGGCTGTGCCTTTAAGAAATGGACACTTTCTAAATACTCTGGCTGAATGTTTTGGGATTATAACAGAAAACAAAGATATGCTAAACCAATTTCATTGGTAGAATCCAACTGCAAGTTTAAAAACTAAAAGGTTGCTTGATTTATTGTCTGCTCAAGTCGGAGTTGCAAACATGAAAGTGTTTTGGATTTTAGAGCGTCTGTTCTTTTCAATTTTTGGGGTCCTTATCTATAAGCATGTTCTGGGATTGATTTTCGATCGCTTAGGCAGATATTGATGTATAAATTGTATTTATGGTTTAAGTATAAGATTCAGCTTCTCTACGACCGGTGCCTGGGATTCTTTTGGCTTAACAGATATGGGAATGTGACCTCCAGCACTCTGCCCATAGAGATAAAGGAGTTTAAGATCCCGGCAGGCGAAAGGGTTGTTTTAAGTGATGGCTGGGATCCAAAGGTGATTTATTTGATGTGTTTGAATCTGCTGCTGGTGATGGTGATTGCATACTTGTTATATACGCTGTACCGAGAGAGGAAGACATATAAAGTGTCTAAAGCCTGTTTTGTAATTAAGCGTAGATCGAAACGAAGAAAGCACAGCTCTGGCTCTACCCCAGAGATATCTAGTGATGAGGAGAATGCAGAATCCGTATCAGTCAAAGATAGCACTAAAAAGCCCATCGGAAAGGCTGCTCTGAACGGTGCTGTTGGTGGCTCTGGCAATCAGCCAGCGGCAGCGGCAGCGGCAGCTCCTAACATGGCGGCTCCACGTCCTCGGCAACCATTAACAAGGCAAAGCTATTTCCTCCTTCTTCTTCAGCAGGACCGGAAGTGTCCTCCACAGCAGCTGATTCGTCTCAAAACCTGTCAGCTTCTATTAAGCCAGCTGTAAATCCAAACACAGCTCCAGTTAAGCAGGTAGCTGTTTTAAAAACGAGAAGTGGAAAGGGCAAAGCGATCCAGATGCTGATGGGGGAGAGCAGCAGGATGCTGATCCTGGTGAGGGAACTTCTGCTCAAAGAGACCCTGCTGAGATGGAGGAAAAGGTTTGTCTTAAAGATAAAGATATAGCTGAGTTATTGAGATCATCACTGGATGGAGATGCAGGGCAAATTGCTGATAAGAGAACAACTAGAGGTGGTACTCCTGACCTTAAAGAGATTCTTAGGAGAGTGACAGTGAGATTAATGGGACAACAAGTTGAGGAAGAGGAGGCAGAGGAGGAAGAAGATGATATAGGCAGCTGTTCGTCACCGCGCGAAGAATTGCGGAATGTGCGTAAAGATTATATCAGAGCAGATAAGGAGCCAATTCTAGCTTGGCTTGGTAGATGTTACAATACAGGTGCTCCAACTCTAATAGTTGGAGACAAGTCAGCAGCTTAACTAGGAACTCTCTCAAAGGATAATGGAATAGATAGACATCTAGGCAGGACTCTCGGTAAGGTTACTCTGTGGATACGCCTTTTAATGGCAACTATCATGAGGTATCCTTCCCAAGATGATCTTCCATGGAATCCTAAACCCTGGACTACCATAGATGAGGGAATCAAGCGTCTGAGAGAATTTGATGTTAGAGAGGTACTCTATGGTGGCCATGAGACTCTGAATCCTGATGAAATTCCTGTAGGAACTGGTCTTGCTAAGAAGCTCATCAAACTTGCTCCTCCTAATTATGCAAATATTCTGGCAAGCAGAATCGTGGCAAGAAATTATGGTGGAGCTTCTCCTACGGTTGGCCAATTCACTGATCAAATGAGACAATTGGAGGATAGCATGACACGTGTTTCTCTGGTTTCAGCCATTGAAACTCTGTCTGGAAAAATTGAGAATTGCATGAAAGAGCTGAAGGATGAGTTTAAAAATACCATCTCCCAATTGAAACAAAGAGATAATTCCAATTCATCCTCCAGATGGATACAGGTTTCCTCTGTGAGGAATAGACGTCCTCCAAGGATGTCATTCCAAAACAGGTCATTCCAAAACAGGTCATTCCAAAACAGATCCAACCAAAACAGACCACCAAGGCAATCCCGTCCGAGTATTTGGATAACTCTGCGTGAATAGTTTGGTGAGAACATGAACAGGTGGGATGGTCAACCAACTTCTAATCTTTTCAGGAGACTGAGGGAACGGCAAAGTGGCAGAACCCGAGGTAGCAATACCAGAAGGGTAGCTGTTACTTCCACAGTTCCCCAGGACAACTCTAATAGCTCCAACAGTGGCTCCAGTTCTAACACTGCACCATGTGCCCATTGCACATGTGGGCATGTTCCCCATAACTAGGGGTGCCCTGCCTCCCACCAGGGGGAGGAGAGGGGTAACAGAGATAACAGAATCTATTGGGATGTGTACATCCAGTGGCCTGGCACTTCACAATTTCAGAAGTACAGGGCCTTGGTTGACACAGGGGCTCAGTGTACCATAATGCCATCAAATTATCAGGGATCAGAAGCTATAACTATTCTGGGAGTCACTGGTGGATCTCAAGAGTTAACTAAGGTGGAGGTTGATATAAGTTTAACTGGTAAACAATGGAGGAAGCATACAGTTGTGACCGGACCTGATGCACCTTGTATTTTGGGAATTGATTTTCTGAGAGAAGGGCGTTTCAAAGACCCTAGAGGTTACAAATGGGCTTTTGGAGTAGCATCTGTAGAAGTTGATGGACAGAAGCTGAAGCGGTCTGTTAGACCTGAGCTTTCTGATGAATCTGCAGTTGTGGGACAACACAAGATTCAGGACATTAAATTGCCGGTTGCTTCTCAGACTGTGCATCACAGACAATACAGAACCAACCGTGACTCTTTGTTGCCCGTTCAGAATCTGATTCGTCAGTTGGAGAGTCAGAAAGTCATCAGCAAAACTCATTCACCTTTCAACAGTCCAGTGTGGCCTGTGCGAAAGCAGAATGGAGACTGGCGTCTGACAGTCGACTACCGAGCCCTGAATGAAGTAACTCCACCTATGAGTGTAGCAGTACTAGACTCCAATATGAGCTGGAATCCAAAGAGGCCAAATGGTATGCTACCATAGATATTGCTAATGGTTTCTTCTCTATTCCCATAGCAGAGGAATGCAGGCCTCAGTTTGCTTTCACCTGGAGAGGAATCCAGTACACTTTCAACAGATTGCCAATGGGCTGGATCCACAGCTCTAGAATCTGTCACGCAGTGATCCACGATGCTCTGGAGGAAGGTGGTGCTCCAGAACACATCCAGTTCATCGATGATATCATCGTCTGGGGTAAAACTGCTGAGGAAGTCTTCGAGAAAGGTAACAAAATCATTGACATTCTTCTGAATGCAGGTTTTGCCATCAAGCAAGACAAGGTGAAAGGACCTACCAGAGAGATCCAGCTTCTGGGAGTGCGGTGGCAGGATGGACGCCGACACATTCCAGTGGATGTGGTAAACAGAGTCTCTACCATGGCAAATCCCATGAACAAGCAAGAAACTCTACGTTTCTTGGGGATAGTGGGATTTTGGAGACTGCACATCCCTGGATACAGTCAGATTGTGAAACCTCTGTATGATGTGACTCGAAAGAGAAACCATTTCCACTGGGGACCTGAACAACAAGCAGCCTTTGACCAGATAAAGCAAGAGGTAGTTCAAGCAATGGGTCTGGGACCTGTCCGAGATGGTCCAGACATTAAGAACATTTTGTACACGGCTGCAAGTGACAATGGTCCAACCTGGTGCTTGTGGCAAAGAGCTCCAGGTAAGACACATGGACGACCTCTTGGTTTCTGGAGTTGAGGTTACAGAGGTTCAGAGGCTAATTACACTCCAACAGAGAAAGAGATTCTAGCTGCCTATGAAGGAGTAAAAGCAGCTTCTGAAGTGATTGGAACTGAATCACAACTTCTATTAGCTCCCAGATTACCAGTTTTGAATTGGATGTTCAAAGGCAAAGGTTCCACACATCATGCAACAGATTCCACCTGGTCTAAGTGGATGGCTTTGATAACACAGAGAGTTCGAATGGGAAATCTTGAAAGACCTGGTCTAGTGGAGGTGATCTCAAGTTGGCCTGAAGGTACCAACTGTACTAAAACTCCAGAGGAGACAGTAACTCGTGCTGAGGAAGCTCCCCCTTACAATGACCTATCTGATGATGAAAAGAAATATGCTTTGTTCACAGACGGTTCCTGTCGTCTTGTGGGGAACAAGCGAAGGTGGAAGTCTGCAGTGTGGAGTCCAACATGACAAGTCGCAGAAGCAAAGGATGGAGAAGGAGAATCCAGTCAGTTCGCAGAGGTAAAAGCTGTCCAGCTAGCTCTCGACGTAGCTGAACGTGAGAGATGGCCAAAGCTTTATCTCTACACCGACTCATGGATGGTAGCCAATGCTCTGTGGGGTTGGCTAAAGAACTGGAAAAAGAATGGTTGGCAGAGAAATGGAAAGCCCATTTGGGCAGCCGACCTGTGGCAGGACATTGCTGCTCGAATTGAGAGAATTCCAGTGAAGGTGAGACACATTGATGCTCACATCCCTAAGAGCAGAGCTACTGAGGAACAGCAACACAACTATCAGGCAGATCTAGCTGCAAGAGTTTCTCAAGTAGACATGGACTCTGATCTTGATCTCGACTGGAAACACCGAGGTGAGATAGCCTTAGCTCGGTGGGCTCACGATTCGTCAGGACATCAAGGCAGAGATGCAACCTACCAGTGGGCTCGTGACAGATCCATAGACATTTCCATGGATGCTATCACACAAGTCATCCATGACTGTGACATTTGTGCTGCTATTAAGCAGGCAAAGCGAATAATGCCCTTATGGTATGGTGACAGATGGTCCAAGTACAAGTATGGTGAAGCTTGGCAAGTTGACTACATCACTCTACCACGTTCTCGTTCTGGTAAGCAGTATGTGCTTACTGTGGTAGAGGCAAACACTGGATGGTTGGAAACTTATCCAGTTCCCCATGCAACTGCATGCAACACCATTCTTGGTCTGGAGAGACAAATCCTGTGGAGACACAGAACTCCAGAGAGGATTGAGTCAGACAACGGAACTCATTTCAAAAACAACCTTGTAAAGAGTTGGGCCAAAGAGCACGGTATTGAGTGGATATTCCACATTCCCTACTATGCACCAGCTGCAGGGAAGATTGAATGCTACAACGGTTTGTTGAAGACCACTCTTAAAGCCATGGGGGTGGATCTTTGAAAAACTGGGAAAAGCATTTAGCACAAGCAACCTGGCTGGTAAATAGTAGAGGTTCAGTGAACCGAGCTGGACCTGCACACTCAGATCTGCTACAGAAAGTAGAAGGTGATAGAGTTCCTGTTGTTAGAGAAAAGAATCTGTTAGGTAAAACTGTTTGGGTATTTTCTCCCTCAGGAGAGGCTAAACCTGTCCGAGGGGTGGTTTCAGCTGAAGGTCTGGGTCACACTTATTGGGTAATGCAAGAGAATGGTAAAATTCAGTGTATTCCACAAAGAAATCTAACTTTAATTAGTTTAAATAAGTTTAATTTCAGAGTGTTGTACAGCTACATCGCGCCCAAAGGAAGAATCCCTGAGGAATCTACAGTGCACGAACCCTGAGAACCCTGAGAGCCCTGAGTCAACTGAGAGTCCCTGTTTCCCTGTTTCCCTGTTTTTTAACTTTTCTTTGCTTCGTCTGCGAAGAGACAAACTGTTTTCCATTTTTCTTGTTTCTTGCACATTTGAATCATCTACATCTGAGGATAGCCGGAACAGACTATGAACTTTACTTACAAACTGTAGATATTGTTTTAGATTGGATGGACAGTATGAACAGGCAATGAAATTGTTTAGCAGGGGTGGATTGCGACCGGTTTAGGCTGTGCCTTTAAGAAATGGACACTTTCTGAATACTCTGGCTGAATGTTTTGGGATTATAACAGAAAACAAAGATATGCTAAACCAATTTCATTGGTAGAATCCAACCGTAAGTTTTAGCTTACTCTGTCAGTCTGGGGCAGTCTCTTCTTCTCCCTGTCCTGAGAGCTGGCCTGCTTTCTCTCTCTGAAGCAGCAGCTTGCATGGCAGGAATGACCTTGGATTAACAGAGCTAACCAGATAAGAAAACTAACTCTTGCATTCGCTTTGAGCTTTTAATTACCTTCATTTCTCTCTCTCTCTAACCCTTTTGGGAAAAAGGGGAGGTAGGGAGGGAGAAGGGGGGAGCAGGCTGAACCCCCCTGGACGGGGGGGGGGGGGGTTGGGGAAAGGTCTCCTGTATTACATACATTGCTGTATATTTCTGTATATATTGTATATTTTTGTACATATTCATTTCATTCCATATCTGCTTGTAAATATAGCTTTCATCTGCTTCTCCAGTTGAGTTAGCTGTGGATTCTTTTTGTGTGGGGGGGGAACCTTCCTACCCCCACCACAGTGACACATAGTAGAAATTGATCTTGACCACTGTTCAATTCTAGTTCAACACTTGCAACTGAAATCCACTTCTCTCTTGCTACGTAAAAAACAGGAAATGCAAGATAGGAAAAAGCAAAAGAGGAAACATCCAGTACAAAAGATCCACACACAATACTGTGCCAAGGCATCAAACGCTAGAATATGTATTACTATTGACAAGCTAATATTTTGATTGACTAAACATATTTAAGAAGTGATCACTCACAACTCAAACTAAGACAACTGCAAATAATTGGCAGGGAACACCTTCTTAATTAAATTTATTAGCTTGAACTTGTTACACTGTGTGGTGCTTTGGCCCTTGCACGGAGGTTAAATGCCCACCAAAGCCGCTCTATCACCCTACCTCAAAAGTGGATGGGGGAGAGGAGAAAAAAATGTAATAAAAGCCAGTAATATGATAGGAGCAATTTTAATAACACTAATAAGCAAACAGCAATAGACCACGCAGAAGCAAAAAGCAGAGAGAAAGATGTCAGTCTCTGCTTCCCATCAGCAGGACGGTGGTCGGTCTCAGGAAGTAGGGCGCTCTAAGCTTGGTGGTTACTTGGGAGGATAGATGCCATGGACGAATGCCCCCCACTTCCTTTTTTCACTTCATTCTTCTATCTGAGCTGACATCATATGGTATGGAATACCTCTTTGGCCAGTCTGGGTCAGCTGGCTCAGCCACGTCCCCTCCCAAGACCTTGCCCACCCCTCAATGCACTCTTGGGGCAGGGAAATGTTGAAAGGACACAGCCTGGATACTTATTCAACAGTAGCCAAAACACTGCTGTGTTATCAACTACTGCTGCAAAACACAGCACTAGAAGGATGCTGTGAGGAGAATTAACTCCAGCTCAGTCCAACCCAATACAATCTCCACCCCTTATTCCATGCCATTTGCATCATGTTCAGTTTGTACACATTTCAATACATTTCACCATCTCATTTGATTCTTACACTGGAAAAAAAAATCCTTGCTTGCTTACACTCTCAACCTGATCTACATACTTAAACTATCTCAATATCCAACATACAGAGACATATCAATGTCTCAGTCCTCTATTATGTCCTAAGTCCTCTAAAATGTTCTTGTGTTCCTCCAGATGTTTTGGGAGTGTTCAGGACAGCAGAAGCAGGATACTCAGTTCTTGGACACCAACTCCAGGTGGTCTCAACCACAGTGTCACTCTTGATCCTTGCAAGCCTTCCTCATTCTGGGTTCATCTTACTTCGTTACTTTCTGCAACATGCAACTCACATTTCTCACATTCCAAATTACTTTTTCTCCAATGTTAGATCTCTTTGAGGCACACAGTGGGTCTCTCAATTTTTTCTTATTACCCACCAAGTACATTCAGGCCCCTGAGCAAAGACAATCCCATGAATGGGTTTGCATTTCCTCATGGGAGGAGCAACCCACACTGCCTTTCCTACCTATTTTCCCATGTGTACTACAGGGACTTTATCTCCCCCACAGTGTGCAAGGGTTCTATTTGGGCAGAACCAGGACGGTTAGCAGATCCTCGGGAATTAACCAGCCAAGTGGCTTCTGCTAAATTTGCATCCCAGTGCCTCCATGCCCCATTACCCAATGCTTTCAGAATAGTCTTTAACAGTCCACTGTATCTTTCAACCTTCCCAGAGGCTTGTGGATGATAGAGAATGTGATACACCTATTCAATGTCATGTTCCTTGACCCAGGAGCTGATGGCATCGTTCCTGAAGTGACTCCCATTGTCAGACTCGATCCATTCAGGGTACCATGTCACCATAGGATTTGCCTTTCAAGGCCTAAGATGGTGTTCCAGGCAGTGGCATGATTTACAGGATATGTTTCTAACCAGCCTGTAGTTGTTTCTACCATGGTGAGGATGTAGCACTTGCCTTGGCATGTCCAATACAGTCAATCAGCCAGGCCTCACCATAGCAAGAAACCAGCCACCACCCTCTGTTTCAGGGAGACTTGGCTCTGGTGGCTCTCTTGATTGCAGCACAGGTTTCACAGTCGTGTGTGACCTGTGTGATGGCTTCCATGGTCAAGTCCACCACTCGGCACGAGCCCATCTGTACATAGCATCTCCCCCTAGATGTCCTGATGTTTCATGGGCACATCGAGCTACAAACAGTTCACCCTTACACTCCCAGTCTAGATCCACTTGAGCTACATCAATCCTGGCAGCCTTGCCTGCATGCTCATTGTTTTGATGTTCTTCATTAGGACAGCTCCTAGGTATGTGAGCACTAACACAATGTACCCTGAGAGTCATGTTCTCTACCCAAGCAGCAATGTCTTGCACAATGAAGCAGGCCAAATAGGCTTGCCCCTGCATTGCCAATTGGTCTTCTTCCGCTGCTGTAGCCATCTCCACAAGGCATTAGCCACCATCCAGGAATCTGTGTAAAGATAAAGTACTGGCCACCTTTCTCTTTCTGTGATCTCGAGCCAGTTGGATGGCTTTCACTTCTGCACTTCATTTGATTCACCTTCTCCTTCAGCAGCCTCAACAACTTGTCATGTAGGACTCCATACAGCAGCTTTACACTTTCAATGGTTTCCTACCGATGGTTTCCTATCATCAGTAAACAGAGCATAAGGCCTTTCATCTTCAGGTAACTCATCGTATGGTGGTGCCTCTTGGGCACAAACCACTTCCTCAGGCAATGCTCTAAAATCTCTGCCTTCTGGCCAGTCCATAATCTCTTCCAGAATTCCTAGGTGGTTTGGTTTTCCCAGCCAAGCTCACTGCATTATCAGTGCTACCCACTTACTCCATGTAGCACTGGTGGCATGATGAGTAAAAGGGATGTTCCCTCTGAACATCAAATGCAGCACAGGCAGCCTGGGTGCTAAGAGAGGTGCTTCTGTACCCACTACTTCCAATGCAGCTTGAACTCCTTCACAGGCTGTTAAGACCTCCTTCCCAGTTGGTGTACAGTGGGCTTCTGATCCTCAATATCCTCTACTCCAAAATCCCAATGGCTGACCTCAGGTTTCACCTGGTGTCTTCTGCCAGAGACTCCAAGTGAGACCATGCTCCCCAACTGCAGTGTTAAGGATATTTTGCACTGATGGTCCTGTGTGGATGGGCCCAAGTGCCACTGCACGAGCTATCTCTTGTTTGATCTGTTCAAAGATTTGTTGCTGCTCACTGCCCCATTCAAATTGATTCTTCTTTCGAGTTACTTGATAGAGAGGGCTGACAAGCTGACTATATCCTGGAACATGCATTTTCCAGAATCCCACAAGGCCTAGGAAAGACTGTGTCTCTTTCTTCTTGAATGGTGGAGACATGGTTGCTATCTTGTTGACCACATCCATAGGTACATCACAGCGTCCACCCTGCCACTTTATTCCCAGGAACTTAATTTCTTGTGCAGGTCCTTTAATCTTGCTTTTCTTTATAGCAATCCAGCCTTCAGAAGTATCTGAATGTTTTTTTCTCCCTTCTCAAACACTTCTTTTGCTTTGTCACCCCACACAAAGATATCATCAATGTACTGTAGATGTTCAGGAGCCTCACCCATTTCCAGTTTTCTCTGGATTAGTCCATGACAAATGGTGGAGCTATGCTTCCACCCCTGGCGCAATCAATTCCAGGTGTATTGAACACCCCTCCAGGTGAAAGCAAATTGTGGCCTGCACTCTGCTGCCAATGGAATTGAGAAGAATGCATTGGCAATGTCAATAGTAGCGTGTGATTTGGCTGCCTTCAACTCCAGCTCATACCGGAGCTCCAGCATGTCTGGTACAGCAGCACTCAGTGATGGTGTCACTTCGTTCAGGCCACAATAGTCCACAGTTAATCTTCACCCTCTATCAAATTTCGGCACTGTCCAGATGGTGAATGTGTTTTGCTGATCATTCCCTGGATCTCCAGCTGGTGAATCAGCTCACGAATAGGAGCCAGGGAGTCTTGGTTTGTGCGATATTGCTGTCAGTGCACTGTTCTGGTAGCAACTGGCACCTGTTGTTCTTCAACCTGCAGCAATCCCACAACGAAGGGACTTTCTGAAAGGCCAGGCAAGGTAGACAGCTGTCTGATCTTCCCCGTATTCACTGTGACCATGCCAAAAGCCCATCAATAGCCCTTTGGGTCCTTGAAGTACCCTCTCTTCAGGTAATCTATACAAAGAATGCAAGGGGCCTCTGGGCTAGAATAGACTAGAATAGACTAGAATAGACTAGAATAGACTAGAATAGACTAGAATAGACTAGAATAGAATAGAATAGAATAGAATAGAATAGAATAGAATAGAATAGAATAGAATAGACCAGGTTGGAAGAGACCTTCAAGATCATCGCATCCAACCTATCATCACAACAGGATGTTTTTCCCACTTGTTCCCTGTTAGGCTTACATCAGCTTCTCATACAGACATCTCCTGGCACCCTCCTGGCACTCCAGAAATCCAAATAGATTCAGCATCTCTATGTCCTTATGGTATCAGTGTGCACTGTGCTCCCGTGTCTAGCAAAGCCTTGCATTTCTGTGGCTTTGATGTGCCAGGCCATCGAATCCACACAGTCCAATATACTCTGTCATCCCTCTCCTTCTCCTGGCCAAAGGCAGGGACCCTCAGCAAGTTTCGAGTGCACCCTCAGCAAGTTTCCTGATGACACCAAGCTGTGTGGTGCAGTGGACACGCTGGAGGGAAGGGATGCCATCCAGAGGGACCTGGATAGGCTGGAGAGGTGGGCACAAGCCAACCTCATGAGCTTCAACAGGACCAAGTGCAGGGTCCTGCACCTGGGTCGAGGCAATCCCAGGCACAAGTACAGGCTGGGCAGTGACTGGCTGGAGAGCAGCCCTGAGGAGAGACTTGGGGGTGCTGGTGGACGAGAAGCTCAACATTAGCTCTCAGTGTGCACTTGCAGCCCAGAAAGCAAATCAGATCCTGGGCTGCATCAGGAGAAGTGTGACCAGCAGGTCAAGGGAGGTGCTTCTCTCCCTATACTCAGCTCTGGTGAGACCCCACCTGGAGTACTGCGTCCAGTTCTGGAGCCCCTATTACAAGAGGGATGTGGACGTGCTGGAGCGTGTCCAGAGAAGGGCCACGAGGATGATCAGAGGGCTGGAGCACCTCTCCTATGAAGACAGACTGAAGGAGTTGGGGCTGTTCAGTCTGGAGAAGAGAAGGCTCCGAGGTGACCTCATTGTGGCCTTCCAGTATCTGAAGGGGGCCTACAGGAAGGCTGGGGAGGGACTTCTCAGGATCTCAGGTAGTGATAGGACTAGGGGGAACGGAATGAAGTTGGAAATGGGGAGATTCAGACTAGATGTGAGGAAGAAGTTCTTCACCATGAGAGTGGTGAAGCCCTGGAATGGGTTATCCAGGGAGGTGGTTGAGGCCCCGTCCCTGGAGGTGTTTAAGACCAGGCCGGACGAGGCTCTGGCCAGCCTGATCTAGTGTAGGGTGTCCCTGCCCATGGCAGGGGGCTTGGAACTGGATGATCCTTGTGGTCCCTTCCAACCCAGACTGATTCTATGATTCTATGATTCTATGATTCTACTCCTGGTCTTCATCAGAGTATTCACTATCTGATCTGGGTGGTACTGGGCCAGAGTTCCCCCCATCAGGATCAAGGGATGTAACCGCAGTTCTTTTCCTCCTGAAAGATCATTGATTACTCTCTTGCCTTTCTACAGCAGATACCTTTGCTGCCTTCTTAGATGATCCCTTTTTAACCATCGTCTTCCCTCTCCATTCATGCACCCGAGTTTCCCATTTAAAAGTGGGTTCACCATCCCACTTCCTCATCCTCCCCCTAGTCACAGAGGAAGAAACAGAGTGCTCCACGTGGTGTGCGTCTGTGGCTCCCCTTCCCTCCAACTGAGGCAGGAGGGGACTGATTTCTTGGAGTACACCTGGTTGATGAGGCACTGGCTCGTGGGAATGAGTTGGTACAGAGGTTATCCTCAAAATTCTGGAGCCAGGCTGACATTATCTCCACAGACCATGTGTCCTCATCCAAACAGTACATCAACACTAGGCTGCTTCAGTATGATGCTGGAGCATTTTGGATTACTTTCCTCCACAGGGCCCATGTGCATGGGATATCCTCTGGATCTGTGGAGACACTCTGATCATCTAAATCACCATAGATAACTTCCAGCATCGCTAATTCTCTTAAGTATTGGATTCATTCGTCTGCACAGTTCCACTACCCTGGAGAACTCATAAGGTCCTCCTTGCATGGGTACCTGGCCCTCACAATTAGCAGGAGTCATCTCCAGAGGCTGCATATGCCTGTCTCTTTTGCAATGCCTTTCTCAATACCTCTGTTTCTAGCAATGGGTCATAGAATAGAATAGAATAGAATAGAATAGAATAGAATAGAATAGAATAGAATAGAATAGAATAGGAATAGACCAGGTTGGAAAAGACCTTTGAGACCAACGCGTCCAACCTATCAACCAATCCAACCCACCTAAACAACTAAACCATGGCACCAAGCACCCCATCTAGTCTCCTCCTGAACACCTCCAATGATGGTGACTCAACCACCCCCATGGGCAGCCCATTCCAATGGGCAATCACTCCCTCTGTGTAGAACTTCCTAAGATCCAGTCTAAACCTACGCCGGCACATCCTGAGACTGTGTCCTCTTGTTCTGGTGCTGGTTGCCTGGGGGAAGAGACCAACCTCTGCCTGGCTACAACCTCCCTTCAGGTAGTCGTAGAGAGCAAGAAGGTCACCCCTCAGTCTCCTCTTCTCCAGGCTAAGCAACCCCAGCTCCCTCAGCCTCTCTTCATAGGGCTTGTGTTCCAAACCCCTCACCAACTTCATTGCCCTTCTCTCGACACATTCCAGCAAGTCAACATCTTTCCTAAACTGAGGGGCCCAGAGCTGGACACAGGACTCAAGGTGTGGCCTAACCAGTGCAGTGTACAGGGGCAGAATGACCTCCCTGCTCCTGCTGGACACACTGTTCCTGATCCAGGCCAGGATGCCATTGGCCCTCTTGGCTGCCTGGGCACACTGTGCAGGCTCATGTTCAGCCTCCCATCGATCACTACCCCCAGGTCCCTCTCTGCCTGGCCGCTCTCCAGTGACTCTGACCCCAGCCTGTAGCACTGCGTGGGGTCGCTGTGGCAAATGTGCAGAACTCGGCACTTGGGTGCGTTAAATCTCATTCCATTAGATTCTGCCCATCTGTCCAGCCTGCCAAGGCCCCTCTGCAAAGCCTCTCTACCCTCCAGCAGATCAACTCCTGACCCCACTTTGGTGTCATCTGCAAATTTACTGATGATGGACTCAATGCCCTCATCCAGATCATCAATAAAGATGTTGAAGAGCATGGGGGCCCAGTACTGATCCTTGGGGCACACCACTACTGACTGGCCACCAGCTGGATGTGGCAACATTCACCACCACTCCCTGTGCTCGGCCCTCCAGCCAGTTCCTAACCCAACGCAGGGTGCTCCCATCCAAGCCACAGGCTGACAGCTTCGCCAGGAGTTTGCTGTGGGGGATGGTGTCAAAGGACTTGCTGAGGTCCAGGTAGACCACATCCACAGCTTTCCCCACATCCATCAGGTGGCTCACCTGATAAAGAAGATCAGGTTGGTCAGGTAGGACCTGCCCTTCCTAAATCCATGCTGGATAGGCCTGATCCCTTGGCCATCCTATAAGTGCTGTGTGATCGCACTCAAGATGACCTGTTCCATAATCTTGCCTGGCGCTGAGGTCAGGCTGACAGGCCTATAATTCCCTGGCTCATCCAACCGGCCCTTCTTGTGGATGGGCACCACGCTGGCCAGCTTCCAGTCTTCTGGCACCTCTCCAGTGAGCCAGGACCATTGAGAAATGATGGAGAGTGGCTTGGCCAGCTCATCTGCTAGCTCTCTCAGCACTCCAGGATGGATCATGTCAGGTCCCATGGACTTGTGGGGATCCAAACAGCTGAGGAGATCTCTAACTACCCCCTCCTCCTGGAACAGAGGGAAACTATGCTGCTCCCTGGCTCCACCTGCCTGCTCTGCAGGCCAGCTGTCTAGAAGACATTCTGTCCTGCTAGGAAAAATTGAGGCCAAGAAGGTGTTAAGTACCTCTGCCTTTTTCTCATCTTTTGTTACAATGTTCTCCTCCATGTCCATCAAGGAGGGGAGGTTGTCCTTGCCCCTCATCTTGCTATTAATATATTTATAGAAGGACTTTTTCTTGTCCTTCACAGCAGAGGCCAGTCTAAGCTCTAAATGGGCTTTTGCCTCTCTAATTCTCTTCCTACATGACCTAGCAGCATCCTTAAATTGTTAGGCCTCTTTCCCTTTTAGCAGTTGGTTGTCAGCTCCATTATCCCAGCACTGGACAGCCAAGAAGCAATCTGCTCTCCTGGCTGGCAACTATAATCCTTGTGTATGTCTCTCAGTTCTGTTGGGGTTAAGGACCAAGTGGTCTCTTCTTCTTGTTTGATCTTACTCCCCCTGATGGCCCAGTTGATGGACTAGCCTCTTGATCATAATCTTCCTCATCCCTTACCAATCAATGAGAGGGACCTGTTGACCTCCTTGTCTGCTGCTTCTTTTTCACTACTGGGGCAATCTCTCTGGTTGCCGTTCTGGTCCCCATCTCAAACATGGTATCCTCAGGTAGTGTTCGTGTGCCTGCCTCAGCCACAGTCCTCAGAGTACTGAGCTGCAGCTCAGTAAGCACAGGCCAGGCCCCAGCAGAGTGCAAGAAGTTGTTGGTTCTCATTGAGATAAGCAAGGCACCCTTCTACCAGATGGTGAGTCAGTTTAGTAGGATTGCTCACCTCTTCTGGGGTAAAGTCCCAGGCTATGGAAGGTGATAACTGTCCCAGAAATCTACCCAAATCCTTCCACTCATCCTGCCACCCAGGGACTGACTGCCTTAAGGCATATTGAATATATCTCCACTCAAGGGCTGCCTCCTTTCATGCCATGATGGAGCCAAACTCCACAAAACCCGCAACATACCAGTAATGTTGATTAGCAGTACTAGAGAGCTCATGTAAGGATGGATCAAATCTTGGGGGCCTGCATAATAAAATTCTCTACATTCATTTTGGGCAGGGAAAAGAAATGATAACCTCTCCAGCATACCTCCCACAGAACAGCAGCCCTACAAGCAGGAGAAAGAAACATATAGCCATTACCTGCTTGGGCATGTTCCCAAAAAAATGAAGTATTTCCAAAACAAAGCAAAAGTTATCAACAAGCCACGTGACCAGCATGCTTATAGAAAAAAATACAGAAATTACAGCTATGCTGTATTTTCTCCCAGGTTTCGGCACCAAAATAGACTGTGGTGGTTTGGCCCTTGCACGGAGGCCAGATGCCGACCAAAGCCGCTCTATCACCCTACCTCAAAAGTGGACAGGGGAGAGGAGAAAAAAAAATATAACAAAAGCCAGTAATATGATAGGAGCAATTTTAATAACACTAATAAGCAAACAGCAATAGACCACGCAGAAGCAAAAAGCAGAGAGAAAGATGTCAGTCTCTGCTTCCCATCAGCAGGACGGTGGTCGGTCTCAGGAAGCAGGGCTCTCTAAGCTTGGTGGTTACTTGGGAGGATAGATGCCATGGACGAATGCCCCCCACTTCCTTTTTTCACTTCATTCTTCTATCTGAGCTGACATCATATGGTATGGAATACCTCTTTGGCCAGTCTGGGTCAGCTGGCTCAGCCACGTCCCCTCCCAAGACCTTGCCCACCCCTCAATGTATTCTTGGGGACGCAGCCTGGATACTTATTCAACAGTAGCCAAAACACTGCTGTGTTATCAACTACTGCTGCAAAACACAGCACTAGAAGGATGCTGTGAGGAGAATTAACTCCAGCTCAGTCTAACCCAATGCACACTACCACATCTATCCACAGTGCTAGGGCCTGGCCATGCACATGCATCAGCTTTTGGATATCCCCATAGAGTTCAGGGACTACTTTGCTATAGTTTTGAAATTCTATAAGTGTCTTGGAATTTGGCTAAGTGCATGAGTAGATTAATGACCAGTGATCTAAGAAAGACATTCGCTCCTGCAGCATTAAAAGACATGTTTTATTCACACTGTTGATAATGTTGTAAATGTTCATTTGTATTAGCTCAGACAGTAAAAATGCAGCTACAAAAGGCCAAATAGTCTGAAGGACAAACAGTTTCAAATCTAGAAATAAGTGAAAGATAAAGCATAAAAAAACCAGAAATTGTTGCACTTGGTGAATATATTCCTATCTGGAGTATTCTCAAGTGCTACAGCTCACCTGGTCAATGTGGCAGCAACTGAAAACAAACAATGGTAAGAAGAACTGAAATACAGCACATGGAATAGCAAATCTATGCAAGACTTTATAGTCATTAAAGGTGTTTACGATTCTGTATTTAATTCTTTACAGTTACCCTATCATTCCTTGACATACTGTTGCAAAATAAATGGTTTGATAAGAATCTCAGTTAGTTCTCAAAGTTATCTCAAGATTTGTATTTCAGCAACCGTATTTTCCAGTGTTTACTTCATACAATAAAGACTGTGAAACATAGATCTTTAAGAAAATAACTGAGAAACACAGGTGGTAATTTGATTCTGAATATACCATACATAAACCGATGTCATTTCACAGAATCACAGAATGTTGGGGGTTGGAAAGGACCTCGAAAGATCATCAAGTCCAATCCCCCTGCAGAGCAGGATCACCTTGAGTAAGATCATCCAAGCAGGTTTTCAATGCCTCCAGAGAAAGATTCTGCAACCTCTCTGGGCAGCCTGTTGTGGTGCTCTGTCATCCTCACAGTGAAAAAGCTTTTCCTTATGTTTATGTAGAACTTTCCATGCTCCAGCTTGCTCCCACTGCCCCTTGTCCTATCACTGTACATCACTGAGAAGAGCCTAGCTCTATCCTGACACTCACCCTTCACATACTTACAAACATTAATGATGTCACCCCTCAGTCTCTTCTTCTCCAAGTTAAATGGACCCAGCTCCCTCAGCCTTTCCTCATAAGGGAAATGTTCTACTCCCTTAATCATTTTTGTGGCTTTGTACTGGACTGTGTCAAGAAGTATCCTGTCCTTGAACTGAAGGGCCCAGAACTGGACACAATATTCAATATGCAGCCTCACAAGGGCAGAGAAGAGGGTGAGGAAAACCTCTCTTGACCTACCAACCATACCCCTTCTAATACACCCCAGGATGCCAAGGGCCCTTTTGGCAACAAGGCCACATTGCTGGCTTACAGTTATCCTTCTGTCCACCAGGACACCCAGGCCCCTTTCCCCTGCACTGGTCTCCAACATGTCAGTCCTCAGCCTACACTAGTACATGGTGGTGTTCTTTCCCAGATGCAAGACTCTACACTTGTCCTCATTGTATTTCAATAAATTTCTCTCCACCCAATTCTCCAGCCTGTCTAGGTCTTACTGAATGGCAGCACAACCCACGGTGTGCCAGCCATGCCTCCCAGTTTTGCGTCATCAGCAAACTTGCTGACAGTGCTCTTTGTCTTGTTGAAGAATATATCAAATAATACTGGTCTTTCATCAGATTTCTTACTAATTAAAACTCTGAGTTGAAGACAAAGGGGGTTGATTTCATTTGAGTTTAAAGCAAGATTTTACCTGTTGTTTAGCAGATCTAATTTGATAATCAATTTCAATACTAATTAACCAAACGCAGATTGTCAGGCCAGCACAGCAATTACAAAATATTCAAGTATGGAATTTAAACTTCGGACTTTTTACATACCACCATCATCCAGTCCTGTTAGAATTTTAATAGCCTTTAAAGCTATTAAAATTCAGCTATAACCACAGGCATGAACTACAACACATTTCTTTACTTGGGACAATTCTGTAATATCCTCTGCTCCTGCCTATTCATTCACACCTGCTCTTAGACAGGAATTTTTCCAGACATTTCCTTTCAAGTGTCCCTTCTTTGCTGGAAATTCACTAAAAAAAACCCAAGCAAGCAAGCAAAAAAAAAAAAAAAATTAATCTGTAAGTAATATTAACACCTTTGGAAAGCAGTTTTAACACACTGAAAACACTTTAAAATTAGACTGGAAGTTATCTGTGCATAATGGGAGCTTACAAAAGCAGTGAATTTAACATAGTACAACTTCAGAGAAAACATCATCACTAATTAAGGATCTTTGACATTCATGCACCTGAATTCACTAACTCACATTTTAAAGCTCAAAGTATTTCCAAAAGTTATTAAGGAACATGGACAAACAGTGTTTACTGAAGACTTTGCCAGACTGTTTGCATAATTAAAATAAAAAAGCTATGAACTCAAATAGACATGTCATCCAGATTCTACTGAAATAATGAGCATGCAGCCATAGACCTCAAAGCATAAATTACACCATTTGTTAGTGTAACCTAGCAGAATCCAAAAAATACTGAATACCAAAATTAAATGGATATTATGTTGCCACTAATTTACAACCTGTCTCCTAATTAAAATCACATTTTTAATGTATTCTTACATATAAGAAAGTTTTTTTAAATTGTAGCCATAAAGTTGAGCAAAATGCCCCAGACTGATGTTTAAAACAAGAAAACATGTGTGGCGAGAGACAGAATTTATGCAACAGATTGCAGATAAGATCCAAAATTGGTGAAAAGCCAGGGTAGAAATTGGCCTAAACATGTTTCTCTGGATTGTTAAGAATGAGAAGCACAGCTACTCACTTCCACATGCATTATTCTGCCAGTCATTGTAAACTGTGAAAACAATAACAGCCCTAATATTAGGATTCTACTTGGACTACTAAGAAAAAGATAACATTAGATATTTTTAAACAAGTCTATGTTCTTTACAAAAAAAAAAAAGAAGACGACATTTCAAATTGCTAGGAAGACCTTTCTCACATATCTGGCCAAGCAGTAACTAAATGTTTTAACAGATATCCCAACTATTACCACCCAACATTTCCTGGAAAACCAATCATTTGAATAGTTTTATGACCCTTTGTGCAACTCAGAAGATAAATGTCTGGAGAAAAAAAAAAAAAGGCAGGGGAAAGGGGAAATAGAGCATACAAAAGTATTTTTCATTGATTTCTTTTTTATTTTGTAGTAAGTCTAGTGTGTAAAAGGAAATGTTTTATTTGTATACTACAGAGGGCATTAACATACCATTACTATCAACAGCAAATATATTTTGATTTTTTTTTTTATTTACCCCAGTGCATTTTTACCTGTGAAAAGTTTCATTGCTTCATGTAGAGAAAGATTTCAACTGGGGGTGGTAAGGAGTTGCACTTTATGTACTCACAGATCACACAATGTGCTCACATTGAGCACATGCATTATGTGCTCACAGATCATACAACCATAGAACTGTTTAGGGTTGGAAGGGACCTCAAGGATCATCTAGTTCCAACCCCCCTGTCATAGGCAACGACACCTCACACTAAATCAGGTTGCCCACAGCCACATCCAGCCTGGCCTTAAAAACCTCCAGGGATGGGGCTTCCACCACCTCCCTGGGCAGCCTATTCCAGTGTCTCACCACCCTCATGGTGAAGAATTTCTTCCTAACTTCCAATCTGAATCTAGCCATTTGTAGTTTTGTTCCACTCCCTCTAGTCTTATCATTACCTAACACCCTAAAAAGTCCCTCACCAGCTTTCTTGTAGGACCCCTCCAGATACTGAAAAGCCGCAATAAGGTCTTCTCAGAGCTTTCTCTTCACCAGACTGAATAACCCCTACTCCCTCAGTCTGTCCTCATAGGAGAGGTTCTCCAGCTTCTCTGGACACATTCCAGTACATCCATATCTTTCTTGCACTCTGAAGTTCTCTGGTTCAGGAAATCATTCCACTCAGTGAACACATCTTAAGAGATGTTTGTGGGATTACACTCAAAATTTCTTTCTTCTCACTGAGATAGGGGAATGTTAATTGTCCTTTTACTCAATATTAAGTATGTCAATCTACAAAAAAAAAAAAAAAAAAAAAAAAAAAAGAAAAAAAAAAAAAGCCACAAACAACAAAGATAACAGCTTTCAGAAGCTTGAAGTCTCCAGCCAGAGCATGAAAGTCAGAGCTTTATCCCACAACACTGGTCACTCTTTTGGACTTAGTTTTAAACACATTTTGAAAACATTTTGTCCATCTGGAATGGACCAGGAAAACTGGGTATACCTTACACCTTTTCCACCCTTCCGCCCTCAAATTTTGTAAACTAAATCAGAATACGCATCTAACTGACCAACTGTAAACAAAGAGTCAGCTAATGGCACCAGAAGTTTAACCGTTTATTTATGGATTAGGAAACATTCCACTCACAGAATATTCTTGTTAATTAGCTGCAAATCACCTTCTGATTGACATTTGCCAGGCAATAAGCAATTCTTCAGATCCACATTCTAGCTGCTTTATTGTTCCATGTGAGCTCCCTCAAATTCCTCAGTCTATTTGATTCCTTTCAGCTACAAAATCTAGGAATAAATTTTAAAGATCTAACTCGCACTAACCTTGTTCCTCTAAAATCTCCCACAGAAATTGCACTCAGGATGAGAAACCTGAGCTAACAAATTAAACCATGCATTTACATGTGTAACTTTCACAGAAATGGTAATTATGTAATGTGCCAACCACTTCTATTAATTTCCAACCATCTAATGTGTTTCTCTATCACATGTGTTATCTAATTTTACTTCCCACCATCATTTCACAGCCTATCATCTCTCAGCTCACAAAAAGGTGTACAGAAAATTGATAAGGGAAATCTTTGTATATGGTTTTCCCCTACATTTAGGGCTTGCAATCTGGCTACACAGATCTAGACCTGTATGTATCTAAAGCAAATCATCTACAAACAGAGACCTTGTATTGCTGTAATGGCTTGATTGTTACGGTGCATCTGTCAGCTACAAATTCTCCTTTGTCATTATCAGGGTAGTTGTTCCAGATAATATGCCTTCGGATAGTGAAGACTCACAAAATCATTTTGACACAAGAGTAAGAATACAAGAAATGTGGTACTGGTACTATATCGAGCAACAAAATGTTTTCGTCAGGGGTCAGTTGAAGGTCTCTAAAGAAGAGTGTAAGTAACTTATCATATATAGAAATACTGGTACAAATAGTCCTATTGTGCAAAGCACCATACAAACAACACCAAATACCCTACCACCCTCAGTCTACTGTAGCAGAGTTCTAGTACATTTCAAGTTTGTTTGGCTGTTTTTTTTTCCCAAATACATACTTTTTAATATGCAGGTAAAATTTTTCACTTACATCCCTCAAATCTCTGGGGAAGGGAAAAAAAAAAAAAAAAAAAAAAAAAAGAGTATGAAGAATTTGTGATGTTGTTTGGAAAGTGGGCACCTAGCATTTTAAGTATATGCAGAGAAGGACATTAAGGGCAATACATATATATATATCTCAGCTTTTCAACTATCTGTCTCAGAAAACTAATCTTATAGACAGTCTCCAGGACACTAAGTCAACGGACAATCTTATGAATTTTGCACACAAAAGGAAAATAGATAAGGAAACCACCTCCTGTCACGGGCCTCAATTTCTGCAAGGAAAGGCTGCATAAAAAACAATGATGAAAACTGCCTAATGCACTAAAAGTCACAAAGATAAGAAGGAAAGAGCTATAACTGGTATCAGAATTACTTTTTTTTAATCAGAGCTATACACATTAATGGAGGAAGAAACCACAGGAAAAGGATTGAAGACAGGGCTACATGGGAACAGAAACACTTTGGATGTCCAGATTTATTGGCAAAGGCTAGGAAATTGTCCTGACACAGAACATGACAGTGACTTGTATAGATAAGAAACCTTTGTAACAAGAAGCCCAGAAAGTAAGTGGAAAAGCGCCTCAGGAAAGCAGCATAACAATCCTGGACCTATAGGAGGAAAGGAATGTGCAGAGTCCAGGCTGATCCTGCCTCACTAACAAATGCTATGCCAATGCCACACTAGTACAGAACCTCATAGAGAAATGTTATTACAAAACAAAATTATATTACTAACCTACATGCAATTGACATGCAAAAGGACAGCTGTGCTCATAAAATACATTTCCTTTTATGACTGCTAACAGGACAATGTGACTATCAAATCACCCCCAGCCACCTAAAACTCCTTAATGTGGTAAACAAACAAAAAAAAAACATTACCTATAGCAACACCAGAAACATACCAGCTCTTTGTATTATGAACCACAAGATTTACTGGAGCTTCGGACTGCTGCCATATGCATGTATTTATGCCTCCTTAGAAAAACTGGCAGCGGTGGCAGGCACAGAGGATGCACATCTCACAGGCAAATAAAAAAGAGCATACCTTGCCTGTGAGGGTGCATGCATGAGGGAACCACCATCTGTGAAGCATTGTGAAGATAATCTTGTACATATCTAATAAAAACACTCGTTCTGCAAAATTTATCTCCTTAAAGATTAGAAAAATTCACCAATTGTGTAATAATTCTAATGCCTCCCATATGGGCTTCAGTACTATTGCTAGAGATATGTTGCGTACTAATACTGGGGTTAATGCTAAGAGCAGCCACATCACACAGCTCAGCAATACACCTAGTTAATTACAAATACAGTGGTATCTGGCAAAAACGCAAGAGTCTGTCAAGAAAGAACTCATTCACTACCCCACAAACACTAACACATACACTTCCATTTAAACCCCATAAAGAAATCATGCTCTCTGCACCACTGAACATCTATATTGACACCAGTCTAATGTACAAATTAATAAAGGCTTAACCAATATCAACATCTTATGTCTCTGATTTTTTATTCAAGTAAATAAAGATTCCTCCAGCAGAGCACATCAGTTCAGTGGGCTGCAGAATAAATTGTTGCTAAAGCAGTAGACCACTTGTAAAACTAACTCAAGTGGCCTCCAATCCAAATTACGGTAGTTGCATCAAAGAGATCTTAATGCTTTTCTCAATAAGGGCAGATTTGGTTTTCTTTAAAAAAAAGAAAAAGGAAAAAAAACCCTTCTTGGTATATGAAGATATAAACAGGAGATGTCATTTCATGCAAGAACTTTTGAGAATTGCAATCTCTTTAAGTGTGTAAGGTTTCAAACGCTCTCTGTTAAAAATGTGTATCTCTGAGTTCCTTTAAAGGTATGTACACACACACAGAGGCTTGTCAACTTCCTCCTGAAACTATCCTCTCGCTACAGGCTGTTTGGTACAGCTTTTACTTGATGTAGTGACACACCAGGAGGCAACTTAACAGCTGTGGATCTTCTCTGCCAACAGGAAAAGACTCATGCTTCAAAGTTTAGAAACTCGGTCACAACTGCAGTTTGGGGAAGCAGCTATTTATCACCCAGGCAAATCAAACTAACCATCTTGAGCTACATAGAACAGTAACACTAGAGAATTCTCTGAGTACAAAAGAAGGGGGACAAAAATGCATTTTTAAAAACTTTAGTGTCTCTTTCTCCACCTCTGCTGCAAAGGGTAACCCGGAATGCAGCCCTCTGGCCTCTACTGATGTGTGCAGGTGCACAAGCCAAGGAATAGTTTTGTTCATAATGTGTATGTTTGCAAGTTCAACAAGATACTTGCTGAGGTATTCCATCATAGACTCACAGAGTGGTTTGGGCTGAAAGGGATCTTCAATGTTCATCTAGTCCAACCCACTCACCCTGCCCCTGCAGTCAGCAGGGACATCTGCAACTAGAGCAGGTAACCTAGCATCCCAGACAACCTGACCTGGAATTGTGCAACCTTTGTGGGCAACCCAGGCCAGGGTCTCACCACTCTTGGTAGGAAAAAAATAATCTTACTTGTATCTTATCTAGGATTCCTAATAAGATCAAGAGAAGGAAGTAACTGAAATGGAAGAAAGGTGGCTAAGTATTCTTCAAAAATAAGTCTCAATATCATAGTGTACATTCTGATCTCTGAAGTTTTGTGTTTTTAAAGTAAACTATGGAGCCTTTATTTGTTTAAGTTTCTGAAGAAACAAAAAGAGGAACAGGCAATCAATGAAGGTTAAAAAAAAATAAACATCAACAAATATGAACTAACTTCAAAAAAGGCAAATAGCTACTTCTACACTAGGGATGGCATGTACAAGCAAGAATATACAGATATTCTCAAAACTCTTAAAATGATAAATCTGAAAACCTGACATACTAAAAAAAATATATTATCATATCTGTGAAGTAGGAATACAGGAACCAAATGCAAAGACTACTTTTTGTCTACCAAAATAATCATTGACATTTTTCTCCTGGTTTCACTAATTTGTAATATGAAAGAATTTTAAGAATACATTAGGTTTATCTAAAGTGAAAGTCACTTCATGGAACAAAGACATTGTTTTAATGGCATTACACTAATAACTTCATAATTTAAATCTATCTGCTTAATATTTTACTTTTATCTGTATCAAGAACACCATTTGGGCAATTACAAGGTAAAATATTAAAAACTCTTGAGACATTAATACAGTCTCTCATTAAAACAAAAATACAGATGGCATTTCGAAGAGTGAGCACCATACAAAAAACCCAGTGTCATTGTTTTACAATATTAACTCAGTCACAGACTTATCTTAAAGTAAGTTAACCACTTAAGACTCAGTAAATACAAATGAAAGTTCTGTAAATTACAGGTCACAACATTAATAGAGAAGGGGTGAGCAACTGGACCTGAGCAAAGCCTTCGACACTGTCCCACACCACATCCTGGTCTCCAAACTGGTGACACATGGGTTTGATGGGTGGACCACTAGATGGATAAAGAACTGGCTTGATGGCTGCACCCAGAGAGTGGCTGTCAATGGGTCCATGTCCCAGTGGAGGCCAGTGACAAGCAGAGTCCCTCAGGGATCAGTCCTGGGACAAGTCTTGTTCAACATCTTTGTGGGTGACATGGACAGTGGCATTGAGTGCACCCTCAGCAAGTTTCCTGATGACACCAAGCTGCGTGGTGCAGTGGACACGCTGGAGGCAAGGGATGACATCCAGAGGGACCTGGACAGGCTGGAGAGGTGGGCACAAGCCAACCTCATGAGCTTCAACAAGACCAAGTGCAGGGTCCTGCATCTGGGTTGAGGCAACCCCAGGCACAAATACAGGCTGAGCAGTGACTGGCTGGAGAGCAGCCCTGAGGAGAGGGACTTGGTGCTGGTGGACAAGAAGCTCAACATGAGCTCTCGATGTGCACTTGCAGCCTAGAAAGCCAATCAGATCCTGGGCTGCATCAAGAGAAGTGTGGCCAGCAGGTCAAGGGAGGTGACTCTCCCCCCTCTACTCAGCTCTGGTGAGACCCCACCTGGAGTACTGCATCCAGTTCTGGAGCCCATATTACAGGAGGGATATGGACGTGCTGGAGCGTGTCCAGAGAAGGGCCACAAGGATGATCAGAGGGTTGGAGCACCTCTCCTATGAGGACAGAGTTGGGTCTGTTCAGTCTGGAGAAAAGAAGGCTGTGAGGTTGACCTTTTTGTGGCCTTCCAGTATCTGAAGGGGGCCTACAAGAAGGCTGGGGAGGGGCTTCTCAGGCTATCAGGTAGTGATAGGACTAGGGGGAATGGAATGAAGCTGGAGGTGGGGAGATTCAGATTGGACGTGAGGAAGAAGTTCTTCACCGTGTGAGTGGTGAAGCCCTGGAATGGGTTGTCCAGAGAGGTGGTTGAGGCCCCATCCCTGGAGGTGTTTAAGACCAGGCTGGATGAGGCTCTGGCCAGCCTGATCTAGCATGGGGTGTCCCTGCCCATGGCAGGGGGTTGGAACTAGATGATCCTTGTGGTCCCTTCCAACCCTGACTGATTCTATGAAATTAATAAAAGAATGCAAAAACATTGTAATACACAAAGGAGGACTACCAGTGTCCTGAGTGACTGCAGTTCTTGTTACACAAAATCACATATTATCTCAAGACTCTGTAATAAGCCTTCTGTATAAGGCCTATTACCCATCCTTGGCTTTCCATTGTAAGAAGGTATGTAATTCTTAACAGTTTCAGGGATGTTCACAAGTTCCCCAGTGAGAATGAAGAAAGATGCTTCTGCTGACAACAGTATTAGGACATGTTCCTGCTATTTATCATTCAGTCTGGCATCGTTAAAGAAACTAACCTGGTTTCAACATTCACTATTAGCAAGTTGAGAATGGACATTATTTTAGTTATCATGTTTGCACAAGTAGTATTTTCATCACCACAGTTTTGCTCTCTGGATTGGGAATCACTCTTACTTGGAACAACCTGTTACATGGCTTGTTATTCATTATCTGTGAAAAAATTTTCTCCAATCTGCTACCCACTGCAAGGTGCCTGCAGGACCACAACAAAGAAGCACATACACCAGGCACACTGAAAACAGGCATTCTCTCATTCAAAGACTAGTGGCTTAGCAGGAGTGATAACAAAACCATGGAACTTAGTACATTAGCTTGGCATACCTCCATGCCTGTAAAGCAACCTGGTTTTAGCACACAGCTAGTTTATGGTACAAAAGTCTCTCTGTATTGGTCCAGCAGACATCCTTGAGGAATTATGATGCACCTTCGTAATGGAGGTTTTTTTCCCCAGATCAGAGAATGTAATCTTTGAGAGTATTAAGGTAGAAAAGCTATCCACTGCTAAGAAAAGCTGAGGTACTGTCTTAATTTGCACATATGAAGACAGTGCCTCCTTTTCTTTACAACTTTGTCCCATAAGTCAGATTAAAGACTGTTGTAATTGCAAACTTGAATACTCATCTGGGACTGGGTAATATTTTCAATTACTCACTGGAAAACCTGGTTTTGATCAACACAAAACTATTAATAATGTTGAAGTGAAACTTTCCTACTTTACATAAAATAATAATACACACAATGACCAAAAATGGCTGTCACGTCAAATTCAATGAAAATCTAATTACCCCACACAAAGCAGAGCAGCATCAGTGAGACAGATTCAAGAAACTGTATTCAAAACACTATTACAATGGATACAAAAATAACTTAGTATTCAGTTGTATAGTTTCAAATTACTTCAGAGAGAAGTTGTTAATACAGATCTCTCCAATATGTTAGGAAATTATAGCACTGAAGGCATACCCTTTCACAGGATTACAGGATGTTAGAGGTTAGAAGGGACCTTGAGTCCAACCCCCCTTGTCAGAGCAGGACAGGTTGCACAGGAATGCATACAGATGGGTCTTGAAAGTCTCCACAGAAGGAGACTCCACAACCTCCCTAGGCAGCCTGTTCCAGTGCTCTGTGACCATCACAGTGAATCGGTTCTTCCTCATGTTGAGGTAGAACCTCCTCTGCTATAGTTTATATCCATTACCCCTTGTCCTATCCCAGGGTGCAACTGAGAAGAGCCTGTCCCCTCCCTCTTGACACCCAGCCCTCAGATATTTATAAACATTTATCAAATCTGCCCTCAGTCTTCTTTTCTCCAGACTAAACAGCCCCAGGTCTCTCATCCTCTCCTCATGGAGCACATGCTCCAGTCCCTGAATCATTCTGGTCACCCTCCACTGGACTCTCTTGAGTAGATCCCTGTCCCTCCTGAACTGGAGAGCCCAAAACTGGATGCAGCATTCCAGGTGTGGTTCACCACTATTAACTCTGTCTCAACAGGTGACAGAAACAAACTAGAATGCACACAATTGTGTTACCATTTCAGTAATTAGACTTCAAGTCAATGGATTGTGGTAGTTTTAGGCTATGCCTTTAAAAGTTATCTGCAAATTGCAAGCAGAAAAGTAGAAAAATATAAATAATTCACTATTGGGTGTAAAAGGAAAACAAAAGATTATTCTAAGCAAATTCATTGGGTAAAAAGTGTGGGATGGATGCAGATAGACCCCAACAATCTTTCACACTTCACTTCCATTCCCATTCCTTTTCTTTTCTGGTCTGACTGTTCTGCTGGGGAGATGATAACCACTTCTGGTTGGCCTTGAGAAGAGATAAGAACACTAACATTGCTTCTTTAAACTAACATTCCTTCCTCAGAACTCCTCTTTTCTTTTGTTACTCTGGGGGGAGGGGAAGGGGAAGGGGAAGGGAGGCTTGGGAGGGGCAGTCAAGCAGCTTGCCTGCTTCTCTGGGGAACCCAGAGGGAGTACAGGGAGGTTTCCATGCTAATTTAACATTGTAGATACCGTATGTTTTGTAAATATTTATTACATTCCATTGTAGAGTGTAGTTTTTGCTTGTAAATAGAGCTTCCATTTGCTTCCAACTGAGTTAGTCATCCTTAGTTCATGAGAGATCATCAAGTCCAACCTACCATCCAATACTATCTTATCAACTACCTACCATCCAATACTATCTTATCAACTACCTACCATCCAATACTATCTTATCAATTAAACCATGGCACAAAGTGCCCCATCAAGACTCTTCCTAAATACCTCCAGTGATGCTGACTCTACCACTTCCTGGGCAGCCCATTCCAATGGGAAATCACTCACTCTTTCCATGGAGAACTTCTTCCTAACATCCAGCCTAAACCTCCCCTGATACAGCTTGAGACTGTGTCCTCTAGTTCTGGTGCTGGTTGCCTGGGAGAAGAGACCAACCCCCACCTGAGCCTCCTCTTCTCCAGGCTAAACAACCCCAGCTCCCTCAGCCTCTCCTCATAGGGCTTGTGCTCCAAACCCCTCACCAGCTTTGTTGCCCTTCTCTGGACACGTTCCAGCAAGTCAACATCTTTCCTAAACTGAGGGGCCCAGAACTGGACACAGGACTCAAGGTGTGGCCTAACCAGTGCTGAGTACAGGGGCAGAATGACCTCCCTGCTCCTGCTGGACACCCTATTCCTGATACAGGACATTTGCCTTCTTGGCAACCTGGGTACACTTCTGGCTCATGTTCAGCCTACTAGCAACCATTACCCCCAGGTCCCTTTCTGCCTGGCCACTCCCCAGCCACTCTGACCCCAGCCTATAGCACTGCAGGAGTTAGTGTAGCCAATGTGTCAAACCCGGCACTTAGAAGTGTTGGACTCTGCCCATCTGTCCAGCCTGTCAAGGTCCCTCTGAAGAGCTCTCCTACCCTCTAACACATCAACACATGCCCCCAGATTCGTGTCATCTGCAAATTTACTGATGATGGACTCAATCCCCTTGTCCAGGTCATCAATAAAGATACTGAACAGGATGGGGCCCAGCATTGGTTCCTGGGGGACACCACTAGTGACTGGCCACCAGATGGATGTGGCACCATTCACCACCACTCTCTGGGCTCAGCCCTCCAGACAGTTCCTAACCCAGTGCAGAGTGCTGCTGTACAAGCCATGG
This sequence comes from Picus viridis, assembly GCA_033816785.1. NCBI lineage: Eukaryota > Metazoa > Chordata > Aves > Piciformes > Picidae > Picus > Picus viridis. The sequence continues at coordinate 57,313,838 of CM066606.1, forward strand.
GCTGACAGTTTGGCCGGGAGTTTGCTGTGGGGGATGGTGTCAAAGGCCTTGCTGAAGTCCAGGCAAACTACATCCACAGCCTTCCCCATATCCACCAGGTGGGTCACCTGATCAAAGAAGGAGATCAGGTTGGTTGGGTAGGACCTGCCCTTCCTAAATCCATGCTGGCTGGGCCTAAGCCCTTAGCCATCCTATAAGTGCTGTGTGATTGCACTCAAGATGATCTGTTCCATAATCTTGCCTGGCACTGAGGTCAGGCTGACACATCTGGAATTCCCTGGCTCATCCAACCAGCCCTTCTTGTGGATGGGCATCACCTGGCCAGCTTCCAGTCATCTAGGACCTCTCCAGTGAGCCAGGACTGCTGAAAAATGATGGAAAGTGGCTTGGCCAGCTCATCTGCCAGCTCTCTCAGCACCCAAGGATGGATCCTATCCGGTCCCATAGACTTGTGGGGATCCAAGTGGCTAAGGAGGTCTCTAACTGCTTTCTCCTGGATCACAGGAGAACTATACTGCTCCCTGACTCCATCTGCCAGCTCTGCAGGCCACTTGTCCAGAAGACAACCTATCCTGCTATTAAAAGTTGAGGCAAAGAAGGTGTAAAGTACCTCTGCCTTTTCCTCATCTTCAGTTACAATATTCCCCTCCATGTCCACTAAGGAGTTGTGGCAGGGTGAGAAAGTTCTCCCCCCACACACACAAGATACCACAGTTAACTCAGTCGGAAAAGCAAATGAAACAAGCTATATTTACAAGCAGAAATGGAATGCAGATGGATATGTACAAAAATAGACCATATTTACAATATATACAGAAATATACAGCAATGTATGTAATACATAAGACCCACAGCCAGAGGAGGATGTGTGTCCCCGGCCGCTGTACCCCCTCTCCCTCCCTACCTCCCCTTTTTTCCCAAAAAGGGTTAGAGGGAGAGAGAAAGGCAGTTAAGGAAAAAATTCTGTTAGCTCAAAGCATATGCAACAATTAGTTTTCTTATCTGGTTAGCTTTGTTAATTCAAGGTCACCTCCTTCCAGCAAGCTGTTGCTTCAGAGAGAGAAAAGCAGACAGACCCACAGGAACAGACAACCAGACTCAAACTGAACCCAAAACTTAAAGTTGCATTCTACCAATCTACCAATGAAATTAGTTTAGAATATGTTTTCGTTATTATTCCAAAACATTCAGCCAGAGTGTTCAGCAACTGTCCCTTTCTTAAAGGCACAGCCTAAACCGGTCACAGGAGTGGAGGTTGTCCTTGCCCCTCCTCTTGCCATTAATAGATTTGTAGAAGGATTTTTTTGTCCTTCACAGCAGAGGCCAGTCTAAGCTCTAAATGGGCTTTTGCCTCTCTAATTTTTTTTCTACCTGACCTAGCAACATTCTTAAACATTTCATGGGTAACCTCTCCTTCCTTACAAAGATGATAAACCCTCCTTTTTTCCCTTAATTCACCCAGAAGTTCATTGCCCATCCAGGCTGGACGTCTACCCCAGCAGCTCATCTTCCAGCACATTGGCACAGCCTGTTCCTGTGCCTTCAAGATTAGTTTCTTGAAGTAGGTCCAACCCTCCTGGACACCTTTGTTTCTAAGGGCTGCTTCCCAAGGTACCTTCTGAGTTAGATCCCTAAGTAACCCGAAGTCCGACCTCCAGAAGTCCAGAGTGGTGGTTTTGTTGCTGCCCCTCTTAGCTTGACTGCATATTGAAAACTCAATTATTTCGTGGTCACTGGACCCCAGACAGCCTCTGACTACCACATCTCCCACCAGACCTTCTCTGTAATAGAAGGTCAAGCAAAGCCTTGCCCCTGGTAGGCTCACACAGCAGCTGGGATAAGAAGCTCTCACCCGTACACTCTAAGGACCTTTTAGACTGCCTCCTTTCTGCTGTGTTAAGTTCCCAGCAGATATCTGGCAGGTTCAAATCACTCATAAGAACAAGGTCTGGTGATCTTGAGACAGCCTCTAGCTGCCTATAGAATAATTCACCCACCTCTTCATGCTGGTTGGGTGGTCTATAACAGACTCCACCGGGATGTCAGCCTTGTTGGTCTTCCCTCTAATTTTCACCCACAGGCCCGTCACCTGTGGGAAACCTCAACCCACCACATGGATTTACATGTTTATGTCAATATAAATTTATCTTTACTCATTATGACCTTAAAGAAAAATCCTTTCTTCACATATGCTGATATATTTCATTAGTAAGAGCCATGTTGGCTGCCAGCTTCAGTAAAAGTCTGATCCATTCAAAATTATTAGCACAGCCCTTGGGATTATTTTTAGGAATTACAATTAGTATAGTAAAAACAAATACAAGCATTCTAGCACTTAAAAGTTCAGTGATACTTTACAAACACAGGTATTACAAGCCCACAGACACTACACTGAGGCAATCTGTTGTCTTAAAACATAGAAAGAGGCTTGGAAGTATAAACTTCTTAGAAGTAAACTCAGAAGTTATTTCTATAATTTATGTTTATTTTAAAAGACAACACACACAAGTCCTAAAGAGACTCTGCAACATACTTATATAATTACTAAATGCCTGTAATGAAGAATAAAGTAAGTCCTTAGCATGTACTGCTTCTTGCTGAAAAATAAATTATATTAAAATAAAAGTAATTTTCAATGGGTAATATTCATGTGTTCTGGAAACTTGCTTCTTTTAAGACCTGCAAGTTAGCAGCCACTTCAGCCTTCATCTGGAACACAAAACTGTTCATAGCTATGCTGGGAACACCCTATCAGTAGAGGGAAAACCATACAGAATATACAGTAATAAAAGTTACTAAAGCACAACAGTGAAAGAAAATTAATAACTGGCCTTTGCAGTGCCAGAGTAACAGTAAAAAGCCAACAAGTTACTCAGCTGTGCAGCTTATGTATATATACTGGGGGTTCAACTGATGCAAACACCACCTACAGATTACACTTTTGACTCACTGACTAAATGATACCAGTAAAAGCTTGATAGGTAGAGCAGCTGTAAAGATGTATTTAATTTCACAGGTGAGTAGCCCTAGTGAGGGAATCACTAGGGAACTGTATGCAAAACACTCAGCATAAACAAAGCCTTTGTGAAAACTCAGTATACTTGAATGTAACTGTATTTTATTTTTAATGTCATTCCCCTTATTTTTATTAGATATTTTAATATTATTTTTAAACTTCTTGGACTGTAACAGCTGTCTAAATCACTCTGGGATTTACTCATTCCAATTGTTACCATATAGTATTAATGAACACATGTAACAATTATATTTACAATATGAATGCAAACATGCACAGAAGTGATTTTTACCTTTCCTTTCCTCTCAAAACAAAATCTGTTGTTTATATGTAACAAAACCAAGTGAAATCCTCCACCCTCAAGAAAACACCTTTTACACAAAATTCCCAAAAATACTCAAAAATTTTCTGCAGTGAACACAATTATTCCACAAACAGGTTACATATGAGGCAGTAAAGAATCTGTCCTGCAAAGCAGAAGCTGTAATAAGAACATCATTCCAATTTAGTGCTGCTGTACCTGGTTCCATTTAAACAAAATAGAAAAGAACCGTGTCCTTAAACAACGGGGAAACTGGCCTCCTTTTCTGCCTCTAACTGATGAGGACCAACAGGAATAAATTTACCAGGATTGCAAGATTACAGTGTAGGCTTTGTTGAATTTATCACAGTGATTGTGGAACAGAAGGAAACCAATGGGTTCACATACAGGCTTTTAAGCTGCCTATTAAAACTGTCAGTTCTCATCTTAATTAAGCGTAATAAACCAAAACAACTATAAAGTAGATTTTCATGTTCCCTGAAACTGCAAGAACCTGGTTTTCAGTAGAAATACTACTACAGTAGTTGAGGTTCTAGCTTGAAAATCTTATTAAGACCACCACATATAGGGTTAGCAAAATGTTTTTCAAACTGTTTGGTTTTTTTTCTCCATAATCTTATTAATTCTTTTCAATTGCAGAAGTATAAAATATTCAATAGGATCCATCTGTTACACCGGAATACTCTGCACTGGCAATCATGAGTTGACAATAACACCAGGAGCGAGTCATCTGCAGATCTTACTTTTCCAAATTCTTGATGCATAGTTGAATGGTCTGATGTATTTAAGACAAGCCATCTACTAGCTTTAGTCCTCTTAAAATTACCTACTGATTACATTACTCTACAACTAGCCTACATATATGCAAGGCAAGAACACAAAAGCTACAGAAATAAAACAAAATAAACACAATACTTATAATGATCATACCTAGTAATAAGAACCGCATTATCATGGTGGGCAATCCCATTTTCTGGAATGGTGTTTCCATCACTTTGGTGGGAGAGAATGGATTTCTGCCACTTACAGAAGCTATCGAGGGACTTGTCTGCATGGTGGTTTATCTCCAAGTTTGGCTGCAATACAACATGCATACCAGAAATGTTCCAAACAAATTACTAAGGTCAGTTGTTAAGCCTTTTGAAAGCTAAAAGGGGACTATAATTATAAGCAGTGGTTTCTAGGACTAAATTCTTCTTGCCAAATTTTATCTCTGTGACATCTGACCCCAAGTTCAGAAGTGCATTACTGAACAAGCATTCTTTCTGGTCCAACTTTAGTAACGATTATGGGGAAAAAAAAATCAGAATATCAAAATAAAGATCTAAAAAGAATACTGACATCTCCTGGCACCCCCAAAGGTGTATTAATATTCACCTGAATTAAGAACAGGTATCTTTGAGATGACACATGAGGAATATTCCTTTGAACTGTTTCATCTTGATTAAAGTACTCAAAGAATTACAAGTACTCATACTGAGATGCAGCCATTGCAAGCAATAATTAAATTAAATCTAAATTACACAGCAATGTAACTTGTATTTCAGGGATATAAAGCTTTAGCACAACATCTCTTACCTGATCTTCAGTGAGGACAATTAAACGTGTCACTATAATATTCACAACGTTTCCTAGACTGGAATCACGATAAAGTTTGGCAACCTGACCTCCAGAAAATAAGAAAAGGCACAAAGTCAGACAAGAAACACTATTTGCTTCCTAAATGGTTAAAAATTAACCTGTTTTCTCACTCAACGTAATTTCATAATGTTAATTATCATTATCACCTGGGTAAGAGTTCTTTTTAGACCAAAAAACAACCATTCAGTTTAACAAATTTCTTGTGCCACAGTTATCTAATCTCTCTATACTTTGTTTCATAATTCACCTAGCACAAGAAGCATTTAGACTGACAAACACACCAGAACTGTACAATCTAAATGTAATCACAGGAATTTAAAATTAGTAACAATTTAGAAGTGAATACAGCATACTTGTCAAAAAACCATACTACATTTTTCCCACATGTATTTTCAAGTACTATTCATTCATAAATAAATATTTTACAGTTGCTTTATCATTTCAGTACACGTATATTGTTATGAACACAGAGAGGGATGAAACTTACAATATTCATTACACTCAAAATGTAGTGTTCAATGTCTTTGCGACCATGGTATCCCACCATCATTTTGTCTGCTACTACCAGTGTTTCCACAAACCGTTCAAGGCTTACTGATCTCTTCTGTCGACTGTGACTACTTAATGTCTCATTGACTGGAAATGAAGTTGGAAAAGCAGATGCATCACTCTTCCACCAAGGGTTTCTTGTGAGGTCTTCTACGAACCAAAATAATTAAACACATCAGAGGGGTCACTAGTAACACTCATTAAAATGCAACTGTTCTATTTTGAAGTTACCACCATCAAGCTTCTAAATAGAACTCTTTCTTGAAGCAAAGAAAAAAATAGACTTATTACATATCCTTTTTTTAATTATTATTTTACAATACCTGAGATAATGGAAAACCAACTCTAAGTTTTAATATGTTCAACTCAGCTTGACTTCAGACAATAAATTATCAATCTTCTCTTAATTTTCTCCAATTCAGCACACTTACGTTAATAGTAAAGATTAGTTAAAATTAAACACAAGTATAGATCAGAATTTTAACAAGAACATGACAGCTCTAACAGATGGAAAGAACCTACTGGAAACCAAAAATTCAAACCTAAATTAAAAGGTATCAAAATATACTAAGGAATTAAAAATGCTGACAAAGCACTAAAAGGGACTTTTATCATAGAATCCCAGAATTGTTTCAGTTGGAAAAGATCATGTCCAACTGTAGACCTAACACCACAGCCATTAAGCCATGTTGCCAAATCCCATGTCACTATGTGTTTTTCAATTCCTCCAAGAGGTGACTCCATCACCTCCCTGAGCTGCCTGTTCCAATACCTAACCACTCTTTCACTAATTTTTTTTCCTGATATCCAATATGAAGCTCCCTTGGCACACCTTGAGGTGATTTCCTCTTGTCCTTTAGCTGATTCTAGGGAGAAGATGCCAACACTTACCTCACCAGAGCCTCCTTTAAGATAGTTGCAGAGATCAATGAGGCCTCCCCTCAGACTCCTCCAGACTAAACAATCCCAGCTCCCTCAGGTGATGCTCATTAGACTTGTTCTCCAGGCCCTTCATCAGCTTTATTGTCCTTCCCTGAACACACTTCCATCACTGCAATGTCCTCCTTGTGGTGAGTGGCCCAAAATGGACCACAGCATTCAAGGTCCAGCCAATTGCTTCCTTACCCTTGCTGGTCACAGGATACAGGCCAATATGCTGTTGGCCTGCTTGGCCACCTAAGCACAGCACACTGGTGCCTCATATTCAGTTGGCTGTCAACCAGCACCCCCATATCCATTTTTGCCAGACAGCTATTCAGACACTCTTTCCCAAGTCTGTAGCATTGCATGGGGTTGTTGTGATGCAAGCACAGGACCCAGCACTTGGCCTTGTTAAACCTCATACAGTTGATATCAGACTATTGATCCAGAGAATCTCCTCAAGATACTAAACATAAGTGCTCCCAGTAATGAGCCCTGGGGAACACCACTTATGACTGGCTGCCAACTGGGTGTAACTCCATTCATCAACACTCCTTGAGCCTGGTCATCCAGCCAGTTTTTAACCCAGTGAAGCATCCACCCATCCAAGCCATGTGCAGTTGGTGTCTCCAGGCAGACGCTACAGGAGACACTACCAAATGCTTACTAAATTCCATATAACATCCACAGCCTTTCCCTCATCCATGAAGCAGATCACCAGGTCATAGAAGAAGATCAGGTTCACCAAGCCCTTCATGAATCCATGCTGACTAGCCCTGATAACCCAGTTGTTCTGCACATGCTGCATAATGGCACTCAATGATGGTCTTCTCCATGACCTTCCCTCACACTAAGGTCAAACTGACAGGTCTGTAGTTCCCCAGGTCTTCCTACCAGCTCTCCTTGCAAATGGGCATCACATTTGCAATCTCCAGTCAGCTGGGACAACCCCACTTATTCAGAACTGCTGATAAATGACACAAAGTGGCTTTGTGAGCATTTCCATCAGTTCTCTTAGTGCCTTGGGGTGTATGTGATCCAGCTCCATGGACTTGTGTACGTCTAAGTGGTGCAGAAGGTCACATCTTCTCTTGCACTATTGGGTCTTCATTCTGCTCCCCATCCTTCTAGCTCAGAGGGCTGGGTATCCAGCAAACAATCAGTCTTAACTACTTGAGACTGAGGCAAAGAAAGTATTGAGGACCTCTGCCTTTTCCTCATCCATGATTACAATGTTCCCATTGCATGCAACAAAGAGCAGTGATTCTCCCCAGTCCTCCTTTTGCTGCTAATACATTTGTAGAAGGATTTCCTGTTCTCCTGAACAGCTGAAGCCAGGTTAATTTCCAGTAGTGCTTTGGCCCTTCTAATTTTCTGCCTACAACAACCTTACAGTCCTACTGAATAGCCTGTCCCTTCTTCCAACGACCACAAACCCTCCTTTTCTCCTGAAGCTGCAGCAAAACCTCTCTATTCATCCAGGCCAGGTCTCTTGCCCACTGATTCATCTTTCAGCACACGGGAACAGCCTGTTCCTGCACCTTAAAGAGTTCCCTCTTGAGTAATGCCCAGCCTTCCTGGACTCCTTGGCCCTGCCAGGTCTTGGGACTGTCCTCCAAAAGACTCTGTTGACGAGTCTCCAAAACAGGCCAAAGTCTGCCCACTGGAAGTCCAAGGTGGCAGTTCTGCTGACCTGTCCCTTTACTTCAACTAAGAACTTGGAACATAATTACTATGCCTAACAGTTCTCAGGCCACACAAATTAATTTTCTCTTCAGAAAGCTATCAGATTATGTTTTACCCACCTTGTGAATTAACTACCTTGGAAAGTTTAAAATTGCCTGTCATGGGATAATTACTATAGCTATTCTGAGCATTAATTTTAATTCATATATGCTTGTTCTTGTACTTATTTTGCATAGATACATTTTTAAAAATCTTGGATGTGGGAGATTATTAAAAATTCAAACAGTTTGATTATCAGCAAAACAATCACTACGAATTTATACTGAATTTGAGTTCCTGTCCTCATTACTAAATAGAACTGCATGTATTAAATATCCCTTCTCCACAAAGACTAACACAGATCTCAACCTTAAGCTTATCAAAGCATATTATTAATCCAGTTTTGTCTAAGCAGGATTTCAAAATACTCAAGGTATTCTTTCTAGCTGTAGATGAACATGAGATATACATTTATAATTGTCTTAACAGGACTGCTTAAGTGAACAATTTCTGAGATGCATCACTACTTCTACCAAAACCAGTTCAGCTAAGGATGACTTGAAGTAGGATTAATACCTCCTGTGAAAAAGCAATGCTTTGTGCAATTCAACGAAATACACCACTTTCAAAGAGCGGCAACTATACCACAAAGAATGTATCAAAACTAGCAATTCAAAGCTTCAGCATTCTTTCCTAATTTCTTCAGCAGTGTTCCCTGATTTTTGAGGTCACAGTGTTGGCTTTAAAAGGTACATATTTTAGAAAAGTCAAAAAATTACAATAAACCTGGTAGATGAAAAAATGCTGGCAACAAAATTGTCCTCAATGTGCAATGCATGTAATCCATTTTAAAAACTGTATTTAGTATTAAGGCCTGTTGAGAATTCTATAATGAATACGAGGATTTCTCCTGTTTGTCACCTCCACTGTAGGAAATTCAAAGTTGCTTTAATTGTTCAAATATTTTCATCTCACTTAAGCCAAGATTTAGGAATGTCTGGAATTTTCTCTGACAGTTTCTGTACTGAAGTTTTTTTACAAAAAAATCCCTCTTCATTTTCAAATAAAAAATGATCAAATTTGGGGCCTTCTGATGCTCTCAGAATGGTAAAGGTACTTTAGAAATGCAATACTGCTTCCACTTCATAATTTTTCACTGAAATATATACCTCTATTCTAAACACTTGAAAACTTATGAGCTCATACAGAAAACTTTTAAAGAAAAGAACAAAAAATATTTTTGACTCATCTTGATAGCGTCTATCAAACAAAGGTCTCAGAGGCCTTCACAAAACCAAACATTTCTCCTTGTCTTATCAGGTGAGATGCTTAGGCTTCAGCTGACCTCAAAGTAATAGGAAAGCTGCAAACAACCTGGATCCCACTCTCCCAGGATCTACAAACACTTACGCTGTTTTACACAAAATCATGCTGAGTATATTTTTAATGCTAAAATGTGAAATAGAAGTATGCAATATATTTAGCAAAAATATTTCTGTGTCAAACTATGTCATTTTCCCACCATATTCCTAGATTTAAAAAAAAAAAAAAAAAAAAAAAATTAAACTTTCATTAACACAAAACATAACTACCAGGAAGTTTTAAAAAAATGCAAAAATTGAAATAGAAAAAAAATTAACCCCCCTGAAATACACCCTAATTAACCCCAAACTAATTATTACAAAAGCAGCTAATTAGGTTTTAAATTGCTACTGAAAAGAAATCCAAACATTTGTTCACATGGAGTTCTCAACAATGGTATCCAAGTTTTCCTGTGTCAGTCCTCTGAAAATGCCACATGAAGAGAGAGAACATGAACAGAAAACAAACTCAAAATACAACAGAAAGCTGCTTATAACATGCAACTGTGAGAACATTAAGTGAAGTATTCTATTTCTGCTTTTTGGCTTATTATTTAAAAGTAATCATTTCATATATATCAAGCTTTTTTTTCATTTTAGAATACATTGACTGTAAAGCCTGGGATGAGTATAACCACTTAGACAGGCAGCATATAGCAGAGTCATCCCTAAATAATCTGCCGCTCTGCAGCTTTCATATGTCAACTGTTGTTGTTTCTCAATCCTATCCAAACAGAGCACTCAGCAAGTGGCCTCAAAACACACTGAAGCAATTCAAATTTGACAGTAATCAACCTCTTACCAAGACCTGAATGCTTTTAGCTATATCTAATAAAATATAATTGACTTGGTGATGATGCATACAGGAAATAGTAAATCAACATTTTTTTATTTTATACTCACTCTTATGTCTAACTGCTTAAAGTCTAGTTTATGTTATGAAAATCAATCCGTGTTCTTACCTTAATCTCCCCGCCTCTCCAATCGCTCACCTGCACTAGCCACCATATTTCTCCTATCTACTATGAAGATGCCTTTGACCAAATGCCCCACCTCGCTTTCTATCAATTATTACAATTTTTCTCAGAAAGGTCATAAATAACACTCTCCTTGTCTCTGCTAACACTTCACAATCTTGCACACTTCTCTGATACAGAACATGTACACAAAAAAATCAGGTCTAGAGTACAGAAGGGAAAAGTTGCCAGACTGTGAACAGTGGCACAGCTACACCAGCAGATTTATCCCAGAATACTATATTGGCAAAAGCATTCTGAGGGTAAAGCTTGCAGCAGTCTCCAGACAAACTTAGTAATACACTGCCAAAAGGCAGCTATAAGTTTGTTATGACTGCATTTGAAAATGCAGAATTGGACTGCTCCAAACTTCCAAACCAGTCAAATACCTCAAAGATTACTGTAAATGTGGCTCCAGTCCTAGAGTCTGAAAGCTGTGAAACTGAAAATAAATATTGATTTTACCTTTTAGGTATTCTGAGGATGCTTTGTATGCTATATCACTTTGGGATAAAGCCGCAACAGTGCTCAGAAAACTAACTTCTAAGGTTTTAGTATTCATAAGGAGAACATTAAGAGATGACACCATCTGGAAAAGCAAAACCTTGCAGTTTTGGGAGAAGACATTTTTTTCAGAAATTTTCATGAAGTGGAAGCAGAACAGAGACCAACAGGATAAGGAGAAATCGAGATGAATGACCATGATAGAATTCTCAGACTTTAAACAGCAAGGCTTTACTACTTCAATAATTAGGAACTTCAGAATGTGACAGATAGGAAAGATCAGGAAAAGCATAGGAGCTGCCAAGGACAAAGGCAGCATCAAAAATGCAGAAGAACGGATGCTAACGACTGCTGCATGTTTCACAAAAAATACACACAAGAAGCGTAGCTCAGATCAGCCTACAATCCATCCAACAGATACCATCAGAAAAAATGAATGCAACCTGACCAAAATAGCTGCTACTGCTTCATCCTCACTTGGAGAAGAATGAATTCTTAAGCATTAATCTAGAAGATAACATCTGACAGAGGCAAGTATTCTTCCTTTTTCTAGGAATATAGTAATGGGAGAAACTGCACCATCTTACATTTCATAATCCTTCCACTTACTTGAAGAGGCTTAAGTAACAGCTTTCTCTACAAAATGACTATACATTAGTACTCTTATTTTACAATCAGTTAGCCAGCAATACTAGTGAGGAGACTTGTTTGCAATATTAGAAGCATATAGATGGAATAATGCTTCCAAACCAAAACAGAAGTTACACACATAAAATCTGACAGTTCCTAACCACACTTAACTGAAACACTTAGGAAAAACTGTCTCCCAACTATGGGCCTTTGTAGACAATGCGTAGTATAAGTTTAGTTAGCTGGTTCCATTAAAAGCTACAAGCCCCAAAGGAAGCTTGTTACATCAACAAAGAGTACTATTATTATTTTATTTTAAGATTAGTATTTGTCATCCTGCCCTGTGCACCAAATCTCATAGAAAATAACTGTCTAGGACTGAACTTTTAAGAACAAGCTATTTCTGAGATATAAGCAAATTATGAGGCTATACTTTTCTATTATGTACAAACCACATCATTTTAGCGTTCTGAAGTAATTTGTCAGATTTACTCCATGCTGTCTACAAGAAGTTCATTTTCAGTTTAAGGAAGTGAAAATCATGTCAAAGGGTACTTGAAAAACGGATCATGGAAGTATTTGTACATGTATATGGAATTTAAAACTGCTTTACAAGAAAAATATTTCTTAGTCAAAACTATATAACCTTTCCCACCTCTAAATCACATACTCAACTACTGTGGAATAATGTTAACCCACTGAAACCAAAGTCAGTATCCAAACACTATACAACATCCATAAAGGAGAAAAGATGCAGACTGCAGTTCCAAATGTATTACCAACCATAATACTGACACACATGTTGCACGTCAAGTTTCCTCAGAGGAGATGGAACACTTACTAAATACTGGGCTATAATACTCTTCAGTCTCTCAATCATGCTTTCCAGTTGGGGAACAAAGTATATTTAGCACATTTAGAGGAAGCCTGTGCTGGTTACTACCACTGCACACAATATAGGCATAAAACAAGACTTAGTCCCAGTGTTTCAGATACTATACTTTTAATCTCAATCTTAAAAAGAGGCAAAACTACTTTCCAACAGAGCACATTACATCACCTGAAAGGAAGATTGCTATTGCTACATTGTCTGCTGTCTTACATGTGAACCAAACAAGATTTTAAAAATACATCTTATACTTTTTTTAAAGGAATGACACTCATTTACCTGAGACTCCACAATGACTGTGATCATAGAGATGTTGCTGGTGCATAGTAGATTTTTTGTATATAACATGAGGATGACCATTCTCAAAATTAAAGTTACTAGAATCTTCCGTTATATTCCTTAAAGGCTCAATAAAATACTCTTCATCTCCTGTAGCAATGACTCCATGCTTAAAGAAGAAAATAAGAAAATAAAAACTTGCAAAAGACAACATGAAACTCAAAAAGCTTAACTTAAAAAATCTTTTGACTATCATTTATCACTATGAATAAATTCAAATCTATAAGCCAAAACAAAAGACAACGCATGAGCCATTGATTTTAGTGAGAGGAGGATTAAGTGCCTATAAGGAACACAATGAGAAAAGAATGAGAAAATAATAATAATATAATTGCCCTATTTCTGGAGGGTTTTTTTGCAGATGTGGTAAGAAAGCAAGAGATATTTTTGGTGTATGATAAATGATCTCTCCACAGTGATGTTCCAAAAATATATGATTCATATCCATTAAAAATGACACTAAGTCAAAATGCCCTTGCTCAAACATTGAGGCCAAAAGCACTCTACGATGCCACACGAGGAGATGTGTTAAAGCCACATACTGCACTGCATCAAAGGAAAACACTATGAAGGATTAATTTTAGAACATATACTCAGGGAAATCCAGCATTTAACATACAGATGCTTAATTCCAAAATTGAGCTATTTAGTAAATAAAAAATATTAATATAAGGTACATTACCTACAAAGCATTTAATCCTTTTTGCCACTAATCTGGCAAATGCAAGCTGTTGCAGACTGTTTGCTGGACCTCACTCTCCATAACAAATGAACACTTCTTTTTTCTCATACTGCAGTGCAGAATAGTAGATACTGTGTTCTCATAACTTTCACATTTGTGAACACAGCTTCTTCCAAACAGGAAGTGGTTTATGGAAGAAAGGGGAGATTTCAGGCCAACTATGCAATTTCCTGAACCTTCAGCAATTAAAAATGAACTTTAGCAGAAAACCCAGATCTGAAATTCTTTCAGATTTAGTAATACTGAATGGAAAGCCCTGACAAGACTCCTACACCTCTATCTGTTGAATAAAAAATTCTGGCATCTGTATCTGAATGTATGAACTTTCTACACAGGGAGAAAGGGCTATTCATCAGGTAGGAGACCAGAAGAAGGAAATTCTGGTTTCATATCCTGAAATTTAATACCACATTTTTGATCTGTGAAACAAGTACTATGCATGAGTATCTTTTCATAGGTGTTATTTCTTTGCTACAATGAGAATTCTATGATCAGCTGTAAGACCACTAGCTCCATAACTGTCCTAAATCCTAAATCCATAACTGTCCTAAATATCATAAAGTTGTTTCTAAAATCAGGGTTTGCCATCATACTCATGGCCAAAGCTCTTGTCCTGCTGTTGTTTTGTACACTAAATGTCTGCTCTTCTTCACTTCTGGAGTAACTGGATTTCAGTAACATAAAACATATAAACTACAAAAATAATTCCTGCATAACATACTAAATAGAAGATTTTTCCAAATATAATCCTATTATCAATTTCAAAAAATATGTACGAACACACTGCAGCTTTCAATTACACATTAATTACATAGTGGATCACAAAATCATATCTGGTTGGAAGAGACCTCAATGATCATCCAGTCCAACCCCTGACCCAGCTCTGGAGCATCAACACTAAAACCATTGCCCCTGCGTGCCAGGTCCACACACCTCTTGAACACGCTTGGGGATGGTGACTCCACCACTGCCCTGGGCAGACCACTCCAATGTTTGATAACCGTTTCCATGAAGTATTTCCTAATATCTAGCCCAAACTTCCCCAGGCACAGCTTGTAACCATTTCCTCTAGTCCTGTCACTTGTCATTAAGGAGAAGAGGCTGGACCCCTCCTCACACTGTCCTCCCTTCACGTGGCTGTAGGGAAAGATAAGGTCTCCCCTCAGCCTACTCTTCTCCAGACTGAACAATCCCAGCTCCCTCAGGTGCTCCTTGTAAGTCCATGTGCTCTAGGCCCTTCATGAGCTTCATTGCCCTTCTCTGAACATGCTCCAGGACATCAATATCCTTCCTGTAGTGAGGGGCCCAGAAATGAACACAATACTGAGTGCTGAGTACAGGGGGATGATCACCTCCCTATTCCTGCTGGCCACAGCATTTCTAGTACAAGCCAGGAGGTCATTGGCTTTCTTGCCCACTTGGGCACACAATATATAACAGCAAGTGTTCCTCTTCAGTGGTAATTTTAATAACTCATGAAGGTAACATTAGAGTCTATAATCACTTGGAAGATGCTATTCTTCTCACAATACCTGCACGTAGCTTAAATAGTATTGAAGATACAAGCTCAAGTGCAACTTGGGTTTGACAGATGGGCAGAAAGAACCTTGGAAGTCAGAACTGCATCAGGTCTGGATGTCAGACATCTGGGTCCCAGTGAATTAGTTCTGGTATTATGGCTTCACAAGAAGAGTTGTAGAAAGTGGTTCTGGCCAACACCATCAGGCTGTCTGCATTATCCCAAACCAGACAAACCTGGTGGCCTTCTATAACAAGGTCACAACATTAATAGATGAAGGTCGACCAACTGACATCACTCAGCTGGATGTAAGCAAAGCCTTTGACACTGTCCTGCATGACATCCAGTTTTCTAAGCTGGCACAGCATGGGTTTGACAGATGGACCATTCAGTGGACAACGCACTGGCTTGAGGGCTGCACCCAAAGAGTGGCTGTCAATGGGTCCATGTCCCAGTGGAGGCTAGTGACAAGCAGAGTCCCTCAGGGATCAGTCATGGGACCACTCTTGTTCAACATCTTTGTGGGTGCCATGGACAGTGGCATCGAGTGCACCCTCAGCAAGTTTGCTGATGACACCAAGCTGTGTGGTGCAGCAGACATGCTGGAGGGAAGGGATGCCATCCAGAGGGACCATGACAGGCTGAAGAGGTGGGCCCATGACAATCTTATGACATTCAACAAGACCAAGTATAGGGTCCTGTATCTGGGTCAGGGCAATCCCAAGCACCAATATAGGCTGGGCAGGGACTGTCTTGAGGCAGCTCTGAAGAAAAGGGCTTGGAGGTGTTGGTGGATGAGAAGCTCAACACAATCTACCAGAGAAGGGCCATGAGGATGATTAGAGGGCTGGAGCACCTCTCCTATGAGGACAGACTGAGGGAGTTGGGGCTATTCAGTCTGGAGAAGAGAAGGTTCCGAGAAGACCTTAGTGTGGCTTTCCAGTATCTTAAGGGGGCCTACAAGAAAGCTGGGGAGGGACATTTAGTGTGTCGGGTAGTGATAGGACTAGGGGGAATGAAGCAAAACTAGAAACGGGTAGATTCAGATTGGATGTTAGGAAGAAATTCTTCACCATGAGGGTGGTGAGACACTGGAACAGGTTGCCCAGGGAGGTGGTGGAGGCCTCATCCCTGGAGGTTTTTAAGGCCAGGCTGGATGTGACTCTGGGCAACCTGATGTAATGTGAGGTGTCCCTGCCCATGTCAGAGGCACTGGAACTAGATGATCCTTGAGGTCCCTTCCAAACATGATATTTCTGATTCTATACCAGGCCTGAGGAGACAGCAATAGTATCAACCTGTGGCTCTGCCTCTACACAAGTGTGTCTTAACCTAAATCCAGTTACTCCAGAGCATACATCCTTCATGTCTGTACTCAAGACCAGACAAGTGTTACAGGCAAAAACTATCATGAATGTCTGCAAATTTACATCGTTCCCTCAGGTACCAGCAGTAAAAAAGGTTAAGAGATTATTGCTCTTTTTTCCTATGCCTACGTGATTTCTGATGTCCTCTGCCAAAGCACTATAGTGCTTTAAAAAATGACACATTTTAATAATTCTTTACCTGAGGAACTGCAAATATATTTTAACTTATACCAACGACAAGGTAGTCAGGACATGAATGCAATCCGTTTCTACATCTAGCCAAGTGATCTGATAAGCACTGGAAACAACTGCCCTGCACATGCCTTTCACGTAAGGACAGCATACATATGCCATTTTAAAACTTAACATCAGTTTGGCTTGATAACAAAATTGTTCTTCCAGTATTAAAGTGATGCATGCGGTCTTGTTGAATTGCAGTCACTGAATTTTAAAAGCACTCTGAATGCCACATACAGAAAGCACCTATGTCAGCAACAATCAGCATTTTTCCTAATTAAAAGTTTGGAAAATTCATATGGCTAGAGATACTTCCACTGTATAAGCATTCCACAATGCCTGATTAATAAATAGTGGGAATTATACTATGATATATAAACCAACATTCTAAACTCCAGGTTTGGGCTTTTTAAACCTACTATTGGAGCAAAACACAATTTCAGCTGAAAAGGAGATTTGAAAGCATTAACAATTTCTTTAATTTTTTTTAAGTTTGCTATTGTATTTTAACAGTGTGTAAATGGAAACTCTCCTCCAAAGTGTAAGAAATATCCTTAAGACAGAGGAATGACATGAAAAAGGTATTGACAAAATGCCATGAATTTAAAAAACAAGTGAATGCCCCAAGTAAGATACTACAAGCAACATTCTCAAGCTTATTATTTAAAACAGGTTGTTTGAGATCCTAACGTTATCCAAGCCCACTACAGACTGCCGACTCCTGCTAACATACATATATGGTCTGGATCCAGCAGTTTGACATGCTCAGACAAATCTATGAATCTGCATGGAATTTCCCTGAATTTGTGAAGATTAATCTTTTCCTGTCAGGCTGTCCAGCTGAAGCCTTAGTCTGCCTCAGACAGGGGATGTCCATCAGTGGCAGACACAAACTGAATTATAGGTAACTGGGAAGGGCACACCTTTTCTACACAGTACTAGCATTCTGCAGTTTCAGGAAGCTTTCTAGACTTCATGCATTTTTAATAGAAAGTAGTAGTAACAGAAAATTCTGAAAATGTCAGTGTTGTTCAGTACCTCTACAGCTTGCTATACACTTCAGTGTGGTTTTATGGCCAAATAAAAAGATTGTGCTAGCTTACTGTGTTCTTAAAGCTGGAAAAAAAATAGTGGCCTGGCCTAAGACTGCACATCATGGAGCCTAACAAGACACCTTAAAATTAGGACAGGGACAGTTTGCATACATTTTTCTGAATACAAAGGCTGTATTGAAAATGTATATTAGTAACAAAAAGAAGTCCATAGACTGATCTAAAACCCAAAGTCCTTTTAAATATAATTGTTAATCTTCATAAATTGTTTCATAAATTAAGACATTATTTTACATCTGATTCAAAAACACTCTGCTGTATACAGTTTCTAACCTATAAAAGTAGATGCATTCTTTCTGGCAGAATCAACTTGAGGTAACCTAAGAACACAAATAATATATACACAAATGAATTTAGGAATATATGAAACAGTCATAAAGTCTTTCAGCAAAAGAATACCTCCTTTAATCAAATAAGGTCACTTCTTTAGCCACAACCTACTACTTGTGTCTTCTTTATCATTTCTGTTTGGATGGAGATGTCTGTGTTACCCAGCACACACGTTACTCAGTACATAGAGCTTCACACACCATGGAAATACTTGGCCTTTTCTGTTAAGCATTTCCTTGGAACCACAGCAGCCTCAAAATGCATTTTAACCTCTCATTCACTTTCCTAATAATAATCACTTTTTACACATTCTGTATTGTTTCCCACTACTAGGGGAAAAGGTGAGAAAATATGCTACTGTGGAAAACTTGCTTGAACGCTCAGGTAAGAGCTTTGACACTTGGCAGAGGATAGAGGTGGATCAAAATGCAGTTTGGTTCTGCTTGATTCCACCACCACAAGCTCCAAACATTTCTTCTTAACGATTTACTGCCCTCAGAATTAGACAAACTTTGTTTCCTTGAGGTGAAGTTCTCACTTCAGCTAACTCTACCACTGCTTCTTCTCTTTTTCAGTTTGACATACTTAGCTTGTTGCCTTGCACTCAATATCCAAAGGCCGCAAAATGATACCCGTTGCAGGCTCTTTCATAAGCAGGCCAAACCAGCAATCCATCCACAAAAGTAACATCCACTGAAGTATGAGTTTCAAAGCCAGCAAGCCTGTTGTACAAGACCTTCAATTTCCTCATATAACTGCTCACTGGATTATAGAGGTTTCCACATAACTTTAGACAATTTACAGCATAATCAGGACCCAGCAGAAGGAAACTGCTAAAATGAAGCTTCAGTAAGCAGCAACCTGTAATTCTGGGGTACTTGGTAATGAGAAATAGAGGCTAAAACAGGAAACAGTGACAGGGAAATGAACTGACTGTCATCACTTTCGTTGTTACGAAACTGAGAGAAAGCCCTCCTTGCCCTAGAACTAACCTTAGATACCACATACATTCTTCAGAGTCACACAATTCATGTTAATTAAATCATGGGGTTGGCCTCTTCTCCCTAGCAACCAGCACCAGAACAAGGGGACACAGTCTCAAGCTGCACCAGGGGAAGTTTAGGCTGGAGGTGAGGAGAAAGTTCTTCACCGAGAGAGTGATTCGTCATTGGAATGGGCTGCCCGGGGAGGTGGTTGAGTCTCCGTCCCTGGAGGCGTTCAGGAGGGGACTGGATGTGGCACTTGGTGCCATGGTCTAGTTGTGAGGTTATGGTTACAGGTTGGACTCGATGATCTTCAAGGTCTCTTCCAACCTTGGTAATTCTATTCTATTCTATTCTATTCTATTCTATTCTATTCTATTCTATTCTATTCTATTCTATTCTATTCGTCTCACCAGACCACCTTGAATAACTAGACAGAATAACTCAAAACATTCAGTAAGAAGAAATTTTACACACTTGGCAATACTGAATCTTGACAGGACAACTAGAATAAATACAATGCATAAATTTTGCTCATAAATAACATTAATTGCTCAAGATTACTACTTGGTTTAGAGTTGAACTTTGCAGAGTTTGAGACTGATGTTAATCACGGTCTATGCAGACTATGACTGGCAGTCTCTTACAGACCAATAATCAGGCTACATACAAAAAAACAAATGTCTTAAGCACAGGAGTCTGAACTGTAAGAAAATCTAAAGCAAGTAATATTGTCTTAGACTGTCAATGGCTTTATTAAACATGTTATAATCAGCAAGCATATAACAAAATATTCTTCAATAGGAATAATCATCTAAAAATAACTCTGTGATGGATTTGTTTGGACAGAGTGGTAACTCCCATACTCAATGCTCTGGAAGACCCTGCCAACACCAGATGACAGAGGAGCTACTGCATGGTAGAGAATGATACTGAGTCAAGCCTGCTGATACACATCTCTGCAGGATTCCTAACTCTCTGAGAATTCCTAACTCTCTGAGAAAGAGTCTTGCGTCACTCCTGCTGCTGCTACTTGTGCAGCCTTACAAGCCTTTCTAGGCAATTCTGGATCTGGTAGCTGAAGTATAGTGGGACAAAGCCCTAGAGGGAAGGGGAGCCCATGACAGCTGGTCCATATTCAAGGATCACCTTTTCTATGTCCAGAAGTGAAATATACCAACAAAGGGGAAGGCAGGAAAGTATGTTAGGAGACCTGCCTGGATGAGCAAGGAGCTCCTAGACACACTGTCACACAAAAAGAAACTGTACAAGGAGTGGAATAATGGACAGCTAGAATGGAGGGCATACAAGGAAGCTGCCCAAGCAGCAAGGGACCTGGTTAGAAAAGCTAAAGCTCAGTTAGAATTAAATGCAACCAGGGAGATCAAGGGGAATAGCAAAAGTTTCTGTAGGTACATTAATGGCAAAAGGCAGACTAGGGAAGGTGTGGGCTACCTCAGAAAGGAAGTGGGAGAACTGGTGATAAGCAACATGGAGAAGGTTGAGGTTCTCAATGACTTCTTTACCTCAGTCTTCACTGGCAAGGCTCCAGCCACACTCCCGGAACAACAGAAGATAATGGCAAGGACTGGAAGAAGGAACTGCCCATTGTGAGTGAAGATGAGGTTCCTGTCTATCTGAAGAACCTGAAAGTGTTCAAGACCATGGGACCCGATGGGATACACCCACAGATGCTGAGGGAACTGAGGGATGAGGTTGACAAACCACTCTCTATTATATTCCAAAAGTCATGGCTGTCTGGGAAGGTCCCCACTGACTGGAAAAGGGGAAACATAACACGCATTTTCAGAAAGGGAAAGAAGGATGATCCAGGGAACTACACACCAGTCAATCTCAACTCTTGTACGTGGTAAGATCATGGAACAGATCCTCCTGGAGGCACTGCTGAGATAGAAGTAACAAAGAGGTGATTCGATACAACCAACACAGCTTCACCAAGGGCAAATCCTGCCTGACAATCCTGGTGGCCTTCTATGACAAGGTCACAACATTAATAGACATGTAGAGAGCAGCCATCATCATTTATCTGGACCCAAGCAAAGCCTTTGACACTGTCTCACACAACATCCTGATCTCCGAACAGAACAGAATAGAACAGAACAAGCCTGTCAAGGTCCCTCTGAAGAGCTCTCCTACCCTCTAATACACCAACACCTGACCCCAGATTCGTGTCATCTGCAAATTTACTGATGATGGACTCAATCCCCTTGTCCAGGTCATCAATAAAGATATGGAACAGGATGGGGCCCAGCATTGATCCCTGGGGGACACCACTAGTGACTGGCTGCCATTCACCACCACTCTCTGGGCTCAGCTCTCCAGGCAGTTCCTAACCCAGCACAGACTGCAGCTGTACAAGCCATAGGCTGATAGCTTGTCCAGGAGGTGGCTGTGGAGGACGGTGTCAAACGCTTTGCTGAAGTCCAGGCAAACTACATCCACAGCCTTCCCCACATCCACCGGGTGGCTCACCTGATCATAGAAGATCAAGTTGGTCAGATAGGACAGGTTGGGCAGTGACTGGCCGAAGAGCAGCCCTGAGGAGAGAGACTTGGGGGTGCTGGTGGACGAGAAGCTCAACATTAGCTCTCAGTGGGCACTTGCAGCCTAGAAAGCCAATCAGATCCTGGGCTGCATCAAGAAAAGTGTGGCCAGCAGGTCAAGGGAGGTGATTCTTCCCCTCTACTCAGCTCTGGTGAGACCTCACCTGGAGTACTGCATCCAGTTCTGGAGCCCCTATTACAGGAGGGATGTAGACGTGCTGGAAGGTGTCCAGAGAAGGGCCACGAGGATGATCAGAGGGCTGGAGCACCTCTCCTATGAGGACAGACCGAAAGAGTTGGGGCTATTCAGTCTGGAGAAGAGAAGGCTCCGAGATGACCTCATTGTGGCCTTCCAGTATGTGAAGGGGGCCTACAAGAAGGCTGGGGAGGGGCTTCTCAGGATCTCAGGTAGTGATAGGACTAGGGGGAATGGAATGAAGCTGGAGGTGGGGAGATTCAGGCTGGATGTGAGGAAGAAGTTCTTCACCATGAGATTGGTGAAGCCATGGAATGGGTTGAGGGAGGTGGTTGAGGCCCCGTCCCTGGAGGTGTTTAAGACCAGGCTGGATGAGGCTCTGGCCAGCCTGATCTAGTCTGGGGTGTCCTTGCCCATGGCAGGGGGGTTGGAACTAGATGATCCTTGTGGTCCTTTCCAACCCTGACTGATACTATGATACCTGCCCTTCCTAAATCCATCACGGCTGGGCCTCATCCCTTGGCCATCCTTTAAGTGCTGTGTGATTGCACTCAAGATGACCTGTTCCATAATCTTGCCTGGCACTGAAGTCAGGATAACAGGTCTGTAATTCCCTGGTTCATCCAGGTAAAATATGGGTTTCACAGATGGACCATTCAGTGGATAAAGAATTGGCTTGAGGGCTGCACCCAAAGAGTGGCTGTCAATGGGTCCATGTCCCAGTGGAGGCCAGTGACAAGTGGTGTCCCCCTGGGACCAGTCTTGTTGAACATCTTTGTCACTGACATGGACAGTGGCATTGAGTGCACCCTCAGCAAGTTTGCTAATGACACCAAGCTGTGTGGTGCAGCAGACACGCTGGAGGGAAGGGATGGCATCCAGAGGGACCTTGACAGGCTGGAGAGGTGGGCACATGACAACCTCATGAGGTTCAACAAGACCAAGTGTAGGGTGCTGCATCTGGGTCGCTTCCTGAACGCACAGCGGCACTCGGGCGGCCCTGTCTTCACGTGCTTACGGCTCGTGAGGCCAGCGCCTTCGGCGGCGGAATTTGAACAGCGGACAGCGGTTCGCGCGCGGCTCCGCTCGGCAGCAGCCCCTTCGGAACAGCGCCGGATCGGCGGCCACTTGGGCGGGCTTTCGCGCTTCTCCTCCTCGGGCTGCGGTGGCGGCTGAGCTCGCCACGCTTCCTGAACGCACAGCGGCACTCGGGCGGCCCTGTCTTCACGTGCTTACGGCTCGTGAGGCCAGCGCCTTCGGCGGCGGAATTTGAACAGCGGACAGCGCTTCGCCCGGGGCTCCGCTCGGCAGCAGCCCCTTCGGAACAGCGCCGGATCGGCGGCCACTTGGGCGGGCTTTCGCGCTTCTCCTCCTCGGGCTGCGGTGGCGGCTGAGCTCGCCACGCTTCCTGAACGCACAGCGGCACTCGGGCGGCCCTGTCTTCACGTGCTTACGGCTCGTGAGGCCAGCGCCTTCGGCGGCGGAATTTGAACAGCGGACAGCGGTTCGCGCGGCTCCGCTCGGCAGCAGCCCCTTCGGAACAGCACCGGGACCAGCAGCCCCTGCTCTGGTACTCTCTGGTGCTCTCGCGCGCCGCCGCACTTTTTCTAAATTTTTGTCCAGTGGGTGGTGTGTCCAGGGGCAGCCACGGCCGTGGCCAGGGGCAGCATGGTTATAACGCGCAGCAAAATCTCCTTTAAAAAATCAGTGTCGACCCAGACTGAGGTAGAACACAAGCAGGTAGCTGTCCAGGTATCTGGCTGTAGTGAGTGCTGGGGCCTGGCTCTTGAGATGCAGAGTAGTGGGGGCAACTCTTGCATTAGGTGTGAGCAGATTGGCTATCTGCTCGACCTTGTGGCCAGACTAAAGGATGAGGTTGCTAGTCTTAGAGATGTATGGGATTGTAGAAAAGTGATGAGCCACAGGAGGAAAGAGATGAACCCGAGTAAGCAGGCTCCGCAGGCTCCCCCAGCAGAGACTGGTTGTTTGAAAAGCAGAGGGGAATGGATACAGGTTCCTCTCAAAGGACACAAATTAAAACCTCCTTGCCTCCCCCCACCTCCCTCACTGCCCTTGGAAAACAGGTATGGGGCGCTGGAGATCGAGGGTGAGGTGATACTGATGCCGCAGGACACACCATCTGGGGTCTTCCCTGAGGCTAAACAGCCTAAGGTTAAACAGCCTAAGGTTAAACAGCCTAAGGTTAAACAGCCTAAGGCAACGCAGCCTAAGGTTAAACAGCCTTCCCCTGGCATCAGGACTTGCTCCCTAAAAAAAGAAAAGGAGGGTAATTGTAATTGGTGATTCCCTCCTGAGGGGAACAGAAGGTCCCATATGTAGGCCGGACCCATCTCATAGGGAAGTTATTAGCCTAGCAGGAGTCCAAGTTGGAGATGTTACCAGAAGGCTGCCCAGTCTGGTACAGCCCTCAGATTATTATCCCTTATTGGTCATGCAGTTAGGGAATGATGATGTTGGTACCAGGCCTCCCAGGGCTATCAAAAATGACCTCAGGGCCCTGGGAGATCTGGTTGAGGGGTCAGGTGCACAAATAATTTTTACATCGATACCGTTAGTTGCAGGAGGGAACACAATAAGGAACAGGTCAGCAGCTGTAGTCAACAAGTGGCTTAGGGGCTGGTGCAGACGAATGAATTTTGGGTTTTTCGATCTTGGGGAACTTTCTACTGCACCAGGTCAGCTGGTAACAGATGGAGTACATCTGTCCCAGAGGAGGGGAAAGGTCATAATACATGAGAATGGCCTGTCCCCCAAAGGTAAAAAGATTCTGGGAAGGGAATTAGCAAGTCTCATTGACAGGGCTTTAAACTAGCTTCGAAGGGGGAGGGTCGGTAACCAGTGCCCTCAGGCAGGAGTCTGGGGGTGATAAGCTAGAGCTAGAGGTGAAACCAGCAGCCCAGCTGCAGTGCATGTACACTAACGCACGAAGCATGGGTAACAAACAAGAGGAGCTGGAAGCCTTGTTGCAGCAAGAAAGTTATGATGTAGTTGCCATCACAGAGACGTGGTGGGACGACTCGCATGACTGGAGCGCTGCAATTGATGGCTACAGGCTCTTCAGGAGAGACAGGCAAGGAAGAAGGGGTGGAGGGGTGGCCCTGTACGTCAGGGAGGCACTGGATGCTGTTGAGATGGAGATCAGGGATGATAGGGTTGAGTGCTTGTGGGTGAGAATTAGAGGGAAGACCAACAGGGCAGACATCCTGGTTGGCGTCTGTTATAGACCACCCAACCAGGAGGAGGATGTCGATGAGGCATTCTATAGGCAGCTTAAGGCTGTCTCAAGATCACCTGACCTCGTTCTCATGGGTGACTTCAACCTGCCTGATATCTGTTGGGATCTCAACACAGCAGAGAGGAGGCAGTCTAGGAGGTTCTTAGAGTGCATGGAGGACAGCTTCTTATCCCAGGTGCTGCGTGAGCCTACCAGGGGTAAGGCTATGCTTGACCTCCTCTTCACCAACAGGGAAGGGCTGGTGGGTGATGTGGTGGTCGGAGGGTGTTTAGGCACCAGTGACCATGACATAATAGAGTTTTCAGTATGCAGCCAAGCCAAGAGGGGCAGCAAGAAGACCTCCACTCTGGACTTCCGGAGGGCAGACTTCAGGCTACTCAAGGAACTAATTCAGAAGGTTCCTTGGGAATCAGTCCTTAAAAATAAAGGGGTCCAGGAGAACTGGACCTACTTCAAGGAAGAACTATTGAAGGTGCAAGAACAGGCTGTGCCGGTGTGCCGGAAGATGAGCCGCCGGGGCAGACGGCCAGCCTGGATGGGCAATGAACTTTTAATAGAACTTTGGGAAAAAAGAGGGTGTATCATCTTTGGAAGAAAGGGGAGGCAACCTACAGAATGTTTAGGGATGTTGCTAGGTTGTGCAGGAAGAAAATTAGGGAGGCAAAAGCCCATTTAGAACTTAGACTGGCCTCTGCTGTGAAGGACAACAAAAAGTCCTTCTATAAATACATCAATAGCAAGAAGAAGGGCAAGGACAACCTCCACTCCTTGGTTGACACGGAGGGGAACGTTGTAACAAAGAATGAGGAAAAGGCAGAGGTACTTAACACCTTCTTTGCCTCAGTCTTCACTAGCAGGGCAGAACGTCTTCCAGACAGCTGGCCTGCAGAGCTGGCAGAAGGAGCCAGAGAGCTGCATAGTTTACCACTGCTCCAAGAGGAAGTTAGAGATCTACTGAGCCGCTTGGACCCCCACAAGGCCATGGGACCGGATGGGATCCATCCTAGGGTGCTGAGATTGCTGACAGATGAGCTGTCCAAGCCACTTTCCATCATTTTTCAGCAGTCCTGGCTCACTGGAGAGGTCCCAGAAGACTGGAAGCTGGCTAACGTGGTGCCCATCCACAAGAAGGGCCGGTTGGATGAGCCAGGGAATTATAGGCCTGTCAGCCTGACCTCAGTGCCAGGCAAGATTATGGAACGGCTCATCTCGAGTGCGATCACACAGCACTTACAGGATGACCAGGGGCTCAGGCCTAGCCAGCATGGATTTAGGAGGGGCAGGTCCTGCCTGACCAACCTGATCTCCTTCTATGATCAGGTGACCTGCCTGGTGGATGTGGGGAGGCCTGTGGATGTGGTCTACCTGGACCTCAGCAAGGCCTTTGACACCGTTCCCCACAGCAAACTCCTGGCCAAGCTGGCAGCCCGTGGCTTGGACAGGAGCACACTGCGTTGGGTTAGGAACTGGCTGGAGGGCCGAGCCCAGAGAGTGATGGTGAATGGCACCACATCCAGCTGGCGGCCTGTCACTAGTGGTGTGCCCCAGGGATCAGTACTGGGCCCCATGCTCTTCAACATCTTTATTGATGATCTGGATGAGGGCATTGAGTCCATCATCAGTAAATTTGCAGATGACACCAAGCTGGGGGCAGCAGTTGATTTGCTGGAGGGCAGAGAGGCTTTGCAGAGGGACCTCGACAGGCTGGACAGATGGGCAGAGTCCAATGGCATGAGATTTAACACATCCAAGTGCCGGATTCTGCACATTGGCCACAACAACCCCAGGCAGCGCTACAGGCTGGGGTCAGAGTGGCTGGAGAGTGGCCAGGCAGAGAGGGACCTGGGGGTACTGGTTGATTGTAGGCTGAACATGAGCCTGCAGTGTGCCCAGGCAGCCAAGAAGGCCAATGGCATCCTGGCTTGCATCAGGAACAGTGTGGCCAGCAGGAGCAGGGAGGTCATTGTGCCCCTGTACACTGCACTGGTTAGGCCGCACCTTGAGTACTGTGTCCAGTTCTGGGCCCCTCAGTTTAGGAAGGATGTTGACTTGCTGGAACGTGTCCAGAGAAGGGCAACAAAGCTGGTGAGGGGTTTGGAACACAAGCCCTATGAGGAAAGGCTGAGGGAGCTGGGGTTGCTTAGCCTGGAGAAGAGGAGACTGAGGGGTGACCTTATTGCTCTCTACAACTACCTGAAGGGAGGTTGTAGCCAGGCAGAGGTTGGCCTCTTCTCCCAGGCAGCCAGCACCAGAACAAGAGGACACAGTCTCAGGCTGCGCCAGGGCAGGTTTAGGCTGGATGTTAGGAAGAAGTTCTACATGGAGAGAGTGATTGCCCATTGGAATCGGCTACCCGTGGAGGTGGTGGAGTCACCTTCACAGGAGGTGTTCAGGAGAAGACTTGATGGGGTGCTTGGCTGTATGGTCTAGTTGTTGGGTGGGTTGGATTGTTTGATGGGTTGGACGCGATGATCTTGAAGGTCTCTTCCAACCTGGTGTATTGTATTGTATTGTATTGTATTGTATGCAGTCTCAAGCACCAATATAGGCTGGGTATCAGCTGGCTTGAGAGCAGTCCTGAAGAGGACAACTTGGGGGTGATGATGGATGAGAAGCTCATCACGAGCCAGCAGTTTGCACTTGCAGCCCAGAAAGCAAATCACATCCTGGGCTCCATCAAGAGAAGTGTGGCCAGCAGGTCAAGGGAAATGACTCTTCCCCTCTACACCACTCTCATGAAACCCTACCTGGAGTACTGCAGCCAGTTCTAGAGCCCCTATTACAGGAAGGATCTTGATGTGCTGGAGCATGTCCAGAGAAGGGCCATGAGGATGATTAGAGGGCTGGAGCACCTCTCCTGTGAGGAAAGGCTGAGAGACTTGCAGTTGTTCAATCCGGAGAAGAGAAGTCTCTGAGGAGACCTCATTGTGGCCTTCCAGTATCTTAAGGGGGCCTACAAGAAAGCTGGGGAGAGACTTTTAGGATGTCAGGTAATGATAGGACTAGGAGGAATGGAAAAAACCTAGAAATGGGTAGATTCAGATGGGATGTTAGGAGAAAGTTCTTCACCGTAAGGGTGGTGAGACACTGGAACAGGTCGCCCAGGGAGGCGGTGGAGGCCCCATCCCTGGAGGTTTTTAAGGTCAGATTGGATGTGGCTCTGAACAACCTGATCTTGTGTGAGGAGCCCCTGCCCATGTCAGGGGCGCTGGAACTAGATGATCCTTGATGTCCCTTCCAACCCTGAAAATTCTGTGATTGTGAGTGCCAAGTATAGGGCATGACTACAAAACAAAACAAAAAAAATAGAGTGCCAGTTGTGGTGTGAACAGAGACTCACTTAAGGCTACCTTAACACCTGGAAGAAATGTGTAAGAGCTGATGACAACTAAAAACTCTGAAGATGATTTAACGACAGAAGCACTCCACACTAAAGTTAATTTACAAACATTAAGTCAATACACTAACCACTCAGAACCACAGAATATCAGATAAATTCATTCCAACAAAATAGCAAGGATGAGGGCAGATGGAAAACCACAATGGCTGTGCTAGATATCACCTCAGGGTATGAGGCACCAGAGCAAAAAACTACTTCAACATGACACCTTCCATACTGCTTAATCATCTGAGGTACCACCATGAGGAGCCACAGACAGGCAAAGCCAACAGGAAAACACGGGCTTTTTCCTGCTATTGTTTTCTTAACATGAAAGTAAAACAAGAGTTGACTACAGTAAGAGCAGGCATTCCTGGCTCAGTCCCTGGCCAAAGTCAAAGAGGAACTGAAATGAAAGCACTACAGCACTGACCACAAGCTCCAAAGGGACCAACCAGTCTATGCCTCAACTGGCAGAAACTCTGGCGATAGAGATGCATGTGGCCTCTTTTAAAGAAGTAAGTCCGGAAAGTAGGAATTTGGTCTCCATAGAATTTTTTAGCTGAAAAGAACTCAAAAGCAAAGTGATTTAGCCTATTAGTTTAAGAGCGTAAGTAACTGTGAGAAAAAGTTATTATATGACAACTAACAAAACCAGTGGAAAAACTGCACCAAATTCAGACCTATCTGCTGCAAGTCTGCATTAACCAAACTGATGCCACACTCAGTGAAACACCATTTCCACTACATTTCTTTGAAAGTATTCCCTTATCCATAGAAATTCCCATTAATTTTTTTTTTTTCTTCAGAAGTACTTCAAAGTGTTAACCTAGACTGCATCAGGGGTATCACAAGTAGCTGGGTACAATGCAACCTATCTAGGTCTGAGAAATGGCCTCTAGAGGTCCCTTCCAACCCAGCATATTCTACGATGCAGCTGTTTTTAAATACCATCCCAACATATATTACACCATAGCACTTCCAAGGATTTATTTCTCCTTAGCAACTAGTTTTATTTGTCTGTTTCTAACAAGAAGATTGCCCAGTGTTCTACCACAATTAAAACCAGAATGAATAACCGTAGTATACACATACTTTTTTACAAGCTAAATTACTGGCTTTTAATTTTGTATTTCCTAGTCATATCCTTTTATTTTAGCATTTTGTTACTCAACAGTCTGGTTCTTTAATTTTTTTCTATTTCTCATTCTGGGTCTTTATTTTTTTTCTATTTGTTTCCTACTTTATTTTAGAAATAAAAGATGCTTTTTCCCATACAAGTACTCTCACTATGTGATCAGGAGATCAACAGTAAATGAAAACATGAGAACAAAAGACACGAGAATTTCTAAACCTACATTCAAACACAACTACTTAAAGTTTGTAAACAAAACATTACTAAAAAAAAAAAAAAAAAATTACTGACACTGTTACTTGAAAAATATCTACTTCTGCCTTCACTCTTTGAATTTATGGCAATGATGACTTCTACACCAAATAATTCCACTTTGTTTTTTACTCAAAGTTTCTAGACCCAAGTTCTCAAAAACAACAAGCAGGTGTTCAGCTCGATGTTTCTCTGGAGAGTCAGCATCCTGAAAGACACCCTTTCCTCCTCCTCCTCCCCACCCTTTGAGCTTGCAACATTTTTACAACCTCTAAGGATCTCAGCACAGACCTAATCTTGCAGCCCTAGTGCAGACACTGTCAACACTGAAAATGTTGCCTGCTAGAGGACTACAGAATTGGGTCTCAGTACTTACAATTAAGCTTGAAAAACTGATGACTACTTTTCCCCAGGACCCAGATCAGGTTTTAGGGGTTTTCTGCACCTTCCTGTCTGCTTGCTTCCCGCAGGGACTCAAATAACTGAAAGATATGCCAATTAAGTTCTTCTGTAATTTAAAAGGGTCAACCACACATTTAATACTAGAACATGTATTATGCACTTACCAGACCATTGCAGTTGCTTAACGCCACTTTAGTTGTACTGTGTTGGTCTTGCAAATATCCTGTGTAATGACAGTGGTCTAAAAAATTGTGTTTCCATTGTGGTCCATCTTTCCCCCAATATTCTACTGTAAAATGTCTGGACACCAAATCTGTGTTGAGAGTCAGGTTTAAATGAAAGTGCTTGCCGTAGGCAGAAAGTTTAAAAAATAATTTAGATGCTGCCAGTTCTTGGTCATAAGGGTCCGTGCTCCTTTTTCTTCTTGAGGGTTTAGCATTTTTCACAGTAAAGCTGAGGAAGGCTCCATTTTGATCAACCCTTATTGGGACTGTTAGTTGGTAGTGTTCAAGGTAAGACAGGAATTCCTCTTTGTAAACACAAGGTAAGACAGTCCAGAAAGCAGGCATAGAAGAAAAGAAAACATAAGAGGAAACAGCAAGTAGAAGTATAAACATAAACCATACTTGGCTAAATCTCATCATCCTCATGAGTAAAAGTCACTTTCAGGCAAACGCAAGATACAGTGTTTTACTAAATAAAATAAAATGTAATTTTATTTCAAGTCAAGAAAACTTGTCTAGTTGCTTATCAATCTGATGTCACTTGGAATGCAAAAATTTTAAACTCTGTATCTTTTCTTATTTACCCCAAGCATGTAGGTATTTAAGGCTAAACTCTAACCTAAGAAGACGACATTCTTCCCAGTGACACTATTCAAAGACAAAACCTATTAGATCCACTTGCAACAATAAGAACACTAGTAAGGAAAAGTATTACACTGTAAAAAACATTAACTGCTCTTCATTTCATTAAAAAACTGTAAATGCTAGTGGATTAAAAAAAAAAAAAAAAAGATTCTTACTTTCTAGTCTAAAAGTATGTTAATGTTGTTATGGCAAGTCTCTAAATTTTTACAAGTAAAACATTTTACTAGATTTCATTTGCAAGGCTTTCCTACAGTTAAAAAGTAGACAGAAAGAAATTTTTAAAAGTAATCAGGTTTGTTGTATTTAAACTTTCCTAATAATACACAATGACAAAAGTAAGCACAAGGCCCACATGATCTCATGAATGAAGTAAATTTGGGTTAGAAAATATTAGCCAAATGCAGTACAACCACAGATACTTCTCCTTGGCTACAGAGGTCAGACTCCTACCTTGAGAACTGTATGAAAGCCTGTTGGCACTGTGAAATTCCGATGAAACCATGACTAGGCTCAAAATCCATGTCCACGTCTTCCAAAAAATTTCCATAATTTAGAAAAGCAGAAAGCTTGCTTTTTATTTTTTCCCCTTTCTTGGAGAGCTACCTGTGTGCTACAGAGTTAACTCCACTCCAGACTTGCACCATAACAGGTTTATCTATTTTATACTACTTCCAAATTAATTATTGGATGTTCCACTTCTTGACAGGTGTTCTTTTCCAACAACCTGTACTTTCTTCAACATCTGCAGTCATTTTCTCAATTCGAAATAACGATTTGTAAGATTCCTTAAGAGGTCAGTAAGACAAAGTTACCGAACTTGCTTCACGTCTTTTCCTGAAAAACAAAATAAAATGAGTCAAGGCAAATTCTTTCTACTAAAACTGCAAAACACTAGCCATCATAATGAACTATACTATGTTAACATTTTGAAATAATATTCAGTCATCATCACTTTTATGGTCCAAGATGACAATCTTAACAAAAACTATGAACTGCCATTAATCTTGAAGAGCAGACCCATAGAGCTTAAAATGCACACATCAACTTTAAAAGGCGTAATGATTCATAAAGATAAGCTGTTGCTCAACTACTGTGTTCAGGTTTGTTGCAGCTATAATCGATGCTAATTGATTTCAGCAGTGAATAACTAGACCCAATACACTGGTAGACAAAGGAAGAACCTGGGAAAGAATCCAGAACACAGTTATCTGATCTTTCTGCAGCATGTGTTTTGTTATTACTTGGGCTTAGGTTCTGCTTATGCAAGCAGAATTGTCATCCCCTTAAATGAGAATGCTGCATGTTCTAATATCAATGAAAAAAAATCAGTATCTGAAGCTATTCATTACACACATTGTAATTTTTCATATATTTGCTGTCAAAAATGTTTTGTGTAAATCTTAACTATGATATGAAGTATTGCACTACAAATTTATTTTCGTTTTGTGAGCCACAATACTGAGCAAAGAACATGTTAGCTTAACTTTGGGTTTTAAGTAAAAAAAAAAAAAAAAAAAAAAAAACCCACCACACACTTTTGCAGTAATAGTAAAAAAGAAGCTCTAGCTGCAGCCAGGGATTAAATGGAAGATCTATCCAGTCAGCTAACAGTCCAGTATCATGGGATATCAAACTATGTGTTGTGTCAGCTGGTACTAATCAGTCCTCTTAAGCACTCCCAGCACACCTGTGTATAGACCAAACTCTGCTGAGGTAGACAATGGAGAAACAGCACACCTAAGAAGGAAAGACTGTTTAAGAGCAAATTTCTAAAAGCATACAGTCACTCAGACATGCACCAGATAAAACTGCCATTCTAAAACTCCGGGAATGGTTTATGACATTCATGAAGATACTCCCCTGCAGCCAGTGGATTATTTGTAAAAGTTAGAGTTGCACTGTATCATCTCAAGAAAAATCAGTATCATACAAGTACTATTTTCTAACATCACAGTGAATATCAGGAAACTTCTTAAACAATCTGAAACACATCTAATTATAGAATCATATAATTGTTTTGGTAAGATTATTGAGTCCAACAGCAGTTTGAGACCACCACGGCCATTAAACCATGTTCCAAATTGCCACATCCACATGTTTTTTAAATACCTCCAGGGACAGCAACTCCACCACCTACCTGAGCAGCCTATTCCAATGTCTGACCGCTCTTTCATTACAGAAATTTTTCCTAATATACAACCTAAACATCCCCTGGCACACATTGAGGCCATTTTGTCTTGTCCTATCACTTGACCTAGGGAGAAGAGACCAACACCCACCTCACTTTCAGGTAGTTGCAGAAAGCAATGAGGTCTTCTCTCAGACTCCTCTTTTCCAGACTAAATTTTCCCAGTTCCCTGAGTCACTCCTCCTAAGACTTGTTCTCCAGGCTCTTCATCAGCTTTGTTGTCCTTCTGTGCAACAGCCCAGCAACTCAGTATCCTTCTTGTAGTGAGGGGACCAAAACTGAATACAGTATTCAAGGTGCACGTTTACATGTGTTGAATACGGACATGCATTCACTACCCTACTTCTGATGGCTGCACTACTCCTGATACATGCCAGGATGCTGTCGCCTTCCTGGCCACCTAAACACACCACACTGGTGGCTCATGTTTAGCTGGCTGTCAACCAGAAGAACCCCAGGTCTTCTGCTGGGCAACTTTCCAGCCACTCTACCCCATTCCTGTAGCATTGCATAGAGTTATTGTGATCCACGTGCAGGACGCAGCACTCAGCTTTGTTAAACCTCATGCAATTGACCTTGGTCCATCAATCCAGTCTGTCCAGATCCCTCTGCAAAGCCTTCCTACTTTTGAACAGATCAACACTCCAATTAAATTTGGCATAATCTGTAAACTTACTGAGGGTGCACTAGGATCATTCGAATATCTACTTTCTAAATATCTTTCAAGACTGCAAACAACACTTAATCAGTTTTTTAAACGGAATAAAAGATATTTTGCAAGCACTGCTTAGGCTTCGTAGAATTTTTTTCTGGAAACTATAAGGACGTGCCACTCACATGCTGCAAGGCTTCAAAACATATTAAAATTTCTGGTCTGGTAGAACCTTTATTTCCTAGATATTTAGTTATAGCTTCTAGACATCTACAAGTTTTGAAGAAACACAATCAACCCAAGTCCTCAGCTATGTAAGTGCTCTAAATAATGCCCCTTATTCCTAATATGAGAACACCCAGTTTCAAATTCCTGTCACTGAATCATGCTTTACCTCTATCTGCTAATGAGCTGCTTTCTTTTCCTTGCATGGATAGTTACAATCTGATACAAGCAACTCTTGACACTTCCTGATAAGCAGCTCAATCTATTTCGTTTACCTCACTCTGTACAATCCAGTTTCCAGATGTCTAAATACTTCTACAGCTTGTTTCTGAATGCTTTCCAATTGGTCAGCATCCCTTTTCAAGCATAGACAGCAGAACTGGACACTGTAGCCCAGTAATGGCTCGTTACTGCCATATATAGAGGTACACTGCCTCACAACTTTTACTTAGCCAGGAAAAAAAAAAATTGTAACAGGACGCTCATGTTTAGCCTATTAGGTTAATAATATGTTGTCCTAACATTAAGATCTCTTGAAACTGTAGTACCCAAACAGCTAGCTAGCTCAAAATATTATATATAAACTACAATGTCCACTATTAAGACACCAAACACCCCACGTGGCAGGCATTGATCAACAGTGTCCAACAGCCACCCACATCTAGTATATTTGCAGGAATATGTGTGAAATGGTGTTCCATATTCCAAGCTGCACACACACACACAAAAATCACCTCTCACAGTCAGCTTGCTGGAATTTTCAGCAGGATTATTAACCTTCTTTCCAAATGGTCCCATATTCACCCACCAACAATGGCAGGTGTGGCTCCATGCCCTGAACCACTACCTAAAACCACAGCTCCCACCTCATTATAAAAACTCTGCCAAGAAGCAAACTTCAAGATGTTTTTCAAAATCTAGAATGACAATGACAATGCAGGTGCATGACACTAGCATGTCTGTGGAGGCACTGATGGCAAAATCGGCAATCCCATCGCTGGTGCTACGAGTTTCCTACCCAGTGAAATTTAATGATTAGGGAAAAGGGCCATAAACACACACCGCAGGACTTTGGGGCAAAAACTGGATTGGAGGTAACTATGCAAACTTCTCAGACTAGTCACCTTGGGAGCCTCCATCTAAGCAAAGCTGCCTTGTGCAACTAAATCACCTCTTAAACTGAAGGTAGCTGAAGTTTTAGGATAGACAAGCTACCACAACACTGCTATCCCATGAGCATCACCTCCCCTGGGACTGCCACGTACCCCATCGCTCCCGGAGTCTCGACACCAGGGGCGTCTACCACAGAACCGTCAGGCTCTGGCACTCCAGGTGGCGGCGACGAGGTGCCGAAACAACATGACACTGTAGCGCCGATGAGAGAACCACAGAGGCTACGCTTCGGAGCGGAACGGACGGGTCCAGCGGAGGCACAAAAGGGTCAAGCCCCGCGGCGGGTGGACACGACCCCGCCAATCCTGACGAGCGGAGGGGAAGGGGCACCACGTTCCCCCTTCAGCAAGCTCGGAGCCCAAGTCGCCTGTGAAGGGGTGGCACGACTATCCCCCCGGCCGCCGCAAGGTACCCGCCGTCTTCCCGCTCTGCCTGGTCCGGGCAGGCGGCGGAGAGCACCGCGGTGAGGCGCGGCCGCGGGCGGCCGTCCGCGCTGGCAGTACGAGTGGTTGCTAAGGAAATACAGAGGGCAGGCGGGACAGGACGGGGCGGGGAACGGGCATCAATCACACAAATTCAATTACAGGTATTGGGGCTGGCCGTGAAAAGCGTCGCAGGACTTCAAAAGCCGGGGGGGTGAGGGGGGGGGGTGGTGAGCCGTGCCCTGGTAGCTCCCCAAGCGAAAATAGCGACGCGCAGATCGCGCCAGAAAGGGCTCGGTGAAAGAAAAAAAAAAAAAAAAAAAAAAACAAAACAGGGGCAGGGCTGGCGGGGAGCGGGACGCATACAAAGGAAAGGACGGATCCTTCCTTCCAGGGATTGAACCAGAAATCCGGGCGCTACTAACAGAATTGCTGCCGTGCGTGGCCGAAGAGCGGCGGGGCCTGCCGCCCCCCATGGAAAATGGGGCTGCCGTACGAACAGCCTTCCCTCCCTCCCTTCCCTCTCCCCGCTCCCCCCAAATGGTTCCCCGCCGACCTTGCCGAGGGGCTCAGCTGTCACTGCATTTCGGGTGAGTGAATGCAAAAAAAAATAACACATCCCACCATCTCCCCCTGCCAAAAGTCAAGAGACTAGAAAAATGCACGGCTGCACAGACAGCCCAACACGTATACACAACGCTTGTTATATACACGCGTCTGCACACACACACGCACAAAAAAAAGGGGGAAAAAAAGAAAAATAAAAGAAAAAAAGGTTGAACTGAAGAAAGTTGGAAGTCACCAGACACACATGCCTCAAAGAAAATTCAGAAGGGAGAAAAAAAAAATTAAAAAAAGCCTAGAGGGGCTGATGGGAAGAGTCTGGTTGCTGTGGTGGAGTTGATCCTAAACTTAACTTTCAGCAGCCCATTTCCAGACAGCAGCGCTGAATCTATTTGGATAAAACGCGTGTGACCCAGACAATTGGCGTTTGGCCCAAACGCGTTGCACCGGCAGCCCAAATAAAAACAAGACTGACTCTCCCTCCCTCTTTCTCTCGCCGCTCTCTCTCACTCTCTCTCTCTCTTCTTTCTTGTACAACAATGAAAGAAAATAGCGAAGACAAAACCCGCACACACATCGCCAGGAAGCAAGAGCCCGCTTACCTTCTCTTTCCAAAGTTTCTTTGAACCCGGGCCGCAGCGCAGACAGACATAAACCGATAAACACGGCTTCGTGGGGTCAAGAGTCCGACGAATCCTAAACTCTTCTAACTAAATCAAAACGACACGCTTCCATCTTCCTGGCGAGCCCGGCAAGAATCCGACAGCCCCGCAAGCCCCAGGCTGCGGGGCGGCGGCCACGCCGGTTCCCCCAGCACGGAACGTGCACTTGTCTGACCGCTGCAGCAGTCGGACCACGCCGGGCTCGGCGCGATCGAACGCGGGGCTCCAGAAACTCAAAGCAATCAGGAAGCTGTGGGCTCCCGTTAGGGTTTGGGGCTGCTTTGGCTTTCATCTGCTGTTTTTCAAAGGGTTACTTTTTATTCTTAACAAAGATTTCATATTAAAAATATAGGGAAAAAATAATTATGCTATCAGAGACCGTAGTTCATAAACCACTTTTTTTTTCAGCTGAAAATCCTTGCACCCCCTTCCCCCATCCTCAAAGGTTTCTCTCTGAAATTACTCAAAATCCACCTCGCCTAATGCAGTATAAACCTCCCGCCGCTCCCCAAAGCCCTGCACGCACCATTATTCGGGACACAAGAAAAACAAGACGTTTCATTGAATAGCGTGAAATCTTCCTTACCGTTTATAATCTTCAATTTCTGATATAAAGTAAGTTTCAAACAATAGAGTTTGCACAGGACGATTCCCGTATTCCTCTCTGCTTTTCCCCTCTGTGCAAGCAACCATCAGGGTTATATTCTCCAAAAGAATGAAATTCTCTAGCCTTCCTATGAGGGGTTTTTAGAAAACGGGCTAGCTTGGCAGGAGGAAGAATGCCATCAATCCACCCAACCTATCACCCTGCACATTTTGTCTTTCCAACAAAAAGGGGGAGGGAGGGAGGGAAGGAAAGAAAAACAGGCTTATATTGGGGTGGGGGTGGGTGCCCTCCTCTTGAGCAGCCTCCTCTGTGCAAAATACCATGTGAATATCATCTGGGGGGGGGGGGGGAGGAGAGGGGGGGAAGAGAGACACAGAGCGAGGGTGGAGAGAAGAAGGGGAGAGGGAGGTCAGACAGAACAGAAAGGACTCAGGAAAGTTTGGTTGAAGTAGCCCCAGATCTCTCGCTGCCGGCCCCCGGCCAAGCCGAGCGCGGCGGCGGCGGCAGCAGGCAGCCTTGGCAGCCTCGCCCGGGGGACGGCGCCGAGCACGCTGACGTCAGCCTGCAGATGTGCCCGGGCCGGCAACGCGCCTGCGCGTGCGTCACGTGGCGGCGGCGGGGGAAGGGGTACAGTCGGGGTAACGAGTAACGTCGGCGGGGGTGGGGGGAATTTGCGAGGACGTCGCGGGTGAGGGTCGGGCAGTGGAGGGAGCGGGGATGGGACCAGTGTCCCCGCTGCTAACCTCGCTCATTGCCGTGGAGCGAGGCTGAAACTGCGCCGGTGGTGGGGAATCCATTCTGACCGCAGGAAGGTGCCGGCACGGCCGTGCTGCTGCTGCCGCAGCCTCGGTGTGCAGGCGACTTGGCGCCGGGCAGGGTCGCTACCTTTTGCTGGAGGGCCAGGGCAACCCACGTCTCCCCTACCCCTTTCTTCTGGGCCCGCCTCGAGCCCCATAACAGGCCCAAATAAACAAAATAAATAATAAAAAACTAACGCCATTTCCAGCTGGGGGAAGGCGGTGTCTGAAGTCTGCGCAGCGAGCGGCAGCTGAGCTGCAGCTGAGCTACCACTGCCGCAGGACTGGCCGGCCCCGGCTATGGCCTCGCCTCCTTCCGCGCGGGGCTTTCATTTGCGGCGGGCAAGCGGATAGCGTTGGGCAGGGCTTGGTGCAGCGTAGCTACCCGGGGGCGGCGGCGTCGCTGCAGTGTCGCCGGCCCCATCGGGAAATGGTAGGACGGTGGGCATGGCAAGGAGTAGCTGTCTGCGAGAGCACTTGTGTTGTGGTGCTAGCGGGGGCGGGGAGGAGAATGGAATCCGAGACTTGATCTTGTAACTGCCAAGTTAATTTCCGATAGCCAGAAAAAGGGGGGGGAATTGCCCTTCCTGAATCTAAGGTCTAGTGTTTAAAGCTTCTGCTAACAGAATTTGGCAGGATGGTGCCTGTGTGCGTTTTCCTCCCAAGTTGGAAGCAGTAGGTGTAATTCTTCTGGTGAGTCTATGATAGCTGGCTGGCCTATGAAGCAATGTGCAAGGGAAGGTCCAAGAACAGAGCTGCTCCAGGACATCTGGGAGTATTAGAAGAATGGGATCGGGTCAGCCGTACCGTACTGTAACTCTCGTTGTCACTTTAGGACTGGCTGTGCCCTGTGAGATGGAGATGTCAGGCCAGCAGCCAGCATTCAGTATGCCACATACACGCTGCTTACTCATCTTTGAATATGAAGCGCTGCTACAGCAGAATTAAGTTCTACATGTCAGTATGTGAAACTTGTTAGCAGTAGTTCCAGCAAAGTAAGCATAACCCCCAAACAGGCTAATGGCATTTGCCATCGCTCATTCTAAAACAGCACGAAAGACGGGGCTCATTTGAGAGATCCTTTTACAGTCTTTGGGCAAATTAATGATACAGTGGTGCGAGAAGTAGCAGAAATGTGTCAGATTTAGTCTAGAGGTGCTGTGTCAACCTGCTTTCCGGTTAACGGCCCGTAGCGAGAGCGCCATCCTGTGTCGGCGAGCAGAGCGGGAGCGCGGCGTGCGGGACGGCGGGGCGACGCGCCGGGAACGAGTGCTGCCTGCCCTCTTCCTCGTCGTGTGCGTGCGTGGTTTGATGCTGTTCTGGAGACAATGTCTGGCTGTGTGTACGTAATTAAAACAGGTATTTGTACTGTTGAGCTGAGTGGGTTTTGTTAATATTCCAAAGTTCCTGCTCCTGCAGCAAATTAGTATACATGATGATCATATGGATAAACAATGCTCTCGGCTTAAACTCTGTGGCAAATACAGCTAGGTATAACTTAGCCACATCAACTGTCTCCATGGACATTGTGACAGCTTCTGCTCAACCTTTTCGGCAAGTTCAGTGGTGTGTGTATATATATACATGTATATGTTCATATATACGGACAATCCTTCTGAAAGTCTGAAGACATAAATTTTTCCCCATTCTACACCAGGACCAAAAATAGCCCTTTTAACAGCAGACACACATCACAGCCAACTGTCTTATGTTTATGGTATCCCAACAGGATTTGGGAAACCAGCCTTCAAATCAGACCTTGCCCAAATCAAACTCAGGAATGCTCACATTGCTGTCTGACAGCTAGGTTGGGAACTGTTCTGATGTGGAAGACTGTTCTGTTCTCTGTGTGGCTGGAGCTGCTCCATTGTTTATAACTGATTAAACACTCATCAAGCAAAAAAGAGAGATAGCCTAGCACTATCTGGATAGCGCCCTCACATGTTTCAACTCCGTGCTCTAATCAAGCAAAGCAGACATACAGCTCTGTTAAACCTAGCTTCTATCTCAGATTCAACAAGTTATTTATTTCCCTTCCCAGACAACTATATTTTCTTGCCTACACCCACTGCTGGAGCTGAGAAAATATTTCCAATAGCAATTTTGCCAAAGACTGGTATATTACCAGGAAAAGCTTTGTCTCCATTAAAAAAATTCCTAACCATCTGTGATTAGAATTTCTGACAGAATTCCCAATATAGTTTGTCTTACTTGTTTTGCAGTGTTGCCTAAAATAATTGTTCAGAGAGAACCTCATTAAGAGGTTAGTGAGCTTAATTGATGACTTTTATTTTTGTTTCATCAGCCTAAAAGGTATCTGTATAGTTTTGACATGATCTGCAACATTTTTTTTAAAAGAAACTTGCACAGAAAACAGAATGCTTGCTTCTTTTTTTTCCTTTTTTTTTCCCTTCCATTGCTGCAAGTAGGAGGGGCAGGAATTCTACTGTGAATTACACTAATATATGTATAAACTATTTGGGTGACTGTCTCAGAAGCTCAGGACAGAATTACATGTTTATTAAGTATGGAACATATTACTCCATATCTTAACCAGTGTGTTAATCTTTGCTGACCATGAAAGTAGTTAGCTGAAACACTTCCAACTTTACTTTACGCCTTTGAATCCTTTAGTGTGTCAGCTGACAACTGATAAGATTGGCAAGCACATCTTTTTGTTTAAAATAATATTTATATTAAACTGCAATTTAACCTTGCTAGATATATTCAGAAGCATTTGGGGGTTGATTCAGGGAACATTGCTTTTAACTGAAATAACCAAAGAGAAAGCTACAAACCTTTAGTGGGCGGTGTATTTCTGTAAGATGATATTCTTGACACCCATACATTTGGATAGACATGCTTGGAAGTAAGGAATTTTTTCCAGGATGTATTTTCAGCCAGTCAGTGAATACCT
This sequence comes from Picus viridis, assembly GCA_033816785.1. Taxonomy (NCBI): domain Eukaryota; kingdom Metazoa; phylum Chordata; class Aves; order Piciformes; family Picidae; genus Picus; species Picus viridis. The sequence goes on from CM066606.1 coordinate 57,355,301, forward strand.
GAGTATAACAGCATATTTAGAAATATCCCAGCAGTGTTTGGAGAGAGAATAATATTTTCTCTCTCTTTTTTCTTTTTTTTTAAATCTAAAATTAGGTTCTAAATCACATAAATGTACTTGCTAAAATAAATTTATTTACTATGTGGTTTATCTGTAATTAAAGGGAGAAAAGCTCTTGATGTTCATGTGCATGCCATTTCTAGTCCCCTGAACTAAAAGATTCTAAAGGTGCTTGAAGGTAGTGGTGCTATTGAGATCCAATATCTTTCATTGACGTTTGCTTGTAAGTGGCCTCATTTCAGATTGTTTGCAAGTTTCATCTCCCCTTGCAGGAAGAGATTTAAAAACAACTCTAGAAATTACTATGGGCCTTGTGTTCAGCCTAATACCAACCACCTGCCATCAGCAGTAGAAGCTATTGTGTCTGTCACATTGTATTTCAGAGAGAACACACATCAAAATGTACTTGCAATGCAAAAATGAAGCCACTTTGAGATGAGCCACTTTTAGTGTCCTCGATGGCCCTCCAAGTATTCACAGTGTTGTGTTAAGTTTGGAGTATGACTTTGAGGCTACTTCTGCTCAGCATTGACAATATTGCCAAGAATGTCTTCATTTAAATACAAAGAGCCTTACCAAAGGCAGGATGGTAGACCATCCTTTTCTAGGATACTCCCTTCAGGCAGCTTTGTGTTCTATGCTGATGCAGAGCTTATTGTCATCCAAGCCTGCAAACCTGTCCAACCCCACTATTTTATTATAGCATTTGGAAATAAAACTGGAAAAACTTCATCCAAATTTGGTATCCTCTGGCACGTGCTGTCGAGTTTCCTCCCTGGTCAAGCACACATGAGGCAGGGCAGAAAGAAGATCAGAGAGTATAAATATGGTGAGAGTAATGCTCAGAGCTTGTTCAAGACATGGGAGAGGGGCACTGTGGGAGGGTTAAGATTAAATATCCCACTAGTGCATCTGAAATGAGGAATCTTAAGGCTACTCAAGCAGATGAGAGAATCCCTATAGCAGAATTAGTGTTTGACTAAGTTTTGCAGGAAAAAAAATTGAACTGATCCTATCCTCATTAAGATTAAAGTAGAAAGTATAGCTGGGGTTGCGTAGCCTGGAGAAGAGGGGGCTCAGGGGAGACCTTATTGCTGTCTACAGCTACCTGGAGGGAGGTTGTAGCCAGGTGGGGGTTGGTCTCTTCTCCCAGGTGGCCAGCACCAGAACAAGAGGACGCAGTCTCAAGCTGCACCAGGGGAGGTTTAGGCTGGATGTTAGGAAGAAGTTCCTCATGGAAAGAGTGATTGGCCATTGCAATGGGCTGCCCAGGGAGGTGGTGAGTCACCATCACTGGAGGTGTTTAGGAACCTAGAGTCTGGATGAGGCACTTGGCACCATGGTTTAATTGATTAAATAGTGTTGGGTGATATCATAGAATCATAGAATCAGTCAGGGTTGGAAGGGACCACAAGGATCATCTAGTTCCAACCCCTGCCATGGGCAGGGACACCCTACACTAGATCACGCTGGCCAGAGCCTCGTCCAGCCTGGTCTTAAACACCTCCAGGGACGGGGCCTCAACCACCTCCCTGGATAACCCATTCCATGGCTTCACCACTCTCGTGGTGAAGAACTTCTTCCTCACATCTAGCCTGAGCCTGATATGTTGGACTCAATTATCTCAAAGGTCTTTTCCAACCTGGTTAATTTCTATTCTATTCTATTCTATTCTATTCTATTCTATTCTATTCTATTCTATTCTATCCTATTATATTCTAATAGTAGTAACCCAACAAGAAGAGGAAACTCAGATGAGGGAGTTGTTTTATTTCAAAGACAGAGTGGGCTTTATTGTTTTGTCTATTTCCAGCTATCCAAGTAAAGAGACAGACACCAGACAGATTAGTTCTGTAGTCATAACAGTTGTTTAAAGGCAGCATTTTCCAGCTATACATGTTACAGTTTTTGTGTACTCTTGTTTTGTTATTTTCCTGTTTCCAGAGAAAATTGTTTGTAAGACCTGAACAATCTGTAAAGACTTAGGGAGAATAAAACTGAGACATACTGTACAATATGTGGAAAAATGTATATGGAAAACCTCTATGGAAAAATTTGGCAAATGGTATTCCTCAAAAATATTGTACACAGAAACATACAAAAGCTACACAGAAACTCTTAGCAATGTATAAGAATTCAGTTACTTTGACTTTAGAATGAAAAATCTGGAATTAACTCACAGGAAGACTTGACTATTACCATACAGAGCACTGCAGTGTTTCGCAGTCTGGCACTCAACTCTAGGAATTACACTCTCAATGCAGAATTACGCCTCTTGGTCTCATGTGCCTGAGTGACTTGTTTAGTTTCTGAATTGAAGGAGAATTATGGTAGTCATACTGATGAACATCACAGACTGCTCATTTAGCATCTGCTGACATGTAGTGAATCCCCTTTTCTTGGTATGCTTTATATAAAAACATGAAGACATACACTGATGTCGGAGGTTGTAAAGTTGGATAGTGAAATGAACACAGGTTTATTTTGAATGGAAAGACTTGGACTTTCATTTCCATATTCCTGGACTGTACAGCTGGAAAAGATTTATTACAGACTCAAGAGCACATGGTGCATGCAGCTTTGGACAGAGATTATCACTGATAGCTTTTTGGCATTCTTTCTACCACTGTCTTGCAACAGTTTATAAATGGAGCTATCTTTATTAAAAGTTGTTGAGCAAATGGCTTGAAGAAGAAAACCAAACCAAAACAAAAAACACTTGTGATGGGTTACGCCCATCCTGAAAGCAGTGGGGGAGGGGTTGTGAATCACAGAATAGTTTGGGTTGGAAGGGACTTCCAAAGCTCTTCTAGTCCAACACCCTCTCACCTGTCCCTTTGTAATCTTTGAGTATCCTTCCAAAATGCAAAGACTTACCATGAATTTTGTAAGGCTTTATGTGAGGTGGTCAGTAAATAAATGCCTGTTTTCTTCCAAGCACTTGTTTGTTTTCTTACAAGATTATCACAGCATTAACAGCTCCTTGTTTTGGGAAGTTAGTGTTCTGCTATGAAAGAGTTTGTTAAGGCCTCTTTTAAAAGCCCAGCATTTCCCTTTTTCAACTTGATTTGGAACAGTCAGCATGGCTTCGCCAAGGGCAAATCCTGCCTGACAAACCTGGTGGCCTTCTATGAACAGGTCACAACATTAATAGATGAGGGGCGAGCAACTGATGTCATTTACCTGGACCTGAGCAAAGCCTTCGACACTGTCCTGCACCACATCCTGGTCTCCAAACTGGTGAAGCATGGGTTTGATGGGTGGAGCACTAGATGGATAAAGAACTGGCTTGATGGCTGCACCCAAAGAGTGGCTGTCAATGGGTCCATGTCCCAGTGGAAGCCAGTGACAAGCGGAGTCCCTCAGGGATCAGTCCTGGGACCTGTCTTGTTCAACATCTTTGTGGGTGACATGGACAGTGGCATTGAGTGCACCCTCAGCAAGTTTGCTGATGACACCAAGCTGTGTGGTGCAGCAGACACACTGGAGGAAAGGGATGGCATCCAGAGGGACCTTGAGAGGCTGGAGAGGTGGGCACAAGCCAACCTCAGGAGGTTCAACAAGACCAAGTGCAGGCTCCTGCATGTGGGTCGAGGCAATCCCAGGCACAAATACAGGCTGGGCAGTGACTAGCTGGAGAGCAGCCCTGAGGAGAGAGACTTGGGGGTGCTGGTGGGTGAGAAGCTCAACATGAGCTCTCAGTGTGCACTTGCAGCCTAGAAAGCCAATCGGATCCTGGGCTGCATCGAGAGAAGTGTGACCAGCAGGTCAAGGGAGGTGATTCGTAGTATCCCTCTGTTCCAGGATGGGATAGTTAGAGATCTTCTCAGCCGCTTGGACCCCCACAAGTCCATGGGACCAGATGGGATCCATCCTAGGGTGCTGAGAGAGCTGGCAGATGAGCTGTCCAAGCCGCTCTCCATCATTTTTCAGGAGTCCTGGCTCACTGGAGAGGTGCCAGAAGACTGGAAGCTGGCCAACGTGGTGCCCATCCACAAGAAGGGCCAGTTGGATGAGCCAGGGAATTATAGGCCTGTCAGCCTGACCTCAGTGCCAGGCAAGATTATGGAACGGGTCATCTTGAGTGCAATCACACAGCACTTACAGGATGGCCAGGGGCTCAGGCCTAGCCAGCATGGATTTAGGAGGGGCAGGTCCTGCCTGACCAACCTGATCTCCTTCTATGATCAGGTGACCCGCCTGGTGGATGTGGGGAGGCCTGTGGATGTGGTCTACCTGGACCTCAGCAAGGCCTTTGACACAGTCCCCCACAGCAAATTCCTGGCCAAGCTATCAGCCCATGGCTTGGACAGGAGCACCCTGCATTGGGTTAGGAACTGGCTGGAGGGCCGAGCCCAGAGAGTGATGGTGAATGGTGCCACATCCAGCTGGTGGCCAGTCAGTAGTGGTGTGCCCCAAGGATCAAGTGCTGGGCCCCATGCTCTTCAACATCTTTATTGATGATCTGGATGAGGGCATTGCATCCATCATCAGTAAATTTGAGGACGACACCAAGCTGGGGGCAGGAGTTGATCTGCTGGAGGGTAGAGAGGCTTTGCAGAGGGACCTCGACAGGCTGGACAGATGGGCAGAGTCCAACGGCATGAGATTGAACACATCCAAGTGCCGGGTTCTGCACATTGGCCACAGCAACCCCATGCAGTGCTACAGGCTGGGGTCAGAGTGGCTGGAGAGCGGCCAGGCAGAGAGGGACCAGGGGGTGCTGGTTGATGGGAGGCTGAATATGAGCCTGCAGTGTGCCCAGGCAGCCAAGAGGGCCAATGGCATCCTGGCCTGCATCAGGAACAGTGTGGCCAGCAGGAGCAGGGGGTCATTCTGCCCCTGTACACTGCACTGGTTAGGCCACGCCTTGAGTCCTGTGTCCAGTTCTGGGCCCCTCAGTTTAGGAAGGATGTTGACTTGCTGGAACATGTCCAGAGAAGGGCAACGAGGTTGGTGAGGGGTTTGGAACACAAGCCCTATGAAGAGAGGCTGAGGGAGCTGGGGTTGCTTAGCCTGGAGAAGAGGAGACTGAGGGGTGACCTTATTGCTCTCTACAACTACCTGAAGGGAGGTTGTAGCCAGGCAGAGGTTGGTCTCTTCTCCCAGGCAGCCAGCACCAGAACAAGAGGACACAGTCTCAAGCTGCGCCAGGGCAGGTTTCAACTGGACATTAGGAGGAAGTTCTGTACAGAGAGAGTGATTGCCCATTGGAATGGGCTGCCTGGGAGGTGGCGGAGTCACCGTCATTGGAGGTGTTCAGGAGGAGACTTGATGGGGTGCTTGGTGACATGAGCTAGTTGTTTGATGGGTTGGAAGTGATGATCTTGAAGGTCTCTTCCAACCTGGTTTATTGTATTCTTCCCCTCTACTCAGCTCTGTTGAGACTCCACCTGGAGTACTGCATCCAGTTCTGGAGCCCCTATTACAAGAGGGATATGGACGTGCTGGAATGTGTCCAGAGAAGGGCCATGAGGATGATCAGAGGGTTGGAGCACCTCTCCTATGAGGACAGACTGAAGGAGTTGGGGCTGTTCAATCTGGAGAAGAGAAGGCTCTGAGGTGACCTCATTGTGGCCTTCCAGTATGTGAAGGGGGCCTACAAGAAGGCTGGGGAGGGACTTCTCAGGCTATCAGGTAGTGATAGGACTAGGGGGAATGGAATGAAGCTGGAGGTGGGGAGATTCAAGCTGGACATGAGGAGGAAGTTCTTCACTGTGAGAGTGGTGAAGCCCTGGAATGGGTTGTCCAGGGAGGTGGTTGAGGCCCCGTCCCTGGAGGTGTTTAAGACCAGGCTGGATGAGGCTCTGGCCAGCCTGATCTAGTGTGGGGTGTCCCTGCCCATGGCAGGGGGCTTGGAACTAGATGATCCTTGTGGTCCCTTCCAACCCTGACTGATACAATACAATACAATACAATACAATACAATACAATACAATACAATACAATACAATACACCAGGTTGAAAGAGACCTTCAAGATCATCACGTCCAACCCATCAACCAATCTAACCCACCTAAACAACTAAACCATGGCACCAAGCACCCCATCAAGTCTCCTCCTGAACACCTCCAATGAAGGTGACTCCACCACCTCCATGGGTAGCCAATTCCAGTGGGCAACCACTCTCTCTATGTAGAACTTCTTCCTAACATCCAGCCTAAACCTGCCCTGGCGCAGCCTGAGACTGTGTCCTCTAATGATACTGTACTATGATACTATACTATCCTGGAATCACTAAGGCTGGAAAAGAGTTTCAAGATCATTGAGAACTTATTTAGGATTGACTGGTTTTGTGTGAAGGTGTTTTGTGTAAGGGCTCTGACCCTCAGATACCTCCCTTACCTGGAACTGGTTAGACACTGGAGACCACCATGTATGCTTCCCTTGTCCTTTGCTTCGTTAAGGGTTACCTAGTTATCCTTGCAGCCACTCTTGGAATTGAAATCCAGGGCCAGATGAATCTTTTTCTATGATCCAGTGTCTGTTTTTATGTTAAGAGCAGTCTTCAGCTTCTTCTGTACAAATTGTAAGTGGCTTAACTATAAAGCACATCCCACTTCTCACTAATTTCCACTGTAGAACACTGGCATTCACAGGCATCCACAGGAGCCAGCTATACTGAGGCAGCTCCAGAGCATCCATGTATTGCATTTAGCTTCTCTATTGTAAAAGTAGTGATCTCCCAGGAAAGAAGAGTAATAAAATTAAGTCCCAAAAGAGAACAGTTACTGTGCCCCTGGTAATGACCAGAGCTATTTGTCAAGTTAACTTCTCAAAGCCTTCTGCCAGTAAATAAAGCCTAGGAAGAAGGGCAAATACCATGATGACTGAAATTTGTATGATTCTGTTATAGGTCTTAGTCCTATGAGTCTTCAGTTATTCCACTATATATTCATAGAATCACAGAATAGAATCAGTCAGGGTTGGAAGGGACCACAAGGATCATCTAGTTCCAACCCCTGCCATGGGCAGGGACACCCCACACTAGATCACGCTGGCCAGAGCCTCGTCCAGCCTGGTCTTAAACACCTCCAGGGACGGGGCCCCAACCACCTCCCTGGATAATCAATCTTGCATGTGTTTTTTCTTTAGTATTTGTTAAATGGGTACTTTTACAGTCTAAAGATAAAGCTAAAGTAAAGGACTTTCAATAAAAAATCGAAGTTCACAACTTAAGTTTTCCAGTGCCAAAAATGTCTTTTTCACATTTTGCTGAAAAGTCATCTTTGTGCTAAAATCATGACTTTTTATTTCTAAGGAGTCAAAAGATTACAGTTCTTAGTTACAGACCTGCATTCTGGGTACCATCTGTGAAATTAAATATGAACTGGGTGCATCACACTTCTGCTTCTGCTGTACCCATTAAGTGATTATTTGCTTCAATATACAAGTTATACTGGAAATGGATAAGGTTCAATTTTTCTCAAAAACTTTCAGGATGCTTAATATTACAGTTCAGTAGACTAGTACAGTATAAGCTATCAGTTCACATTCAAATATGAAACAGCCACAAAACCATACAGGCATATGAAGATGATGCTGTGTGGTTGTTCACAGATGTTTGAGGGCAAAGGAGGAGGGAAAAGCAACTTGTTCCTGTATTTGTAGTTACATGATGAACCAAGATCAAAAGCGGCTGCACCCTCCATGTGGTCATTGCTGGAAACTGATATGGATTTGAGCAGATCTTACCAGCAATATGCTGAAGTCCTGAAAGAGTTAACTTCTCCTAACGTCAGTTTTTATTTTTTTTTTAAACAAATCATCACCCTACTCTCTATTCCCAGCATACCTCAAACTTGTTTAAAGGTAACAACGTATAGATATTATTTTTTGCAAATTTTGTAATTAATACTATATCAAGAGATTTATCAACTAAAATGAAAGGATTAAAGCAAATGGAGTAACAGCTAAAGAAAGCTACAGGCTTGGAGAAAATGCCAGCCTTCTTTAAATAATTTTTTTTAGCTCATTACATCCACATATAACCTATCTGTATGTCTACACAATTTCATCCACAGATTAGTTTATCTGGCAGTAAATAGAGTATTCCTCTGTATAATTTATTGCATGAACAGCTTTCTGCATAGATTTCATTATAAACATAAGACAATTATACCAGTATTGCCAATCTGTATAAGGTTTTGGCTAACAGCAAGCACCTACAGTCATCTTTATTTGTCAGTGAAATTTACAGGGGAAATAGGGTACACACATTAGGAGTGCAAACATAAATGGAGATATCCTACCCACAAGTGTGCATCTACAGTGATTTTTTTCCCTATTGTCTTTAAAAAGACTTGAAGGTTTGTCTGTTTCCTAAGCCAGTGAATGCTTGTCCTGAGTAGTGCAGAAATTCAAGGTTTTGTTTCACATTTTACAAGATCTGGTTGATAGACCTAGGAGTAACTAAATATTAAGTACTTCATACTTCAAGGGTCTACATAACTCAGATTATGTTTGTGTAACATCACACGTTCAATTCAGCTGGTACCAATTTTAAATACGTTTTAGTAATTATAAAAAATAGGTATTTTACAGCTGTATCCTGCTCTGATCCTCTTCAGGGGGAAAGTGAACTCTGCCCTGATCTCTGAGATGTATCCAGAATATTAATGGTAACTATGTTCAGTATTAATGGTTAGTTTGTACAATCCAGTGCTCATTACCCTTTAGCTCATTAGGCAACTTACCACAAATGAGAAACAGTTTACTATGTATGAGGTCACATGAGTGTAGTGACTTCAATACATATTAACATAAATAAACTATTTTATTTAGATTTATAGGTTTATAGATTTGTAGAATACTGGGTTGGAAGGGAGCTCAAGGATCACCTAGTCCAACCCATCAGGCTAGGAATATAGTTTGAACGAGGGCCCAGCACCCTGTGAGGCGGGCCTTGAAACTGTGTAATGTAGGGAATCCACCACCTCCCTTGGAAGTTTTTACCAATGTTTAATAGTTCAAATGGTGAAAAAATGTTTTCTGCCATTCAGTCTGAATGTCCCTGAAGCAACATGTACCTATAGATCTGTTTATACAGATTTGTTTCACAAAACAATATTTATGCATGAATGTAAAATATGCACAATTGGAAGGGTAGACAGGACTACTGTTTAATTCTTTATAATATCCATAAAATAATTATTTGCTATAAAAAAAACCCCACAAATTAATTTTATCTTATGGTTAGAATACTGTCTTTAAACTCAGATTCCTAGCTTTTCTTATCTTTGTTTTTGAATATGCATTATCTGAAGCATTCAGATGATTTGAACTTGTAAGAACTGTATCTTTACAATTAAGAAGTTCTTATATCTGAGAATGTGGAAAGGGTTGTCCTGTTGCTGGTTTAGGTTCAGCTTTTCAGACAGGTGTATAGGCTCTCACAATAGCTAGTTCTGTTTTGAGGCTGAGTAAAGGTAGTGCAGATTAAACAATTTTTTTATTTTTTTTTTAATGCACAGAGAAATTTACCTTGGACTAATTAAATGTGTAGTTAGAAGTTAATTTGCCTGATTAACAGACACTGCTTTTCACCCTTCAGGAAATAGTAAAAGTAATTAAGAGGAATTCTCCTTTTAAAACACAGTTTATTTGGGATTTACTTATCCACCTTTCTTCCTCTTATTTTACTAAAATAAACATACTTACTTTTTTTTTCTTTTTCATAATACTGGTAACAAGATCAAAATCTCCCAACAAATATTACATCTCTTTCAGAGTAGGTAATTTTTATTTCTCAACTTCACAGTAGGTCATCAAGCAATCACAGCACAATACTTTGAACCCATGAGCTATAGAGTCATAGACTGGCCAGCTGGAAGCACAATAAATTTCCCCTTACCCATTGCTGGACTCAACCAATTCCCTGGGGAACACACACACAAAAAAAAAGAAAGGCTATATACTTGGCACACAGCAGTTACTAAATTTAAATTCTTCCTGCCCCTATATACCAAGCTTTCTATCTGTTTCAACACTGAACTGCTATGATTTGACCAGCCTGGATTGAGACAGGGATCTTGGCCATCAATAAATTTACTGAAAATTATGTTTTGCTTTCCTTTCCTTCATAGTAGTAAAAAGAAGTAGCACTAAGATGGAAAAAGTAGCAGATGCAGCCAACCTAACATGCCATCAACAATCATTTTGGCACTGTTACCTGCATGTGTCCACAGCTGATTGCACTGCTTCATTTCTGTTGTGAATTACTGTCATCTGTAGAAATATGCATGTTTAACCAGCAAATCTGAGATGAATATAGGTTTTCTAGAAAGGAATGGAAGATGGAGATAGTCTGAATAGTCACTTTCATTCAATGAAAGTGAATTTTAATTAGGGTTCTAAATTGTTCCTAAGACTATGTAAGAGTTATCCAATATCATGAGGAACGAATAGAATAGAATAGAATAGAATAGAATAGAATAGAATAGAATAGAATAGAATAGAATAGAATAGAATAGAATAGAATAGAAGACCAGACCACACCAGGTTGGAAGAGACCTTCAAGATCATCATGTCCAACCCATCATCCAACACCACCTAATCAACTAAACCATGTGACCAAGCACCCTATCAAGTCTCCTCTTAAACACCTCCAATGATGGTGACTCCACCACCTCTCTGGGCAGCCCATTCCAATGGACAATCACTCTCTCTATGAAGAACTTCTTCCTAACATCCAGTCTGAACCTCCCCTGGCACAGCTTGAGACTGTCCTCTTGTTCTTCTGCTGGTTGCCTGGGAGATCAGCCCCCACCTGGCTACAGCTTCCCTTCAGGTAGTTATCATAGAATCATAGAATCAGTCAGGGTTGGAAGGGACCACAAGGATCATCTAGTTCCAACCCCCTGCCATGGGCAGGGACACCCTACACTAGATCACGCTGGCCAGAGCCTCGTCCAGCCTGGTCTTAAACACCTCCAGGGACGGGGCCTCAACCACCTCCCTGGATAACCCATTCCATGGCTTCACCACTCTCGTGGTGAAGAACTTCTTCCTCACATCTAGCCTGAATCTCCCCATTTCCAGCTTCATTCCGTTCCCCCTAGTCCTATCACTACCTGAGATCCTGAGAAGTCCCTCCCCAGCCTTCAGATACTGGAAGGCCACAATGAGGTCACCTCTGAGCCTTCTCTTCTCCAGACTGAACAGCCCCAACTCCTTCAGTCTGTCCTCATAGGAGAGGTGCTCCAGCCCTCTGATCATCCTCGTGGCCCTTCTCTGGACACGCTCCAGCACGTCCACATCCCTCCTGTAATAGGGGCTCCAGAACTGGATGTAGTACTCCAGGTGGGGTCTCACCAGAGCTGAGTAGAGGGGGAGAGAGTTGTAGAGAGCAATAAGGTCTCCCCTGAGCCTCCTCTTCTCCAGGCTGAGTAACCCCAGCTCCCTCAGCCTCTCCTCAAAGGGCTTGTGTTCCAAACCCCTCACCAACCTTGTTGCCCTTCTCTGGACACGCTCGAACCAGTCAACATCCTTCCTAAACTGAGGGGCCCAGAACTGGACACAGGACTCAAGGTGTGGCCTAACCAGTGCAGTATACAGGAGCAGAATGACCTCCCTGCTCCTGCTGGCCACACTGTTCCTGATGCAGGCCAGGATGCCATTGGCCCTCTTGGCCACCTGGGCACACTGCAGGCTCATGTTCAGTCTACTATCAACCAGTACCCCCAGGTCCCTCTCCAGCCACTCTGACCCCAGCCTGTAGCACTGCATGGGGTTGTTGTGGCCAATGTGCAGAACCCAGCACTTGGATGTGTTCAATGTCATGCCGCTGGACTCTGCCCATCTGTCCAGCCTGTCGAGGTCCCTCTGCAAAGCCTCTCTGCCCTCCAGCAGATCAACACCTGCCCCCACTTGGTGTCATCTGCAAATTTACTGATGATGGACTCAATGCCCTCATCCAGAACATCAGTAAAGATGTTAAAGAGCATGGGGCCCAGCACTGATCCCTGGGGGACACCACTGGTGACTGGCCACCAGCTGGATGTGGCACCATTCACCACCACTCTCTGGGCTTTCCTAAATTCATGCTGGCTGGGCCTGATCCCTTGGCCATCCTGTAAGTGCTGTATGGCTTCACTCAAGATAACCTGTTCCATAATCTTGCCTGGCACTGAGGTCAGGCTGACAGGCCTGGAATTCCCTGACTTGTCCAACCGACCCCTCTTGTGGATGGGCACCACGTTGGCCAGCTTCCAATCATCTGGGACCTCTGCAGTGAGCCAGGACTGCCGAAAAATGATGGAGAGCGGCTTGGCCAGCTCATCTGCCAGCTCTCTCAGAATTGTATCCCTCTTCACTAAAGTGTTCAAATATTAGGTATATGATCTGGCAAACATTTATTTAACTCACATTAATGAATTTTCTGATGTCCATTAATTCTAGGGATAAGTTAATTGCAGAATTAATATCTTTATCTCAGATTATCTCAGACATGTGTATTATAACTTTGATTGATACTGGATAAGAGATGAATAATTACCAACTTTGTCTAAGGAGATCAATACTAAAATGCAGCTGTTATAGAAGCAGAAGCATGATATTCTGAATTTGTAAACAGTTAGTTCCAGGTAATTTTGTGGGGGTTCATGGAAACAGGATTGGCTTCTTAATTTTTACTAATTTGATTTTGATACATAGGACTCTAACCATCTTCAATTTCCATTATTCCTGCAAATCCTTTTTATGCCAAAGCAAGATGAAATGAAAACATCTTGTAGACAACCTCAGTATGTATACTAACATTGAGATGAATGTGTACAAACTTGGCAGTAAAAGAAAATTACTGTCAGATGTTCAGATGAATATGCCTGAAATAAATTAGAAAATAGAGATATTTCCATTGTGGTTTTAAACTGAGAAATTTGGGATTTTTATTTCTGTGACATTCATATTCTGATGTCTACCCCATATTAAGTCAGAATCAATATTACTGGCAATTTTTCTTGAATAAAATAATGGTTTAGCAGAAAAGAGTATCCAGGCCAAATGCTTTTTAGGTTGCACTATCTCTTCTGCTCTTTCGTTCATTTCCAACATGTCATTTGTGTTTGAGGCCATAAAGACTCCTCCAATTTGGGCTTATTTACCTGTGATCAAAACTATGGGCTTACAGCCATCTATGATTAGTCTCTTAGAATGACTACAGTTTTCATCTTCTTTCTTTAGATTTAAGAATTTAGGAATAATGATGGTGAAGTTGAGAAGGAAGTGTTATATATAATAATAAAAAAGAAGAGAAAAGAAGAGAAAAGAAAAGAAAAGAAAAGAAAAGAAAAGAAAAGAAAAGAAAAGAAAAGAAAAGAAAAGAAAAGAAAAAAGAAAAGAAAAGAAAAGAAAAGAAAAGAAAAGAAAAGAAAAGAAAAGAAAAGAGAAGAAAAGAGAAGAAAAGAAAAGAAAAGAAAAGAAAAGAAAAGAAAAGAAAAGAAAAGAAAAGAAAAGAAAAGAAAAGAAAAAAGAAAAGAAAAGAAAAGAAAAGAAAAGAAAAGAAAAGAAAAGAAAAGAAAAAAGAAAAGAAAAGAAAAGAAAAGAAAAGAAAAGAAAAGAAAGGGAAGGGGAGGGGAGGGGAAGGAAGGGAAGGGAAGGAAGGGAAGGAAGGGAAGGGAAGGGAAGGGAAGGGAAGGGAAGGAAGGGAAGGAAGGGAAGGGAAGGAAGGGAAGGGAAGGGAAGGGAAGGAAGGAAGGGAAGGGAAGGGAATGGGAAGGGAAGGGAAGGGAAGGGAAGGGAAGGGAAGGAAGGGAAGGGAAGGGAAGGGAAGGGAAGGTTTGGGAAGGGAAGGAAAGGTTTGGGAAGGAAGGGAAGGGAAGGGAAGGAAGGGGGAAGGGAAGGGAAGGTTTGGGAAGGGAAGGAAGGAAGGAAGGGAAGGGAAGGGAAGGGAAGGGAAGGTTTGGGAAGGGAAGGGAAGGGAAGGTTTGGGAAGGGAAGGAAGGTTTGGGAAGGGAAGGAAGGTTTGGGAAGGTTTGGGAAGGGAAGGAAGGGAAGGGAAGGGAAGGGAAGGGAAGGGAAGGGAAGGGAAGGGAAGGGAAGGGAAGGGAAGGGAAGGGAAGGGAAGGGAAGGGAAGGGAAGGGAAGGAAGGGAAGGGAAGGGAAGGGAGGGAAGGTTTGGGAAGGAAGGAAGGGAAGGAAGGTTTGGGAAGGGAAGGGAAGGAAGTTTGGGAAGGGAAGGGAAGGAATGGAAGGAAGGGAAAGGGAAGGGAAGGGAAGGGAAGGAAGGAAGGAAGGTTTGGGAAGGGGAAGGGAAGGAAGGAGGGAAGGTTTGGGAAGGGAAGGAAGGGAAGGTTTGGGAAGGGAAGGAAGGGAAGGGAAGGGAAGGGAAGGAAGGTTTGGAAGGGAAGGGAAGGGAAGGGAAAGGTTTGGGAAGGGAAGGTTTGGGAAGGAAGGGAAGGGAAGGTTTGGGAAGGGAAGGGAAGGAAGGAAGGGAAGGGAAGGGAAGGGAAGGAAGGGAAGGGAAGGGAAGGGAAGGGGAAGGGAAGGGAAGGGAAGGTTTGGGAAGGGAAGGGAAGGGAAGGGAAGGGGAAGGGAAGGAAGGGGGAAGGGAAGGGAAGGGAAAGGTTTGGGAAGGGAAGGGAAGGGAAAGGTTTGGGAAGGAAGGGAAGGGAAGGAAGGAAGGGAAGGGAAGGGAAGGGAAGGGAAGGGAAGGGAAGGTTTGGAAGGGAAGGGAAGGGAAGGAAGGAAGGGAAGGGAAGGAAGGGTTTGGGAAGGAAGGGGAAGGTTTGGGAAGGAAGGGAAGGAAGGAAGGAAGGAAGGAAGGGAAGGGAAGGGAAGGGAAGGGGAAGGGAAGGGAAGGGAAGGAAGGGAAGGGAAGGTTTGGGAAGGGAAGGGAAGGGAAGGAAGGAAGGGAAGGGAAGGGAAGGGAAGGAAGGGAAGGGAAGGGAAGGAAGGGAAGGGAAGGGAAGGTTTGGGATGGGAAGGGAAGGGAAGGGAAGGGAAGGAATGGAAGGAAGGGAAGGGAAGGGAAGGAATGGGGGAATGGAAGGAAGGAAGGGAAGGGAAGGGAAGGGAAGGGAAGGGAATGGAAGGGAAGGGAAGGGAAGGGAAGGGAAGGGAAGGAAGGGAAGGGAATGGAAGGGAAGGGAAGGGAAGGGAAGGAAGGTTTGGGAAGGGAAGGGAAGGGAAGGGAAGGGAAGGGAATGGAAGGGAAGGGAATGGAAGGAAGGTTTGGGAATGGAAGGAATGGAAGGGAATGGAAGGGAAGGGAAGGGAAGGGAATGGAAGGAAGGAATGGAATGGAAGGAAGGGAAGGAAGGAAGGAAGGAAGGGAAGGGGAAGGAAGGAAAGGAAGGAAGGGAAGGAAGGAAGGGAAAGGGAAGGGAAGGGAAGGAAGGGGAAGGGAAGGGAAGGGAAGGAAGGTTTGGGAAGGGAAGGGAAGGAAGGGAAGGAAGGGAATGGTTTGGGAAGGGGAAGGGAAGGGAATGGAAAGGAAGGAAGGGAAGGGAAGGGGAAGGGAAGGGAAGGAAGGGGAAGGAAGGGAAGGTTTTGGGAAGGAAGGAAGGAAGGGAAGGGAAGGGGAAGGTTTGGGAAGGAAGGGAAGGTTTGGTTTGGGAAGGTTTGGGAACGGAAGGGAAGGGAAGGGAAGGGAAGGGAAGGGAAGGGAAGGGAAGGTTTGGGAAGGAAGGGAAGGTTTGGAAGGAAGGGAAGGGAAGGGAAGGAAGGTTTGGGAAGGGAAGGGAAGGAAGGGAAGGAAGGGAAGGGAAGGGAAGGGAAGGGAAGGGAAGGGGAAGGAAGGGAAGGAAGGAAGGGAAGGAAGGGAAGGGAAGGGAAGGAAGGAAGGGAAGGAAGGGAAGGGAAGGGAAGGGGGAAGGGAAGGGAAGGGAAGGGAAGGGAAGGGAAGGGAAGGGAAGGGAAGGAAGGGAAGGGAAGGGAAGGGAAGGTTTGGGAAGGGAAGGGAAGGTTTGGGAAGGTTTGGGAAGGGAAGGAAGGGAAGGTTTGGGAAGGGAAGGTTTGGGAAGGGAAGGGAAGGGAAGGGAAGGTTTGGGAAGGTTTGGGAAGAAGGGGGAAGGTTTGGGAAGGGAAGGAAGGGAAGGGAAGGAAGGGAAGGGAAGGGAAGGGAAGGAAGGAAGGGAAGGGAAGGGAAGGGAAGGGAAGGGAAGGGAAGGGAAGGGAAGGGGGAAGGGAAGGTTTGGGAAGGGAAGGGAAGGGAAGGTTTGGGAAGGTTTGGGAAGGGGAAGGTTTGGGAAGGGAAGGGAAGGTTTGGGAAGGGAAGGTTTGGTTTGGGAAGGGAAGGGAAGGTTTGGGAAGGGGGAAGGGAAGGAAGGGAAGGGAAGGGAAGGGAAGGAAGGGAAGGGAAGGGAAGGGAAGGGAAGGAAGGGAAGGGAAGGAAGGAAGGGAAGGGAAGGGAAGGGAAGGGAAGGTAAGGTTTGGGAAGGGAAGGAAGGGAAGGGGGAAGGGAAGGGAAGGAAGGGGGAAGGGAAGGGAAGGAAGGGAAGGGAAGGGAAGGAAGGGAAGGGAAGGGAAGGGAAGGGAAGGGAAGGGAAGGGAAGTGGCTCTCCCATTCTGTGTACAAGTACTAGACAAAGCAATCTAATGAGTGTGCCAAGCTGCCCTCATACTCAACAAAACTGCTTTGAATCCCTATTTAAGATAGGGATTATCTGACAGCACAATTTCTTTCTCTGTGTCACTGGAGCTTTACTCAGTCATCTCTTCCCAGCGCATGGCTGAGCGAGCAGGCAACAGCGAGGAGCTCGGCTCGGAGAGATTGCTTTCCCTTTGCTTTCCTTGCTTTTCGGGAGGTAAGGGGCCGGTGGCTCGGGACCTCCTGGAGAGGGAGGAGGGGCAGCAGGCTCGGGTTGCCTACGTGCCTGGGGGCAGTGACGTAGCAGGGGGAGGGGTTGCCGTAGAAACCGCAGCAAACCAAACAGACCCCAGCTCGTGGCTGACAGAGCAGGCAGCGGCGAGGAGCTCGGCTCAGCCTTCTCACTGACGGGAAAAAAAAAAAAAAAAAGAAAAAAAGAAAGAAAAAAAAAAAGCCGGGTGGAGAGGGTGATTAAGAGGGTGGTTACTGCAACACGGTTACTACTAGAAGTAAGGCTAGTAGAAGAACAGTTGGCACCCAAACAGAGGCCACTCACAAGCATGCAGGTGTTCAGGCAGGTGGCTGCAGTGAGTGCTGGGACCTGGCACTCGATATGGAGGATGGAAGGAACAACTCCTGTGTGAGTTGTGAGCAGATCAGCGATCTGATGAGCATGGTGGCCGAACTAAAAGAAGAGGTAGAAAGGCTTAGAGCTATAAGAGACAGCAAAAGGAACACTGACTATTCCCAAAATCTAACTTCTACCAAACCAGAACAGGGGGTAACTTTTAGTGGAGAAGGGAGTTTGATACCGTCCCATCAGCAAGCCTCTCAGCCTCCCTGCAGTAACCCACATGAGCAGGGCCAATGGGAGCAGGTCTCTGCTCAACAGAAGAAGGGCAGACGTGCTACTTTGAGCAGCACACTGCCTACAGTGCAGGTTCAGAATAGGTATGAGGCTCTGCAGGAGGAGCAGGTCATAGGTGAGGATGAAGACTCAAGGAAGACAGAAGCTGCACCAATGACAGGTTCCCCAGGCCAGCTATCAAAACTAGTCCAGAAAGGAAACCTCGTAGGGTCATCGTTGTAGGAGACTCCCTACTGAAGGGAGCAGAGGGCCCAATATGCAGACCAGACCCATTTCATAGGGAGATCTGCTGCCTCCCTGGTGCCCAAGTAAAGGACATTGTAGGCAAAATTCCCAAACTTGTGAGTCCTTCAGACTACTACCCACTGCTGGCCTTTCAGGTGGGTAGTGACGATGCAACAATGAGAGGCTCACGGTCAATTAAAAGAGATTTCAGAACCTTAGGGCACCTGCTAAAGGGATCAGGATCTCAAGTAGTGTTCTCTGCTATCCCTCTAATATCAGTGATGGATGAAGGAACATTGTGGAAGAGCCAACAGGTCAATTCATGGCTCCGGGGCTGGTGCCATCGAAAGGGATTTGGGTTCTACAATCATGGCTTGGTTTTCAAGGCAGCAGAGCTGAAAACAACTTATGGGACACACTTGTCGCAGAGGGGGAAAAGGATCCTGGGGCAGGAATTGGCAGGGCTCATAGACAGGGCTTTAAACTAGATTTGAAGGGGAGAGGGGTTAATAGTCTCCTGCTGGCCTGTGACAAACAGAGGGGCAGCTCACCTGAGGCAGAGAGATGGAGAGCTGCTAAGGGCTCTCAACTTGCTGCCTTCAGGCAAGCCACGAATGATGCACCAGGACACCCTGTGGAAACCAAGGGGAGTTGGCACAAGAGGACGACAGGGCCAGCCCAGCTGAAGTGCTTCTATGCAAATGCATGCAGCTTGGGCAACAAAGAAGATGAGTAAAGGGCCACCGTGCTGTTGGGATGCCATGACATAGTGGGCATTACTGAAACACTTGGTGGGACGACTCCCATGAGTGGAATGTAGGGATAGATGGGTATAAGCTTTTTAGGAAGGATAGGCAGGGAAGGAGAGGAGGAGGTGTTGCCCTCTATGTCAACAACCAGCTGGAATCAGCAGAACTCCACCTGGGGAGGCATGCTGAGTTGGTTGAGAGTTTATGGGTTAGAATTAAAGGCAAGACAACGGAAGGAGATATTACCGTGGGGGTCTCCTACAGGCCACCTGACCAGCAGAACCAAGCAGATGAGGCCCTCCACAAGCTAATAGAAGCGGCTTCCAGGTCACAAGCCCTGGTCCTCATGGGAGATTTCAACCACCCTGACATCTGCTGGAGGGACAACACAGCAAGGCATCAGCAATCCAGGATGTTCCTGGACTGCATAGAAGACCACTTCCTCCTCCAAATGGTAGAGGAACCAACAAGAAAAGGTGCTACGCTGGACCTTGTTCTCACCAACAGGGAAGGGCTGGTAACCAATGTGAGGCTCAGAGACGGCCTTGGCTGCAGTGACCATGAAGCAGTTGAATTTAATCTCCTCAGGGCAATCAGGAGGACGTATTCCAAGCTTACGAACCTAGACTTTAGGCATGCAGACTTCGATTGCTGCAGGGATCTGCTAGCCAAAGTGTCGTGGGATGAAGCCCTGAAGGGAAGAGGGACCCAGGACAGCTGGTCAGTATTCAAAGACCACCTGCTCTGTGTCATAGAATCATAGAATCATAGAATCATAGAATCAGTCAGGGTTGGAAGGGACCACAAGGATCATCTAGTTCCAACCCCCTGCCATGGGCAGGGACACCCTACACTAGATCACGCTGGCCAGATCCTCGTCCAGCCTGGGCTTAAACACCTCCAGGGACTGGGCCTCAACCACCTCCCTGGACAACCCATTCCAGGGCTTCACCACTCTCATGGTGAAGAACTTCTTCCTCACATCTAGCCTGAATCTCCCCATTTCCAGCTTCATTCCATTCCCCCTAGTCCTATCACTACCTGAGATCCTGAGAAGTCCCTCCCCAGCCTTCCTGTAGGCCCCCTTCAGATACTGGAAAGCCACAATGAGGTCACCTCGGAGCCTTCTCTTCTCCAGACTGAACAGCCCCAACTCCTTCAGTCTGTCCTCATAGGAGAGGTGCTCCAGCCCTCTGATCATCCTCGTGGCCCTTCTCTGGACACGCTCCAGCACGTCCACATCCCTCCTGTAATAGGGGCTCCAGAACTGGACGCAGTACTCCAGGTGGGGTCTCAACCAGAGCTGAGTAGAGGGGGAGAAGCACCTCCCTTGACCTGCTGGTCACACTTCTCCTGATGCAGCCCAGGATCTGATTGGCTTTCCGGGCTGCAAGCGCACATTGAGAGCTCATGTTGAGCTTCTCGTCCACCAGCACCCCCAAGTCTCTCTCCTCAGGGCTACTCTCCAGCCAGTCACTGCCCAGCCTGGATTTGTGCCTGGGATTGCCTCGACCCAGATGCAGGACCCTGCCCTTGGTCTTGTTGAAGCTCATGAGGTTGGCTTGTGCCCACCTCTCCAGCCTGTCCAGGTCCCTCTGGATGGCATCCCTTCCCTCCAGCGTGTCCACTGCACCACACAGCTTGGTGTCATCAGCAAACTTGCTGAGGGTGCACTCGATGCCACTGTCCATGTCACCCACAAAGATGTTGAACAAGACAGGTCCCAGGACTGATCCCTGAGGGACTCCGCCTGTCACAGGCCTCCACTGGGACATGGACCCGTTGACAGCCACTCTTTGGGTGCGGCCATCAAGCCAGTTCTTTATCCATCTAGTGGTCCATCCATCAAACCCATGTGTCACCAGCTTGGAGACCAGGAGGTGGTGCGGGACAGTGTCGAAGGCTTTGCTCAAGTCCAGGTAAACGACATCAGTTGCTTGCCCCTCATCTATTAATGCTGTCACCTGATCATAGAAAGCCACCAGGTTTGTCAGGCAGGATTAGCCCTTGGCAAAGCCATGCTGACTATTCCCAATCACCTCTTCACTGTTCTTCTGAGTCATTAGTGCCTCCAGGAGGATCTGCTCCATGATCTTTCCGGGCACAGAGGTGAGACTGACTGGCCTGGAGTTCCCCGGTTCCTCCTTCTTGCCCTTTTTGAAAATGGGAGTAATGTTTCCCCTTTTCCAGTCTGTGGGGACTTCCCCAGTCTGCCATGACTTCTGGAATATAATAGAGAGGGGCTTGGCAACCTCATCTGCCAGTTCTCTCAGCACCCGTGGGTGTATCCCGTCGGGTCCCATGGACTTGAACACTTTCAGATTCTTCAGGTGATCACGAACCTGAGCTTCACTTATGATGGGCAGTTCTTCCTCCCCGTCCCTGGCATCGTCTGCCATGACACCAGGAGTGTGGCTGGAGGCCCTTGCAGTGAAGACTGAGGTAAAGAAGTGATTGAGTACCTCAGCCTTTTCCACATCACTAGTGCTGCCCGAGCAGCAAGAGGCCTGGTTAGGAAAGCCAAAGCAGAGTTTGAACTGAATCTAGCCAGGGAGGTTAAAGGGAGCACTAAAAATTTCTATAGGTATGTTAATGGCAAGAAGAAGACTAGGGATGGTGTGGGCCCCCTCAGAAAGGAAAATGGTGAATTAGTCACTAGTGATGCAGAAAAGGCTGAGGTACTCAATCACTTCTTTACCTCAGTCTTCACTGCAAGGGCCTCCAGCCACACTCCTGGTGTCATGGAAGACGATGCCAGGGACGGGGATGAAGAGCTGCCCATCATAAGTGAAGCTCAGGTTCATGATCACCTGAAGAACTTGAAAGTGTTCAAGTCCATGGGACCCGACGGGATACACCCACGGGTGCTGAGAGAACTGGCAGATGAGGTTGCCAAACCCATCTCTATTCTATTCGAAAAGTCATGGCAGAGTGGGGAAGTCCCCACAGACTGGAAAAGGGGAAACATTACTCCCATTTTCAAAAAGGGCAAGAAGGAGGAACCGGGGAACTCCAGGCCAGTCAGTCTCACCTCTGTGCCCGGAAAGATCATGGAGCAGATCCTCCTGGAGGCACTACTGACTCAGAAGAATAGTGAAGAGGTGATTGGGAATAGTCAGCATGGCTTTGCCAAGGGCTAATCCTGCCTGACAAACCTGGTGGCCTATGAGCAGGTGACAGCATTAATAGATGAGAGGCGAGCAACTGATGTCGTTTACCTGGACTTGAGCAAAGCCTTCAACACTGTCCCGCACCACCTCCTGGTCTCCAAGCTGGTGACACATGGGTTTGATGGATGGACCACTAGATGGATAAAGAACTGGCTTGATGGCCGCACCCAAAGAGTAGCTGTCAATGGGTCCATGTCCCAATGGAGGCCAGTGACAAGCGGAGTCCCTCAGGGATCAGTCCTGGGACCACTCTTGTTCAACACCTTTGTGGGTGACATGGACAGTGGCATCGAGTGCACCCTCAGCAGGTTTGCTGATGACACCAAGCTGTGTGGTGCAGCAGACACGCTGGAGGGAAGGGATGCCATCCAGAGGGACCTGGACAGGCTGGAGAGGTGGGCACAAGCCAACCTCATGAGCTTCAACAAGACCAAGTGCAGGGTCCTGCATCTGGGTCGAGGCAATCCCAGGCACAAATCCAGGCTGGGCAGTGACTGGCTGGAGAGCAGCCCTGAGGAGAGAGACTTGGGGGTGCTGGTGGATGAGAAGCTCAACATGAGCTCTCAATGTGCGCTTGCAGCCCGGAAAGCCAATCAGATCCTGGGCTGCATCAGGAGAAGTGTGACCAGCAGGTCAAGGGAGGTGCTTCTTCCCCTCTACTCAGCTCTGCTGAGACCCCACCTGGAGTACTGCGTCCAGTTCTGGAGCCCCTATTACAGGAGGGATGTGGACGTGCTGGAGCGTGTCCAGAGAAGGGCCACGAGGATGATCAGAGGGCTGGAGCACCTCTCCTATGAGGACAGACTGAAGGAGTTGGGGCTGTTCAGTGTGGAGAAGAGAAGGCTCCGAGGTGACCTCATTGTGGCCTTCCAGTATCTGAAGGGGGCCTACAGGAAGGCTGGGGAGGGACTTCTCAGGATCTCAGGTAGTGATAGGACTAGGGGGAACGGAATGAAGCTGGAAATGGGGAGATTCAGGCTAGATGTGAGGAAGAAGTTCTTCACCATGGGAGTGGTGAAGCCCTGGAATGGGTTATCCAGGGAGGTGGTTGAGGCCCCATCCCTGGAAGTGTTTAAGACCAGGGTGGATGAGGCTTTGGCCAGCCTGATGTAGTGTGGGGTGTCCCTGCCCATGGCAGCGGGGTTGGAACTAGATGATCCTTGTATTCCCTTCCAACCCTGACTGATTCTATGATTCTATGATTCCTTCTTTTACAGTAAATCATTCCTTCTCTGTACTGTTTGGGATGAGGCAAGCAGTCCTGAACTCAGTGGCTCATTTTTGTATTAGCTGATTGGGCTGAAAACTTCTCTAATTGATTTATAGTACAAACAGTCTGGAAGATTAACCACAAAACAGTGGTGGCTCTCCTGACAAAGTAACTGCCTCTAACTCAAAAATTATTCTGAAACAATGGGTATATGGCTTATAAAGAATTTTTAATATGTGTAGTACAGCAACAAGAGTGAAGAACCTACAAAAGAGAAATAATACTCATCTCATTTGCACTCATGAATATATTTTTGTTCAAATCTAATGCCTGAAGAACAACCTAATTGCACAGGTTTTTCAGACAGACCCTCTTCATTTTATATGCTTTTGTCTGTCCACGTCACTTTAGTACAATGCCTTCAGGTCCCTGGAAAACACTAAGGCTCTTACAGTAAGTTCCCGTGGCCAGGGCAGAAAAATACTGGTCAGGTTTCCTAGGTGGCAAATCCTCAGGAGCACTTTTGCAGAAGTCTTAATAATTTAGTCCACAACTGCTCAGTTCTCCCAACTAAAAGATTCTGTTGTTTCATTCTTACTATGTTAAGTGTAAAAAAAGATGTGTTACTTGGTCTGCAGGAGAAGTTATACATTTCTTACAGCCAGCATAAAGATGTTTGTTTATTTATTTTTTGGTACTCTGTGGCAGTTAAGGCTGGATGCCTCCTGTTACTGCCACATAAGTCACACTTCCAATGTACCAAGAGTCCAGCCCAGTAGGTGGACACAGGAAATAGTGTATTTCATACCCATAATATCTTGTGCCCTGTAAGTCCATCTACAAAGTCATTCCCTTCCTCTTACTTCCCTCTATGCTATGTGGGAGATGCTCCCTAAAGGGTAATGGTGTAGGAGTATCTCAAGGCCTCTTAGGCCTGGCTAGGCCTAATGCCGGAGGAGAAGGGGGAGGGACAGTCTCAGACATGGACAGCCTGAGACTAGCCTAGCAGGGCAGGCGGCAGGGGGTTTAAGAAAGGGCCATGGGGGTTTTGGGTGTACACTCAGGTGGGGAGATGGGAAATACTGGGGAGCTTTTGAGTGTGCTGGGAGGGACTCTGTATGCTTTGCTGTATCTTTGTCACTGTGATTGTAGCTTCTGTAAAACACTAATTGCTTTTCCATTTAAACTTTCCGTCACTTTTGCAATACATTTGTGAGAGTGTCATTCTTTTGCCCCTCTGTGGTAGGGTGAGAAAGTTACACACACAAAAGATTCCACAGCTAACTCAGCCGGAGAAGCAGATGAAAGCTATATTTACAAGCATAAATGGAATGCAATTAATATGTGCAAAAAATATACAATATTTACAATATATATACAGAAATATACAGCAATGTATGTAATACAGGAGACCCACAGCCGGAGGAGGGTGTGCTCCCCTCCAGCTGCAATCCCCCTTCTCCCTCCCTACCTCCCCTTTTTTCCCAAAAACGGTTAGAGAGAAAGGCAATTAAGGAGAAAAATTCTGTTAGCTCAAAGCGAATGCAAGAGTTAGTTTCCTTATCTGGTTAGCTTTGTTAATTTCAAGGTCGCTCTGTTCCACAGCGGTTGCTTCAGCGAGAGAGAAGACAGACCAGCCCACAGGACAGAGAAGAACAGACTGACTCCAAACAGACTGAACCCAAAACTCAAAGTTGCATTATACCTATTGTGACCGGTTTAGGCTGTGCCTTTAAGAGAAGGACACTTTCTGAACACTCTGGCTGAATATTTTGGTATATGAATGAAAAAACAAAGATATGCTAATCCAATTTCATTGGTGGAACCCGGCTGTAAGCTCTAGCTTGGTCTTTCAGTCGGGGGGGGCAGTCAGTCTTCTTCTTCCCCCTGTACTGTGAGCTGGCCTGCTTTTCTCTCTGAAGCAACAGCTTGCTATGCAGGAACGATTCTTCCTAACCAGATAAGAGAAAACTAACTTTTGCATCCGCTTTGAGCTTTAACAAGTTTTCACCCTTTTAATTACCTTCCTTTCTCTTTCTCTCTAACCCTTTTGGGGAAAAGGGGAGGTAGGGAGGGAGAAGGGAGGGGCAGGCTGAACCCCCTGGCCGCAGAGGGGTTGGGGAAAGGTTCCCTGTGTTACATACATTGCTGTATACTTCTGTATATAGTGTAAATATTGTATATTTTTTTCATTGCATTCCATATCTGCTTGTAAAATACAGCTTTCGTCTGCTTCTCCGGCTGAGTTAGCTGTGGAATTCTTTTGTGTGTGTGGGGGAACCTTCCTACTCCACCACACATATTTTTAATTGGAGGGCCAACGTGCGGCTTGTGGATAATTGCTGTCCAGAAGCTGGGCTAAAAGGTTGCTTGATTTATTGCCTGCTCGAGTCGGAGTTGCAAACATGAAAGTGTTTTGGCTTGTGGAGCGTCTGTTCTTTTCAATTTTTGGGGTCCTTATCTATAAGCATGTTCTGGGATTGATTTTCGATCGCTTAGGCAGATACTTGATGTATAGATTGTATTTATGGTTTAAGTATAAGATTCAGCTTCTTTACGACCGGTGCCTGGGATTCTTCTGGCTTAACAGATACGGGAATGTGACCTCCAGCACTCTGCCCATAGAGATAAAGGAGTTTAAGATCCCGGTAGGCGAAAGGGTTGTTTTAAGTGATGGCTGGGATCCAAAGGTGATTTATTTGATGTGTGCAATCCTGCTGTTGGTGATAAGTAATGTGTTCTTGTTATATGCTCTGTATCGGGAGAAAAAAGTTTCGAAAGCGTGCTTTGTAATTAAGCGTAGATCGAAACGCAGAAAGCGCAGCTCTAACTCTACCCCAGAGGTATCTAGTGATGAGGAAAACGCAGAATCTGTATCAGTTAACGACAAGGCTAAAAAGTCCATCGGAAAGGCTGCTCTAAACGGTGCTGTTGGTGGCCCTGGCAATCAGCCAGCGGCAGCAGCAGCTCCTAACATGGCTTCCACGCCCTCAGCAGCCATTAATGAGGCAAAGCCATTTCCTCCTTCTTCAGCAGGACCGGAAGTGTCCTCCACAGCAGCTGATTCGTCTCAAAACCTGTCAGCTTCTATTAAGCCAGCTGTAAATCCAAACACAGCTCCAGTTAAGCAGGTAGCTGTTTTAAAAACGAGAAGTGGAAAGGGCAAAGCTGATCCAGATGCTGATGGGGGAGAGCAGCAGGATGCTGATCCTGGTGAGGGAACTTCTGCTCAAAGAGACGAGACCCTGCTGAGATGGAGGAAAAGGTTTGTCTTAAAGATATAGCTGAGTTATTGAGATCATCACTGGATGGAGATGCAGGGCTGATAGCAGAACAACTGAAGGTGGTACTCCTGACCTTAAGCAGATTCTTAGGAGAGTGACAGTAAGATTATTGGGACAAGAACTTCAGGAAGATGAGGCAGAGGAGGAGTCAGATGACATAGAGAGCTGTTCTTCACCGAGGGAGGAATTGAGGTATGTGCGTAAAGATTACATCAGAGCAGATAAGGAGCCAATTCTAGCTTGGCTTAGTAGATGCTATGATACAGGTGCTCCAGCTCTGGTAGTTGGAGACAAGTCAGCAGCCCAACTAGGAACTCTCTCAAAGGATAATGGAATAGATAGACATCTAGGCAGGACTCTCGGTAAGGTTACTCTCTGGATATGCCTTTTAATGGCAACTCTCATGAGGTATCCTTCCCGAGATGATCTTCCATGGAATCCTAAACCCTGGACTACCATAGATGAGGGAATTAAGCGTCTGAGAGAATTTGCTGTTAGAGAGGTACTCTATGGTGGCCATGAGACTCTGAATCCTGATGAAATTCCTGTAGGAACTGGTCTTGCTAAAAAGCTCATCAAACTTGCTCCTCCTAATTACGCAAATATTCTGGCAAGCAGAATTGTGGCAAGAAATTATGGTGGAGCTTCTCCTACAGTTGGCCAATTCACTGATCAGATGAGACAATTGGAGGATAGCGTGACACGTGTTTCTTTGGTTTCAGCCATTGAAACTCTGTCTGGTGAAATGAAGAATTACATGAAAGAGCTGAAGGATGAAATTAAAAATACTATCTCCCAATTGGCACAAAGAGATAATTCCAATTCTTCCTCCAGATGGATACAGGTTTCCTCTGTGAGGAATAGACGTCCTCCAAGGATGTCATTCCAAAACAGGTCATTCCAAAACAGATCCAACCAAAACAGACCACCAAGGCAATCACATGCGAGTATTTGGATAACTCTGCGTGATCAGTTTGGTGAGAACATGAACAGATGGGATGGTCAACCAACTGCTAATCTTTTCAGGAGACTGAGGGAGCTGCAAAGTGGCAGAACCCGAGGTAGCAACACCAGAAGGGTAGCTGTTACTTCCACAGTTCCCCAAGACAACTCTAATAGCTCCAACAGTGGCTCCAGTTCTAACACTGCACACTGTGCTCACTGCACATGTGGGCACGTTCCCCATAACTAGGGGTGCCCTGCCTCCCGCCAGGGGGAGGAGAGGGGTAACAGAGATAACAGAAACTATTGGGATGTGTACATCCAGTGGCCTGGCACTTCGCAATTTCAGAAGTACAGGGCCTTGGTTGACACAGGGGCTCAGTGCACCATAATGCCATCAAATTATCAGGGAACAGAAGCTATAACTATTCTGGGAGTCACTGGTGGATCTCAAGAGTTAACTAAGGTAGAGGCTGATATAAGTTTAACTGGTAAACAGTGGAGGAAGCACACAGTTGTGACCGGACCTGACACACCTTGTATGCTGGGAATTGATTTTCTGAGAGAAGGGCGTTTCAAAGACCCTAGAGGTTACAAATGGGCTTTTGGAGTAGCATCTGTAGAAATTGATGGACAAAAGCTGAAGCTGTCTGTTAGACCTGAGCTTTCTGATGAATCTGTAGTTGTGGGACAACACAAGATTCAGGACATTAAATTGCCAGTTGCTTCTCAGACTGTGCATCACAGACAATACAGAACCAACTGTGACTCTTTGTTGCCCATTCAGAATCTGATTTGTCAGTTGGAGAGTCAGAAAGTCATCAGCAAAACTCATTCACCTTTCAACAGTCCAGTGTGGCCTGTGCGAAAGCAGAGTGGAGACTGGCGTCTGACAGTCGACTACCGAGCCCTGAATGAAGTAACTCCGCCTATGAGTGCAGCAGTACCAGACATGATGGAACTGCAGTATGAGCTGGAATCCAAAGAGGCCAAATGGTATGCTACCATAGACATTGCTAATGCCTTCTTCTCTATTCCCATAGCAGAGGAATGCAGACCTCAGTTTGCTTTCACCTGGAGAGGAATCCAGTACACCTTCAACAGGTTGCCAATGGGCTGGATCCACAGCTCAAGCATCTGTCATGCAGTGATCCATGATGCTCTGGAGAAAGGTGGTGGTCCAGAACACATCCAGTTTATCGATGACATCATCGTCTGGGGTAAAACTGCTGAGGAAGTCTTCGAGAAAGGTAACAAAATCATTGACATTCTTCTGAATGCAGGTTTTGTCATCAAGCGAGACAAGGTGAAAGGACCTACCAGGGAGATCCAGTTTCTGGGAGTGTGGTGGCAGGATGGACGCCGACACATTCCAGTGGATGTGGTAAATAGAGTCTCTACCATGGCAAATCCCATGAACAAGCAAGAAACTCTATGTTTCTTGGGGATAGTGGGATTTTGGAGACTGCACATCCCTGGATACAGTCAGATTGTGAAACCTCTGTATGATATGACTCGAAAGAGAAACAGTTTCCGCTGGGGACCTGAACAACAAGCAGCCTTTGACCAGATAAAGCAAGAGGTAGTGCAAGCAATGGGTCTGAGACCTGTCCGAGATGGTCCAGACATTAAGAACATTTTGTACACGGCTGCAAGTGACAATGGTCCAACCTGGTGCTTGTGGCAAAGAGCTCCAGGTGAGACACGTGGACGACCTTTTGGTTTCTGGAGTCGAGGTTACAGAGGTTCAGAGGCTAATTATACTCCAACGGAGAAAGAGATTCTAGCTGCCTATGAAGGAGTGAAAGCAGCTTCTGAAGTGATTGGAACTGAATCACAACTTCTCTTAGCTCCCAGATTACCAGTTTTGAATTGGATGTTCAAAGGCAAAGGTTCCACACCACATCATGCAACAGATTCCACCTGGTCTAAGTGGATGGCTCTGATAACACAGAGAGCTCGAATGG
Organism: Picus viridis; assembly: GCA_033816785.1. Taxonomy (NCBI): domain Eukaryota; kingdom Metazoa; phylum Chordata; class Aves; order Piciformes; family Picidae; genus Picus; species Picus viridis. The sequence goes on from CM066606.1 coordinate 57,384,304, forward strand.
GAAATCTTGAAAGACCTGGTCTAGTGGAGGTGATCTCAAGTTGGCCTGAAGGTACCAACTGTACTAAACCTCCAGAGGACAGAGTAACTCGTGCTGAGGAAGCTCCTCCTTACAATGACCTATCTGATGACGAAAAGAAATATGCTTTGTTCACAGATGGTTCCTGTCGTCTTGTCGGGAACAAGCGAAGGTGGAAGTCTGCAGTGTGGAGTCCAACACATCGAGTTGCAGAAGTAAAGGATGGAGAAGGAGAATCCAGTCAGTTTGCGGAGGTAAAAGCTGTCCAGCTAGCTCTCGACGTAACTGAACGTGAGAGATGGCCAAAGCTTTATCTCTACACCGACTCATGGATGGTAGCCAATGCTATGTAATACAGGGAACCTTTCCCCAACCCCCCTGCAGCCAGGGGGTTCAGCCTGCCCCTCCCTTCTCCCTCCCTACCTCCCCTTTTTCCCAAAAGGGTTAGAGAGAGAGAGAAAGGAAGGTAATTAAAAGGGGAAAACTTTGTTAAAGCTCAAAGTGAATTGAAAAAGTTAGTTTTCTCTTATCTGGTTAGCAAGAATCGTCCCTGCGTAGCAAGCTGTTGCTTCAGAGAGAAAAGCAGGCCAGCTCACAGTACAGGGGGAAGAAGAAGACGACTGACTGCCCCCCCCGACTGGAAGACTAAGCCAGAACTTACAGCCGGGTTCCACCAATGAAATTGGATTAGCATATCTTTTGTTTTCATTTATATACCAAAACATTCGGCCAGAGTGTTCAGAAAGTGTCCTTCTCTTAAAGGCACAGCCTAAACCGGGCACACCAGTAAATATTAACCATGGGGGAAAAAAAATCAGAGAGGCAGGGAAGACTCCCTAGGGTCCCTAGGACTGAGGGAAAACTATACAAGCACAAGTAACTAGACAAAGATAAAGTCCCAATGCATAACCTAATCTCCTCCTAGATACACAGCATCAATACATAAAGGATGAAAACAGTAAGAATAGTAACTCAGAATTAGTTTAAATATATAAGAAATATTGCATCAACTGAAGTAATTACAGACATTTCAGAAGCTTATTGACATTCCATGGAGAGTCTGGTGAGCTTCATGGTGTTGAGATCTCAGAGTCCAAAAATTAAAAAATCATTGTTTCACAACAATATTCTGAACAAGAAGATAAATCCATTCCCTTTCATTGTAGCGATTAGGTAAATGCTCAAAAGCAACCAATCCAATATGCCATATGAAAGGAAATTCTGTCTTATAAACTCTGGCATTAGTGTTTGGCATTTATTTTTTGCTGCAATCAGAGATGCCATTACCATGCATCCAGGTTCAAATTTATGAAAATCAATTAAATTATGCTGCTGCTTGTATTAATGTATAAACACATTTACAATGCACAGTTTCAAATTGTATCTCCTGGGAACAGAACCAACTTGGAAAGCAGGTATTAAAAAACGCTGTGGTATCTCCCATAGCATCTTGACATTCAAGGTTAACAAGTATGGATTGGATGATTTGACAGTAAGATAAATTAAGAACTGGATGAAAAACAGAGCTCCGAGAGTTGTGGTCAGTTGGGCAGAGTCTAGGTGGGGGCCTACAGCCAATGGTGTTTTCCAGGGATCAGATTTCACCTCAATGTGAGGACAAACTTCTTTACAGTGAGGGTGGTGGAGCACTGGAACAGGCTGCCCAAGAAGGTTGTGGAGTCTCCTTACCTGAAGACTGTCAAAATCCATTTGGATGCATTAGTTACTTGTGAGAAGACATCAGTGCCTGCCTCTCTACAGCCTCCTTTCAGGTAGTTGTAGAGAGCAATAGGGTCTCCCCTCGGCCTCTTATTTTGTAAACTGTAAACACGCCCAGTTCCCTCAGCTGCTCTTCTCAGGACTTGTTCTCCAGGCCTTTCACCAGCTTAGTAGCCTTTCTCTGCACCCGCTCCAGTACCTCAATGTCTTTCCTGCACTGTAATGCCCGAAACTGAACACAGCACTTCAGGTGCAGCCTCATCAATACTGAGTACAGAAGGACAATCAACTCCCTGGTCCTGCTGGCTGAGTTGTGTGGTTGTGGTTTGTTTGTTTGTTTGTTTGTTTGTTTGTTTGTTTGTTTTTCCTGTGTTTATTATTGTACTGCTTTAATCACAATGGCCTAACCAGTGCAGTGTAGAGGGGCAGAATGACCTCCCTGCTCCTGCTGGCCACACTGTTCCTGATGCAGGCCAGGATGCCATTGGCCTTCTTGGCTTCCTGGGCACACTGCAGGCTCATGTACAGCCTACAATCAACCAGCACCCCAGGTCCCTCTCTGCCTGGCCGCTCTCCAGCCACTCGGACCCCAGCCTGTAGCACTGCATGGGGTTGTTGTGGAAAAATGTGCAGAACCCGGCACTTGGATGTGTTAAATCTCATGCCCTTGGATTCTGCCCATCTGTCCAGCCTGTCAAGGTCCCTCTGCAAAGCTTCTCTACTCTCCAGCAGATCAACTCCTGCCACCAGCATGGTGTCGTCTGCAAATTTACTGATGGTCGACTCAATGCCCTCATCCAGATCATCAATAAAGATGAATGCCCTGGTGCATCATTCCTGGCTTGCCTCCAGGCAGCTCTCCATCCCTCTGCCTCTGGTGAACTTCCCCTATGTTTGTTTGCATGGTTTGGTGGTCATGGTAATGGGGGCCGACTGTTGGACTAGATGATCTTTGAGGTCTTTTCCAACCTTAATGATTCTTAAATTGTATAGAGGCCAGACAACACAAACTAGGAGATTTGCAAGAGAAAGTGCTGCTTTTTCCTTCTTGTCTTCAATTCAGCATCAGCTGCAACTTCTAGTGCAGCAGCTAGTCTGGCTAGAAACGATTTAGAGAAACAATATGCTTCCTTCCGGATGCAGAGTGCATGCTTTTTCCAGCCAGCATATATGTAAATATGTGTAGGTTTCAGTTGTTACAAGGAAGATTTCTGCACAAACTGATATAATTTGAAATAAGACTACATTATTTCAATATAGGTAAGTCTGCTTCATACCATAACCCCAAAAAGTCTGTTCAGCAACACATAGACCTCACATGGCCACTTGCTAATGAGAGCAGAGCATTCGTGGGATCTCTGCTGTTAGAGGTATGAAAAAGTCTCTTTTTCTTTGACCTTCCAATTGATATCTAAGAAGGTATTTCACAGCTGTTAAGTGGTGTGTTAGCTAAGTAATCATACCATCAACACTGAACTTGTTAGCAAGAGAAAACCCTTGTGTATCAAATGCCCCATATGGCTAAGCATGTACTTTTCAAAGAGAAAATGATGAAGCTGTCTCTTTCATTGCACATTAATGGCTTCTTTATTTCTGCAGGAAAATAATCAGCCACTAAACAGAGAATATGGAATGAGACTCATGTCAGCTGCTGATTTATTTTCAAGACTTAATATTTATCTGGGGATTTTCCTGTTAATACACCTGCCTTTAAAAAAATAACAGTTTGTTAAGGATTTGGCACCTTGAGCTATAAAAGGAAATAGAGTATTGCAATCAACATATGACCAGTTGACAGCAATTCTGAATAGCCAGGTATCACAGATTGATTCCAGATTTGGAACCCACCCCATGGAGGCCAAAATAGCAGCCTCCTTCTCCAATTACAGATATACTAAAGAAACAGTTTGGATTTTAATGGCCTTTTGTAGCAGTCTGGGCTGCGTGCCCTCTGCTACGGGAGGTGCTTCATGTGTCCAGAAGTCCAGACAGAGGAAACTAGGTATTTCCTACCATAATTCTCTGTGCCACTATAAGAGCCAATGCAGGGTCTGGCACTTCCTCTTTCTTTCCTTGCAGTCACCCGGTAACTGGGGGAGATGACTCCCGGCCTTGGGCCTGGCTAGGCCCAAGGCCACAGGGGGATGGGCAGTCTCAGATCTGGCCAGCTGAGACTAGCCTAGCAGTGGGGTGGGAAGAAAGAGCCCTAGGGTCTTGGGTGGGGATGGGATGTTTCTGGCTCTGCTTTGGGATTTCTTTTATCACTGTGCTTCTGGCTCTCTGTAAACACTCACCACTTTCCATTTAAACTTTCCATCACTTTTGCAATCCATTTGCCCGAGTCGTTATTTTTGCCCATGGTGGGGAGGGGTGTCTGCCTCAACCCATTACACCTTTCAAAAGCAAACAGATGATTTTGAGTCTTTTAGGAGTCTTCTCTTACTAAGCTAACCACATCTTTATATTGTTTACAGTGTACCAGAAAGCCATTTCATTGTTCTTTTTCTGACTGTGGGTAAAACTGTTTGCACTCCTGAAAGCAAACACTGCAACTTAAAACAACCTTTTTTTTTTTTTTTTTTTTTTACCTCAGTAGGATGACCTAGCAAACAACAGTGTTTTATTTATAGCTAAAAGGATTATTCCAAAACTGGCAGGACTCTAGAGGACCTGTATGTCATTACAGAATCAGAGAATCACAGAAAATATCCATTTGGAAGAGACCTCAAATGAGGTCATCCATTAACCTATCACAGAACAGTCAACACTAAATCATGTCCCTAAGCACCCAGTCCACACACTACTTAAACACTTTCAGGGACTGTGACTCCACCACTGCCCTGGGCAGACCACTCCAATGTTTGATAACCCTTTCAGTAAAGAAATATTTCCTAATATCCAGCCTGAACCTCCCCTGGCACAGCTTGAAACCATTTTCTCTAGTCTTGTCACTTGACACCAAGGAGAACAGCCTAGATCCCTCTTCACTCCAACCTCCCTTCAGGTAGTTGTAGAGAGCAATGAGGCATGCCCTCAGCCTCCTCTTTTCCAGACTGAACAATCCCAACTCCCAGATGCTCACTAATGTTGTAAGCCTTATTTTTAAGAGAGATATTTAATTCTAAAGTATAAAACTCAGATTTTAGCAGATTTAGTCTGGATTTGTTTTATTTCAGGTAGCAGGTATATGGAGTTGTGGTGACTTTAGCTACTTAAACTGATGAACTCTCCTACTGATCAAAAAAATTTTGAAGACTAATATTTTGGCCCCATCTTAGTAAGCAGAACAGTAACAAAGCTACATCTTTAATGTGTTTACTCAGTAGTCACTATATTCATACAGATTAAATAATATTGTCACTCCCCTGGTCTGGGGGAGCTGAATCTAGTTGTATACCCCTTATAATGAGGTGTAATTGGGTGATAAATGAAGGCACAAACCCCATTGCCATATAGCAAGGAGATTCCAGAAATGCAGAAAGCTGAGAATCTCAGAAGTCCTCCTAGAGGCCCTTTATTGCTGCATTGTAGAATCCCTAGCACTACAGAATCTTAGAGTCCCACTTTCAGCAGAAGTCACAGAGCCCTTAATAGACAAAGCAGCTAACAGAAGTCCCAAGCATATCCCTAGCAGCATCCCTACACTGAGGCCCTAACCAGAAGTAGCTAGCTAACAGAAACAGAAGTCCCTAGCAGCCCTAAGTGAAGTGACTATTGCTCAGAGTGGTTGGTTTTCATACTCTTTTTATCAATCACTTAACCAGTAAAATCCAACCATGTATATAAGCTAAAATCTTTTCCCAACTAGAGGTGCCGGCATGTCAAGGTGGTGGCTTCTGCAGCATGTTTCAGTTCAAAGGGTGCCAACATGAAGATGTTGTTCTTGGCACACATGGAATGTTACTGTTTTGCTCTAGGCAGTGTGCTAAGGAATTGGGCAGCTAAGGAATCATGCTCTCTATGCACATCCAGCAGCTGCCCTCAGAGCAGTGTGTGCAACAAATATTTTCTAAGATCTTCAACACTGCTAATACATTTTTGCTAGTATTTGAGGACATTATTGATTAATATCTATTATTCAATAATAGAAGTTTCTTCTGTAAGATCCCTGCATCATTCAGTGCTTCCAAAAGACTATGCTAGTGATTCTCCCCTTCATTGTAAGTAGTTTTCAGAACCACTTCTGGGGACCTGATTGTATTAATAATAGTAATCATGTGTTGTCTAGGATTATCTTTGTATATCATTTCAGCATTTCATAAAGTATCTAGATGTAAGTAATATTGCTACCTTCATTTTAGAGACAGAAAACAGAGAAATAGTCATATTAAGGTAAAAACATGTCACTAATTTGAAGTATACTCTTTATGGATGTCTGAGACCTTAATTTGTGAGAGTTTTGCATTGTGCAGCAGACTACATATGGAAAGAATAGCTCTCTGTCAATTTTCTTGTAATTTTGTTTAGGTATCAAAGATGTTTTGCAGATAGGACCCCATGAGATGTACAGAGTACCCAGATGGATGCATTCCTGTGTAGACTACCCTAAGTGATCCTGCTTTGGCAGGGGTTGGATCCAATGATCTCATGAGGTCCCTTCCAACTTCTATTATACTGAGGCCAGGAAGAGTCATATTGTGTTATCTGTTATAGACCACCCAACCAGGATGGAGAGGTAGATGAAATTTTTTTTATAAGTAGTGGAGAGAGGTTTCACAATTGCTTCCCCTTGTTCTCATGGGAGACTTCAACTTCCCAGATGGCTGCTGGGTATACAATACAGCAGGGAGATGACAGTCCTGGAGGTTCCTGGAGTGTGTAGAGGATAACTTCCTAACACAACTGGTGAGGGACCCAGCCAGGGAAGATGCCTTCTTGGACCTGCTGCTTGCTATCAGGGAAGAACATGTGGGAGAAATAAAGGTTAGAGAGTGTGTAGGGCTCAGCAATAATCAGATGATTGAGTTCTCTCTCCTTGGAGAACCAAGGAGAGGGTTAGTAAAATTGCCACCTTGAACTTCTGTAGGGCAAACTTTGGCCTGTTCAGGAGATTGATTGACAACATTCCTTGGGAGGCCACCCTGAAGGATATAGGAGTCCAGGAAGGCTAGACATACTTCAAGAGAGAAGTCTTAAAGGCACAGGAGCAGGCTGTCCCTGCATGTCAAAAGACAAGTCAGCAGGGAAGGCATCCTTGAATATGAGCAAGCAGTGTGGCCAGGTGGCCAAGAAAGCCAGTGGCATCCTGGCTTGTATCAGAAATGTTCTGTCCAGCAGGAGTAGGGAGGTGTACTTGGCTGTGGTGAGGTCACACCTTGAGTATTGTGTCCAGTTTTGGGCACCTTAATACAGGAGAGACGTGGAGGTGCTGGAGCAAGTGCAGAGGAGGTCAACAAAGCTGGTGAAGGGCCTGGAGAATAAATCTTGTGGAGAGTGACTGAAGGAGCTGGGGCTGTTTAGTTTGGAAAAGAGGAGGCCAAGGGGAGACCTCCTGGCTCTCTACAAATACCTGAAAGGACATTGCAGAGAGGCTGGTGCTGGTCTCTTCTCACAGGTAACTAGTGAGAGAATATGAGGGCAGAGCCACAAGTGTGGTGGTTTAGGCTGCGTGCTGGCCTGGATACCACTGCACAGACCACACCTGGGAGGTCCCAAGGGGTGGGCCCAGCCCAGGGGTGGTCACAGGAAACCAGGTATTCCATACCCATAATGCCCTGCTCCCCTATAAAACATCCATGCGGGGTCTTCACTTCCTCTTTCATCCCCACTGGTGCCCAGGTAAAATGCCCAGGTAAAATGGTGTGAGCTGCCTCCCTTGGGCCTGCCCAGGCCCAAGGCTGGGTTGGGGGGAAGAAAGAGCCCTGGCGGGGTTTTGGGTGTACCCCAGGTGGGGATGGGACGGTCTTGGGTATGTTTTGGGGTCTCTCTTTCTTTGTCACGGTGCTTGTGGTTGTTCTGTAAAACTTTCATTGTTGTTCTCTTTTTTGTTTTTCCATTTAAACTTTCCACCATCCTTTGCAATCCATTTGTCTGAGTTGTTATTTCTGCCTGTGGTGGGTGGATTGCACTCCCACACCACGACAACAAGCTATGACTGGGTGGGTTTGGACTGGACATTAGGAAACATTTTTCACAGAAAGAGTGGTCAGCCATTGGAATGTGCTGCCCAGGGAGGTGGTTGAGTCACCAACCCTGGATGTGTTTAAAGGTTGTTTGATGCTTGAGATATGGTTTAGGGGTGAACCTGGTAGAGTAGGGTTATCAGTTGGACTTGGTGATCCTGAGGGTCTTTCCCAAACTGAATGGTAGGAAACCTGAATGGCTTCATGGGACGCCTCTGGAAAGTTATATAAAGGTTCATATAAAGTCATGTCTGTTGCAGAAAGGGCTGGAATCTACAATCCAGCATGTCTCACCCATGTGATAGACCTACGCTGTAACACAGCCCTGTGCCCCTAGCCTACTATAATTCAAGGCCATGAAGTTTTACAACTAAACTTTATTACTTTAATATTTGATTATTTAAATATTATTTTGTAAGTGTTGTTTAGATGTAAATATAGAGAAACAAATTATACATAGATTGATTACATGATTGCTTCAAATTACAGTGCTGAAAATGAGATTGAGAATGGAAAAAAATGTCAGAAGTTCCCCAGGGTTTTGCATCCAAAAAATGAACTCATGACTCAACCTCATGGCATCTCAATTCACAGCAAATCAAAGGGCACAAACCTCTAGATTAGTTTTGTCAACACTAAAGGCATTCCAAGTTAAATTATTCCCCAGTGTTTTAATGTTCCATGCCACAATGATTGCATTTAAACTTCTTGAAGGGAAATGGTGTTCACAGAAAAGGAACAAAATTTTCATGCCTCTGCTAGGAAGTCAATATCTATTTCTTACTTCATTGGTAAGCAAGTGCCACTTGAGTAAGCCTTTAGCTTCAAACAGCTACTAGTGCTAGTATGTTGTGATTTATAGCCATGTAGGAGCCCTCACTTGGTCCAGAATTGACTAAATCAATGATCAGAAACTTGCTTCTCCTCACGGTAGCACTGTATATGCTACAGGTACATCTCCTAATGGCTCTCTAACTGTGTCTTATGCATGCAGACAGAATACTTCTTACTTACTTACTTACTGGTCTTGTTCAGACTCCTTACTCATTTGATTGATATGATTTGCATCATACAAAGAAACCAGAATCTCTGCAATCCCTTTGATCACTGAAATGTGCCTAAGAAACACCAAGGATTCGATTAATTCTCAGTCTTCCCAATTCTGACCCTTAATGCTAACACAGAAGCTCTATTCCCACAGTACTGCAGCAGAAATAAAATGTTTTAAAATGAATTTATCATTAGCTCCCACCAGCTATTTGCTTATAAAACAGTCCTTGATTCAAGAACATTTTTTAAGCTGACTCTTCAAAGGATGAAGCACATGAAGATTCAGAGCATTTCCTACTACAAGTAGAACAACAAAATTTGAATTACAAATTACTCCTTTACAAAGGCTGTGATAATGTTTCTGTTGAAACACATTTTACTGTCGAAACTTACCGAACATTTCATGGAAGACATCTATATAAACCCTCAAAATTATTAGGTGGAAAGCCTTGACAAGAAAGCTAATAAGAAGATCAAAACACAGAGAGTATGTTTCTGGAAGTGATTACATGGACTGATGCATCAGACAAAAAGGGGCTTGTCCAGAAGGGCCAGATCATAGAAAATCTCTTTTTATAAAACTGCTGACTTGAATGGTGCCTGGGAGACAGCTGCACTGTGAGAATCATGCCAGAGAATATTGATGGAAAAGAACATAAAGAAACAACAGTACAACAGACATCACCAGTCTGAAGTTTAGAAACATTTTGTGACTTACATCAATTCATACATGGTGGCAAATACCAGTCCAGACAGTATCAGAATAAAAGTCAGAGGCATTGAAGCAACACACATTTCTGTGTTCAATGTTATCCATGCTTTATACCTCTCTATAGCATTTGGTTCATAGTTATTTGTGGTGGTTTTAGGCTATGCCTTCAAAATTTTTTCCACAGATCTTGAGGAGAAAAGTAGTAAAGTGCAAATAAATCACTATTTGGTATAAAAGGAAAAATACAAATAATTCTAAACAATCCCATTGGAGAGATATAGAATAGAATAGAATAGAATAGAATAGAATAGAATAGAATAGAATAGAATAGAATAGAATAGAATAGAATAGAATAGAATAAACCAGGTTGGAAGAGACCTTCAAGATCATCATGTCCAACCTATCATCCAACACCACCTAATCAACTAAACCATGCAACCAAGCACCCCATCCAGTCTCCTCCTAAACACCTCCAATTATGGTGACTCCACCTCCTCCCTGTGCAGCCCATTCCAATCTACTGTAAGATTTAATTCCCCAAACAATTTCTTTCTCTTCTTGCTTCTTTGCTCTGGGAGAGATACTAACTTGCTTCTGCTTGACCTTGGCTGCATTCTTTTGGCTAAGTCTAACATCCCTCTGTTCCTTTCTCTTCTTGTTGTACAGGAGGGTAAGGGGGAGACAGAGACTGAGAAGCTAGTAGCTTCCCCTAGTCCTTGGCCAGGGGCGTCCTTTTGCTGTTTATTACTTGTCAATACCTGTAAATATTGCAAATGTTGTATATTTTGTACATATTCATTGCATTCTATTGTAGATTGTAGTTTTGCTTGTAAATACAGCTTTCATTTGCTTCCAACTGAGCTGGTCTGCCAAATTTAATGTTGGGAGGTGGAATTCTCAGGCCACCACATTGTTGCTTTTGGATGTAGTAGTGGCCAGATCTGTCCTCACATTGCATTTGTAAGGACTCAAAATTATGTTCAAAAGCCATTTACAGATGTTTACCATATTTGTGAAGATTGGTTTATATTTGGTTCAGAGTATTAGTATTTTGAATCAGATAACTCACATAAAAATAGTGTGTGTTTCTCTTTCATGCTAAAATACCATAGTCAATCAATAAACAATCCAGAAAATTAACTAGAAATGCACCACACCAGTGGTAACTGGTAACTCATACCAGCATGGAAAGCCAGCCTCCAGGCAGGAGAAGAAACCTAATCTCACCACATAAATTTTTTCACACATTCATTCAAAGCTATATTTTTCCACCAAAGTCAATGTTCAGTTAAGGAATAAATTAGGCTATAAGGGTTTTTTTGAGAGAACTGAAAGAACTATGAATGTCTTTACCTTGATAGGTACACTAAAAGAGTATCAATGAATTCTGATGTAGCTTATAAACTTGAGCAAATGCACAATATAATGTCTCAACGGAACTGGACTGAATCTTTTTTTCCTTCCATTCATTTTATAGTTCCTGCCATTCTGATGAAGAATTATAATTAATTTTAATCAATTTTAATCTTTTTCAGCTTTTGCTAATGAAAAGCCCGAATCTTCATGAAGTTGGTTTTGACTACTGAAAGTTTTCTGCTGAAATCTCATTTATTCATCTCTTGCTGGAATTCAAAAAACAGTGTCTTAAAATGTCCTCTGGAAATCCCAAACCACATACTTCCCACACTCCAGCTCATGCACCCACCAGCCCAATGTGGTCTCTATGGTCACTCTGTCCAAAAGCAAGAGCATCTCTCACAGAACAATAGCTCTTCCAGGTGACTGAGAGATTTCTGTGTTGAAGAATGCATGGGGATATTTGTGAGAGAAGCTGCGAGAAAAGACCAATGAAACTGTGGAACCAGAATATAAAAGAGCAAGAAGAAAAGCATTAATCCCTCCACTTTGTCACCTGACAACATAGCATTTGGTTCATAGCTGTTGGTTTTAGACATAGACCAGCTATCTCCTCACACTGCATTTGTAATGAGTCAAAGTTATGTTCAAAAGCCATCTATAGTTGTTCACCATATTCATGCAGATTGACCTATACTGGGTTGAGAGTATTAGTACTTTGATTCAGATAACTCACAGAGAAAACTTGTGTGTTTCTCATGACACACAGGTGGCACTGGAGCCTTTCTACCATCATAACATGGAATAACAACTTTCCTTCATGGTCTAGCTTTGAGTCAGCCAGCTAACTGAGCATCAGGGACCTAGTCCCTAGAAGCCCTAGACACATTTGGAGACTGTACCTCAATGTGAATAATCCTCAGAGTAACAGCATGGTGGCCGTGGACACTCCATTAGAAAAGGCCAGAAGCATTATAGTGCTTATTACAGGATTCTTCAATTAATTATAAACCTGCATGGTCAGCTAAGTGAAAAACAATTTTTAACTTAATGAAGCACTTCCCTGTACTTAGCTACTGTGGGCATGCCAAACATCTACTAGCTGATGCAAGACCAAAGCTGTGGCAAGCAGATGATTCCTATGCAGCATCTCTACAGTTTCAGCTTTGATATTTTGGTGTTTTTATATAGAAACCAGATACGAGTGAATGGCTCCTGTCTCAAAGATTACAGACAGCCACGCAGAACATCAGTAAGTGTGTTTTAAACAATGACTACTCTCTTGCATGATCCATTTATTCTGAGTGAGACAGGAGTCAAAAAAGATGGTGTTTGCATGAGGCAGATTCAGCGTATCTGTCACAGCAGCTTGGCAGAGTGGTGTCCAGCCTTCCTTCAGCCTGAGAGGCTGGTTTGGCAGCAATGCTGAGACAAAGCCACAGACAGTGAGGAGCTGATCCATAAACTACCTTGCTGAAAATGGCAGCTCCACTGAAAAAGCCTCACATTTACATAAAATCCAACCCTTCCGAAAGAAAATTAATTTAGGAGAGGTGGACTCCTCCACTCATCCATGGTTTTAGTGCCTCCCCCACCACCAGGCTCAGCTGCTCACTGAGGCGGGCTGATAAAGTACAGGAGCAGAAAGTTATCTGCACTTTTGCGAAGTATCTATCAGTAAAAAGAGACTAGATGTATCTGGGGTTCATCAAGTCTTCTGTTTGCTTGCAAACTACCCATAGAAACTAACCAGATAAACTACCTCCAACGGACAGCAGCCAATTTAATTTCCTTATTCTGTACTGAGAGAATCTGAATTTACCTTGTTCTCTGCTACATGTAATGCACCGCCAGGCCTATAGAAATAGCTGCTCCCCTAGAGACATATCTACACATCTGTAGAGACACATCTACACACCTATAGATACACCTGCATGCGTGTTGATATTAATCCTGAGATTTTGAGTTTAATACACAAAATGCCTTCATCTCTTAAACCAAATTCTCATTGAGAATATAGCTCCCAGCATAGCAAAGAAGAGGGAACAAGGTGCTACTTGTGAGGAGAATGCAGAATTCAGGAAATCCTTGCAGAACTGCAGATAAGTGGCTGAATACATCACCTTTTGATTCTGTGATTCTGTGCTGTCACTGTAGTCTTGATGCATGGCCCATCAGATTTAGGAAATTCAAAGGTTTCTCTCTAGAACAGGAGGTAAGTCATTATACAAACAAACACAGAATGAGAAAAAAACTTGCAAAAATTCCACTAGTAAAACAACAAAAACTTTCCCTCAGCAGCTTTTTTAAATACTTTCTACCAACTTGAATGTCCTGCTAAAGTATTTTATTTAATTTAGAAGATCTCTCCATGCTTTCCACTGTGGCAACAGGAGCTCTGTTCCTGTGTTGCACAGAGAGAAAAGATCTGGATTATCAAACACATTAAACAAAAGCTTTTCAACTAGAATCATTTAAATTCTGCTTTTAACACTACTGTGACTTTGGGGTCACTTGTTAAAGCTACATAAGTGCAGCAGTTAAAGACAATTCAGTATCAAAGTTTCATACTATTTTACTGCACTAAATTAGCAATACTCTTGCTAGAAAACCACCATGAGTCAGATGAGGCACTTCGAATGCAATGCTTTACAATAAAGCCTAATTTATTGCTATTTGCAGGTCTGTTTTGCGATGTTTTTTACAAGTACACTGAAATAATAGCTCCCAAAATTAAAAGGGAGTTTAACAAAACAAAAAAGGATGAATCCCAGCTGGTATTTCTACATGCCATATTGAGCATTGACTTTTTAAACTAAGTTCCCAGAAAGACTCAGTTTGAACATTGAAAACATAGTATTGTTGTGGGGTTTTTTTTAATTAAAAAATAAATAAATGAAAAATATAATAAAAGCTGTACCTGTATTTTAATCTTAGCTGCCAGCAACCAGTTGTGACTACAGTACAGTCAAAGCAAGACAGCATTCCTGTGTCATCATCATTTTGTAGATAACAAAGTAAAGTGTCCATTATACCACCAACCTTCAAGTCTGCCATTGAGGAAAGGATGGTTTGGGATGCTTCACAAAGTCCAGTCATAGTTTGCTGGGATAGCTGTTTGATAATTCTTAAAGGAAATTATAATATAGCCTTCCAGTAATGTCAAGTCAACAAGACATGGAATGCCTCAAAAGGTGTTTGAGTCTCTTATATGAAGTAAAGAGATTGCCAGATAGCTCTGAGGAAAAACTCCTTGCACTCATATTGCAAGTATTAAGAAATAGAGGTATTCTTCCTCTAGAATGTACAAATTCCTGCCATAAGCATCCCAGTAATGACACAGTAACTTTTAAACAATATAGTTTGTTAACAGAACATGAGGGAGAAATACATTATTATTGTTTATATTTCTGCACTGCTTGGAAGTGCTTTAGCAGCTCCAAGGCTCGTAAGTTCACTGCCCACATCAAAATGGTTCCTCTAACACTTTCATTTATATCTGAAACAGGAGTAACATCTGAGATTCTACAACTGTTTTTAGCTCGAGCATTATGGTGACATTTGTCCATCATCTAAGCAGAGTAGACTACGAGCATGCTTAGTCAAGCACAGTTCTCCTAGGGACTTAAATATTGCTATGCTTATACCCACAATGCTCACATCTTAAGCAAAACAATAAAGATAAAAATACCTATTCAGCAATGTACTGCCAGTTTTCAGAAAGGATTACCTCAAGAATGACCTCTTCTGTAAATGATGCATACCATATCACTGTAGAAATCATCATTCTCTTCAACAAATACATCATCATGTAGTCACATCCATTCCAGCCAGACAAAGAGTACAACAGGGAAGTGAAATTTGCCTGCTTATTTAGGAGATTGTTTACAGTAATAAAGAATCCTTTCCAAATTTTTTGCTTTATTACCAGAAGCATGGGGGGAAAAACCTCAACATCAGCATAAAAAAAAAAAAAAAAAAAAAAAGATATACATAAAAGCAGATTTTTTGCTAAGAACAAGATGGAAAATGCTGTTAAAGGCTGAAAACTGAATGGACAAAGCAGAGAAGACATATGGTAGGTGTGAGGGCCCAGATGCAACATACATTGAGTTGATCTCCTCCAATGTCCAGGAGTTTACTGTAAAAAGAGATCATTCATTAAGATCAGGAACAATAAAAGTGATGCTGAGTGGGCCAGGAGTTTGCAGAAAACAAAACAAACAAGATGAATTTCAGAGAGATCCCATCCATGTCCTATCCAAAGCCTGCATGCATTTCATCTACAAGGTTTACCACACCAACAGCTCTACAGAGATTCCTGAACTCTCTGTTGCACTGGAACTTATGACAGCTGCAAACTTCTTAGACTGTTAAATAAAATAAACTATAACTGGGGGAAAAAAAGATAAAAAATAAGTAACCCTTTTTTCCAGTGTTTAACACATGTATTTCAGTGGGTAACCTTTTCTGCATAGTCTGTTGTGTGGGCATGCTGTGGAGAACTGTAGAAGTTCAGTGGTGGGGTGGATGCTCTCAGTCCTGTTGCAGATAGCAATCCTTCAGCTGGAATTTGTTTTGCTTCTGACTCAAACCTTCTCACAAACTGAGACAAACAAACAAATCTGTCAATTAGTAGATGGCTATGCCATGTACTTTAGGTGTGGTAGATTGTCCTTTTCATATAATGTACTACTTAAAATTGTTTTCTAAAACTTAATTTCCCAATGTGTATCAACTAAGATACAATACTTCAGACTAAGATACAGTCCTTCAGACTACTACCCATTGCTGGTCTTTCAGGTGGGTAGTGACGTTGCAACAATGAGAGGCTCACAATCAATTAAAAGAGATTTCAGAACCTTAGGGCATCTGCTAAAGGGATCAGGGGCTCAAGTTGCACTCTCTGCTATCCCTCTAACATCAGGGAACATTGAGGAGGAGCCAACAGGTCAACTCATGGCTCTGGGGCTGGTGCCATCGACAGGGATTTGGGTTCTACAATCATGGTTTGGTTTACAAGGCAGCAGAGCTGAAAACAGCTTATGGGACACACTTGTCGCAGAGGGGGAAAAGGATCCTGGGGCAGGAATTGGCAGGGCTCATAGACAGGGCTTTAAACTAGATTTGAAGGGGAGAGGGGTTAATAGTCTCCTGCTGGCCTGTGACAAACAGAGGGGCAGCTCACCAGAAGCAGAGAGATGGAGAGCTGGTAAGGGCTCTCAACTTGCTGCCCTGAGGCAAGCCACAAATAATGCACCAGGACACCCTGTGGAAACCAAGGGGAGTTGGCACAAGAGGACAACAGGGCCAGCCCAGCTGAAGTGCTTCTATATAAATGCACGCAGGATGAATTAAGGGCCACCATGCTGCTGGGATGCCATGACATAGTGGCTATTACTGAAACACTTGGTGGGATGATTCCCATGAGTGGAATGTAGGGATAGATGGGTATAAGCTCTTTAGGAAGGACAGGCAGGGAAGGAGAGGAGGAGGTGTTGCCCTCTATGTCAATAACCAGCTGGACCTCTGGAGCTCCACCTGGGGAGGGATGATGAGCTGGTTAAGAGTGTATGGGTTAAAATTCAAGGCAAGACAGGGGAAGGAGATATTACTGTGGGGGTCTCCTACAGGCCACCTGACCAGCAGAACCAAGCAGATGAGGCCCTCCACAGGCTAATAGAAGGGGCTTCCAGGTCACAAGCCCTGGTCCTCATGGGAGATTTCAACCACCCTGACATCTGCTGGAGGGACAACACAGCAAGGCATCAGCAATCCAGGATGTTCCTGGACTGCATAGAAGACAACTTCCTCCTCCAAATGGTAGAGGAACCAACAAGAAAAGGTGCTACGCTGGACCTTGTTCTCACCAATAGAGAAGGGCTGGGAGCCAGAGGCCAGAGACAGCCTTGGCTGCAGTGACCATGAAGCAGTTGAATCACAGTATCACAGTATCACAGTATTACCAAGGTTGGAAGAGACCTCAAAGATCATCAAGTCCAACGTGTCACCACAGACCTCATGACTAGACCATGGCACCAAGTGCCACGTCCAATCCCCTCTTGAACATCTCCAGGGATGGTAACTCCACCACTTCCCTGGGCAGCACATTCCAATGGTGAACGACTCTCTCAGTGAAGAACTTTCTCCTCACCTCAAGCCTAAACTTCCCCTGGTACAGCTTGAGACTGTGTCCTCTTGTTCTGGTGTTGGTTGCTAGAGAGAAGAGGCCAACTCCCTCCTGGCTACAACCACCCTTCAGGTAGTTGTAGAGAGCAATGAGGTCTCCCCTGAGCCTCCTCCTCTCCAGGCTAAACAATCTCAGCTCCCTCAGCCTCTCCTCATAGGGCTTGTGCTCATGGCCTCTCACCAGCCTTGTTGCCCTTCTCTGGACATGTTCAAGTGTCTCGATGTCCTTCCTAAACTGAGGGGCCCAGAAACAGACACAGGACTCAAGGTGTGGCCTAACCAGTGCAGAGAACAGGAGCACAGCGACTTCCCTGCTGCTGCTGGCCACACAACTCTTAAAGCAGGCCAGGATGCCATTGGCCTTCTTGGCCTCCTGGGCACACTGCTGACTCATGTTTAGGCAGTGGTCAATCAGTACCCCCAGATCCCTTCCTGTTTGGCAGCTTTCCTGCCACCTCGACCCCAGCCTGTAGCTCTGCATGGGGTTGCTGTGGCCAAAGTGCAGCACCCGCCACTTCGATTTGTTGAATGCCATCATATGGGACTCTGCCCATCTGTCCAGTCGGTCAAGGTCCCTCTGCAGAGCCCTTCTGCCCTCTAACAGGTCAACCTTTGTTCCCAACTTGGTGTCATCTGCAAATTTGCTGATGACTGACTCAATATCCTCATCGAGATCATCAAATGAACATATTAAGGAGCATGGGGCGCAGCACTGATCCCTGGGGAATGCCACTGGTGACTGGCCTCCAGCTGGATGTGGCACCATTAACCACCACTCTCTGGGCCCGGCCCTCCAGCCAGTTCCTAACCCAGTGGAGAGCATTGCTGCCCAAGCCACAAGCTGACAGCTTAGCCAGCAGTTTGCTGTGGGGGACAGTGTCAAAGGCCTTGCTGAAGTCCAAGTAGACTACATCCACAGGCCTCCCCACATCCAGCAGGTGGGTCACCTGATCATAGAAGGAGATCAGGTTGGAGAGGCAGGACCTGCCCTTCCTAAATCCATGTTGGCTGGACCTGAGCCTTCGGTCACCCTTCAGGCGTGCAGTTATTGCCGCCAGGATAATCTGCTCCTTAATTTTCCCTGGCACTGAGGTCAGGTTGACTGGCCTGTAGTTTCCAGGTTCCTCCATCCGACCCTTCTTGTGGATGGGGATCACACTGGTCAGTTTCCAATCTTCTGGGACCTCTGTGGTGAGCCCAGACTGGAGGAAAATGATGGAGAGCGGCTTGGCCAGCTCACCTGCCATCTCTCTCAGGACCCTAGGATGGATCCCATCTGGCCCCATGGATTTGTGAGTGTCCAAGTGGCTCAGCAAGTCCTGAACTAATTCCCCATAGATTTCCAGGACATTACACTGCTCCCTGACCCCATCACCCATCTCAGGAGGCCACTCGTCCTGAACTCCTCCTGCCTTGCTGTTAAAGATTGAGGCAAAGAAGGTGTTCCGGACCTCAGCCTTTTCCTAACCTTCAGTCACAGTGTTGCCCTGCAGGTCCAATAAAGAGTGGAGGTTCTTGCCCCTCTTTTTAGCATTAATATATTTGTCAAAATGCCTTTCATTATCCTTCACAGAGGTGGTCAGCTTAAGTTCTAACTGGGCCTTTGCTCTTTAATTTTTCTCCTACATAATCTAACAACTTCCTTAAACATATCAGGAGAAGCCTTCCCCTCCATCCAAAGGTGATACAGCCTCTCTTTTTTCCCTTAATTCCTCCAGGAGCTGCTTGCTCATCCAGGTCCGTCTCCTTCCCCACCAGCTCATCTTTCAGCACATGGGAACTGCCAGTTCCTGTGCCTTCAAGAGCTCCTGTTTGAAGTAGGTCCAACCATCCTGGACCCCTTGGTTCTTGAGGGCTTCAGCAGAATCAGCAGTAGCTGATGGTCACTCAACTAATATGTGTTTTTTGATTCATCAGCAAACCTATCCCTACACTACCTGCCATAAGCAATGTATTTCCCTGGGCACAGGAACTGACAGTTTCCATGTGCTGAAAGATGAGCTGCTGGGGAAGGTGACCGGCCTGGATGAGCAAGCAGCTCTTGAATCAATTAAGGGAAAAAAAGAGGGTGTATCGCCTTTAGAAAGGGGCAGAGGCAACTCGTGATATGTTTAAGGATGTTGTTAGATCATGTAGGAGAAAAATTAGAGAGGCAAACACCCAGTTAGAACTCAAGCTGGCCACTGCTGTGAAAGATAATAAAAAGCATTTTATAAATATATTAATGCTAAAAAGGGTGGCAAGAAGAACCTCCACTCTTTATTGGACCTGTAGGGAAACATTGTAACTAATGATGAGGAAAAGGCTGAGGTACTAAATACCTTCTTTTCCTCCATTTTCAAGAGTAAGGCAGGAGGACTTCAGGATAACTGGCCTCCTGAACTGGTAGATGGGGTCAGAGAGAAGTATAATCCCCCTGAAATCCATAATCCCCCTGAAATCCATGAGGAAGTAGTTCAAGACTTGTTGAGCCACTTGGAAAGATAACAAAAAGCATTTTTACAAATATATTAATGCTAAAAAGAGGGACAAGAAGAAACTCCACTCCTTATTGGACCTGGAGAGGAACACTATAACTGAAAATGAGGAAAAGGCTGAGGTCCTGAACACCTTCTTTGCCTCATTCTTTAACAGTAAGGCAGGAGGAGTTCAGGACGAGTGGCCTCCTGAGATGGGTGATGGGGTCAGGGAGCAGTGTATTGCCTTGGAAATCCAAGAGGACTTAGTTCAGGACCTGATGAGCCACTTGGACACTCGCAAATCCATGGGACCAGATGGGATCCATCCTAGGGTGCTGAGAGAGCTGGCAGATGAGCTGGCCAAGCCACTCCCCATGATTGTCCACCAGTCCTGGCTCCCTGGGGAGTTCCCAGATGACTGGAAACTGACCAATGTGATCCCCATCCACAAGAAGGGTCAAATGGAGGAACCTGGAAACTCCAGGCCAGTCAGCCTGACCTCAGTGCCAGGGAAAATGATGGAGCAGATTATCTTAGCAGCAATCACTGTGCACCTGAAGGATGACCAAGGGCTCAGGTCCAGCCAACATGGATTTAGGAAGGGCAGGTCCTGCCTCACCAACCTGATCTCCTTCTATGATCAGGTGACCCACCTGGTGGATGTGGGGAAGTAAATTTTTATGTGACACCAAGTTGGGAGCAGGTGTTGATCTGTTAGAAGGTAGAAGGGCTCTCCAGAGGGACCTTGACCTTGACAGGATGGACAGATGGATGGAGTACAATATGATGGTATTCAACAAGCCCAATACCAGATGCTGCACTTTGGTCACAACAACCCCATGCAGCACTATATGCTGGGGTCTTAATTGCTGGAGAGTAGCCTGACAGAAAGGGAGATGGGGGTATTGGCTGATAGTAGGCTGAACATGAGACAGCAGTATGCACAGGTGGCCAAGAAGGCCAATGGCATCCTGGCTTGTATCAAGAATAATGTGGCCAGCGGGAGCAGGGAAGTCATTCTACCCCTGTACTCAGCACTGGTTAGGCCATACCTTGATTACTGTGTCCAGTTCTGGGCCCCTCAATTTAAGGACGTTGAGACTCTTGAACATGTCCAGAGAAGTGCAACAAGGCTGGTGAGAGGTGTTGAGCACAAGCCCTGTGAGAATCTGAGAGCTGGGATTGTTTAGCCTGGAGAAGAGGAGGCTCGTTACAGCTACCTAAATGGACGTTGTAAACAGGTGGGGATTGGTCTCTTTTCCCAGGCAACCAGCACCAGAACAAGAAGACACAGTCTCAAGCTGCACCACAGGAGGTTTAGGCTGGATCTTAGGAACAAGTTCTTCATAGAAAGAGTTATTTGCCATTGGAATGGGCTGCCCAGGGAGGTGGTGGGTCACTGCCGAGGGAGGTGTTCAAAAAGGGACTGGACGTGGCACTTGAAGCCATGGTTTAGCAGTCATGATGTATTGGGTGACAGGTTGGACTTGATGATCTTTGAGGTCTTTTCCAACCTTATTGATTCTATGATTCTACGATTGTATGAAAAGTCAAATTTTATAGATTACTCACTTTAGTCCAGTACATCCAGTCTCAACATTTATAATCCACAGATACCATGTGGTATGCACAGGGATTTAAACAAAATCAAAATGGCACTGAAGAGGTGGAAGCTGCAGGAATACAGTTTCATTTTCTGTTGGCTTCTGCAACTTGTTGCTGAGGCACATACAGGCTTTAACTCAAAAGGCTTTATAGCTGAAAGCTTTGTAGAGAAGAGGTTGCTGTTGAGGTTTGCAGGGCTTATCAGCTTTGTAGCTTTGCCTGCTTTGGAGAGGCTCTTCCAACTGCAAACTTCACAGCAATTCTTGCTTCTTCCAATAAAAGAAAACTGTCCTGGAGTCTTGGCTCCTCCAGGTTTCATCTCTTGGCCCGGCAAGACATGTCTGTCTGCTTCTGGGCTTTACAACGTGTTACTGCAAGAGGCACTTGAGTCTTTCTCGGTAAACTGAAGCACAGCTTGGATTCCAAATTGCAAGGCAAAGCAAGCCTTGGCTTCTTGGCCTTGCAGGAATAAGGCATGTGGCTTCTCCCAGAGAGAAGAGAAGAGAAGAGGAGAAGAGAGGAGAAGAGAAGAGAAGAGAAGAGAAGAGAAGAGAAGAGAAGAGAAGAGAAGAGAAGAGAAGAGAAGAGAAGAGAAGAGAAGAGAAGAGAAGAGAAGAGAAGAGAAGAGAAGAGAAGAGAAGAGAAGAGAAGAGAAGAGAAGAGAAGAGAAGAGAAGAGAAGAGAAGAGAAGAGAAGAGAAGAGAAGAGAAGAGAAGAGAAGAGAAGAGAAGAATAAACCAGGTTGGAAGAGACCGTCAAGATCATCGTGTCCAACCCATCATCCAACACCACCTAATCAACTAAACCATGCAACCAAGCACCCTATCAAGTCTCCTCCTGAACACCTCCAAAGATGGTGACTCCACCACCTCCATGGGCAGCCCATCCCAATGGGCAATCACTCTCTCTGTAGAGAACTTTTTCCTAACCTCCAGCCTAAACCTTACCTGGCACAGCTTGAGACTGTGTCCTCTTGTTCTGGTACTGGCTGCCTGGGAGAAGAGACCAATCTCTGGCTGTCTACAACCTCCCTTCAGGTAGTTGTAGAGAGCAATAAGGTCACCCCTCAGTCTCCTCTTCTCCAGGCTAAGCAACCCCAGCTCCCTCAGCCTTTCCTCATAGGGCTTGTGTTCCAAACTCCTCACCAACTTCGTTGTCCTTCTCTGGACACGTTCCAGCAAGTCAACATCCTTCTTAAACTGAGGGGCCCAGAACTGGACACAGTACTCGAGGTGCCGACTAACCAGTGAATTCTTCCTACAAGACCTAGCAACATCCTTAAACATTCTATGGGTTGCCTCACCTTTCTTCCAAAGATTGTACACCCTCTTTTTTTCCCACTCATTCTTTGGGCTAATATTTATAGACTTCCTGAGACAATAAAAGCCAGTGACAGCAAAGATTAAGAGATTGAAACGTGACACTTTAACCTATAGAACCAGTTTCCTCCAAATATGGCCAAAGGCACACACACCTGGCCCACTTGGATCCCAAGGCATGTTCAGACACGCGTGGATGACATGGGCGATCTCCTGAAAAAACAGGCATCCTGGCTCCTGCCCTATTGTCTAGTTCAGGGCATTTTTGAGGCTTTTGTCTCTTCAGGACAACACCACAATATTCTTTTTACAATTTGCTTTCAGCAAATATTGACACATTAAGGCTTAGGAAAAGTACACCTTTTCCTGGTATTTGCACAGCAATGCTTGAGTATGCTGGTATTCTCAGAAGCAGAACAGAAGATTCAGAGTTGTAGATGAATTTAAAAAAATCAGTCTTGAATATGCATAGGAAGAGTATTTGTTCAGCTTTAAAATTCTAATCCTTATGTGAAATACTGCAGCAAATTTTCCATTTGTCAGTAATACTCAAAGACATTACTTCTGAACTCAAAGTTCTATCTCTAAACCTAAGTAGCTCTTTGCATGAAAACTGTGACCATGGGACAAAAAAGGTCAGAGTTTGATTTTAATTTTAAGATGGACCTTGTTTTTCACATGCAACACAACCTGTAAGGAAGACAGTAGAATTTGTCTCTGGAACTCTGAGAAGAGTTTGTTTTGGTTTTTTGCTTTCTATTTTCATCTAAGCCCATTCAGCCAAGACTATTGCAACTAAGCAGAGCTCAAAACACCCTCCTGCTGAAATCAGTAGCTAAAGAAGATAAGCAGAGAATTTGAATGCAGTTTCCAGATACCTGCACATGTGTCTGACTTTCAAGAACTTTCTAAACTGGGAGACAAATATATCACAAGAACCTATAGCTACCAATGAAGTTTGAAATAAAAATAAATTGCAAATATAATTCAACTCTTTAACAGAGATTGTGACAAATGATTGGAACACAGGGGAAGTGGTTCAGTAGTCATCAACTTTAAATTGGATGTCCTCCTGAAAGATACGCTATAATTCAGTCAGAAATTACAAAGGCTGATAGTTTTCTATTACATAGCACAGAAAATAATAACCTTCTCTGCAAGGAATTACTAAGTAAAATTTGATGGCTTACATTATGCAAGCATTCAGAAAAGATTGATCACAGTCCTTTAAAACTTTGCATTTTAGGCCTGTATCTTCTGACTATATAATCAGATCAGGATTTGGCCCATAGGGAGCTGAACTGCTGAATTAGAAGTTACTACCATTTTTACCTTGTATTGTTTTTACAGTCACACTTTCATGCTCAGTTAGATTGCTCAGAATATTCTTTTCATTATGAAAATGTGACATGCCCATCTATTACATGTTTAGTCTTCTTTTGCAAAGGATATCCTTAAAGCCTAGTATTAATTTCATAATACTGTAATAATATCCTGGCCTGCATCAGGAACAGTGTGGCCAGCAGGAGCAGGGAGGTCATTCTGCCCCTGTACACTGCACTGGTTAGGCCACACCTTGAGTCCTGTGTCCGGTTCTGGGCCCCTCAGTTTAGGAAGGATGTTGACTTGCTGGAACGTGTCCAGAGAAGGGCAACAAGGTTGGTGAGGGTTTGGAACACAAGCCCTATGAAGAGAAGCTGAGGGAGCTGGGGCTGCTTAACCTGGAGAAGAGGAGACTGAGGGGTGACCTTATTGCTCTCTACAATTACCTGAAGGGAGATTGTAGACAGGCAGAGGTTGGTCTCTTCTCCCAGGCAGCCAGCAGCAGAACAAGAGGACACAGTCTCAAGCTGCACCAAGGCAGGTTTAGACTGGACTGTAGGAGGAAGTTCTATACAGAGAGAGTGATTCCCCATTGGAATGGGCTGTCTGGGGAGGTGATGGAGTCACCATCATTGGAGGTGTTCAGGAGGAGACTTGATGGGGTGCTTGGTGACATGATCTAGTTGTTTGATGGGTTGGACGCGATGATCTTGATGGTCTCTTCCAACCTGGTTTATTGTATTGTGTTGTATACTGTCTGTAAGAAGAGAAGAAAACTAACTGCAGTATTGTAGGTGGTACTCAACCTTGCAAATTGTCTCCCTTTACATTAAATGCACCTTTTGGTTTATGTCAAATGATATACAATTAATTTCATGCTTGCATAATTGAGAACTCTGCCTCTTTAACCAGTGTCTATCTTCCCTTAACAATTTTTCACAAATGCTGATTTTATTTTCTACAGTATTTTGGGGGTTTCTATTAAAAATTCCTCTATCTGTAACCAACATTCTGTCTCATCCTTCACTGGTTTGCCTTCAGACTTGTTTTGCTACATAAAATTTTGTTTCCACCTACTGGCACAATTCTTAAGAAGTATAAATCTCTGCTGGTTTATTTGCTATATTCATAATAATTTACTATGGTCACACATTTAGGGAAAGTTGAACATTATGTGAGGAGAGTTGCCATTATTGCAAGACAAAAATCAGGGGACAAAAATTGACAATCTGGAAAAACTAACAGATCATTTCATTGCTGAACTCTATGATTTCCAATAATTTAATTTACATATTACCACAATACCACTAATGAAAGAAGTCCCTAGGCAATCCCTACAGAATTTACATTTCAACATTCAAAATAATTCTATTCAGTCCCAGCTGATATGTTTAAATGCGGAGTTATTTACCCATGGGGGAAGTCCACTGGGATTGGGAACTGTGATTAGCAGGATGCTTCATGCCCAGTATACATTGGCACTGGACACATTGTCTAGGAAAGCCTTAAATAGAGTGACCAGAAAGTCATCAGGGCTCACTCACTTTTCCACTCTCATTTTCTGCCCACTCCCATTTTGGCTCATCTTGGACTCTATCTACATTTGCAGTGAAATTGGAGAAACCAGGACTCGGACCTGGGTTCTCCCCAAACCTGCCTGCCCAGGGATCGTGCTCCATGCCTACCGCTGGAGTAACCTGCAGTAAAACTGTGACCGCCCTGCACTGTTCAGACAGCGCTACTGTATGAGTCTTCCCTCATGGCAGCTGTGTCTGTGGATATTTTGATACTGGTTTTTGACACGTTATCTACAAATTGGATTATAAAACCTGCAGTTCTGGAGCCTGCCACCAAAGAAAGACCTAGGGACCATCTCCAAATTCCTGCTCCATCCTTATGAACGGTGTTCTCATACTTTCCCTAAGGCCCTGGCTTGCTTCTGATTTCATAAGTGGGGTGAAGCTATTTTGTAGTTTAGCCTTTTCCATTTTCTGAAGTCTCTAAATTGTACTAAAGTTGCTCATAACCATCCTGGTAGATTTTGCAAAAAATAGAACCTGTAAACAATTTAATCAATATTACAGACTGAGTGTTGTGCATTTACATCTTGCATTCCAAGGAGAAGCATCATAGAAATAAAATTCATAAGAAGAGTTGCGCAGAATCTTTAACACTGAGCAATGGTGAATGTGTTGACTAATGACAGAGTACTAACCAACAGGGTGTTTAAGGAGGAAAAAGTGTGTGCTTGAAGAGCTCATGAAATAGCACGCACCAAAAAGTAGGGTTTAGACCTGGAAAACATGAAACATTATAAGCTGAAAAGGAAACAAAACTTCTCAAATTGTTTTCTGCCAGAATATTATGGTAACATATTATAGAATAGAATAGAATAGAATAGAATAGAATAGAATAGAATAGAATAGAATAGAATAGAATAGAATAGAATAGAATAGAATAGACCACATAGGAAGAGACCTTCAAGATCATCATATCCAACCTATCATCCAACATCACCTAATCAACTAAACCATGCAACCAAGCACCCCATCAAGTCTCCTCCTAAGCACCTCCAATAATTGTTCTGTAGGTAAACAGATCTGTGTGCAACAAGAGGTTTCAGGGAGAGACTACTCTGCATGAAGATCAAGCAGTGTCTGTGACCTAAACCAACCTGAGGTGCTGCAAGCCCTCCTTAGTATAAAACAGGCACACAAGTGAGCAGCACAGCAGCTTTCAGTTCAGGCAGCACTGTGCTCACAGTGAATGTTTTATGTTCTCAAGGCCAATGACTTATATTTTCGGTGCTGGTTGCCTCAGCCACTTAGCATATGTACTCAGTCCAGAAAAATTATATTATCAGCTCAGTAAATACTTCTGATTTACAGTGTTACCTGCTGAGAGTAAAGGCACAGCCTAAACCGGTTACAGGGAGAAAGAGTTTGTTTGGAAACTGCAACTTGGAAAGGGACCTGGGAGTATTGGTTGATAATCAACTGAATATGAGTCAGCAGTGTGCCCAGGTGGTTAAAAAGGCAAATGGTATTCCACCTTGCCATTTGGCAAGAGACCTGCTCTGGACTGACACCAGGACCGGCATGTTCAAGATGAGAGGTGTGGCTTTTTGGTTTCTTTTTAAGGCTTTTTGGGGTGGGAGGACCTCAGCAGACAGCAAGGACTGTCAGGGTCATCATCTAGCGTGCCTGCTCAAGAGGATGACATCAGCCACAGCAAATTTAAATGCGGGAGAGATGAACCATGTGACCGCCACTTGGCAAGAGAGCCTTCTCACTCGATTGCAGCTAGCAGCACATGCCATGGCATGTTTTTTCAACAGAGAGAAGGAGGTGCTGAGTCAGATGGGCTCATTCCTGAACTGTTCTCCTGTCAGGTCACATGGCCAGGGATAGAGATGGTGATAACTCACTGCAAAGTTGTTTTCAAAAGATCTGTGCCAACCCAAACTGAGGTCGAACTTAAGCAGGCAGGTGTCCAGGCAACTGGCTGCAGAGAGTGCTGGAGCCTGGAACCTGAAATGGAGGGCAATGGAGATAACATCTCGTGGTGGTTTGAGCCTTAACTGGGACTCAAGAGCTCAGATGGGGGCAAGGCTGAGAATCCCTCCCCTGCTCCCCCTTCTCCTTCCCAGCAGAGAGGGAAAAGAAAAGGGAAGGAGCAAATCCACTAAGAAAAAATCTGAAGTCAGCATGGAAGTAGAGAGAGAAAAAATTTTCTTTTGAGAATATATATATATATATATATATGTAACAGTAACAGATAAGGTTCACAAAGGCAAGGAACAAGGATGGGTGGGAGTAGGGAAAAAAAACCAAACAACAAGAATACAAAATCATTCTCTCTGAAGAGGTGCAGAGGCAACAGGGAGAACGATCAGGCCCAACCACAGGGCAGAGAAGCAGGGAGCCACCAGCAGTCCTCGTCCAAGCAAAGGCAGGACACCAAGAGAACTAATGGCTGTAATGTCCTCCCTTTTATAAACTTGCTGGGCAGGGAGGGGGACTGGAACAGATTGTTTCCCAGGGGAAAACACCCTGCAGGGAGGGCAATGCTTTTACAAGCCCTGCCCCCCTGCTTCCAGGATGGACATAGCCCATCACACATCTGCATTAGGTGTGAGCAGCTCAATTATCTGTTTAATCCAGTGGCTGAACTGAAGGAAGAAGTTGCTAGACTTAGGACTGTAAGGGAAAGTGAAAGTGAGTTGGATTTGAGGAACCAGACTCTGCAGGCTCCTCTAAGCAGAGGGAGGTGACCCAAGAAGCAGCAGGAAATGGATGCAATTTACTCTTAGAAGAGGCAAAGTAAAACCCTCACGGCTCCCCTCACTTACCCATTTGCCCTTGCAAAACAAGGGTGGGGCACGGGAAGTCGAGGGTGAGGTGAATGAGAAGACAGAAGAGACACCATCTGAGGTGTTGCCTGAAGCCAAACAGCCTGCCCCCGCATCAGGACTTGATCCATTAAAAAAAGAGGTGGTTCCCTCCTGAGGGGAACAGAGGGCCCCATATGTCAGCCGGATCCTTCCCGCAGGGAAGTCTGCTGCCTCCCTGGGGCCCAGGCCAGAGGTGTGACCAGAAGGCTGCCTAGCCTGGTACAGCCCTCTGATTACTATCCCTTGATAGTTATGCAGGTGGGGAGCGATGACACTGAAACCAGAGGTTCAAAGGCAATCAAATTGAGTTCCAGGCTCTGGGAAAACTGGTTGAGGGGTCAGGGGCACAGGGAATGTTTTTCATCTATACCCTTAGTTGCAGGAAGGAATACTGAAAGGAACAGGACAGCAGGTGTAATTAACATCACAGAGGAGGAGAAAAATCCTAGTACATGAGAATAGCCTATCCCACAGAGGGAAAAGAGTTGTAGTAAGGGATTTGGCAGGACTCGTTGACAGGGCTTTAAACTAGATTTGAAGGCGGAAGGGGTTGAAACCAGTCCTCCCAGACAGGAGTCTGAGAGGGGGAAGTTGGAGTCAGGGGTGAAACCAGCAGCCCAGCTGAAGTGCATGTACACAAATGCATGAAATATGACAACAAACAAGAGAAGCTGGAAGCCTTGTTACAGCTGGAAAATGACAATGTAGTTGCCATCACAGAAATGTGGTGGGATGACTCACATGACTGGAGCACTACAGGCTCTTCAGGTGAGAGAGGTGAGGGAGAAGTGGTGGAGGGGTGGCCCTGTACATCAGGGAGGCTCTAGATGCCATGGAATTCGGGATTAAAGGTGATCAAGTTGAGTGCCTGTGGGTTAGAATTAGAGAGAAGGCCAACAAGGCTGATGTCCTGGTTGGAGTCTGTTACAGACCACCCAACCAGCATGAAAAGGTTGATGAATTATTTCATAGGCAGCTAGAGGATGTCTCAAGATCACCAGACCTTGTTCTTATGGGAGACTTTAACATGCCAGGTATCTGCTGGGAACTCAACACAGCAGAGAGGAGACAGTCTAGAAGGTTCTTAAAGTGTATGGAGGACAGCTTCTTATAGAATCATAGAATCATAGAATCAGTCAGGGTTGGAAGGGACCACAAGGATCATCTAGTTCCAACCCCTGCCATGGGCAGGGACACCCTACACTAGATCACGCTGGCCAGAGCCTCATCCAGCCTGGGCTTAAACACCTCCAGGGACTGGGCCTCAACCACCTCCCTGGATAACCCATTCCAGGCCTTCACCACTCTCATGGTGAAGAACTTCCTCCTCACATCTAGCCTGAATCTCCCCATTTCCAGCTTCATTCCATTCCCCCTAGTCCTATCACTACCTGAGATCCTGAGAAGTCCCTCCCCAGCCTTCCTGTAGGCCCCCTTCAGATACTAGAAGGCCGCAATGAGGTCACCTCGGAGCCTTCTCTTCTCCACACTGAACAGCCCCAACTCCTTCAGTCTGTCCTCATAGGAGAGGTGCTCCAGCCCTCTGATCATCCTCGTGGCCCTTCTCTGGACACGCTCCAGCACGTCCACATCCCTCCTGTAATAGGGGCTCCAGAACTGGACGCAGTACTCCAGGTGGGGTCTCAGCAGAGCTGAGTAGAGGGGGAGAAGCACCTCCATTGACCTGCTGGTCACACTTCTCCTGATGCAGCCCAGGATCTGATTGGCTTTCCGGGCTGCAAGCGCACATTGAGAGCTCCTGTTGAGCTTCTCGTCCACCAGCACCCCCAAGTCTCTCTCCTCAGGGCTGCTCTCCAGCCAGTCACTGCCCAGCCTGTATTTGTGCCTGGGATTGCCTCGACCCAGATGCAGGACCCTGCACTTGGTCTTGTTGAAGCTCATGAGGTTGGCTTGTGCCCACCTCTCCAGCCTGTCCAGGTCCCTCTGGATGGCATCCCTTCCCTCCAGCGTGTCCACTGCACCACACAGCTTGGTGTCATCAGCAAACTTGCTGAGGGTGCACTCGATGCCACTGTCCATGTCACCCACAAAGATGTTGAACAAGACAGGTCCCAGGACTGATCCCTGAGGGACTCCGCTTGTCACAGGCCTCCACTGGGACATGGACCCGTTGACAGCCACTCTTTGGGTGCGGCCATCAAGCCAGTTCTTTATCCATCTAGTGGTCCATCCATCAAACCCATGTGTCGCCAGCTTGGAGACCAGGAGGTGGTGCGGGACAGTGTCGAAGGCTTTGCTCAAGTCCAGGTAAACAACATCAGTTGCTCGCCCCTCATCTATTAATGCTGTCACCTGCTCATAGAAGGCCACCAGGTTTGTCAGGCAGGATTAGCCCTTGGCAAAGCCATGCTGACTATTCCCAATCACCTCTTCACTGTTCTTCTGAGTCATTAGTGCCTCCAGGAGGATCTGCTCCATGATCTTTCCGGGCACAGAGGTGAGACTGACTGGCCTGTAGTTCCCCGGTTCCTCCGTCTTGCCCTTTTTGAAAATGGGAGTAATGTTTCCCCTTTTCCAGTCTGTGGGGACTTCCCCAGTCTGCCATGACTTCTGGAATATAATAGAGAGGGACTTGGCAACCTCATCTGCCAGTTCTCTCAGCACCCGTGGGTGTATCTCATCGGGTCCCATGGACTTGAACACTTTCAGGTTCTTCAGGTGATCACGAACCTGAGCTTCACTTATGATGGGCAGTTCTTCCTCCCCGTCCCTGGCATCGTCTGCCATGACACCAGGAGTGTGGCTGGAGGCCCTTGCAGTGAAGACTGAGGTAAAGAAGTGATTGAGTACCTCAGCCTTTTCCACATCACTAGTGACTAATTCACCACTTTCCTTTCTGAGGGGGCCCACACCTTCCCTAGTCTTCTTCTTGCCATTAATATACCTGCAGAAATTCTTAGTGTTCCCTTTAACCCCCTGGCTAGATTCAGTTCAAACTCTGCTTTGGCTTTCCTAACCAGGCCTCTTGCTGCTCGGGCAGCTTCCTTATATCCCCCTGTTCTAGCTGTCCTTCCCTCCACTTCCTGTAGAGTTTCTTTTTAAGTGATAGTGTGTCCAGCAGCTCCTTGTTCATCCAGGCAGGCCTCCTAGCATTCCTTCCTGCTTTTCTCCTTGTAGGTATACATAGCTCCTGGACACAGAGGAGGTGGTCCTTGAATACTGACCAGCTGTCCTGGGTCCCTCTTCCCTTCAGGGCTTCATCCCACGACACTTTGGCTAGCAGATCCCTGCAGCGATCGAAGTCTGCACGCCTAAAGTCTAGGTTCCTAAGCTTAGAATATGTCCTCCTGATTGCCCTGAGGATATTAAATTCAATTGCTTCATGGTCACTGCAGCCAAGGCCGTCTCTGAGCCTCACATTGGTTACCAGCCCTTCCCTGTTGGTGAGAACAAGGTCCAGCATAGCACCTTTTCTTGTTGGTTCCTCTAGCATTTGGAGGAGGAGTTGTCTTCTATGCAGTCCAGGAACAACCTGGATTGCTGATGCCTTGCTGTGTTGTCCCTCCAGCAGATGTCAGGGTGGTTGAAATCCCCCATGAGGACCAGGGCTTGTGACCTGGAAGCCGCTTCTATTTGCCTGTGCAGAGCCTCATCTGCTTGGTTCTGCTGGTCAGGTGGCCTGTAGGAGACCCCCACAGTAATATCTCCTTCCCCTGTCTTGCCTTTAATTCTAACCCATAAACTCTCAACCAACTCAGCATGCCTCCCCAGGTGGAGTTCTGCTTATTCCAGCTGGTTGTTGACATAGAGGGCAACACCTCCTCCTCTCCTTCCCTGCCTATCCTTCCTAAAAGCTTATACCCGTCTATCCCTACGTTCCAGTCATGGGAGTCGTCCCACCAAGTTTCGGTGATGCCCACTATGTCATGGCGTCCCAGCATCACGGTGGCCCTTAACTCATCTTGTTTGTTGCCCAAGCTGCGTGCATTTGCATAGAAGCACTTCAGCTGGGCTGGCCCTGTCGTCCTCCTGTGCCAACTCCCCTTGGTTTCCACAGGGTGTCCTGGTGTGTCATTTGTGTCTTGCCTCAGGGCAGCAAGCTGAGAGCCCCTACTGGCTCTCCATCCCTCCACCTCAGGTGAACTGCCCCTCTGCTTGTCACAGGCCAGCAGGAGACCACCAACCCCTCCCCCTTCAAATCTAGTTTAAAGCCCTGTCTGTGAGCCCTGCCAATTCCTGCCCCAGGATCCTTTTCCCCCTCTGCGACAAGTGTGTCCCATAAGTTGTTTTTAGCTCTGCTGCCTTGAAAACCAAACCATGATTGTAGAACCCAAATCCCTGCCGATGGCACCAGTCCCTGAGCCATGAATTGACCTGTTGGCTCTTCCACAATGTTCCCTCATCCATCACTGACGTTAGAGGGATAGCAGAGAACACTACTTGAGATCCTGACCCCTTTAGCAGGTGCCCTAACGTTCTGAAATCTCTTTTAATTGACCGTGAGCCTCGCATTGTTGCATCGTCACTACCCACCTGAAAGACCAGCAGTGGGTAGTAGTCTGAAGGGCTCACAAGTTTGGGAATTTTGCCTACTATGTCCTTTATTTGGGCACCAGGGAGGCAGCAGATCTCCCTATGAAATGGGTCTGGTCTGCATATTGGGCCCTCTGCCCCCTTCAGTAGGGAGTCTCCTACAACGATGACCCTACGAGGTTTCCTTTCTGGACTAGTTTTGATAGCTGGCCTGAGGGAACCTGTCATTGGTGCAGCTTCTGTCTTCCTTGAGTCCTCATCCTCACCTATGACCTGCTCCTCCTGCAGAGCCTCATACCTATTCTGAACCTGCACTGTAGGCAGCGTGCTGCTCAAAGTAGCACGCTTGCTCCATCTGCCCTTCTTCCGTCGGGCAGAGACCTGCTCCCATTGGCCCTGCTCATGTGGGTTACTGCAGGGAGGCTGAGAGGCTTGCTGATGGGACGGTATCAAACTCCCTGCTCCACTGAGAGTTACCCCCTGGTTCTGGTTTGGTAGAAGTTAGATTGTGGGGATAGTCAGTGTTCCTTTCACTGTCTCTTATAGCTCTAAGCCTTTCTACCTCTTCTTTTAGTTCGGCCACCATGCTCATCAGATCGCTGATCTGCTCACAACTCACACAGGAGTTGTTCCTTCCATCCTCCATATCGAGTGCCAGGTCCCAGCACTCACTGCAGCCACCTGCCTGAACACCTGCATGCTTGTGAGTGGCCTCTGTTTGGGTGCCAACTGTTCTTCTACTAGCCTTACTAGCTGTTCTTCTACTAGCCTTACTTCTAGTAGTAACCATATTGCAGTAGTCACCCTCTGAATCACCCTCTGAATCACCCTCTGAATCTCCCTCGCCACCCGGCTTTTTTCCCTTTTTTTTTTTTTTTTTTCTTCTTTTTTTTTTTTTCTTTCGTCAGTAAGGAGGCAGGCCGAGCTCCTCGCTGCTGCCTGCTCTCAGCCACCGCTGGGGTATGTTTGGTTTGCCGCGGTTTCTACGGCAACCCCTCCCCTGCTACGTCACTGCCCTCAGGCACGTAGGCAACCCGAGCCTGCCGCCCCTCCTCCCCTCTCCAGGAGGTCCCGAGCCACCAGCCCCTTACCTCCCGAAAAGCAAGGAAAGCAAAGGGGAAAGCAATCTCTCCGAGCCGAGCTCCTCGCTGCTGCCTGCTCTCAGCCACACGCTGGGGTGCTGTGCAAGCCTACCAGGGGTAAGGCTCTGCTTGACCTCCTTTTTATAAATAGGGAAGGGCTGGTGGGAGATGTGGTGGTTGGAGGCTGTCTGGGGTCCAGTGACCATGAAATAATTGAGTTTTCAATATGCAGTCATGATAGAATAGAATAGAATAGAATAGAATAGAATAGAATAGAATAGAATAGACCAGACCAGGTTGGAAGAGACCTTCAAGATCATCGTGTCCAACCCATCAACCAATCCAATCCACCTAAACAACTAAACCATGGCATCAAGCACCCCATCAAGTCTCCTACTGAACACCTCCAATGAGGGTGACTCCACCACCTCCCCGGGCAGCCCATTCCAATGGGCAATCACTCTCTCTGTATAGCATTTCTTCCTAACATCCAGCCTAAACCTGCCCTGGCACAGCCTGAGTCTGTGTCCTCTTTTTGAGCGCTGGTTGCCTGGGAGAAGAGATCAACCTCCGCCTGTCCACAATCTCCCTTCAGGTAGTTGTAGAGAGCAATAAGGTCACCCCTGAGTCTCCTCTTCTCCAGGCTAAGCAACCCCAGCTCCCTCCCTTAGCCTCTCCTCATAGGGCTTGTGTTCCAAACCCCTCACCAACTTCATTGCCCTTCTCTGGACATGTTCCAGCAAGTCAACATCCTTCCTAAACTGAAGGGCCCAGAACCGGACACAGGACTCAAGGTGTGGCCTAACCAGTTGTGGTAGGGTGAGAAAGTTCCCCACACACACACAAAAGAATCCACAGCTAACTCAGCCAGAGAAGCAGATGAAAACTATATGTACAAGCAGAAATGGAATGCAATGAATATGTACAAAAATATACAGTATTTACAATATGTACAGAAATATACAGCAATGTATATAATACAGAAGACCCACAGCCGGACGAGGGGTGCCCCTCCCCGGCCATGATCCCCCTCCTCCCTCCCTACCTCCCTTTTTTTCCAAAAAGGGTTAGAGAGAAAGAGAAAGGTAATTAGGGAGAAAATAAATTCTGTTAGCTCAAAGCCAATGCAAGAGTTAGTTTTCTTATCTGGTTAGCTCTGTTAATCCGAGGTCACTCTGCTCTGCAGCAGTTACTTCAGCGAGAGAGAAGCAGACCAGCTCACAGGACAGAGAGAAGAACAGACTGACTCCAAACAGACTGAACCCAAAACTAAAAGTTGCATTATACCAAATTCTCCAATGAAATTAGTTTAGCATATCTTTGTTTTTGTTATAATCCCAAAACATTCAGCCAGTGTTCAGAAAGTGTCCATTTCTTAAAGGCACAGCCTAAACTGGTCACACCAGTGCTGAATACAAGGGCAGAATGACCTCCCTGCTTCTGATGGCCATACAGTTCCTGATGCAGACCAGGATGCCATTGGCCCTCCTGGCTGCCTGGGCACACTGTAGGCTCATGTTCAGCCTACCATCCACCAGTACCCTCAGGTCCCTCTCTGCCTGGCCACTCTCCATCCACTCTGACCCCAGCCTGTAGCACTGCATGGGGTTGTTGTGGCCAGTGTGCAGAACCCAGCACTTGGATGTGTTGAATCTCATGCCATTGAATTCTGCCCATCTGTCCAGCCTGTCGACGTCCCTCTGTGTGGTGGTTTGAACCTTAACTGGAAGTTAAGAGCTCAGGTGGGGGGCAAAGCTGAGAATCTCTCCCCCACTCCCCCTTTCCTCCCTCCCAACTGAGAGGGGAGAAAAGGAAGGAGCAAATCCACCAAACAATAATTTGGAGTTGGCTTGGAAGTAGAGAGGTACAGAGTTGTCTTTAAACAATATATATATATATATATATATATAACAATAACAGGAAAAGGTTCACAAGGGCAAGGAACAATGATGGATGGGAGGGGGACAAAAACAAGACCAGCCTTTCTCTGAGGAAGCATGGGGGCAGCAGGGAGAAGGATCAGGTCCAACCATGTGGCAGAGGAGCAGGAGGGCAGCTGCAGTAGCTCTCATCCAGCAGAGGCAGGAGCCAGAAAAGGGACCAACAGCTATGATGTCCTGCTTCTAATACCCTAGCTGGGCAGGGAGGGGGAGTGGAACAGACTCAGCTTCCCAGGGGAAAAACGCCCTGCAGGGAGTGAAAAGTACCTGCAAGCCCTCCACCCTCCTTTGTTTGTTTGTTTGTTTGTTTTTTCAGAAAAGGGCGTTAACCCACCACACTCTGCAAAGCTTCTCTACCCTCCAGCACATCAACATCTGCCCCCAGCTTGGTGTCATCCACAAATATACTGATGATGGACTCAATTCCCTCATCCAGATCATCAATAAAGATGTTTAAAGAGCATGGGGCCCAGCACTGATCCTTGGGACACACCACTAGTGACTGGCTGCCAGCTGGATGTGGCACCATTCACCACCACTCTCTGGGCTTGGCCCTCCAGCCAGTTCCTAACCCAACACTAAGATAAGAGGGGCAGCAACAAAGCCTCCACTCTGGACTTCTGGAGGGCAGACTTCAGGTTCCCTAAGGAACTGACTCAGAAGATACCTTGGAAAACAGCCCTTAAAATCAAGGGGTCCAGGAGGGCTGGGCCTACTTCAAGAAAGTAATCTTGAAGACTCAGGAACAGGCTGTGCCACTGTGCCGGAAAGTGAGCCGCTGGGGCAGATGGCCAGCCTGGATGGGCAATGAGCTTCTGGGTGAATGAAGGGAAAAAGAGATTGTGTATTATCTTTGTAAGGAAGGAGAGGTAACCCATGGAATGTTTAAGGATGTTGCTAGGTCATGTAGGAAAAATTAGAGGGGCGAAAGCCCATTTAGAGCTTAGACTGGACTCTGCTGTGAAGGACAACAAAAAAGGCTTTTACAAATATATTAATGGCAAGAGGAGAGGCAAGGACAACCTCCACTTCTTAGTGGACACAGAGGGGAATATTGTAACAAAAGATGAGGAAAAGGCAGAGGTACTTAACACCTTCTTTGCCTCAATTTTTAATAGCAGGACAGTTGTCTTCCAGACAACTGCACTTCCCTGATGCAGCACTTACAGGATGGCCAAGGGATTAGGCCCAGCCAGCATGGATTTAGGAAGGGCAGGTCCTGCCTCACCAAGCTGGTGTCCTTCTATGATCAAGTGTCCCACCTGGTGGATGTGGTGAAGGCTGTGGATGTACTCTACCTGGACTTCAGCAAGGCCTTTGACACCATCCCCCACAGCAAACTCCTAGCCAAGCTGGCAGCCCTCAGCTAGGAGAGGAGCACTCTGTGCTGGGTTAGGAACTGGCTGGAGGGCTGAGCCCAAAGAGTGGTAGTGAATGGTGCCACATCCAACTGGCAGCCAGTTACTAGTGGTGTCCCCAGGGATCAATGTTGGGCTCAATCCTGTTCAATATTGTTATTGATGATCTGGATGAGGGCATGGAGTCCATCATCAGTAAATTTGCAGATGACACCAAGCTGGGGGCAGGTATTGATTTGTTAGAGAGTAGGAGGGTTCTGCGGAGGGACCTTGACAGGCTGGACAAATAGGCAGATTCCAGTGGCATGAGATTTAACACATCCAAGTGCCAGGTTCTACACATCACCTTGGGAGTCATCTTTGCACACCTAGAGGATGGCCAAGGACTCAGGCCCAGCCAACAAGGATTTTAGAAGGGCAGGTCCTGGCTCTCCAACCTGATCTCCTTCTATGATTAGGTGACCCGCCTGGTGGATGTGGGGAAGTAAATTTGCAGACAACACCAAGTTGGGAGCAGGTGTTGATCTGTTAGAAGGTAGAAGGGCTCTCCAGAGGGACCTTGACAGGCTGAACAGATGGGTGGAGTCCAACATGATGGCATTCAACAAGCCCAAGTGCCAGGTTCTGAACTTTGGTCACAACAACCCCATGCAGCACTACAGGCTGGGGCCAGAGCGGCTGGAGAGCGGCCAGACAGAAAGGGAGATGGGGGTACTAGTTGATAGTAGGCTGAACATGAGACAGCAGTGTGCACAGGTGGCCAGGAAGGCCAATGGCATCCTGGCCTGCATCAAGAATAGTGTGGCCAGCGGGAGCAAGGAAGTAATTCTACCCCTGTACTCAGCACTGGTTAGGCCACGCCTTCAGTCCTGTTTCCAGTTCTGGGCCCCTCAGTTTAGGAAAGATGTTGAGTTGCTGGCATGTGTCCAGAGAAGGTCAACAAACGTGGTGAGGGATTGAGCTGGTGAGCAGAAGTCCTGCAAGGAGTGGCTGAGGGAGCTGGGATTGCTTAGCCTGGAGAAGAGGAGGCTCAGGGGAGAGCTTATTGCTGTCTACAACTACCTGAAGGGAGGTTGTAGCCAGGTGGGGGCTGGTCTCTTCTCCCATGCAACCAGTGACAGAACAAGAGGACACAGTCTCAGGCTGTGCCAGGGGAGGTTTAGGCTGGATGTTAGGAAGAAATTCTTCACAGAAAGTGAAAGCACATTGGAATGTGCTGCCCAGGGAGGTGGTGGAGTCACCATCACTGGAATTGTTTAAGAAGAGACTGGATAAGGCATTTGGTGCTATGGTTTAGTTGATAATTCTATTCTATTCTATTCTATTCTATTCTATTCTATTCTATTCTATTCTATTCTATTCTATTCTATTCTATTCTTGTGTTAGAAACACTGCGGCTAACAGGAACAAGGAGCAGATCATCACTCTGTACTTAATACTGGTGGGGCCACACCTCCAGTATTGCGTTCAGTTCTGGGCCTCTTACTGTAAGAAAATGCTGAGCCTTCTAGAGAAGGGCAATGATGCTCTTGAAGGGTATACACTACATGTCCTGTGAGGAGCAGCTGAGGAAGATTGAAATGTTCAATCTGTAGAAAAGGAGGCTAAGGGGAGACCTTATTGCTTTATACAATTATCTGAAGGGAGGTTGGAATAAGGAGGGGCCCAGCCTCTTCACCCTGGTGGCAATCAACAGGACTAGAGGAAATGATTACAAGCTGCACCAAGGGATGTTTAGGTGGCATATGAGGAAATATTTCTCCACCAAAAGGATTGTCAAATATTGGCATGGTCTTTCCAGGAGAGTGAAAGTTTCCCTGGAGGTGTTTAAGGGGCTTGTGTACCTGGTGCATAGGGACCTGGTTTAGTGTTGACCCTTCATTCCTGGGTCAAAGGTTGGTCTGAATGATCTTGGTCTGAATATTCTGTGATATGCATGACAAATCCACCATAACATTTTGGGTGCATCTCCTTCTTTGTGGGTGTTTTTTGTTGTTGTTGAAGCTTTGTGCCTTATTTTGGAGTTTAAGCTTTCTTGTGGTTTTGGTTTTTGGGTTTGGATTGGGTTTTTTTTTTGTTTGCTTGGTTTTTTTGGTATGCAGTAATGAAAGCCAGAAATGAAAGTCAGAATCCTACTCATCTGGTCTTTATAATTTTTACTTCATATCCTGGCTCCTTTACCAAAATGGATGGAAATAGTTCCTTTTTGTCCTGCAGTTGCTTCTGGTAGTAGTACACTTCTGACTGAAATGCCTGGGATAACACCAGTGCAACAATTCAGAACAAGAAAAGAGGCAGATTGTGAAGAAAACTCACAGTGCTTTAGAAACTTTTGTGTTATTAATTGAATAGGATAGGTTTATCATAGCACATTTGCTGAAGACAAGAAATGGTGCAACTCTTATGTGCAAGTAAGTATATGCATCAGGACAACAGGTTCCCTCCTGATGTAGTGGGCTTGGCTGAGCTGGAGTTATTCTCCTCAGAGCATCTTTCCAGAACTGTGTTCTGCAGCGCTGTAACTGGGTGTTTATAACACAGCAGTGTTTTGGCTACTGCTGAGCCAAGAACCCAGGCTGTGCTTTTCCAACATTGCCCTGCCCTGAGAGTATGCTGAGAGGTGGGCAGGATTTTGGAAGGGATCACAGCTGGACTGGATGACCCAAATTGACCAAAAGGTTATTCCATGTCATACCAGCCTACCAGGGGTAAGGCTATGCTTGACCTCCTCTTCACCAACAGGGAAGGGCTGGTGGGTGATGTGGTGGTCGGAGGGTGTTTAGGCACCAGTGACCACGAGATAATTGAGTTTTCAGTATTCAGCCAAGCCAAGAGGGGGAGCAAGAAGACTCTGGACTTCCAGAGGGCAGACTTCAGGCTACTCAAGGAACTAACTCAGAAGGTTCCTTGGGAAACAGCCCTTAAAAACAAAGGGGTTCAGGAGAGCTGGACCTACTTCAAGAAAGAACTCTTGAAGGCGCAGGAACAGGCTGTGCCAGTGTGCTGGAAGATGAGCCGCCGGGGCAGACGGCCAGCCTGGATGGGTAATGAACTTCTAAAGGAACTAAGGGAAAAAAAGAGGGTGTATTATCTTTGGAAAAAAGGGGAGGCAACCCATGGAATGTTTAGGGATGTTGCTAGGTCTTGTAGGAAGAAAATTAGGGAGGCAAAAGCACATTTGGAGCTCAGACTGGCCTCTGCTGTGAAGGACAACAAAAAGTCCTTCTATAAATATATTAATAGCAAGAGGAAGGGCAAGGAGAAGCTCCACTCCTTGGTGGGCATGGAGGGGAATATTGTAACAAAGGATGAGGAAAAGGCAGAGGTGCTTAACACCTTCTTTACCTCAGTTTTTACTAGCAGGACAGAACGGTTTCCAGACAGCTGGCCTGCAGAGCTGGCAGAAGGAGCCAGGAAGCAGCATAGTTTTCCCCTGTTCCAGGATGGGAAAGTTAGAGATCTTCTCAGCCGCTTGGACCCCCACAAGTCCATGGGACTGGATGGGATCCATCCTAGGGTGCTGAGGGAGCTGGCGGATGAGCTGTCCAGGCCGCTCTCCATCATTTTTCAGCAGTCCTGGTTCACTGGAGAGGTCCCAGAAAACTGGAAGCTGGCCAACGTGGTGCCCATCCATAAGAAGTGCCAGTTGGAAGAGCCGGGGAATTATAGGCCTGTCAGCCTGACCTCAGTGCCAGGCAAGATTATGGAACGGGTCATCTTGAGTGCGATCACACAGCACTTACAGGATGGCCAGGGGCTCAGGCCTAGCCAGCATGGATTTAGGAGGGGCAGGTCCTGCCTGACCAACCTGATCTCCTTCTATGATCAGGTGACCCGCCTGGTGGACGTGGGGAGGCCTGTGGATGTGGTCTACCTGGACCTCAGCAAGGCCTTTGACACAGTCCCCCACAGCAAACTCCTGGCCAAGCTGGCAGCCCATGGCTTGGACAGGAGCACACTGCGTTGGGTTAGGAACTGGCTGGAGAGCCGAGCCCAGAGAGTGGTGGTGAATGGTGCCACATCCAGCTGGCGGCCTGTCACTAGTGGTGTGCCCCAAGGATCAGTGCTGGGCCCCATGCTCTTCAACATCTTTATTGATGATCTGGATGAGGGCATTGAGTCCATCATCAGTAAATTTGCAGATGACACCAAGCTGGGGGCAGCAGTTGATCTGCTGGAGGGCAGAGAGGCTTTGCAGAGGGACCTCGACTGGCTGGACAGATGGGCAGAGTCCAATGGCATGAGATTGAACACATCCAAGTGCCGGGTTCTGCACATTGGCCACAACAACCCCAGGCAGCGCTACAGGCTGGGGTCAGAGTGGCTGGAGAGCGGCCAGGCAGAGAGGGACCTGGGGGTGCTGGTTGATGGGAAGCTGAACATGAGCCAGCCGTGTGCCCAGGCAGCCAAGAGGGCCAACCGCATCCTGGCCTGCATTAGGAATAGTATGGCCAGCAGGAGCAGGGAGGTCATTGTGCCCCTGTACTCTGCTTTGGTTAGGCCGCACCTTGAGTACTGTGTCCAGTTCTGGGCCCCTCAGTTTAAGAAGGACATTGAGACACTTGAACGTGTCCAGAGAAGGGCAACAAGGCTGGTGAGAGGCCTTGAGCACAAGCCCTATGAGGAGAGGCTGAGGGAGCTGGGGCTGTTTAGCCTGGAGAAGAGGAGGCTCAGGGGCGACCTCATTGCTCTCTACAACTACCTGAAAGGTGGTTGTAGCCAGGAAGGGGTTGGCCTCTTCTCCCTAGCAACCAGCACCAGAACAAGGGGACACAGTCTCAAGCTGCACCAGGGGAAGTTTAGGCTGGAGGTGAGGAGAAAGTTCTTCACCGAGAGAGTGATTCGTCATTGGAATGGGCTGCCCGGGGAGTGGTTGAGTCGCCGTCCCTGGAGGCGTTCAGGAGGGGACTGGATGTGGCACTTGGTGCCATGGTCTAGTTGTGAGGTTATGGTTACAGGTTGGACTCGATGATCTTCAAGGTCTCTTCCAACCTTGGTAATTCTATTCTATTCTATTCTATTCTATTCTATTCTATTCTATTCTATTCTATTCTATTCTATTCTATTCTATTCTATTCTATGACATCACCTTAGAT
The DNA here is from genome assembly GCA_033816785.1 of Picus viridis. Lineage (NCBI taxonomy): Eukaryota > Metazoa > Chordata > Aves > Piciformes > Picidae > Picus > Picus viridis. The sequence continues at coordinate 57,426,539 of CM066606.1, forward strand.
GTAAGAAGTGAAAGAAGGAACTGTGGGGATATTTGGTGATAATGTCTGTCTTCCAGAGCAACTGTTATATGTGTTAAAATCTGGCTTCGTGGGGGTGACCAAAGATTATCTGTGATGGGAAGTAGAGCCTAACATCTCTCTTTGCTTTTGCTTCTGCATGCATTCTTTGTTTCTGTTTAGCATTGTTAAATTGCTTCTACCTTATTACAGGCTTTTTGTTATATTTTCCCCTCTTCCATGTACCCCTAAGAAGGGGAGAGATAGAGTGGCTTTGGTGAGAATTTGGCCCCTAGCCAGGGCCAAACCACCATGCCTGGTCACATTGAGGGCTGATGCACCATGCAATCTCTTGCTTTTGCCAAAGACAGGAAGAGTCTCAGGAAGATTATCAGAAGCTGGAGCCAGGAGAAGACAGGGTACAGAGACAAGAGCAAGTGAGACTGATGGAATCAGGCTGCTCCCAAAGCAGGCCTGTGCCTTACAAAAGAAAGACAGTTAGCAATTTTATAAGGTCACTCAAAAGCTATAGTGACATCTTCAAACTTGGGTGCCAGAAGTCATGGTTCGTAAACACAGACTGTATGTATCCTCAACAGAGAAGTGAGCTGTTTCTCACTTCAGAAAACAGGCTTGTTCTGACTACCTCAAGGAGGACGTTAGGTACTTAATGTCTATCTTAAGAGGATCTCACGCTGTTATGCACCTAAATGCCACCAAAAGGAATAGGTTTTATCTCTCCAAGCACCTTTGGAAGCTCCAGCATCACAGACAAAATTATAATAGGAATTCTAGTTGTAGCAGTAGCAGAGGAGTCTGAATTTCTTCTTACTTCCAGTAGGATTTGTTTAAAACCACATTTGAGAGAAATGTGCTTCAGTTCCTTCATTCAGCACAGTGTCTAAGACTAGTTTTCCTGATGTCTGAATTACATAAAGGAAGTACAGGGATTTATTTCCGAAAGGACCTGAGTGCCACAATTGTTAGCTGAGCAAACATTCTTAAGAGTAATTTCTGCAAGTCGATGTGTTCAGTTTTGGGCCCCACACCACAGGAAAGAAAGGATGTTGAGGTGCTGGAGTGTGTTCAGAGAAGGGCAATAAATCTGGTGAAGGATCTAGATAACATGTCTTAGGAAGACCAGCTGAGGGAATGTAATGAAGAGGTTATTAATATTTGGGTTATGCAAATATTAAATATAAAAAATAAATCTTGATTGATATGCAAAAACATTAATTACCCTTTATCAATATTTATATGCAGGTTCTAGTGCACAGTCATAATAATATCCCATAAACTGGCATAAATTTGAACCCAATTAGAAAAATTACAAAATAGTTATTCAATTAAGAACTGAGAGTTGCAGTTCCACCACTTGTCCACCATATGGTGGCTCAATAAGATGCTGGCAGCTGCTAATACAGCTATGAGAAGTGTGTCAGGGCATGCAATCAAAGGAGCCTTTCAGAGACTTAAATCAATTAAGATCACAAGTTATGACTCTTGGTGTTGCCAGAGTGCTGCTTATAAGGCATGTTACAATTCCATGTGAGCTGAAGTTGTGGAGATTTAAACTGAGCCATATCTGGGGCTGAACACATGAAACTGTAAAGATACAGTGTATCACTTGTTGCTAAGCTAGTTGCCTGGGCTATGACTGATGCTGGCTCCAGGGAACCTGGCTGGGGCTGCAGTTGCTGTGACCAGTCCCATGCCCAGATCCCAGGCATGGTCCATTCTGGGCAGCAGCAGTGGGGGCAGCGTCCTCCTCCCATAACTGTGAGAGAAGATGAGATGTAGGCTTCTAATGACAGATTCCCCTGGAACAGGCTCTCTCTCTCGTGGCTCACTCAGCACGGCAGTCCCTGCGGGGGCTGGCAAGACGCTGTGGGGGAAGGGGGTAATGCAGCTTTTCTCTGTCTTGGCTCAAAATGAGCAAGCAGGTGATTCTAGCTGGTGGCAACTGTGTTCCCTTTTCTAAGGTTATGAGCCATGTGGGACACTCACAGGTAGTTCTGATACTGAATCACCCTGGGTCAGCTTTTGACTTAGAGGGCTGTGGAGCAGCACAGGCAGGTGGGTCGTCTTCTCCTGTGATCTGCAGGGTCACAAAGGATGCAGCAGATTGCAATTCCTGCTTTGTGAGCTGGTACACAAAGGGTTGTGGCTCACTGGCATGCAGCTCGTGGCTGTGGCAGATGTTTGGACTTGTCAAGGTTCAAGCTAGTCCTCCTACCTTGACTGGGTTAAAGCTTACCCTTGGGAGTTCAGTCTCTTTTAAGATGTGGTGGCTCTTTTCCTACCAACAGGACTGGAAGATTGCAATGCCAGGCTGCAGTGAAGTGAAGGACTTCTTCTGGGCTTCTGGGTAAACTGAGACACTTCCCAGGCTGCAGGTTTCTCTCCAGACTGCAGAGGCCAGCAGAATGCGTGCAAGTGAACAGAATTAATAAAAGCAATATCTTAACAGCAAAAGCAGAAAGCAAAGAGCTGAGGCAAAGAGCAAAAAGCAAAGAGTGACTTATTTACAATTTGGGGTGTACTTATATATTAATTGAGCTTTGTATTGGACCAATGGTCAACTGTGATAGGTACTGTTATGAATATACTAGTGATTCTGTGATTTGTGTTAAAGGTATAAAATTCAGAGTGTACTAAGATTAAGGGTCAGGAGCTTGCAAGAGCCTGTTTTGAGGACAAAGGGAAAGCTGCATATTTTACAGACTTAAAGAGAGACTGTGTGTTTGGCTAATTGGAGACACCAAGGCTGAGGAGAAGCTGTATTAAGATAAACACCCGGTTCAATCCAGAACTGAGAATTTGTTTTCTTTAGATAAGAAGCCTGGACAAATGAGCTTGGGGAGGACCCTTACCATGCAGAATGCGCATGAGCAGGGATTCGATCACCTATTCTGAAAATTCCTTATCATATGCCTGCCTTCTATTTAGTATATGTTTGTTTATGTAGATGATGTAGCTATATAAGATGAAAGCTATTGTGTAAGTGCTGTGGGGGTGAGGTTTTGTACCCTTGCAAGCCCAACCAGTTGCTTTGCTTGCTTTTATTGCCTTTTTATGGTCTTCTATTGCCAATAAAATTGAGACCAGAAACTTTTACCTGGAATCATCTGTAACAAGTACCTTTTAGCCTATGACCAAGAACGTGGCTGGAGTTATGCCCAAACTTGGAAAGAGCACGGGTATGGCATGAGCGTCCCATATGGTGGGCACATGATGTTGTTTTCCCTAAAGAAGGCAGGCTGGGTTGTTTACTGCATCTGGCTGGCACGCTGGTTCTTTGTTTACTTGGCTCTGGACTGACTACGCACTCCAGAAAGGAGGGGGATGGGGAGGATATAAGCAAATATGTTGGGATAAGTTCTTGCAAAATCTGGGGCACAATTCTGGGCATAGGATGCCTTCATGATAGAGTGTGGCAGTTTTAGGCTATGCCTTTAAAAGTTAGCTGCAGATTTTGAGCAGAGAAAGTGGAGAAATATAAACAATTCACAGCTGGGTGTAAAAAGGAAAACAAAAGATTATTCTAAATGAATTTCATTGGCCAGATGTGCGAGATGTACCCTAGCAATCTCACACATTCCATTTCATTCCTTTCCTTCTTCTGTGGCTGTTTGGCAGCTTCTTCTCAGCTGGGAGGATTTAATCGCTGCTAGCTGACCTTGGGACCTGTTGAGCCACTTGGACACTCCTAAGTCCATGGGACCGGATGGGATCCATCCTAGGGTGCTAAGAGAGCTGGCAGATGAGGTGGACAAGCCACTCTCCATTATTTTCCTCCAGTCCGGGCTCACCGGTGAGGTCCCAGATGACTGGAAACTAGCCAATGTGATCCCCATCCACAATAACTGCGCACCTGAAGGACGGCCAAGGGCTCAGGTACGGCTGACATGGATTTAGGAAGGGCAGGTCCTGCCTGACCAACCTGATCTCCTTCTGTGATCAGGTGACCCGCCTCGTGGATGTGGGGAGGTCAGTGGATGTAGTCTACCTGGACTTCAGCAAGGTCTTTGACACCGTTCCCCACAGCGAACTGCTGGCTAAGCTGTCAGCTTGTGGCTTGGACCGCAACACTCTATTCTGGGTTAGGAACTGGCTGGAGGGCTGAGCCCAGAGAGTGGTGGTGAATGGTGCCACATCCAGCTGGTAGGCAGGCACCACCAGTTTTGCCTTGAGAGCTGACCCAAGCCAGTGATCGGGACCGCCCCACTTGGATCATGAGCTTTCTGCTTGGGTTTTGCTTTCCTTTCGGGGCTTTGCGGGTCAGGAGGACTCAGGGTTAGCAGGGAGGTCCAACAGGATCATGCTCTTGCGAGCCTGCTCGGGAACAGGAGTGTGACGTCAGCCACGGGAGGTTTAAATCCCGCCAGGGCAGTGCACGCAATGCCATTTTGGCTTGAGAGCCTTCCTGCTGCCCACAAAACAAAGAAACAAAAAAAATTTTCTTTTTTCAATCAAACGGTTAACCATGGTTGTCACTCAGACAAAGGGTAGAAAAACACAGCATCTACCCAGACAGACTTGCTGCATCAGCATGCAGAAGTCCAGGCTGCCGGCTGCAGAGAGTGCTTGAGCCTGGCACTTGGAATAGAGGGGGAAGGAGAGAACACCTCTGTCAGGTGTGACCAGGTGAACTTTCTGCTCAGTCTGGTGGCACAGCTGAAGGACGAAGTGGCCAAGCTGAAGGAGGAGGTTTCTAGGCTCAGGTCAATAAGGGAAAGCGAAAAGGAGTTAGATATGTGGGAGAAGGCTCTGCAGATCTCCCCTGCTGAGGGAAGGGTCCCTGGAAAAGGGGAGGGATGGATACAGGTCCCTGCCAAGGGTGGCAAGGGAAATCCATCTGTGCCCTCTCCTCCTTCTCCTCCGCTGCCCTTGCATAATAAGTATGAGGCCCTGCAGGCAGAGGATAGTGGGGACGAGAGGGCTGAGGAGCAGCCATCTGGGCGGGAGCCTAAGGCCTAGTGGTCCCCACCAATTATAATGACCAGCTCCACAAAGAAAAGGAGGAGGGTTATAGTTGTTGGGGACTCTCTCCTGGGGGGTACTGAGGGACCCATATGTCATCCCGACCCATCCCACAGGGAGGTCTGCTCCCTACCCAGGGTGCAGGTCATGGACATTGCAAGGAGACTCCCAAAGTTAATCCACCCCTCTGACTATTACTCTCTGCTGATAATACAAGCTGGGAGTGATGAAATTGACAAGAAGGGCACCAGGGCAGTTAAAAAGGAGTTCAAGGCCCTTGGACAATTGGTTCATGGGGCAGGAGCTTAAGTGGTGCTCTGCTCGGTTCCCTCAGTGGCCGGGGAGTACACTGAGAGGAACGGGAGAACCCACACCATCAACAGTTGGCTCAGGGGATGGTGCCAGCAGCAGAATTTTGGTTTCTTGGATCATGGGGCAACTTTTTACTGCACCCAATCTGCTGGGACCTGATGGGGTGCGATCATCTAGAAAGGGTAAGAGAGTCCTAGCACTAGAGCTGGCAGGGCTCATTAAGAGGGCTTTAAACTAGGTCTGAAGGGGGTGGGTGAGGAAACCAGTCCCTCTGTAGATGAAGGAGTGGGGTACAGGTTAGGGTCAATAGAGAAGTCGAGAGCCCAGCTGAAGTGCATGTACACCAATGCACGCAGCATGGGCAATAAGCAAGAGGAGCAGGAAGTCCTGGTCCACCAGGGTGACTATGATAGAGTCACCATCTCAGAAACATGGTGGGATGACACGCACGATTGGAGTGCTGCACTGGGGGGTTACAGGCTCTTTAGGAGAGACAGGCAAGGGAGAAGAGGAGGAGGGGTGGCTCTGTATATTAGGGAGTCACTCTCTGCCACAGAATTTGAGGTGGAAAATGAAGAGGTTGAGAGTCGGTGGGTTAAAATCAGAGGGAGGCCTAACAAATCTGACATCCTGGTTGGAGTCTGTTATAGACCACCCAACCAGGATGAGAAGGCCAACGAATTATTCTATAAGCAACTGGAGGTTGTTTCAAGATCATTGGTTCTTGTCCTTGTGGGTGACTTCAACCTGCCAGATACCTGCTGGGAATTTAACTCAGCAGAGAGGAGGCAGTCCAGAAGATTCCTGGAGCGCATGGAGGACAGCTTCCTGATGCAGCTGTTAAGTGAGCCTACCAGGGGTCAGGCTCTGCTTGACCTGCTATTCTCCAAAGGAGAAGGGCTGGTGGGAGACGTGACCGTGGGAGGCTGCCTGGGGTGCAGCTACCATGAGAGGTGAAGTTTTCAGTATGCAGGGAGATATGGAGGAGCACCAACAGAACCTTCACCTTGGACTTCCAGAGGGCAAACTTCAGCCTGATTAAGAAAATTGTTTGCAAAGTTCCCTGAACAAGTGAGGTGTACAGGATGGTTGGACTTATTTCAAACAGGAGGTCTTGAAGGCACAGGAACTGGCAGGATTTAAGAGGAAAAAAGAGGCTGTATCACCTTTGGAAGGAGGGGAAGGCTTCTTGAGGTATGTTTAAGGCAGTTGTTAGATTATGTAGGAAAAAAATTAGAGAGGCAAAGGCCCAGTTGGAACTGAAGCTGGCCACCTCTGTGAAAGACAATAAAAAGCATTTTTACAAATATGTTAACACTAAAAAGAAGGGCAAGAAGAACCTCCACTATTTATTGGACCTGCAGGGGAACACGGTGACTGAAGATGAGGAAAAGGCTGAGGTCCTGAACACCTTCTTTGCCTCAATTTTTAACAGCAAGGCAGGAGGAGTTCAGGACGAGTGGCCTCCTGAGCTGGATGATGGGGTTAGGGGGCAGTGTAATGTCCCAGAAATCTATGAGGAATTAGTTCGGGACCTGCTGAGCCACGTGGATACCCACAAGTCCATGGGACCGGATGGGATCCATCCTAGGGTCCTGAGAGAGCTGGCAGATGAGCTGGCCAAGCCGCTCTCCATCATTTTCCTCCAGTCCTGGCTCACCAGTGAGGTCCCAAACAACTGGAAACTGGCCAATGTGATCCCCATCCAGAAGAAGGGTAAGATGGAGGAACCTGGAAACTACAGTCCAGTCAGCCTGACCTCAGTGCCAGGGAAAATGATGGAGCAGATTATCCTGGTGGCAATAACTGCACACCTGCAGGATGGCCAAGGGCTCAGGTCCAGCCAAAACGGATTTAGGAAGGGCAGGTCCTGCCTCTCCAACCTGATCTCCTTCTATGATCAGGTGACTGCCTGGTGGATGTGGGGAAGCCTGTGGATGTGGTCTACCTGGACTTCAGCAAGGCCTTTGACACCATCCCCCACAGCAAACTGCTAGCTAAGCTGTCAGCTCGTGGCTTGGACAGCAACACTCTGTGCTGGGTTAGGATCTGGCTGGAGGGCCGGGCCCAGAGAGTGCGTGAATGGCGTCACATCCAGTTGGTGGCCAGTCACCAGTGGTGCCCCCAGGGATCAGTGCTGGGCCCCATCCTCTTTAATATCTTCATTGATGATCTGGATGAGGGCATTGAGACAGTCATCAGCAAATTTGCAGATGACACCAAGTTGGGAGCAGATGTCAGTCAGGAGACAGAAGGGCTCTGCAGAGGGACCTCAACCAACTGGACAGATGGGCGGAGTCCAATGGGATGGAATTCAACAAGTCCAAGTGCCAGGTGCTGCACTTTGGCCACAGCAACCCCATGCAGAGCTACAGGCTGGGGTTGGAGTGGCTGGAGAGCTCCCAAACAGAGAGGGACCTGGGGGTGCTGATCAACAGCTGCCTGAACATGAGCCAGCAATGTGCCCAGGTGGCCAAGAAGGCCAACGACATTCTGGCCTGCATTAGGAATAGTGTGGCCAGCAGGAGCAGGGAGGTCATTGTGCCCCTGTACTCTGCTTTGGTTAGGCCGCACCTTGAGTACTGTGTCCAGTTTTGGGCCCCTCAGTGTAGGAAGGACATCAAGACACTTGAACGTGTCCAGAGAAGGGCAACAAGGCTGGTGAGAGGCCTTGAGCACAAGCCTTATGAGGAGAGGCTGAGGGAGCTGGGGTTGTTTAGACTGGAGAAGAGGAGGCTCAGGGGCGACCTCATTGTTCTCTACAACTACCTGAAAGGTGGTTGTAGCCAGGAAGGGTTTTGTCTCTTCTCTCTAGCAACCAGCACCAGAACAAGGGGACGTAGTCTCAAGCTGCACCAGGGGAAGTTTAGGCTCAAGGTGAAGAGAAAGTTCTTCACCAAGAGAGTCGTTCGCCATTGGAATGGCCTGCCCGGGGAGGTGGTGGAGTCATCATCCCTGGAGGTGTTCAAAAGGGGATTGGATGTGGCACTTGGTGCCATGGTCTAGTCATGAGGTCTGTGGTGACAGGTTGGACTCGATGATCTTTGAGGTCTTTTCCAGCCTTGGTGATACTGTGACACTGTGATAAGAACTAACAGTTTTCCTAGCATCTTTCTCTCTTTTCTTCTAATTATATAGTGAAAGGGTTGTTAGGGGATAGCGGAACTCTTTCCCCAGTCTTTCTGGGATACCAGAAGGTGTTCAGGGGGCTTTCTGTGTTGTTTTCTGATTGCGAATACCTGTATAATATTGTAAATACTGTATATTTGTACGTATCACATTCTATTGTAGCATGTAGTTTTTGCTTGTAAATACAGCTTCCATTTGCTTCCCAACTGAGTCATCCATGCTTTAGTTAATGTAGTGGGAAATTCTAAACCATCAGATAGAGAAAAGGGGTTGTTCAGCCTCTGGAAAAGGGGGCTCAGGGGAAACCTAATTTTTCACTACAATCTCATGAAAGGAGGTTGTGATGAGGAGGGTGTCGGGCTCTTTTCCCAAGTTACAAGTGAAAGGTCGAGAGGAAATGGCCTCAGGGAATATTTAGATTACATATTAGAAAAAATTCCTTCACCAAAACAGTAGTGAGGCACTTGAACAGGATGCCAAGGAAAGTGGTTGAATCACAGCCTCCAAAGGTGTTTAGCAAATGTGTAGATGTGATGTCTAAAATGTCTTTAAAAAGAGACAAAAAAGATGTTAGATGTTACATTAACTAAAGTATACTTTTTAAAATGAAAACCTATTTACCACAAACCTTACCTATATTACATAGAGATCTCTTGAAATGCCATGGCACACAGTCATAGAATAACTTATTCTACTTAAACTCATCCATTATCACTTATATCTTATTATTATTATAATGTTTATTATAATAAATTGCTAATTATAATAGTATATGAAAATTATTATTTGCTTATCATCTTATTATTATTACTTGATATACCTTGTTATAATTACTAAATACTTATCCTGAGTACTCACTATACATTATGCTTACTGTTAAAACTTAACTTTTTAAAATATCAAAATCACAAATCTTTAAAGCACCTTATAATCAGAAATAATGAAATTAGCACTGTTGTTTTAAATCAGGACACAACTTTTGTAGTCAAGAGAGTCTTATCAGAAAGAGAAGTGGGGGAAGGGAAAGAAGGTGGGGGAAGCTGACAGGCTCAGCAAAGCTGCCATAGCTACAGGGGAGGGGGAAAAAGGTGGGGAGAAGGGGGCGGGGAATGATGCTGAATTCACAGTAGCTGCCCTTCCTGGCAGCCTCCAGCTGAAATGCAGGATTCCTCGGTGTCACAGAGAGTTCAGTGGGAGCTGATAACAGTGACTTTGAGGTTAATTGGTGTTTTTGAGCCTGAAACTTGAGTTACTAAGAGTGGGCGCCATTGTTTCTTCTCCACTCCCTATCACTGGATGTTAGTGCGTGCAACTTATAGTAGCATTTCCCAAAGAACACAAAAGTATCTGGCAATCAGTGTTTCTTACAGGCTTCTAGGACACTTATCATCTCCCATGTCATACTTATTGTTTAAAATGTTCCCTCTGTCCACAATTAAAATGTGTTGGAGAACTTTTAAGACTTTAGCTTTGGGGGGGGCTGGTCTAGTGGTGTGGGGAGTAGTGAGCTGCTGTTGTTGCCGGTCCGGTGCCAGCACCTGCGTCAACATTTGCAGATGCTTATTTTGAAGATATGAGTAAAGAGTCCCAGTATTGATTCCCAGTATTAACTTGATTCCCCATTATGTGCTCTCCAAAAGAAGGCACCAACCCCCAGGGAGGCTCCAACCACCCAGTTTCCCTGACTACTCACCTCTGCTTTGCAGTTCTGCAGATTCTCTTCTTCTTTATTCCTTTTCTTCTCTTGGGCCCTGACTTTTTTATCTTGCGCCTCCTGCACTTCTTTTTTCTTGGGCTCCAACACTTTTTTTTTCTTGCACCTCCCACGCTTCTTTTTCTCAGGCATCAACCCTTTTTTTTCTTCTGGCAAATCTACCAGCATAAAAGTCAATAGTCACAGATACTAATCTAAAGGCTACCATTTATGACGTTGACAAAGACAACCATCTCCGCAATCCCATAGAAGTGAAATTTCTTCTTGTTAGTGCAAGTGGAAGTCATAAGGAATAGTTGCTCATGGTGCATATTGGGGTCACCATTTGCTGTAATATAGGTGTTCTATTCACCCCTAGCAAAGCTTTCAGGACAAGATGTAAGCAGGCGAAGACCTTTATCACGTTGTACAGCAAAGTTATATAGTCTATCAGAAGGCACATGTGTAACATCTTAATTGGTCATTTTCTACTGGCATTCATGTAATTAAGGCATACAATAGGTCAAAATAAAAACCAAATATTTTAACACATCCAACCAAATTCTGCCTAATTTCTCTCCTTCAGTTACAAGATGCTTACATTCTTTTCTAAGTCAAAGACTAAACATAGCCTTCTCTAATTCGAGCAAAGGCAAATCTCCATAGCCTTCCAAAGCTAACCAAAAACACCCTTCTCCTACACTTAGGAGCATAGTTAATTGGTGGACTTGGCAGTGATATATTAACAGTTGGACTCAATGATCTTAAAGGTCTTTTCCAAACTAAAGAATTCTCTGATTTTATGTTCAGCATAAACTACTGCTTTTAAACTGCAGACCATTACATTATTATGAATGAAAGAGCCTTAACTGCATTAAGACCTTCATATCTGGTTACAACAGAAGTATTGAGGTTTACTTTGAATAAGATGCAGCACTTCCTCCAGAAAAGGAAAAGCTTTAGTTTTTTTACATAAAGTTCTTCTTCTATTTATATTATTAACCAAAGGCACTTACTGTAATGCAGAGTAGCAGGAACATTACCCAAACCACTCTGACATGAATCAGCTCCCCGATTTTGCAGATTATAGTTATTTTATCAAATAAAATTATAACATCAATAGATGCAACACACACATATACAAAATGAATTTACAGCAGAAAATGTAACTGCTCTTAGCAATATGTATAAATGAATCATTAAGGTCAGAGCAGGCATTTTCCTAGTACCATGAGCGAAAAGCAAGTGCTAACTGCATCAAAGCTAGTGAACCTGCAGTTAAACCATCAGTCACAGAGACTACTCTGGGCTTGTGAAAAATGCCTTTACCCACCCTGAAGTGAGAACAGGATAATGGTGCTTACACCAGCTAAACAACTCTGTCTCTATCACCAGTCACTGAATTAATACAATAATACAATACACCAGGTTGGAAGAGACCTTCAAGATCATCGCATCCAACCCATCAAACAATCCAACCCACCCAACAACTAGACCATACAGCCAAGCACCCCATCAAGTCTTCTCCTGAACACCTCCAGTGAAGGTGACTCCACCACCTCCATGGGCAGCCGATTCCAATGGCCAATCACTCTCTCCGTGTAGAACTTCTTCCTAACATCCAGCCTAAACCTGCCCTGGCGCAGCCTGAGACTGTGAATAAGACAGTCTTCAAGCAGAAGGAGAGGTCAAGCAGCAGCCCTGTCCTTTCTTCCTGCTTTCTCTTGTGTACACGTGGCTGGTTTGCATATTTAAAATAAGGCCCTTTCTCCTCTTTGTTTGGATGGAAAGCACAGTTGGATTTTTATCTTGTGCTCAGGCTGTGAAGCAGCACTCCAAAGCTGACTGGCCCACTTTTTCCCCACACAGCAAACTGAGGTTATAGAGCGGCTGCTAACACTTTAACATCCAAGTGGCAAAAATAACAAATGTGTTTGTGGATCTACAAATGGGTAAGATGAGCTTCACCTTTGTTATGATCGGTAAAAGGCTATTAAATATTCAATAAGTGGGGCAATTAATAAAAATATTAATAATTTTATTAATCATAAAAATCCCTCAAAAAAATAGTAATAAAACTGGTTCAAAATGTTTGGTTGTGGAACAGATATCTCACCAGCAGGAACAAGTAACAATTTAAACAATAAGTACAAAAATCCAGAAACAACAAACAGCACTTTAAACTGCAAAGAAAAAAGGAGCATCAGCAACGAAGTTGGCGATTGCCCACAAGGGTGGGGAACTCCAGAATTCCCTTCAATAGATGTTCATAGAAATCTGATTCCATAATTACTCACTGGTCCTGGCACCCTGCGGTACACATGGGATTTAAACCAAAATGACGTTGACCATGTGGAAGCTGCAGGAGCACAGTTTCACTCTCTGTTGGTGTCTGCAGCTTGTTGCTGAGACAGGATTTACTCCCAAAGGCTTTGTAGCTGAAAGCTTTGTAGAAAAGAGATTCTTCTGCTGCAATTCTTCACAGCATCAATTGTTGCCTCTCCCAATAAAACAAAACTGTCCCATGCACTCAGCTCTTCCAGGATTTGCCTCTCGGCCCAGCAAGATGCATCTGTCTGCTCCTGGGCTTTACAACGCTAAGACAGCGAGGGGACTTTGCAGTCCTGCTCTGGATAAACTGAAACACCATTCGGCTTCCAAGCGAGGCTTGTGATTCCTTCCAGAGCGTGGAAAACTGCAAGGCAAGGCTCTGGCTTTTTGGGCTGGTACTTATCATAGAATCATAGAATCATAGAATCAGTCAGGGTTGGAAGGGACCACAAGGATCGTCTAGTTCCAACCCCCTGCCATGGGCAGGGACACCCTACACTAGATCACGCTGGCCAGAGCCTCATCCAGCCTGGGCTTAAACACCTCCAGGGACGGGGCCTCAACCACCTCCCTGGATAACCCATTCCAGGGCTTCACCACTCTCATGGTGAAGAACTTCTTCCTCACATCCAGCCTGAATCTCCCCATTTCCAGCTTCATTCCGTTCCCCCTAGTCCTATCACTACCTGAGATCCTGAGAAGTCCCTCCCCAGCCTTCCTGTAGGCCCCTTCAGATACTGGAAGGCCACAATGAGGTCACCTCAGAGCCTTCTCTTCTCCACACTGAACAGCCCCAACTCCTTCAGTCTGTCCTCATAGGAGAGGTGCTCCAGCCCTCTGATCATCCTCGTGGCCCTTCTCTGGACACGCTCCAGCACCTCCATTTCCCTCTTGTAATAGGGGCTCCAGAACTGGATGCAGTACTCCAGGTGGGGTCTCACCAGAGCTGAGTAGAGGGGGAGAAGCACCTCCATTGACCTGCTGGTCACACTTCTCCTGATGCAGCCCAGGATCTGATTGGCTTTCCGGGCTGCAAGCGCACATTGAGAGCTCATGTTGAGCTTCTGGTCCACCAGCACCCCCAAGTCTCTCTCCTCAGGGCTGCTCTCCAGCCAGTCCCTGCCCAGCCTGGATTTGTGCCTGGGATTGCCTCGACCCAGATGCAGGACCCTGCACTTGGTCTTGTTGAAGCTGATGAGGTTGGCTTGTGCCCACCTCTCCAGCCTGTCCAGGTCCCTCCGGATGGCATCCCTTCCCTCCAGCGTGTCCACTGCACCACACAGCTTGGTGTCATCAGCAAACTTGCTGAGGGTGCACTCGATGCCACTGTCCATGTCACCCACAAAGATGTTGAACAAGACAGGTCCCAGGACTGATCCCTGAGGGACTCCGCTTGTCACTGGCCTCCATTGGGACATGGACCCATTGACAGCCACTCTTTGGGTGCGGCCATCAAGCCAGTTCTTTCTCCATCTAGTGGTCCATCCATCAAACCCATGTGTCGCCAGCTTGGAGACCAGGAGGTGGTGCGGGACAGCGTCGAAGGTTTTGCTCAAGTGCAGGTAAACGACATCAGTTGCTCGCCCCTCATCTATTAATGCTGTCACCTGATCATAGAAGGCCACCAGGTTTGTCAGGCAGGATTTGCCCTTGGCAAAGCCATGCTGACTACTCCCAATCACCTCTTCACTATTCTTCTGAGTCATTAGTGCCTCCAGGAGGATCTGCTCCATGATCTTTCCGGGCACAGAGGTGAGACTGACTGACCTGTAGTTCCCTGGTTCCTCCTTCTTGCCCTTTTTGAAAATGGGAACAATGTTTCCCCTTTTCCAGTCTGTGGGGACTTCCCCACTCTGCCATGACTTCTGGAATATAATAGAGAGAGGCTTGGCAACCTCATCTGCCAGTTCTCTCAGCACCTGTGGGTGTATCCCGTCGGGTCCCATGGACTTGAACACTTTCAGGTTCTTCAGGTGATCACGAACCTGAGCTTCACTTATGATGGGCAGTTCTTCCTCCCCGTCCCTGGCATCGTCTGCCATGACACCAGGAGTGTGGCTGGAGGCCCTTGCAGTGAAGACTGAGGTAAAGAAGTGATTGAGTACCTCAGCCTTTTCCACATCACTTGTGATTAATTCACCACTTTCCTTTCTGAGGGGGCCCACACCTTCCCTAGTCTTCTTCTTGCCATAAACATACCTATAGAAATTCTTAGTGCTCCCTTTAACCCCCTGGCTAGATTCAGTTCAAACTCTGCTTTGGCTTTCCTAACCAGGCCTCTTGCTGCTCGGGCAGCTTCCTTATATCCCCCCTGTTCTAGCTGTCCTTCCCTCCACTTCCTGTAGAGTTTCTTTTTAAGTGATAGTGTGTCCAGCAGCTCCTTGTTCATCCAGGCAGGCCTCCTAGCATTCCTTCCTGCTTTTCTCCTTGTGGGTATACATAGCTCCTGGACACAGAGGAGGTGGTCCTTGAATACTGACCAGCTGTCCTGGGTCCCTCTTCCCTTCAGGGCTTCATCCCACGACACTTTGGCTAGCAGATCCCTGCAGCGATCGAAGTCTGCACACCTAAAGTCTAGGGTTGTAAGCTTAGAATATGTCCTCCTGATTGCCCTGAGGATATTAAATTCAACTGCTTCAAGATTATAGATTTCTGCTTATAGATTTCCTGAGACAATAGTGGCCAGTGACAACACAGATTGAGGGATAAAACCCTGACACTGTAACCTATAGAAAGACTTTTCTCCAAACGTGGCCAAAAGCACATCCACCCGGCCCACTCGGGCTCCAGGACATGTTCAGACAAGCGTGGGCAATGAAAACACAGACCTGAAAACCCTTAAAAACCAGACCTACTAACTCCTGCGTCAGCGTCTGGTTCAGAGCATTTTTGAGGCTTTTTGTCCCTTCAGGACAACCTTGCACATCTAATCCTCATCTTCCCCATAAAAATGTGTAAAAAAACTATTCCTGAGCTGGAGCACATTAATCTTGACTTCGGCTCAGAGTGCCTTTTCCAAGTCACTCTCACTTCTAACCAGAGTATAGAGCACAAGTTGTTTGGTTCATGCCCAGAGGTGTGGACATGTGACTGAAACACTGTACAAGACTGAGCAACATTGGCAGACCTGAACTCCTTAGCTAGAAGTTAATCTAAGTCTCTGGAAGTGCTCATGAGTAATTGCAGAGACAACTTCCTCCCAAAGGCATTTGTGAGTTATCTGTTCTTTTTGCTAGCCTCCAGCACAAGCTAACTGTTAGAAGCAATTCCCCTTGGACTCTCTACTCCTACTGCTAGCCAGAACTGAATTTATTTTTTATTTCTTTTGGAGGATCAATTAAATGCCAGTTTATTCCCATTTCCTGCCTGAAATCTACCCAAGAGTTTCAGGGTCATCCAGTAGCAGGATGGATCACAACTATTCAAATTAAATCCCTGCTATACAAAAGATTAATCTGTCTTCAGTGATGCAGTTGAGCACAGTCATATTGGTGCTTCTCAGATATATTGCCAAAGCCTGTTATCTCTTCAAGTACACACATATGCAGATCCTCACCCCATTTCTCTCTCCTTAGTGGAAGTTAGAGTAGCAAGCATCCAGACTGAATTCTGTTGAGATCCCAAGCCTTCAGTATACACCTGTTTTGTCAGTGCTTACATATGGCCAAGCCCAAGTATTTTCAGGGTTGGCATAATTTTGTTAATCTATTCTATATCTTTATTGATGATATTTATCTATATCTTTATTGATGATCTGGATGAGGGCATTGAGTCTATCATCAGTACATTTGCAGATGACACCAAGCTGGGGGCAGCAGTTGATTTGCTGGAGGGCAGAGAGGCTTTGCAGAGGGACCTCGACAGGCTGGACAGATGGGCAGAGTCCAATGGCATGAGATTGAACACATCCAAGTGCCGGGTTCTGCACATTGGCCACAACAACCCCAGGCAGTGCTACAGGCTGGGGTCAGAGTGGCTGGAGAGTGGCCAGGCAGAGAGGGACCTGGGGGTACTGGTTGATGGGAGGCTGAACATGAGCCTGCAGTGTGCCCAGGCAGCCAAGAAGGCCAATGGCATCCTGGCTTGCATCAGGAACAGTGTGGCCAGCAGGAGCAGGGAGGTCATTGTGCCCCTGTACACTGCACTGGTTAGGCCACACCTTGAGTCCTGTGTCCTGTTCTGGGCCCCTCAGTTTAGGAAGGATGTTGACTTGCTGGAACGTGTCCAGAGAAGGGCAACAAAGCTGGTGAGGGGTTTGGAACACAAGCCCTATGAGGAAAGGCTGAGGGAGCTGGGGTTGCTTAGCCTGGAGAAGAGGAGACTGAGTGGTGACCTTATTGCTCTCTACAACTACCTGAAGGGTGGTTGTAGCCAGGCAGAGGTTGGCCTCTTCTCCCAGGCAGCCAGCACCAGAACAAGAGGACACAGTCTCAGGCTGTGCCAGGGCAGGTTTAGGCTGGATGTTAGGAAGAAGTTCTACATGGAGAGAGTGATTGCCCATTGGAATCGGCTACCCGTGGAGGTGGTGGAGTCACCTTCACTGGAGGTGTTCAGGAGAAGACTTGATGGGGTGCTTGGCTGTATGGTCTAGTTGTTGGGTGGGTTGGATTGTTTGATGGGTTGGACGCGATGATCTTGAAGGTCTCTTCCAACCTGGTGTATTGTATTGTATTGTATTGTATTGCTACTATAACTGAGGCTGTTTCTGCCTGCTTACATGCTTTACAGTCTCTTCACTGAGATGACTCAGCTTGGGTGTCACAACAACCCAATGCAGTGCTACAGGCTGGGTTCAGAGTGGCTGGAGAGCAGCCAGGCAGAAAAGGGACCTGGGGGTACTGGTTGACAGCTGGCTGAACATGAGCCTACAGTGTGCCCAGGTGGCCAAGAAGGCCAATGGCAGCTTGGCCTGTATCACAAATAGTGTGGCCAGCAGGAGCAGGGAAGTCATTGTGCCCCTGTACTCAGCGCTGGTTAGGCCACACTTTGAACACTGTGTCCAGTTTGGGTTTCTCAGTTTATGAAGGACATTGAGACAGAGGTCTTGGGTGACAGGTTGCACTCAATGACCTTTGAGGTCTCTTCCAATCTTATTGATTCTATGATTATATGATACTTGAATGTGTCCATACAAGGGCAGCAAGGCTGGTGAGAGGTCTTGAGCACAAGCCCTATGAGGAGAGGTTGAGAGAGCTGGGGTTGTTTAGCCTGGAGAAGAGAAGGCTCAGGGGAGACCTTATTGCTATCTACAACTACCTGAAGGGAGGTTGTAGCCAGGAGGGGGTTGGTCTGTTCTCCCAGGCAACCAGCACCAGAACAAGAGGACACAGTCTCAAGCTGTGCCAGGGTAAGTTTAAGCTTGAGGTGAGGAGAAAGTTCTTCACAGAAAGCATGATTCCCCATTGGAATGGGCTGCCCAGGGAGGTGGTGGAGTCACCATCTCAGGAGGTGTTAAAAAAGATAAGATGTGACACTAGGAGCTACAGTTTAGTTGCCAGGTGAGGTTAGGTATTAGGTAATAGGTTGGACTTGATGATCTCTGAGGTCTTTTCCAACCTGGTTGATTCTGTGTCAAGAAGATTTTGGTTCCATTCATGTTATGGAGAGAACAGTTCTCCAGTACAGTGAGCAGATCTTTACCTTTCATTGTCTTTACCTCAACTGACAGTGTTACTGTGAATCATCAGAAAAACAGAACCTTGTCCTTCTTCAGGGTTCTGCTGAGGCCAAGGTTCTGCTTCTTTAGCTGTTAATATCTGCTACAACATTTACAGTTGAATTACAAAAATGAGAGATAATAAGGTTTATCTCTCGTAGTTAATGCTATTATCTTGCAAATTATCATCACTGTGCAAGCCAAATCACAGCTTATCACTCTTGTAACGATTACTCAGACCCATAGCCCCATAATCCTTTCAGCCTCAAGACAAAAAGGAATATTATTAAAGACACCTGCAAGCATAAGATATTTTGATAAATGAAAGACTTGTAGAATGTCAAATGAAAGCTGGAAAATGGCCGCAAAAATCAGCCCAAATTCTGGGGCACATAAAGTACTTTATCTAAAGCTATAATAAAGTTTTGCATAATACATTGCTCAATCTCCCTGAAGAAATTTTAATATATATATATATAAAAATTAAAAACAAACAAACAAAAAACACTAAAAAACTATCCAGAATATAAAAAGTCATCTATAATTTCTGGTGTGCTACCTTGAAACACAGTGCCTCAGGATGGCCTGGTAGCTGAGCATACAAGTCACAATACATGAGTTGGCTTCAACTAGTTTAGAAATCAGGAGTCATAACTTTGAGGAAGCCATTTGTACTTCTTGTTTGTCTATCCAATAATGATAGGTTTGTCTCCACATCACACAGAAACAAGATTTTAGAATGTATTTAAATCCTTGTTACTCTGAGTTCACAGTATGCTTTGACAAATGAATTTAGAACCCTGGAGATAGATGCATAAGATGGAATAATCTTTCCTAGATTGTGCAGTGTTTTAAACTATCCATCAAAGAAAATGATTCACTGTCATCAAGATCAGTTAAAAAATGGCAAAGCTGCAAGACTGATCTGAACCTTTCTACCAAAAAAAGTCTGCTTTATTGAAGTACATATTGCAAAAGAATTTTACTGCAAAAGGGATTGTTATGGGATATAGAACTTTCAACTATAAAAAAGGTAGTGTGACCCAATAAAAGTCAATAGTGTCCACATACAGTGAAAATGGTTCAGACAACTCTATTTAAAGATAGTCTCAGCAAAAAAAGGAGAATGTGCTCCATACCACATTCATCTACAAAAAGATGCGCTTGCTAATATTTTTCCTGCTCTGTGGTTTTGTTTGTAAGGAGTGCAGGGTCATGATGCCAATTCTCCTCCCCTTTGTTCTTCATCCCTTCATAGGTAGACTGAGGTTCTACTGCCTGGATTTTATTGTCTGCATAGAGACAGGGAGATGCATTTTTCCCTTTGGGTTTTACATACAAAAATAACCAGTGATAATAATGTTATAGAGAGTGTAGTAATTTGGTTCACTAGATGGCAATCAGAAGTAGTTCTACTTTGAGATAAGCAAAATATTTTGGTATTTCCTGTGGGTTTTTGGCCATTATGCCATAATGCACCCCCAGTCAGGTCCACAGAAGCTCAGGGTTTAATTTCTCTAGCTCACCATTTATGAGTTTGCATAAATTCAGCATAGTAGAATTAAACAGCATTTCTCTACAAAGACAAGAACTGAGAAAAAACTTCCAGAAAAAAAAAAAAAAGAGAGAGAGAGAGAGAGAGATTACTTGTATTATGCCTTCAATTAATTTTAAATAAAGTTTTCCTGAGAGGTGGCAGCTGGTGCTGGTGCAACTCCATGAGCTTCTCTCAGGTGGCACAGAACTTCTCCCACCAGGGTGGCTGACTCCATTGATATAACAGAAACATATGGATATGAAACATATGGATATGAAAAGATTAGACTCTGCTTGATGGCCACTGCAGAAGACTTTTAGAATATAGGCCTATAATACTTTGTGACAGATACTAATGGTCTTATTACTTACATGCAAATCAGAAGAGGCAGTCTGGGCCACATTGCTCTAATGAAAAATCACAACCTTGCCAAGGCTTGGGAAGTGTTCTACTGTCTCTTTCATGTCTTTTCAGCACTAATGGGCTCAGAGTTGTTTTGGTAACTATGTTTTGATTAATGCAAAAATTGTTCTAGAAGAAAATCCTGAATGCTTCCTGAAATTTAAAAGCAGATTCCATTACATCAAACCAGGAATATTAAAGGAGTAATCAAAATTATTCATAATTCTCTGAGTTGGATTCCATTGAACTAATGCTGATCTGAAGCCATAGAACCAGGGTCTCAAGTTTTCAGCCTGTGATTTTAATTTACTATGAGAAAAACTGATAAGTCAAAACTAAACTGTGATTTTAAAAGACATAGAACCATAGAATGGCCTCAGTCAAAGGAAACTTAAAGACCATCTAGTTCTAATGCCCCTGCCATGGGCAGGGACACCTCCCATTAGTTCAGGCTGTTCAAAGCCTCATACATCCTTCCAAGGACAAGGTGTCAACAACTTCTCTAGGCAACCCATTCTAGTGTCTCACCACCCTCATAGTAAAGAATTTTTTCCTAACATCTAATCTAAATCTATTGTGTTCTAGTTTAAAACCATTGTCCTAACACCATATACCCCCTCTCCAGTTTTCCTGTAGGCCCCTGTCAGATACTGGAAAGTCACTACAAGCATTCCTCAGAGCCTTTTCTTCTCCAGGATGAATAGACACAACTCCCTCAGCCTGTTGTGGTGGGTTAACACCCATTCTGAAAAAACAGGGTGGAGGGCTTGCCGGTGCTTTGCCTCCCTGCAGGGTGCTTTCCCCCTGGGAAACTGAGTCTGTTCCACTCCCCACTCCCTGCCCAGCTAGGGTATAGAAAGCAGGACATAGCAGTGATTAGGCCTCCTTTTTGGCTCCTGCCTATCCTGGACAAGAGCTACGACAGCTGCTTTCCTGCTCTTCACAGTATCACAACATCACAGTATCACTAAGGTTGGAAGAAACCATGAAGATCATCAAGTACAACCTGTCAGCACAGACCCCATGACTAGACCAGGGCACCAAGTGCCACGTCCAATCCCCTCTTGAACACCTCCAGGGACGGTGACTCCACCACCTCCCTGGGCAGCCCATTCCAATGGCAAATGACTCTCTATTGACCCTAATATGTACCCCACTCCTTCATCTACAGAGGGACTGGTTTCCTCACCCACCCCCTTCAGACCTAGTTTAAAGCCCTCTTAATGAGCCCTGCCAGCTCTAGTGCTAGGACTCTCTTACCCTTTCTAGATGATCGCACCCCATCAGGTCCCAGCAGATCGGGTGCAGTAAAAGTTGCCCCATGATCCAAGAAACCAAAATTCTGCTGCTGGCACCATCCCCTGAGCCAACTGTTGATGGTGTGGGTTCTCCCGTTCCTCTCAGTGTACTCCCCTGCCACTGAGGGAACCAAGCAGAGCACCACTTGAGCTCCTGCCCCATGAACCAATTGTCCAAGGGCCTTGAACTCCTTTTTAACTGCCCTGGTGCCCTTCTTGTCAATTTCATCACTCCCAGCTTGTATTATCAGCAGAGAGTAATAGTCAGAGGGGTGGATTAACTTTGGGAGTCTCCTTGCAATGTCCATGACCTGCACCCTGGGTAGGGAGCAGACCTCCCTGTGGGATGGGTCGGGATGACATATGGGTCCCTCAGTACCCCCCAGGAGAGAGTCCCCAACAACTATAACCCTCCTCCTTTTCTTTGTGGAGCTGGTCATTATAATTGGTGGGGACCACTAGGCCTTAGGCTCCCGCCCAGATGGCTGCTCCTCAGCCCTCTCGTCCCCACTATCCTCTGCCTGCAGGGCCTCATACTTATTATGCAAGGGCAGCGGAGGAGAAGGAGGAGAGGGCACAGATGGATTTCCCTTGCCACCCTTGGCAGGGACCTGTATCCATCCCTCCCCTTTTCCAGGGACCCTTCCCTCAGCAGGGGAGATCTGCAGAGCCTTCTCCCACATATCTAACTCCTTTTCGCTTTCCCTTATTGACCTGAGCCTAGAAACCTCCTCCTTCAGCTCGGCCACTTCGTCCTTCAGCTGTGCCACCAGACTGAGCAGAAAGTTCACCTGGTCACACCTGACAGAGGTGTTCTCTCCTTCCCCCTCTATTCCAAGTGCCAGGCTCAAGCACTCTCTGCAGCCGGCAGCCTGGACTTCTGCATGCTGATGCAGCAAGTCTGTCTGGGTAGATGCTGTGTTTTTCTACCCTTTGTCTGAGTGACAACCATGGTTAACCGTTTGATTGAAAAAAGAAAATTTTTTTTGTTTCTTTGTTTTGTGGGCAGCAGGAAGGCTCTCAAGCCAAAATGGCATTGCGTGCACTGCCCTGGCGGGATTTAAACCTCCCGTGGCTGACGTCACACTCCTGTTCCCGAGCAGGCTCGCGAGAGCATGATCCTGTTGGACCTCCCTGCTAATCCTGAGTCCTCCTGACCCGCAAAGCCCCGAAAGGAAAGCGAAACCCAAGCAGAAAGCTCATGATCCAAGTGGGGCGGTCCCGATCACTGGCTCGGGTCATCTCTCAAGCCAAAACTGGTGGTGCCTGGCTACCAGCTGGATGTGGCACACACCCGGATACATCCCATCCCCACCTGAGGGTGGGCCCAAGACCCCTAGGGCTCGTTCTTCCCCCACCACCACTGCTAGGCTAGTCTCAGCTGGCCAGGCCCGAGACCGCCCATCCCCCTGGCCTTGGACCTAGCCAGGCCCAAGGCCGGGAGACATCTCCCCCAGTTACCGGGTGCTGGTGAGGGAAGAAAGAGAAAGAGACGGACCCCACGCTAGATCTTATAGCGGTGCAGGGGGTGTGGTAGGAGATACACGGTTTTCCTGTGTCCACCCAATGGGCTGGACTTCTGGACACAGGAAGTGTGCCATGCATCATAAGGGCACCCAGCCCAAACCACCACACGCCACCCCTTATCTCATATCACAACCTCTGCACCCAAACACATCATCAAATTAAAAGTCTCCTGATGACGTGTCCAGCAAGGTCCATATCTTCTTCTGGGCGTCCACCCAAACAGTCTCTCTCAGGCTCAAGCATCAGTCCAGTCCAGTTCTTCCTCTTCCATCCAGTGGAACCTCCCAGCGATGCAGAGCTCACTCTTCTGCAGTGCAGGTTCTCCATGGATCCGTTGGACATCCTGGCCACCTGGAAAAGCCTCACAACCTCTCAGCCAAGCTCTTCTTCTCACCCACATTTAACTCAGTGGCATATCTCCACCCCTGGGGCAAGCCAGTCGGAACAATCCGGCCCCACGACTGCTTTTTCCAATCCAACCAGGGTGCCGCAAACCGACCACCTCCGACCATGGTCCAGGCTACCCAAACGCCTATCAGGGTACTTCGCCCCCCACCGGGCATTCCCGTACCAAGGCGCAACAACATCCGGCTGCACACCCCGCCCCCCGGAGGAGGGAGGGGCTGCAGCACAGCCCAACTGAGAGGAAGGGAGGCGGAGCCAGGTGCTCGGTGCCATTTTCGGTACTGTCCGAACAAATCAGGGAGATTAGAGCCAGGCCCATCGCAGCCCGAGTGCCCGGGCAGTGTCCGCTGCCACCGCCACTCAGCATACAGCAGGGCCCGGCCGCCTCTAACGCCACGGTACAGGATCAAAATCACCTCCACCCCTCGGGCACTCAAACAGCTTCCCCAGCGAAAGCCACAAGCGCGTTCTCAGAGCCTTTGAAAATGGCTTTCCAGCTGGGGTCCCCGTTCACCCCTCTTGGGTTTCAGGAGCTAGCTCGCCCGCCCGCCCGCTGCAGCTGGCTCTATCCTCGCAGCGAGAACGGACCTCATTTGACCTGCTCGCCGCTGCCCCTCCCCCGCTTCACCCCCGCCGCTTCTACCGCCCGCAGAGAGGAAAGGGTGGAGGAGGGGCAGGTCCCGCATTCTTAAGCGGTACCCCCGACACACCAGGTGTCCCCCTGCAATCCACAAGAACCCACACAATCGCCCCAGCAACAAAGCTTGAGCCCCACCTTGCCAAACTGACGCCCAGAACTACATTTAAACTATTCATCTTTTGCAATCTGATCTGCAGTTTGCCACACCAACCAGCCCCACACTGGCACACCAAAAATGTAGTGGGTTGAGGCAGCCCCCTCCCCACCACAGGCAAAATAACTATTCTGACAAACGGATTGCAGAAGTGATGGAAAAGTTTAAATAGGAAAAAGGTGAAGGTGCACAAAGGAACCAGAAAACAGTGAAAGAAGAAACCCCAAAACACACCCGGATGAACCCCATCCCCACCTGAGGGTGGGCCCAAGATCCCCAGGGCTCGTTCTTCCCCCCACTGCTAGGCTAGTCTCAGCTGGCCAGGCCCGAGACCGCCCATCCCCCTGGCCTTGGGCCTAGCCAGGCCCAAGGCCGGGAGACGTCTCCCCCAGTTACCGGATGCTGGCAAGGGAAGAAAGAGCAAGAGGTGGACCCCACGCTAGATCTTATAGCGGTGCAGGGGGGTGTGGTAGGACATACATGGTTTTCCTGTGTCCACCCACTGGGCTGGACTTCTGGACACAGGAAGTGTGCCATGCATCATAAGGGCACCCAGCCCAAACCACCACACCAGTGCAGAAGCACATCGCATGCATTAAGACACAGCTTTGTTTGCAGCTTTGAGTACAAGTGAACTTCCATTTGAAGGGACTCAGGGTATCACAACAAGCTGACGTGTAGCTGCTGGCGAGGATTTCTTTGTTTTTGCTATTGGATTTGTCCTATTATTTCATGGAGTGACATACCAGCTCTTGTCATCTTCACTTCTTTCCAAGATGCACAACTGCAGAAAGCTCCTCATCGAGCAGTAGGTTCAGTTCAGGACAGAGTTTAAAAGTCCTCCATGAAATTCCTGATTTCACAGGTGATCTAAGGAAAATGTGGTTCAACAAGCCATTGGCTGTGTGATCACACCTGACAAAAATATATAACAGTTTCAACTTTCCCATATATATTAATCTGAAAATCTTACATAATGCTTAAAATTTCTGCCATTTCACAGAATCACAGAATGTTAGGCTTTGGAAGGGTCCTCCAGAGATCATCAGGTCCAACGCCCCTGCCAAAGCAGACCCTCCTAGGGCAGGCCACATGAGAACACATCCAGGGTGGCTTTGAGGGAGATGGTGGAATCACCATCACTAGAGGTGTTCAGGAAGAAACTGGATGGGGCACTTGGTGCTGGACTTTCAAAGGTAGAGCAATATTCTTGCTGATGCTGCAACATAAAAGCTTGGACGGTTCTTTTCTGGAGATACGTGTTTGCAGGAACAAGAGATATTTTTCAGAGGAAATTCCAAAGCTAATCCCTTAGGAAGCAATGTCCAGTAGGGCAGGACCTACTTCAAGAAAATAATCTTGAGGGCTCAGGAACAGTCTGTCCCAATGTGCTGGAAGATGAGTCAATAGGGTAGAGAGCCAGCCTGGATGGGCAATAACCTTCTGAATGAATTAAAGGGAAAAAAGAGGGTGTACCACCTTTGGAAAGGGGGGATGCAACCCAGGAAATGTTTAAGGATGTTGCTAGGTCATGGAGGAAAAGAATTAGAGAGGCAAAAACCCATTTAGAACTTAGACTGGCCACAGCTGTGAAGAACAACAAAAAATCCTTTTACAAATATATTAATGGCAAGAGAAGGGGTAAGGACAACCTCCACTCCTTAGTAGACATGGAAGGGAATTCAGTAATAAAAGATGAGGAAAAGGCAGAAGTACTTAACACCTTCTTTGCCCCAATTTTCAATAGCAGGATAGGTTGCCTTCAGGACAACTGGCCTCCTGAGCTGGCAGATGGAGTCAGGGAACAGTATAGTTCCCCTGTAATCCAGGAGGAAGCAATTAGAGAACTGCTGAGCCACTTGGATCCCCACACGTCTATGGGACCAAAGGAGATCCATCCTAGGGTAATGAGAGAAATGGTAAATGAGCTCACCAAGGTGCTCTCCATCATTTTTCAACAGTCCTGGTTCACTGGTGAGGTCCCAGATGACTGGAAGCCAGCCAGTGTGATGCCCATCTACAAGAAGGGAAACAGGGAATTACAGGCCTGTCAGCCTGTCCTCAACGCCAGGCAAGACTGTGGAACAGGTCATCTTGAGTGCAATCACTTTATTATGTACATAGTGTTAAACTGGTAAATATGCTACCTCTCAAGCAGTACTTTCCAAAGTAGATAAAATATGAATTGTCACACAGAAAAGCTACTTTCAAAAAGATGATATATTCACACACTGTTTTCCTTATTCTTTGTAATGACAAAGCTAATTATTTCCAACATCAAATATTTATAGAATGCGTGGACCACCACAGAAGTAGTTTTATGTTCCCAGCTGTTGCAGCATAAAGTGGAATAAAGACCAGGTCTTGAGCACACCTAATTCAATAGGATCCAGCGTGAGGTTTAGACTGGATGTTAAGAAGAAATTCTTCATAGAAAGAATGGTTGCCCATAGAAAGTTGCCATGACTGGAGATGTTTAGGAGGAGACTTGATGGAGTACTTGGTGCCATGGTTTAGTTGATTGGATGTGTTGGATGATGGGTTGGACACGATCTCAAAGGTCTCTTCCAACCTGGTCTATTCTATTCTATTCTATTCTATTCTATTCTATTCTATTCTATTCTACACTATACTATACTATACTATACTATACTATACTATACTATTCTATTCTATTCTATTCTATTCTATTCTATTCTATTCTATTCTATTCTATTCTATTCTATTCTATTCTATTCTATTCTACTGTGTCCAGTTCTGGGCCCCTTAATTTATGAAAGACATTGAGATACTTGAATGTGTCCAGAGAAGGGCAACAAGGCTGGGGAGAGGTCTGAAGCACAGTCCTACAAGGCTGGATGAGGCTCTGGCCAGCCTGATCTAGTGTGGAGTGTGCCTGCCCACAGCAGGGGGGTTGGAACTAGATGATCCTTGTGGTCCCTTCCAACCCTGACTGATACTATGATACAAGGAGAGGCTGAGGGAACTGGGGTTGCTTAGCCTGGAGAAGAGAAGGCTCAGCGGAGACCTTATTGCTGCTACAACTACCTGAAGGGAGGTTGTAGCCAGGTGGAGGTTGGTCTCTTCTCCCAGGCAACCAGCACCAGAACAAGAGGACACAGTCTCAAGTTGCACCAGGGGAAGTTTAGGCTCGAAGTGAGGAGAAAGTTCTTCACAGAAGGAGTTACTGGCCATTGGAATGGGCTGCCCAGGGAGGTGGTGGAGTCACCATCCCTGGAGGTGTTCAAGAGGGGATTGGATGTGGCACTTGGTGCCGTGGTTTAGTAGTCATGACGTCTTGGGTGACAGGTTGGACTTGATGATCTTGAGGTCTTTTCCAACCTCATTGATTCTATGATTCCATGATTCTACCCCACTAGTGCAGAGCTGTCATCTGAAAATACAGATTTTTTTGTGTGTCACGTTAATCAAAAATACCTGTCCATACAGAGGAGAATCAAATAAGCAAGTCTGAGCAAGAATCAATTCCAAGTCTGGGAACCCTCTTTAAGTGCACAGCAACTGGTATCCAGCTCCTCATTGTCACTCTGAGTCCTGCCAGGGGATTTCTTTTATAGTGAAAAGAATTTTGTACCATACAAGAAAAACAATATCTGGTTCATCAGAAAAAGAACCTGACACAGTGCACTCTGACCTGGAGGAATTTTGCCAGTGATTTACAAAGCATTTCCAACACCTATTGATTTGCAGACACCTTAAAGTTTTCCCATCAACTGGAGGCCACCACTGAGCAAATGCCAAGAGCTCACACAGGCAATGCCAAGAGACTCTTTCCTTAATTACTTTTCCCTGAGTCATTAGCAGTGCTCCAGGCATGCCTCCTCTGATAGATTCTGTGGGCCACAGGATGAAAACCCACTGAATTTTCAAGAGACATCAGAGAAGAGCCAACAGTAGTAGCTATCAACAAGTGATTGCAGATAAGTTAGAATAGAATAGAATAGAATAGAATAGAATAGAATAGAATAGAATAGAATAGAATAGAATAGAATAGAATAGAATAGAATAGAATAGAATAGAATAGAATAACCAGGTTGGAAAAGACCTTTGAGATCATCAAGTCCAACCTATCATCCAACACCATCTAGTCAACTAAACCATGGCATCAAGAACCTTATCCAGTCGCTACTTAAACACCTCCAGTGATGGTGACTCCACCACCTCCCTGAGCAGCCCATGCCAATGGCCAATCTCTCCTTCTATGAAGAACTTCTTCCTAACATCCATCCTGAACCTCCCCTGGTGCAGTTTGAGTCTGTGTCCTCCAATTGTCCCCACTACGGCTTAGCAGCTGCCTCTGCAGGTGGAAGAGTCTGGACAATAGCATTTGTTATCCATGGTGTTCCATCCTCTTAGCTCCTAGGTGAATAGGAGATTTTAAAAGCAGCATTTTGGCCACCAAGGCCAAAATTAGTACAGACTAAGAAAACCATCTATTTGTATTGATGTTATTTATTACCATTGAGCTTTTGTAAAGTTCATGCCTTATAAATAAAGGCTTTTAGAACTAGGATTTTTTAATGCCTGACATCTTTTCCCAATGGGCCATTTAAGCAACCACTGAAAAGAAAAGCATAAGTCCTGTTGAATTAACTTTTCATCTCAGTCTTGAAAGAGTGGTTTCCACTGCAACTGAAGAAGAAAAAATACCCAAAATTACACACAAATGCCTAAACCCTAACATTTTAAAAGCAGTCCCAATGACTGGTAAATTACTGTAGGCTTCTTTTTCACCCTCTAAGAAATCTCAGTACACTTCATATCAATCTGATTATTAAATATTTTTTAAATAAAAAATAAATAACCACATAATCAGAAGTGCATAATCATGCCCTGCAAACATTATTGCACACAATTACGGTGTGAATTTTCCTTCCAGTTTAGCACTCAATATGTGAGTATTTATCCTCACAATATTCTTCCAAAGACCTGAAGCAAAGACAAACTGAAGGTAGGAAGACAGAAGGATGATACCCTTGGTTTAAAAAAGGAAACAAACCTATCTTTAAAGGTTTATATTCCCATTGTCCTTACCCCCAGTCTGTACTGTTTGAATTTTATAGCATGCAGAGATGACTGAGTAATGCAAGAAGCTATTCAGTAAGTTCTTCAAATTAAATGTCTGCTTTCACCTCACTGCTACATAATGTTGGAGGTGGGTGTGGAAGGGTTTCTTTGGAGCATAATTACAACTACTAATTTACTAATACGTCCTTTTCTCTGCCCAATTCACAGAAAATGCCAGGCTGTTAAAAGCAGGGAGATTAAAGCAGTCTTTTTTAAAGAGACTAATGAAAGTTCTGCACCACACAAGATTACTTAGGCCCCCACAGAGCAACTGAGCAAACAAAAGGGTTTTTTTCAGTGGGTAAAACCTTACTCGAGGGCACATTCAGGGAGCAGGAGCAGGACGTCCTACTTCACAAAATCACAGAGTGATAGCAGTTGGAAGACCTATGGAGACCACATAATGCAAACCCCTGCTAACACAGGTTCTTCTAGATCAGGTTGTACAGGAGCACATCAAGGCAGGTTTTGAAAGTCTCCAAAGAAGGAGACTCCATAACCCCTCTGGGAATCCTGTTCCAGGACTCCATCAAAGTAAGAAGGTTTTTCCTTAAGTTCAAGTGAAGCCTCCTGTGTTGTCCTTTATGCCTATTGACCTTGTCCAACACTGGGCATCTGTCCTGTCACGGAGCATCAAGTCACTGGGAACTTAAAACATCCAGTGAGAACTTAACCCACCCAGGCCCAGGAAGAGGGCTGCTATCAGAAAGATTCCACTGGTAATTCATTCCCGAGCAGTGGATGCCCTTTGACATAAGCCTCAGTGTACTGCTAGCAGAATACTCATGTCCTTTCCAGAAGAGAGCATGGACACTTGGCTATGGGGCATAAGCAGCTTAGAAGAGATCAGAGAGTGGGACCATGTGGCTAAGTTGGTAGCACATAAGACTCTTACTGGGAAGGTCGTGAGTTCAAGCCTGCAGTGGGCAGGAGAGTTCTCTCTGGGCAGCAATGTCCTCCCTCCTCAAGAGGGGATTGGACTTGGTGCCATGGTCTGGTCATGGGGTCTGTGGTGACAGGTTGGACTGGATGATCCTCGAGGTCTCTTCCAACCTTGGTGATACTGTGATACTGTGATACTGAGTGCTAGCAAAAAGGTAAGGCCGGTGCAAAATCTGTGTCTCTGCTTATGGAATAGAAAATGCAAGGTAACCTGATGGAGCAGGTCCAAAGGAGGGCCATGAAAATGGTCAGAGGGTTGGAGCACCTCTGCTACAAGGACAGGCTGAGGGAGCTGGGGTTGTTCAGCATGGAGGAGGCTCTGGGGAGACCTGATAGCAGCCTTCCAGTAGCTGAAGGGAACCTACAAGAAGGATGGAGACTGTTTTCAATGGCCTGCAGTGACAGGATGAGGGACAATATCTTCAAACTAGAGAAGGGCAGATTTAGATAAGATATTAAGAACAAGTTCTTTACTATGAGGGTGGTGGACCACTGGAACAGGTTGCCCAGGGAGGTAGTTGAGGCCCCTTCCCCGGAGCTATTCAAGGTGAGGTTCAACAAGGCCCTGGGCAACCTGGTCTAGCGGAGAATGTCCTGGCTGACTGCAGGGAGGTAAAACTAGATGACCTTTGGATGTCTCTTCCAGCCCAAGCCATTCTATAATTCTATGACAGAAGAATACAGTGACATTTATTTGTTGCACTCACCTATATTAAAGACAGATTCTTGGGTTCAGTTGTCATTGTGCCAGCAATGATGGGAAACATCACAAAAATGCAAACAATGCTTGTACCTCTTGTCTCATTGCACTTTTAGACTAGACTAGACTAGACTAGACCAGATTAGAATAGAATAGAATAGAATGGAAATGGAATGGAATGGAATGGAATGGAATGGAATGGAATGGAATGGAATGGAATGGAATGGAATGGAATGGAATGGAATTAACCAGATTGGAAAATACCTTCAAGATCATCAAGTACAGCCTATCACCCAACACCATCTAATCGACTAAACTATGGCACCAAGTGCCTCACTCAGTCTCTTCTTAAACACCTACAGTGATGGTGACTCCACCACCTCCTTGGGCAGCCCATTCCAATGGGCAATCACTCTGTGAAGAATTCCTTCCTAACATCCAGCCTAAACCTCCCCTGGCACAGCTTGAGACTGTGTCCTCTTGTTCTGTCTCTGGTTGCCTGGGAGAAGAGACCAACCCCCACCTCAGGTGGTTGTAGACAGCAAGAAGGTCTCCTCTGAGCCTCCTCCTCTCCAGGCTAAGCAACCCCAGCTCCCTCAGCCTCTCCTCATAGGGCTTGTGCTCCAAACCCCTCATCAGCTTTGTTGCCCTTCTCTGGACGTGTTCCAGCAAGTCAACATCTTTCCTAAACTGAGGGGCCCAGAGCTGGACACAGTACTCAAGGGGTGGTCTAAGGTGTTTATGGTCTCTGTTCCCTGGCACAAGGCTTGCTGTTCTTCCGTGTGAGCACACCCTATGTAAAATGGTGACACTGTCAGTAGCTAAAGCTACACAAACAGTACTGATAGATTTTGTGACAGTCACAGGACCTTTATCCACTGACACCATGATTACACACAATTTAAGATAACTCCTAAAATATTCCATAGAATCATAGAATAGTCATCTAGTCCGACCTCCCCACAGTCAGCAGGGACGTCCCCAGCTAGACCAAGTTTCCCAGGGCCTTGAATTACCTTGAATATCTCCAGAGAAGGAACTCCATAAATTATTCAGTGTGGATAATTATGAATAGTACAATCACCTCCAACAAAATTATACTATTTTGGTTTAAAAAGTTGCAATTCCCATAAAATTATATGTTGAGTGTTTAGAATCCTAATGAAAATTGACATAATCTCTGAGTATTTTCTTCTAACTTTTTCCAGTTCCTTGTGATTTTTTTAAGCATATAAAAATATGCTTTTTTAAAGTTCTGCTCTTTGATTGTGTCCTTTTGCTTATTTTCTGTTATAATATCTAAAACTGTATTACCAGATGCCAAGATGTAATCTTTCTTTAAAAAAAAAAAAAAGACCCACATCATTATAGAGTCAGACAGGTTTAGCATATTTTTAAAAGGTACCAAAAGCTGCTGTTAATTTAATGGGAAATACCAGTCTCTAATAAAGTACCATAATAATTTTAGTAAGCCACACTCAAATCTGTTATGACATTTTTCTGTGTTTTTCAATCCAGACAAAAATTCTTCCTAGTTTTCCCTTTGAATAATCCTAAGAGAAACACTTTATTCAACTGTTTGATTAAAGGACAATACATAAAACAAATTAAAAAACCCACAAACAACTAAGCAGTATGTTATTAAAATAAACAAAACTGCTTCCAATATGCACAATATGTAGCACATGCATTACATACAATATATGTAATATAGTTTTCAACTTGCACTTTTTAATAAAGTTGAATTGTTACGATGCCCCTCCACTTGGGCTTGAGCGCTTGGGGGCTTCCGCGGTTTCTCCTCTTCAGGCTGCCGGATCTGCTGGGGCTGCGGCGCTTCCTGCACACACTGCGACGCTCGGAGCGGCCCTGTTTTCATGTGCCCGTGGCTCGTGAGCCCAGCGCCTTCGGCGGCGGAATTTAAACAGGGACAGCGCGACTCGCGGGGCTTCCGCTCGGCAGCAGCTGCCTGCTCTGGTGCTCTCACACGCTGCCGCACTTCTTCTAATTTTTTTGTGCAGTGGGTGCTGCGGCCAGGGGCAGCATGGTTGTAACTCGCAGCAAAATCTCCTTAAAAAAATCAGTCTCGACCCAGACTGAGGTAGAACACAAACAGCTAGCTGTCCAGGTATCTGGCTGTAGTGAGTGCTGGAGCCTGGCTCTTGAGATGCAGAGTAGTGGAAGCATCTCTTGCATTAGGTGTGAGCAGATCGGCTATCTGCTCTACCTGGTGGCCAGAATAAAGGATGAGGTTGCTAGTCTTAGAGATGTATGGGAATGTAGAAAAGAGATGAGCCAGAGGAGGAAAGAGATGAACCAGAGTAAGCAGGCTCCACAGGCTCCCCCAGCAGAGGCTGGTTATCCAAAAAGCAGAGGGGAATGGACGCAGGTTCCTCTCAAAAGACACAAATTAAAACCTCCTTGCCTCCCCCCACCTTCCTCGCTGCCCTTGGAAAACAGGTATGGGGCACTGGAGATCGAGGGTGAGGTGATACTGATGCCAGAGGACACACCAACTGGGGTTTTCCCTGAGGCTAAACAGCCTAAGGTTAAACAGCCTGAGGCAAAGCAGCCTAAGGTTAAACAGCCTAAGGCAAAGCAGCCTAAGGTTAAACAGCTTTCCTCTGGCATCAGGACTTGCTCCCTCAAAAAAAGAGGAGGGTAATTGTTATTGGTGATTCCCTCCTGAGGGGAACAGAAGGTCTCATGTGTCGGCCGGACCCATCTAATAGGGAAGTTATTAGCCTTGCAGGAGCCCAAGTTAGAGATGTTACCAGAAGGCTGCCCAGTCTGGCACAGCCCTCTGACTACTATCTCCCTTATTGGTTATGCTGTTAGGGAATGATGATGTTGGTACCAGGCCTCCCAGGGCTATCAAAAATTACCTCAGGGCCCTGGGAGATCTGGTTGAGGGGTCAGGTGCACAAATAATTTTTACATCGATACTGTTAGTTGCAGGAGGGAATACGATAAGGAACAGGTCGGCAGCTGTTCTCAACAAGTGGCTTAGAGGCTGGTGCAGTCAAAAGAGTTTTGGGTTTTTCGATCTTGGAGAGCTTTCTACAGCACCAGGTCAGCTGGTAACAGATGGAGTAAATCTGTCCCAGAGGAGGGGAAAGGTCACAGTATACGAGAATGGCCTGTCCCCCAAAGGTAAAAAGATTCTGCGAAGGGAATTGGCATGTCTCATGAACAGGGCTTTAAACTAGCTTCAAAGGGGAAAAGGCTGAAACCAGTCCCCTCAGGCAGGAGTCTGGGGGTGATAAGCTAGAGCTAGAGGTGAAACCAGCAGCCCAGCTGCAGTGCATGTACACTAACGCACGAAGCATGGGTAACAAACAAGAGGAGTTGGAAGCCTTGTTGCAGCAGGGAAGTTACAATGTAGTTGCCATCACGGAGGCGTGGTGGGACGACTCGCGTGACTGGAGCGCTGCAATTGACAGCTACAGGCTCTTCAGGAGAGACAGGGAAGGAAGAAGGGGTGGAGGGGTGGCTCTGTACATAAGGGAGGCAGAAGATGCCGTTGAGATGGAGATCAGGGATGATTGGGTTGAATGCTTGTGGGTGACAATTAGAGGGAAGATCGGCAGGGCAGATATCCTGGTTGGAGTCTGTTATAGACCACCCAACCAGGAAGAAGATGTTGATGAAGCATTCTATAGGCAGCTTAAGGCTGTCTCAAGATCGCCTGACCTAGTTCTCATGGGCAACTTCAACCTGCCTGATATCTGCTGGGATCTTAATACAGCAGAGAGGAGGCAGTCTAGGAGGTTCTTAGAGTGCATGGAGGACAGCTTCTTATCCCAGGTGCTGCACGAGCCTACCAGGGGTGAGGCTATGCTTGACCTCCTCTTCACCAACAGGGAAGGGCTGGTGGGTGATGTGGTGGTTGGAGGGTGTTTAGGCACCAGTGACCATGAGATAATTAAGTTTTCGGTATTCAGCCAAGCCAAGAGGGGTAGCAAGAAGACCTCCACTTTGGACTTCAGGAGGGCAGACTTCAGGCTACTCAAGGAACTAATTCAGAAGGTTCCTTGGGAATCAGCCCTTAAAAACAAAGGGTTCCAGGAGAGCTGGACCTACTTCAAGGAAGATAAGCCACCGGGGCAGACGGCCAGCCTGGATGGGTAATGAACTTTTAATAGAACTAAGGGGAAAAAAGAGGGTGTATCATCTTTGGAAGAAAGGGAAGGCAACCTATGGAGTGTTTAGGGATGTTGCTAGGACATGTAGGAAGAAAATTAGGGAGGCAAAAGCCCTTTTAGAACTTAGACTGGCCTCTGCTGTGAAGGACAACAAAAAGTCCTTCTATAAATACATCAATAGCAAGAAGAAGGGCAAGGACAACCTCCACTCCTTGGTTGACACGGAGGGGAATGTTGTAACAAAGGATGAGGAAAAGGCAGAGGTACTTAACACCTTCTTTGCCTCAATTTATACTAGCAGGGCAGAACATCTTCCAGACAGCTGGCCTGCAGAGCTGGCAGAAGGAGCCAGGGAGCTGCATAGTTTCCCGCTGCTCCAGGAGGCAATTAGAGATCTTCTGAGCGGCTTGGATCCCCACAAGGCCATGGGACCGGATGGGATCCATCCTAGGGTGCTGAGAGAGCTGGCAGATGAGCTGTTCAAGCCACTTTCCATCATTTTTCAGCAGTCCTGGCTCACTGGAGAGGTCCCAGAAGACTGGAAGCTGGCCAACGTGGTGCCCATCTACAAGAAGGGCCGGTAGGATGAGCCAGGGAATTATAGGCCTGTCAGCCTGACCTGAGAGCCAGGCAGGATTATAGAGCAGGTCATCTTGGGTACGATCACACAGCACTTACAGGATGGCCAGGGGCTCAGGCCTAGCCAACATGGATTTAGGAAGGGCAGGTCCTGCCTGACCAACTTGATCTCCTTCTATGATCAGGTGACCCGCCTGGTGGATGTGAGGAGGCCTGTGGATATGGTCTACCTGGACCTCAGCAAGGCCTTTGACACAGTCCCCCACAGCAAACTCCTGGCCTAGCTATCAACCCACGGCTTGGACAGGATCACACTGCATTGGGTTAGGAACTGGCTGGAGGGCCGAGCCCAGAGAGTGGTGGTGAATGGTGCCACATTCAGCTGGCAGCCTGGTGTGCCCCAAGGATCAGTGCTGGGCCCCATGCTCTTCAACATCTTTATTGATGATCTGGATGAGGGCATTGAGTCCATCATCAGTAAATTTGCAGATGACACCAAGCTGGGGGCAGGAGTTGATCTGCTGGAGAGTAGAGAGGCTTTGCAGAGGGACCTCGACAGGCTGGACAGATGGGCAGAATCCAAGGGCAGGAGATTGAACACATCCAAGTGCCGGGTTCTGCTCATTGGCCACAGCAACCCCATGCAGTGCTACAGGCTGGGGTCAGAGTGGCTGGAGAGCGGCCAGGCTGAGAGGGACCTGGGGGTGCTGGTTGATTGTAGGCTGAACATGAGCCTGCAGTGTGCCCAGGCAGCCAAGAAGGCCAATGGCATCCTGGCCTGCATCAGGAACAGTGTGGCCAGCAGGAGCAGGGAGGTCATTCTGCCCCTGTACACTGCACTGGTTAGGCTGCACCTTGAGTCCTGCGTCCAGTTCTGGGCCCCTCAGTTTAGGAAGGATGTTGTCTTGCTGGAACGTGTCCAGAGAAGGGCAACAAAGTTGGTGAGAGGTTTGGAACACAAGCCCTATGAGGAAAGGTTGAGGGAGCTGGGGTTGCTTAGCCTGGAGAAGAGGAGACTGAGTGGTGACCTTATTGCTCTCTACAACTACCTGAAGGGAGGTTGTAGCCAGGTATAGGTAGGTCTCTTCTCCCAGGCAGCCAGTACCATTACAAGGGGACACAGTCTCAGGGTGTGCCAGGGCAGGTTTAGGCTGGATGTTAGGAAAAAGTTCTATACAGAGACAGTGATTGCCCATTGGAATTGGCTGCCCGTGGAGGTGGTGGAGTCACCTTCATTGGAGGTATTCATGATGGGGTGCTTGGTTGCATGGTTTAGTTGTTTAGGTGGGTTGGATTGGTTGATGGGTTGGATGTGATGATCTTGAAGGTCTCTTTCAACCTGGTGTATTGTATTATTATTATTATTATTACTATTATTATTATTATTATATTATTAACGCTTTCAGGAAGGTATTCCATTCTCCTCAGTGTGTTGCCAATTATCTTGTCCTGAACTAATGAGTGAAGGGAATCAAATAGCCAATATAAAATTACCTGAGTCTTTTCAATGAAATTACATTTGGTAAAAGAGAATGAATACACATTTCAGCACTGATAAACATCTGTTGACAAAGCTCTGTAGCTAACACTGTGGATTGTGTTCTCTGGTAGTGCCTTAGACATCCTTGTTAAAGCAGCAGTCAATTCAAGTCATGAACTATGTGGATTGACATCTGCCCTAAGGTTTGTCTCTCATATAACACTTTCCCCTCTTCTTTTCCCTTTGTATAATATGAATAGAAAAACTGTGTCTGCCTTTGAGTTGGAGATGAAGCAAAATCAATCACTTGTCACTCAGCAGAAGCAAAGAAGTCACAACTAGGTGAAGAATTGTTGATTTCTCCCCAGCTCTTTGCAAGGAAGCAGCTTTTTGAAGTATACAAAGGCATGAAGGCAGAAGGATTTGACTTCAGGTGGTTGGTTTTTACCAGCACCAAAGAGAGTAGCAAATATTAGGGACTCCTGATTAGAGGCCACAACTGCTCACTACTAACCACAGCATGGGGTAAAACTATCCTCAGGCTGACCTGAAACATTCTCTTTCTATAGCAGAGTGGATTCTTTTCTACAGTAAAACTGCTACTGATATAAAAAGCTCAACGTTAGATGTCTCAGAGGCTGATATGCAGCACTGTCTTTTGCAGCAGACAGCACAGAATAGATACTGTTATTGACTCTTGGGACAATAATTAGATTCATTTGAATACTGAAACGACTGGAAGAATAAATAATGCTGGGACATACAAAACATAAGAACATAAGAATATTGTAAAGCCTGCTATAGAGCCATCTGCAGGAGCAGTCACTACAAAAGCTTTATCAACTAGTAAGCAAGAAATATTGATGGATTTCCTGACTTTGATTCATATAATTATGATAATGATACCAACACTGTGTCACATAATTACTGAGGACAAACCCATTGGAGCTCAAGTCTGATTACTCTGATGCGGGAGACTATCACGTCCCATACACTAGGCTCACCAACAACCAGAAGTATTTCAGATTGTATTGTTCTAGTTACCATACCACTGGCAGACTATGGTCAGATGTATGTGGAATACAGAATCACAGAATCACAGAATCAACCAGGTTGGAAATGAGGTCAGAGATCACCAAGTCCAACCAATCACCTAACACCACCTGACAACTAAACCATGGCTTCAAGTGCCACATCCAATCTTTTTTTGAACACCTCCAGCGATCATGACAGCACCACCTCCCTCAGCAGCCCATTCCAATGACCAGTCATTCTTTCTCTAAAGAACTTTCTCTTTGCCTCAAGCTTAAACTTCCCCTGGTGCAGCTTGAGACTGTGTCCTCTTGTTCTGGTGCTGATTTCCTGGGAGAAGAGACCAACACACAACCTGTCTACAAGTTCCCTTCAGGTAATTGTAGAGAGCAATAAGGTCTCCCCTGAGCCTCTTCTTCTCATGATTAAACAACCCCAGCTCCCTCAGCTACTCCTCGTAGGGCTTGGTGCTCATGTTCAGCCTGCTGTCAACCAGTACCCCCAGGGTCCTTTCTGACTGGCTACTCTCCAGCCACTCTGACCCCAGCCTATAGCACTACATGGGGTTGTTGTGGACAATGTGGAGAACCTGGCATTTGGATGTGTTCAATCTCATGCCATTGGACTCTGCACATCTGTCAGCCTGTCAAGGTCCCGCTGCAGAGCCCTCCTACCCTTCTAACAGATTGACATCTGTGCCCAACTTGGTTTCATCGGCAAACTTCTCATCCAGATCATAAATAAAGGCATTAAACAGGATTGGGACCAGCACTGATCCCTGGTGAACACCACTAGTGACTGGCTGCCAGCTGGATGTGGCACCATTCACCACCACTCTCTGGGCTTGGCTCTCGAGCCAGTTCCTAACCCAGCACAGAGTGCTGCTGTCCAAGCCACAGGCTGACAGCTTGGTCAACAGTTTGCCGTGGGGGACAGTGTCAAAGGCCTTGCTGAAGTCCAAGTGGACTACATCCACAGCCTTCCCCACATGCAGCAGGTGAGTCACTTGGCCATAAAAGGAGATCAGGTTGGTAAGGCAGGACACCTGCC
Source organism: Picus viridis (assembly GCA_033816785.1). Classification (NCBI taxonomy): domain Eukaryota; kingdom Metazoa; phylum Chordata; class Aves; order Piciformes; family Picidae; genus Picus; species Picus viridis. The sequence goes on from CM066606.1 coordinate 57,465,619, forward strand.
CCTACTGAATCCATGCTGGTTAGACCTGGTCTCTTGGCCATCCTCTACATTCTGTGTGAGTTGGTTAGGCCTGATCTCTTGGCCATCCTCTACATTCTGTGTGATTGCCCTCAGGATGACCTGCTCCATAATCTTGCCTGGCACTGAGGTCAGGCTGACAGGCCTGTACTTTCCAGGCTCCTCCATCCAGCCCTTCTTGTGGATGGGCATCACATTGCCCAGCTTCCATTCATCTGGGACCTCTCCGGTGAGCCAGAACTGGTGCTAAATGATGGACAGTGGCTTGGTGAGCTCATCTGCCACTTCTCTCAGTACCCTAGTGTAGCAGGGTGAGTGTGTTCTCCCCCCACACACAAAGAAACCACAGGTAACTCAGTCAGAGAAGCAAATGAAATAAGCTGTATTTACAAGCAGAAATGGAATGCAATGAATGTAATACAGAAAGACCCTTTCCCCCCACCTTCAGCCAGGGAGGTTCCCCCTCCCTTTTCTTCCCAAAAAGGGTTAGAGAGAGAGAGAAAGGCAGTTAAGGAGAAAATTCTGTTAGCTCAAAGCGTGTGCAAGAATTAGTTTTCTTATCTGGCTAGCTTTGTTAATTCAAGGTCACCTCTGTCCGGCAGCAGTTGCTTCAGAGAGAGAGAAACAGGCCCACACGAACAGAGGAAAAAGTACAGACTGAACTCTGACTGAGATAGACTGAGCTAAAACTTAAAAGTTGCATTCTACCAATCTAACAATGAAATTCTTTTAGACTTTATCTTTGTTTTCAATACATTCAGCCAGAGTGCTCCAACAACTGTCCCTTTCTTAAAGGCACAGCCTAAACCAGTCACACCTAGGATGGATCCCATGTGGTCCCATGGACTTGTGAGTATCCAAGTGTCTCTAACCAAGCAAGTTAGCAAGTCTGTAACTAGTTCCACATGGATGTCAGGGGGACTGTACTGCTCCCTGACCCTATATATCAGTTCAGGAGGCCAGTTATCCCAAAGCCCTCCTGTCTTACTGTTAAAAATTGAGGCAAAGAAGGTATTTAGTTCCTCTGCCTTTTCCTCATCTTTAGGTACAATATTCCTCTCCAAGTCCAATAAAGACTGGAGGTTCTTCTTGCCCCTCTTATTAGCATTGATGTATTTATAAAAATGCTTTTTATTGCCTTTCACAGAAGTGGCCAGTCTATGTTCTAAGTGGGCTTTTGCCTCTCTAATTTTTCTGCTACATGACCTAGCAAAATCCTTAAACATATCTTGAGTTACCTCCCCCTTTTACAAAGGTGATATGTCCTCTTTTTCCCCCTTAATTCCTTCAAGACCTGCTTGTCCATCCAGGCCAGTTGCCTTCCTCGCCGGCTCATCTTTCAGCATGTGGGCACAGCCTGTTCCTGTGCCTTCAAGAGTTCCTGTTTGAAATACTTCCAACCATCCTGGATCCCTTTGTTCTTAAGGTCTGCTTCCCAAGTGTGATGGGTTAAGGCAGACCCGCTCCCCACCATGGGCAAAAAATGAAACTCAGACAAACGGATTGTAAAAGTGATGGAAAGTTTAAATGGAAAGTGGAGAATGTTTACAGAAAACTAGAAGCATGGTGACAAAAGAGATTCCAAAGCACACCCAGAAATATCCCATCCCCACCTGGGGGTACACCTATAACCCCCAGGGCTCTTTCTTCCCCCTCCCACTCCACTGCTAGGCTAATCTCAGCTGGCCAGATCTGAGATTGCCCATCCCCTGGCCTTGGGCCTAACCAGGCCCAAAAGGCCAGAAGACATCTCCTCCCAGTTACCAGGTGGCGGCAAGGGAAGAAAAATAGGAAGTGCTAGGACCCCCGCTGAGATCTTATATGGGAGTGGGGTATTATGGCATGAAATACCTGGCTTCCTGTGTCCACCCACTAGGCTTGACTCCTTTGGGACACAAGAAGCATCCTTCACATGAACACAGCAGGGGGCCCCTATCCCAAACTGCTTCACCAAGGTACTCTCTGGTTTAGTTGCTTAAAGAAGCTGAAGTCTGCCCTTCAGAAGTCCAAGGTAAGTGTTTTGTTGTTGCTCCTCCTTGTTTCACTGCATATTGAAAACACCACTATCTCATGGTCACTGCACCCTAGACAGCCTCCCACGGTCACATCTCCCACCAGCCCTTCTCTGCTGTGCCCACATGCTGAAAGATGAGCCAGCGGGGAAGGCAACTGGCCTGGATGGACAAGCAACTCTTGAAGGAATCAAGGGGGAAAAAGAGGACATATCACCTTTGTAAAAGCGGGGAGGTAACTCGAGATATGTTTAAGGATTTTGCTAGGTCATGTAGCAGAAAAATTAGGGAGGCAAAAGCCCACTTAGAACATAGACTGGCCACTTTTGTGAAAGTCAATAAAAAGCACCAGCCCTCCCTGGTGGGAGAACAGCAGGTCAATCACGGCCTCACTCCTGGTAGGCTCACATAACAGCTGTGTTAATAAACTGTCCTCCATGCACTCTAGAAACCTTCTGGACTGCCTCCTCTCTGCTGAGTTAAGTTCCCAGCAGATAGCTAGCAGGTTAAAGTCACCCGCAAGAACAAGGGCTGGTGATCTTGAGACAGCCTCCAGCTGCTTGTAGAATGCTTCATCTCCCTCTTCATCCTGGCTGGGTGGTCTATAACAGACTCCAACTAGGATGTCAGTTTATTTAGCCTTCCCTCTGATTTTTACCCATAGGCTCTCATTCATTTCACCCTTTACCTCAACTTCTGTGGCGTTGAGAGATTCCCTAATATCCTGGGCTACCCCTCTCCCTCTTCTCCCTCACCTGTCTCACCTAAAGAGCTTGTAACTACCCAATGCAGTGCTCCAGTCATGTGAGTTATCCCACCACGTTTATGTAGTAGCAACTACATTGTAGTTTCCCTGCTGTACCCATGCTTCCAATTCATCGTTTTTGTTATCCATACTGCATGCATAAGAGTACGTGCACTTTAGTAAGGCTGCAGATTTCACCACTGACTCTAGTTTTTCTCCATCTGTCTCCTTTCTGAAGAGGCTGGTTTCATCACCCACCCCCTTCAACCCTAGTTTATAGCCCTCTCAATGAGGCCTTGCACTGTGACTTCTAAATCACAGAAAAATAAAAATTTGTGATGGCAAGCTCTACCTTGCAGTCCTGATCTTTTTCCAGAATTAAAGCTACAATGCTGAACATACACACACATACACACACACACATACACACACACACATACACACACAGAGGGTTCCCAAGAATGTCACCAGGGAAAGGATCTTACTCTTCCACAACAAAGGTGATTTTCGGGGTTCAGTTTTCTCTCTTGCCCAGAGTTTTCCTGGATCCTTTGGATCAGAGTGAGAATATGTCAATTCCTGGATGCGTGTTGCATCAGTAGTTTCAGAAGGAAACAGGATTTTTTTCTATTCTCTCTAGAATGGATGATTGCCACAGTATCAACAGCACAGAGACACTTCAGAACTACTTTCTGGATATGCTTGTCCCAGAAAACAGTGCGCACAGTTTACCATTAGGAAATAGTCTTCAAACTTTCCATAACGCTGAAGTGAAAGGTAAGTGTGAGCAATATTTCTGCACTCTCTGGCCCTCTTATTTTTTCTTTAGGTTATTACAGCCCACTCCCACCTATCTTGCAAACATTTTGCACCAATCCAGCACAACATATAAGAGAAACTGGATTACAGAGGGCCACATTCTCTCTGATATAATAAAGAGAAGAATGTTGCAGTGGTGTTTCTGGTTAACCAAATGTTGTCATACACAGATTTTTATCTTCAGGAAAGCAGGCTGCCCATGGAAAACCTCCCAGAACTGTTATATAAATTCTTTGCTGATGACACCTAGTATTTTTTCACATGTATATAATTTTTTTTTAAAAATCATTGAAAGCAAGAAAGAGAGAGGCTGTGAGAAATTATATCTCTGTTGAACTTGAAATTAAAGCAAATAATCGCCAAAATTATTTCAGGAACTTTCAAGAGCTTCCCCTCCCAGCTAAATTAAAATGAACCCACATGCTAAACTGTGCCTTAGCAAAAGCAGTTGCCATGCTTACAGAGGTTTGTTGCTTTATTTTTTTCTAAATGTAATACAGTATAGGAAATAATCAGAAAAATTACTGTGTATAAAGTGAAGGCAGCTGGGCAAGCTATATAAGAATACCAAGTAAACAGATAAAACCCTCAATAAAAAGAATTCCACAATATATATACCCTTTATTACATTGTGAGTAAGAACGTGGTAATGGGGAGAGAGAGGACAAATACAAATACTTGAAAAATCTTTCACCTAGTATTTGTAATACTAGATCAAAAGGACTTAACTACAGAATAATATGTTAATACAGGTAAGCAAAATAAGATATTCTCTAAGACAGAACTTGATGGAACAACTGTTTATAGAAAGTGCTGTTTGAGGCATGTAAGGACAATTATTAAACAAAGAAGGCATACTGACTCACAGACAGAAATGAAAACACAAATGAGAGAGATTATATTTTACAGGCAAAACTCTGCATATAGTAGGAGCTTGACACTTTGGCTTACAGGTGACCCATTCCTTCTCCACAAGGAAGATCATATATGTATTCATAACAAATGAATAACTGTTATTCACATGAATAAACTTGATTAACAAGACTGACTTAAGGGGATCCTTCCCTCGCCTCTTTCCTTTTGCCTTTTTCTTTGTTTATATCTTTGCTCAAATTTTGGGGTTTGTGAAGTGATGCCACCATTTGCCTGGAAAGGACCTAACAATGGAAAACAAGCATGTTGAGAAACAAGCCTCCTACTATCTTGTTCAGAACTATGACTTTAGATACACAGTAAGGGTGAGTAGCTTACCTTGGAAAAAGAAGGTAGAACACAACCTCATTCTGCCTGTACCAGGAAGAACTGTGGATGCTGGTAGGAGCCCCTCTGCATCTGGCTATCAGCAGAAAAAGGCAAGCTACTGAGAGGAAGAGCCTCTCCCTTTCTCTGAGCCTCTTAATATATAGGAACACTTTCTCACAGGTAACAAGCAGCTGATGAAAAATGGCAGTGGGAGCTTTGAGAAGAACAGAGGGTTTCCAACTAGACCCCTTGACTGTGACAAATGAGCAGGAGAACATACCACTTGACAGCTTCCCTCAGGTACATATGTCTAATGTGCACGTCTACTTGTAGTAGCAGAAGTACAGTGGAGCCCTGTTTTCTTCTGTGTCAAGAAGTTGAATTTGAGAGGGTCTTAGCCAGTACAGAAGGCTCCCCTACCTAAGGGCCAGTACTGGGACAAGTTTATGATGTTTGTGCTTAGAAGAGCACTAAGTGGGAGATTACTTCTGCCTTCTGGTTAATCTGCCTGGTACTCGCCAACCAGAGCCCTTCTCTTCCTTTGTACATGTAGAGAAGGGTAGATAGGAAAGGGGCCACAGGCAGTTTCTAGTACTGCCCTCCCTTTGACTCAGAATGTAAACAGCTTGAGGGAAGAACATCTGTGGATAACAAAAGAAACAAGAGAACTCCAGGGGCTACCAAAGCGGGAGAGAGGCATGGACAGCAAACCTATCAAAACACTCAAATACAGAGAATTAGTGAACATGGGAGGCAGAAGATATGAGCCATGATGTGTGTTAATAAAGAGATTAATGCCTGATGGCAGTTGCTGATGCTTGAACCATCTTAGTGTTGGTTGCTTGTTCTCCACCACCAGCATCCCATGAGTGCATAGCATGACGTGTAACTCTCTGAGCTGGCTCATCCTCTATACTGCCGATGAAAACTGGAGATCTAATTTGTAAGGTGATTCAGGGAATCTATAGGTTTAGAATATCAGAGGACCTTGCTCGATCAGAACTTCTGTCATCATCTGAAGTAATACAGACATTTCTAGCAGCAGCAGTAGTGGCTGTTCATTCTATACAGAATCACAGAATGACCGAATATTAGGGTCTGGAAGAGACCTCAAAAGATCATCTAGTCAACCCACATGCAGGACTTGGCATCTAACATTGTTGAACTTCACAGGATTTGCACAGGCCAAGCTTTTAAGCCTGTCACGGTCCAGGTATCCCTTCCCTTCAGTGTGTTGACTGCACCACACAACTTGGTGTTGTCAGCAAACTTGCTGAGCATGCATTCAATCCCACTGTCCATGTCCCCAACAAAGATGTTAAACAGCTTCAGTCACAGTACCAGCCCCAGACAAATGCCACTCTTCAGTGGTCATCATCTGGACATCCAGCACTGACCACAAGTTTTCAAGTGTGACCATCCAGCCAATACCTTATCTACCAAGTGTTCGTACTATCAAATCCATGCTTCTCCAATTTAGAGACATGGATGTTGACAGTGACAGTGTCAAATGCTTTATGAATGTAGATGACATCAGTCACTGTTCTTTTATGTACCAATGCTGTAACCCCATTGCAGAAAGCCACCAAATTTGTCACTCATGCTTTGCTTTCAGTGAAGTCCTGTTAGCTGCCAGCAATTACCTCCTTATTTTCCATGTGCTCTATCATACTTTGCAGGAGGATCTGCTCATGATCTTGGCAGGCACAGTGGTAAGACTGACTGGTCTGTAGTTCCCAGGTTAAATGGATGTAGTTTTCCCCCTTTTCCAGCCACTGGGAGTTCACTGAACTTCAAAGCCTCTGATTAAAAAGTGGGAGAAAAACATGAATAGTACAGGATAGAACTAAAGCAGCTCTACTTACTCAGGGAACACTTAAAATGTTTCTTTTCATACAAAAATGTAAGTTGAAGAAGACAGTGCCTAGTCATTTCAACTACTAAGTATTTTCTGTACAAATGATAAGGAAGGAGATGGTGCTAATATTGTTATTTGTTTTCTGATCCTTTAGAAAGCAACATAGGGTAATAATTGGCCATCACCTATTCACATAATTGTTCCTTTTTCAGAGCAGAAGAGACGTATTTTTCACTTGCAGATAAGTTCAAGCTTTTTGACCCAGTTAAAAAAAAAAAGTGTGTGTGTATACATATAGATACACGCACACACATATATATAAAATTTACCAAAAAGTTGGTAAAGGAAGTGGGTTTTTTCCTAAAAGCAAAACACTTTTGGACTTGATGCAGAGGGACTGCATATAAAAGACTGTATATTGTATCTGAGGCTTACATTATAAGACTAGGGTCATATTCAAGTGGTAACCAGAATGACAATACTCTATTTAGAGTCTTCCTAAACATCTTTTTATTGTAGCACAGTGTTGCCAGCAACACCAAAGGTGTTGGTTGTGGCTATTAATAGTAATAACTGTTTTCCTTTTCTGTCTGGGTTCTTGTGCAGTTTGAAATACCTTATGTGTTCCAGTAATACAACATGATCCCACTGGGAAATCCTTACCTTAAAAATAAGTTAGTCTGACTGTCCTGAGGTTATACATGATTTTATTCCTACACAAAGCTATCATTTGCAGATCACAACTGAAACTCTTTTGTTGCAGTTTGGGCTGGGTGCCCCCTGCTTCCTGTGTCCAGAGGTCCAGCCCAGTGGGTGGACACAGGAAATTGGGTATTTCTACCAGAATCCTCTGCACCACTATAAGATCCAGTGTGAGGCCTAAGCACCTGCTCTTTCTTCCTCACCGTCACCCGGTAATGGGGGAGATGTTGTCTCCCGGCCATGGGCCTGGCTAGGCCTGAGGCCACGGGGGCATGGGCAGTCTCAGATCTGGCCAGCTGAGACTAGCCTAGCAGTGGGGAGGGGGAAGAAGGAGCCCTGGGGGTCTTGGGTATGCCCCCGGGTGGGGATGGGATCTTTTGGGACTGTTTTGGGATTTCTTTTGTCACTCTGCTTTTGGCTTTCTGTAAAGATTCACCGCTTTTCCTTTAAACTTTCCATCACTTTTACAATCCGTTTGTCTGAGTTGTTTTATTTTGTCCGTGGTGGGGAGGGGGCTGCCTCAACCCGTCACATCTTTAAATTAATTTACTGTTCAGTATTGCAGTGTCTTGTTGCCATCTTGCTAGCCTTTAGTAACATCCTAAGATCTCATTTCTTACAAGAAATCTTACATTTTGGTCCTTGCTCTATCATCACCAAGGTGTTCAGCCTTTAGAGGGGAAGGCTTAGGGGGAGATCTTATTACCATGTACCAGTACTAAAAGGGTGGCTACCAGGAGGATAGAGACTCCCTTAATTACATGAAGTCACATGGAAAAGACCAGGTATAAGGGGTACAAGTCATTCCTGCGGTGATTCCAACTGGACTGCAGAAGATTTTTTTTCATAATGATAACAGTTAGACATTGGAATAATCTCCCAAGAGAAGTAGTGGATTCCCCTACATTTGTCAGTTTTAAGACCCTTGTCTTGAAGGTTCTGACTTATCTCATTTAAAACACACTATCACCTAGAAAGGTTGGACCAGATGATCCTTGGGATGTCTTCCAACCTGGCATTCTGTGATTCTGTGTAATTTAGGCAAATACTAAAATAATTTAGCATTTGCTAAATTGCTTGGCATTGGCTCACTTACAGCAGTGTAGGAAGTGCTCAAACAGCACAAATTAAATGTACTCCAAAATATAAACTGTCTTAGGATGACCAGTAGATTAGGCAGCAGAGCTGATTTAGTCCAAACAACAGCATAAATAAGGGATAGAGGCATTGGCACTTGTAGCAGAGATTCCGGTAGCTGGGCAAATATGCTTTCCTGTCAGACAAATACTTTCAGAAAAGTATTTCCTTGCTTCTTATTAGGACAAAAATAGAAGTTTTCAATGACAGAAAGGGGTCTCCTTCTCCTAAATATTTTCTGCTTTGCAATTGCTATTAAAAACATGCTGGTATTGTCCTTTAAGAGATCACATTAAAAGGTACACTCCTGGTGGAATATATGTGCATTAGTGCTATGCAACTTGTTATCTCATTGACTTGAAAAAAAAATATAAATCCATAATGTCCTGCTTGTGCAGTTACTGGTCTACAGAGAGCAGTCTGGCATCAGACTGACCTGCCTGACCTGCCTAAACTCTTGAATAATTTTCAACAGGACATTGCCACTTTAGTATAAAAAGTAACATTTAAATAGCCTGTAGAAACAACAGCAATACAATATTTTAACAGGAAATCAAGACAAGGAAACAAAGAAGCCTGCCAAAGAAGTTGAGGTAAAGGATGAAAAGATTGAGAGGCTATGGGTAAAAATCAGAGGGAAGGCTAAATAAACTGACATCCTAGTTGGAGTCTGTTATAGACCACCCAGCCAAGATGAAGAGGGAGATGAAGCATTCTACAAGCAGCTGGAGGCTGTCTCAAGATCACCAGCCCTTGTTCCTGTGGGTGACTTTAACCTGCTAGCTATCTGCTGGGAACTTAACTCAGCAGAGACGAGGCAGTCAGGAAGCTTCTTAGAGTGCACAAAGGACAGCTTCTTGACACGGCTGTTATGTGAGCCTACCAGGGGTGAGGCACTGCTTGACCTGCTGTTCCCAAATAAAGAAGGGCTGGTGGGAGATGTGATGGTAGGAGGCTGTCTAGAGTGCAGTGATCATGAGATAGTGGAGTTTTCAATATTGTGACCAGTTTAGGCTGTGTCTTTAAGAAAAGGACACTTTCTGAACACTCTGGCTGAATGTTTTGGTATTTGAATGAAAACAAAGATATGCTAAACCAATTTCATTGGTAGAACCAGCTGTAAGCTCTAGCTTCGTCTATTCAGTCTGGGGGCAGTCAGTCTTTTTCTTCCCCCTGTACTGTGAGCTGGCCCGTTTTTTTCTCTCTGAAGCAACAGCTTGCTACACAGGGACGATTCTTGCTAACCAGATAAGAGAAAACTAACTTTTGCATTCGCTTTTTGAGCTTAACAATATTTTCCCTCTTTAGTTACCTTCCTTTCTCTTTCTCTCTAACCCTTTTGGGAAAAAGGGGAGGTAGGGAGGAGAAGGGAGTGACAGGCCGAACCACCCTGGCTGCAGTGGGGCGTTGGGGAAAGGTTTCTTTTATTACATACATTGCTGTATATTTCTGTATATATTGTAAATATTGCATATTTTTGTACATATTCATTGCATTCCATTTCTGCTTGTAAATATAGCTTTCATCTGCTTCTCCGGCTGAGTTAGCTGTGGATTCTTTTGTGGGGGAACCTTCCTACTCCACCACAAATATGCAGGGAAATAAGGAGGAGCAATAACAGAACCCTTACTTTGGACTTTCAGAGAGCAGACTTCAGCTTCTTTAAGCAACTAAACCAGACTGTACCTTGGGAAGCAGATCTTAAGAACCAAGGGATCCAGGATGTTTGGAAGTACTTCAAACAGGAACTCTTGAAGGCACAGGAACAGGCTGTGCCCACATGCTGAAAGATGAGCCGGCGGGGAAGGCAACTGGCCTGGATGGACAAGCAGGTCTTGAAGGAATTAAGGAGAAAAAAGAGGACATATCACCTTTGTAAAAGGGGGGAGGTAACTCAAGATATGTTTAAGGATTTTGCTAGGTCATGTAGCAGAAAAATTAGAGAGGCAAAAGCCCACTTAGAACGTAGACTGGCCACTTCTGTGAAAGGCAATAAAAAGCATTTTTATAAATACATCAATGCTAATAAGAGGGGCAAGAAGAACCTCCAGTCTTTATTGGACTTGGAGAGGAATATTGTACCTAAAGATGAGGAAAAGGCAGAGGAACTAAATACCTTCTTTGCCTCAATTTTTAACAGTAAGACAGGAGGGCTTTGGGATGACTGGCCTCCTGAACTGATATATAGGGTCAGGGAGCAGTACAGTCCCCCTGAAATCCATGTGGAACTGGTTAGAGACTTGCTAACTTGCTTGGTTAGAACCACTTGGATACTCACAAGTCCATGGGACCACATGGGATCCATCCTAGGGTACTGAGAGAAGTGGCAGATGAGCTCACCAAGCCACTGTCCATCATTTAGCACCAGTTCTGGCTCACCGGAGAGGTCCCAGATGAATGGAAGCTGGGCAATGTGATGCCCATCCACAAGAAGGGCTGGATGGAGGAGCCTGGAAAGTACAGGCCTGTCAGCCTGACCTCAGTGCCAGGCAAGATTATGGAGCAGGTCATCCTGAGGGCAATCACACAGAATGTAGAGGATGGCCAAGAGATCAGGCCTAACCAACTCACACAGAATGTAGAGGATGGCCAAGAGATCAGGCCTAACCAACTCACACAGAATATAGAGGAAGTCCAAGAGATCAGGTCTAACCAACAGGGATTCAGTAGGGGCAGGTCCTGCCTGACCAACCTGAACTCCTTTTAGAATAGAATAGAATTAACCATGTTGGAAGAGAACTTTGAGATCATTGAGTCCAACCTATCATCCAACACTATCTTAGCAACTAAACCATGGAATCAAGCACCCCATCCAGTCTCTTCCTAAACACCACCTTCTGCTCTTCAGACTCTTGAATGTGTCCAGAGAAGGGCAATGAGGCTGGTGAGAGGCCTCGAGCACAAGCCCTACAAGGAGAGGCTAAGGGAGCTAGTGTTGCTTAGCCTGGAGAAGAGGAGGCTCAAGGGAGACCTTATGGCAGTCTACAACTACCTGAATGGAGGTTGTAGCCAGGTGGGGGCTGGTCTCTTCTCCCAGGCAACCAGCACCAGAACAAGAGGACACAATCTCAAGCTGTGCCATGGGAGGTTTAGGCTGGAAGTGAGGAGAAAGTACTTCTCAGAAAGAGTAATTTGCCATTAGAATGTGCTGCCGAGGGAGGTGGTGGAGTCACCATCCCTGGAGGTGTTCAAAAAAGATTGGTTGTGGCACTTGAAGCCATGGTTTAGTTAGTCATGAGCTGTTAGGTATTAGGTAATATTTTGGACTTGATGATCTCTGAGGTCTTTTCCAACCTGGTTGATTCTATGATTCCATGAATTCTATAAAAACAAGTCTGCAAATACATGTACTGGTATCATTTGCCAAATTTTCCTCTCCCAAATAATCAGGTTTGCTTATTCCAAAAGAGGACATTATAACTTCTCTGTAAAAATTAAGGACTGTTAATGGGTGAAAAGATGATTACTTCAGTGCTGATTGGCACACTTCTTATAAAAATATAAATAGATTCCTTTTCATGGTACTCTATATTGAAATTTGCTGTGTTGGTCCTAGATTGGTAGTTCTGAAATGGAAAAGAATGCAAGTGAAAATTAGTTAATTTCAAAATTTTCTGTAGTATTATGGCAACACATAATGGGTCATGCAGTCATAAAATCAACGATGGTCTGAATAACACCATAATTAGCATCCCATCAGAAAATGGGATGTTTGATCATAAAGGACCATGACTTTTCCTGAGGAAACATAGGTAGAAATATTTCTTAACTGAAGGTTGAAAAATATGCCCTGAAAACTTGAATACCAAAAGCCAGTGAGGAAGTAAATGTATCTTTGCTGTGCCTCCTCCTTCTGGCCAATTTTCTTTCCTTTCCAATATGTTTTCATACAGCTTTGCCTCACCCGAGTCTATGGGACACAATTTTGGAATTTGTAGATGAATGGGCAGTTGAAAAAGGGCTTAATAAGGCCCTGGAGTTTAAGGAAATTTATATGCGAAAGTATAGAAGCAAACCAGGCCTGGTGACTCTGAATAACCTCAGCGACTCGGAATAGCCTCAAAGCTGCTTATGCCCTTGAAGGAGCTGGAAAGTCCCGAAGAACTGAAGAACAGCACGTAGTTGATCAAAGACAGAGGTATCATGATCTTTGGACAGAAAAGGACACATCACAATCTTGAGCAACGACCCTGACGAGATGAATAGAGAATTGCTGTATTGTGTAAAATAGACAACTGTGCCAAGTAAAAGAAGAACTTGTGGTTAGCTGTAGCAAGATATGAAAATGTAGAGGAGTGGTTAACATTTAGCAAGTAGCCAATAGTATTGTGACTAGTAGGCATAATTAACTGTAACTGTATATAAGCTTGTGTATGAAATCAATAAAGTTGATTCTGGTCGATCATATTGATGCGGAATTGCCAGCCCCTTCTTGCAACAGGAATTCGGGGCTCTGTGGTATCATTTTCTAGTGGCTTTGTTCAACCAAGAAGAAGAAGCTGGATACACACAGTGACCAGTTGCATGGAACATAGTAAACATGAGAAAATACCTCCAAACCCTCATCTGTCATCTCAATTCTTAACATCAGGTTGCTATGGGACCTGGCAATGGGTGAAGCTCTGCAAGGGATTTAACAGTAATTGTTCCTACCCCTTTCATGCAATTTTAAATGTGTATGCCTGGCTGTGTCTGGTCTCCAAGATAACAGCCTGCAAACAAAAATATTCACTTGAGGTAAAATGTTTATTTATTGAAGTACATAATAGTTTCAATGCACATAAGCTTTAAATAATGTCTAACTTAATTGAAAGTATTCTGCAGATTTCAAATGTGGGTTTTGTTTGTTTGTTTGTTTGTTTTAATTAAAATGTTTAACCTGATGCTTCTTGTACAGAAAAATAGATAATGAACACAAATGAAATAATCTGCTGGATGTGATAATTGTTTTATATTACTTCCTCTGGCTTGTTTTGAGTTCTGTAATCAATGCATATTGAACTCCCATTTGGACATTATTGTGGTCTTACATCAATTTCATGCCTTTTTCAGACTCAGGGATATTAGTATTCTACTTGAAAATACAAGAGTGTAATCAGGTATAAAACAGAATTTTCATGAAGCATTTGTTTTCTTGGTAGCTCATAATTTTCTTCCTTGGTCAATATGCAACGTGATTGGTGCCTTACATTCTGTTCTACTTGGTTGATCTCTGCTGATTATTTTACATTTACACAACAAAAGCAGCACTTTTCATTAGAATGGGTAATAAAATTAGCAAAACTATCAACAGAAGACTGCATTGTAACACTTGTCAGCACAGCTACAGTTGATGTTTATGGAAGTCACACCACAGTAACATCACTGCGGGACTTCTAAGACCCTTCCAAGCAAAACAATAAATGTTAAGGCTACTTGTGCAATAAAGGAGAAAAGCTTTCAAATGCCAGTAAACAGGAAGAGATCTTAATAATCAGCTGTGATAACAAGAAAATGATAAGAATTGTGGAGGACAAATGCAGAGATTGCACACAGCTAACAAATAGGTTAAACTGATTGGAAAAACATTATGGAAGTATGTAGCATATGGAATTAAACTGCTCTGACTGCTGTGGAAAACATGCAATACTTTATAAACATTACTAATAAAGACCTGGATTGATTGCTCTGAACATTATGTAGGATATTACCTCTTCTTGACCTGAAATGGCACCAAAATACATAATTTACAAGACAGATTTAAGAGAGTTACTCAGATTAAAAAATTGAACAGTTGCGTAATATAAAAAGTATTTGTAAAGTGAACGATCTCTGTGTTTATAAATACTACTGTGGCAAATTCAAATAATAAGGTGAATTCAAGATTATACATATTGACATTGCTCATTTAGGTGTCTGAATGCCAGTGCCTTCCTCATTTTCATTTTTACTAATCTCAATTTAGGATCAAATTATCACAGTATCACAGTATCACTAAGGTTGGAAGAGACCTCGAAGACCGAGTCCAACCTGCCACCACAGACCCCAGGACTAGACCATGGCACCAAGTGCCACGTCCAATCCCCTCTTGAACACCTCCAGGGATGGTGACTCCACCAACTCCCCAGGCAGCCCATTCCAATGGCGAATCACTCTCTCAGTGAAGAACTTTCTCCTTACCTTGAGCCTAAACATCCCGTGGCGCAACTTGAGACTGTCCCTTTGTTCTGGTGCTGGTTGCTAGAGAGAAGAGGCCAACCCCTTCCTGTCTACAACCACCTTTCAGGTAGTTACAATACAATGCAATACAATACAATACAATACAATACAATGCACCAGCTTGAAAGAGACCTTCAAGATCATCGCATCCAACCCATCAAACAATCCAACCCACCCAACAACTAAACCATGCAGCCAAGCACCCCATCAAGTCTTCTCCTGAACACCTCCAGTGAAGGTGACTCCACCACCTCCACGGGCAGCCCATTCCAATGGGCAATCACTCTCTCCATGTAGAACTTCTTCCTAACATCCAGCCTAAACCTCCCCTGGTGCAGCCTGAGACTGTGTCCTCTTGTTCTGGTGCTGGCTGCCTGGGAGAAGAGGCCAACCTCTGCCTGGCTACAACCTCCCTTCAGGTAGTTGTAGAGAGCAATAAGGTCACCCCTCAGTCTCCTCTTCTCCAGGCTAAGCAACCCCAGCTCCCTCAGTCTCTCCTCATAGGACTTGTGCTATGCAGGCCAGGATGCCATTGGCCTTCTTGGCTGCCTGGGCACACTGCAGGCTCATGTTCAGCCTAAAATCAACCAGCACCCCCAGGTCCCTCTCTGCCTGGCCGCTCTCCAGCCACTCTGACCCCAGCCTGTAGCACTGCATGGGGTTGTTGTGGCCAATGTGCCACTTGGATGTGTTAAATCTCATACTGTTGGACTCTGCCCATCTCTCTCAGAACCCTAGGATGGATCCGATCCAGTCCTATAGCCTTGTGGCGGTCCAAGCAGCCACTGGCCTCTGACCATCTGTCCAGCCTGTCGAGGTCCCTCTGCAAAGCCTCTCTGCCCTCCAGCAGATCAACTCCTGCCCCCAGCTTGGTGTCATCCACAAATTTACTGATGATGGACTCAATGCCCTCATCGCCCTCATCCAGATCATCAATAAAGATGTTGAAGAGCATGGGGCCCAGCACTGATCCCTGGGGCAGACCACTAGTGACTGGCTGCCAGCTGGATGTGGCACCATTCACCACCCTTCTCTAGGCTCGGCCCTCCAGCCAGTTCCTAACCCAACGCAGTGTGCTCCTGTTCAAGCCATGGGCTGATAGCTTGGCCAGGAGTTTGCTGTGGGGGACTGTGTCAAAGGCCTTGCTGAGGTCCAGGTAAACCACATCCACAGGCCTCCGCACATCCACCAGGTGGGTCACCTGATCATAGAAGGAGATCAGGTTGGTCAGGCAGGACCTGCCCTTCCTAAATCCATGCTGGCTAGGCCTGAGCCCTTGGCCATCCTGTAAGTGCTGTGTGATCGCACTCAAGATGACCTGTTCCATAATCTTGCCTGGCACTGAGGTCAGGCTGACAGGCCTATAATTCCCTGGCTCATCCAACCCGCCCTTCTTGTGGATGGGCACCACGTTGGCCAGCTTCCAGTCTTCTGGGACCTCTCCAGTGAGCCAGGACTGCTGAAAAATGATGGAGAGTGGCATGGCCAGCTCATCTGCCTGCTCTCTCAGCACCCTAGGATGGATCTCATCCGGTCCCATGGCCTTGTGGGGTTCCAAGCAGCTCAGAAGATCTCTAACTTCCTCCTGGAACAGCGGGAAACTATGCACCTCCCTGGGTCCTTCTGCCAGCTCTGCAGGCCAGCTGTCTGGAAGACGTTCTGCCCTGCTAGTGAAAATTGAGGCAAAGAAGGTGTTAAGTACCTCTGCCTTTTCCTTATCCTTTGTTACAACGTTCCCCTCCATGTCAACCAAGGAGTGGAGGTTGTCCTTGCCCTTCTTCTTGCTATTGATGTATTTATAGAAGGACTTTTTGTTGTCCTTCACAGCAGAGGCCAGTCTAAGTTCTAAAAGGGCTTTTGCCTCGCTAATTTTCTTCCTGCATGTCCTAGCAACATCCCTAAACACTCCATAGGTTGCCTCCCCTTTCTTCCAAAGATGATATACCCTCTTTTTTTCCCTTAGTTCTATTAAAAGTTCATTACCCATCCAGGCTGGCCGTCTGCCCCGGCGGCTCATCTTCCGGCACACTGGCACAGCCTGTTCCTGCACCTTCAAGAGTTCTTCCTTGAAGTAGTTGTAGAGAGCAATGAGGTCGCCCCTGAGCCTCCTCTTCTCCAGGCTAAACAATCCCAGCTCCCTCAGCTTCTCCTCATAGGGCTTGTGCTCAAGGCCTCTCACCAGCCTTGTTGCCCTTCTCTGGACACGTTCAAGTGTCTTGATGTCCTTCTTAAAGGGGCCCAGAGCTGGACACAGTACTCAAGGTGTGGCCTAACCAATGTAGAGAACAGGGGCAGAATGACCTCCCTGCTCCTGCTGTCCACACTATTCCTAATGCAGGCCAGGATGCTGTTGGCCTTCTTGGCCACCTGGGCAAACTGCTGGCTCATGTTCAGGCAGCTGTCGATCAACACCCCCAGGTACCTCTCTGTTTGGCCGCTCTCCAGCCACTCCAACCCCAGCCTGTAGCTCTGCATGGGGTTGTTGTGGCCAAAGTGGAGCGCCCGGCACTTGGACTTGTTGAATGCCATCTCATTGGACTCCGCCCATCTGTCCAGTCAGTCAAGGTTCCTCTGCAGAGCCCTTCTGTCCTCTAAATGATCAACATCTGCTCCCAACTTGGTGTCATCTGCAAATTTGCTGATGACTGTCTCAATCCCCTCATCCAAATCATCAATGAAGATATTAAAGAGGATGGGGCCCAGCACTGATTCCTGATGGATGCCACTGGTGGCTGGCTCCCAGCTGGAGGTGGCACCATTCACCACGACTCTCTGGGCTCAGCCCTCCAGCCAGTTCCTAACCCAGCACAGAGTGTTGCTGTCCAAGCCACGAGCTGACAGCTTAGCCAGCAGTTTGCTGTGGGGGATGGTGTCAAAGGCCTTGCTGAAGTCAGGGTAGACCACATCCACAGGCCTCCCCACATCCACCAGGCAGGTCACCTGATCATAGAAGGAGATCAGGTTGGAGAGGCAGGACCTGCCCCTCCTAAATCCATGTTGGCTGGACCTGAGCCCTTGGCCATCCTGCAGGTGTGCAGTTATTGCCGCCAGGATAATCTGCTCCATCATTTTCCCTGGTACTGAGGTCAGGCTGACTGGACTGTAGTTTCCAGGTTCCTCCACCCGACCCTTCTTGTGGATGGGGACCACACTGGCCAGTTTCCAGTCATCTGGGACCTCTGTGGTGAGCCCGGACTGGAGGAAAATGATGGAGAGCGGCTTGGCCAGCTCATCTGCCAGCTCTCTCAGGACCCTAGGATGGATCCCATCTGGCCCCATGGACTTGTGAGTGTCCAAGTGGCTCAGCAGGTCCTGAACTAATTCCTCATGGATTTCCATGGCATTACACTGCTCCCCAGCCCCCATTAGAATTATGTTCTAATTGTACCACATTTCGAATAGACCAAGGCATTTAAGAAAGGACAAAAGCTGCATGTGAAAGGATCCACACTGCCACCTCTTTTCCATTGGGCCTACACCATGGAGGAGAGATGACCCAAGCCCAGAGGCATTTTGTCAAACACCTGTCCTCCTGGTGTGAGCAATCCCTGTTTAAAAACAGGAAGCTCTGAAGTGTTTCCATCTCCAGAGACTTCCACAGGACAAAAAAACCTGGGTCCTTCCCACAACGGTGACATTGAGCCTTTCAGAATCTGCCCTGTGGAAATGCTACAGGCACTTGTCTCAGACAGACTGCTTCTCTGATCCCTTTCTTTTTATTCAAGCAACCATGGTCCTGTGGTCTGTTTCAGGGACAAGACATTGCAGTTCACACATCACTCAGGTGCATACACCACCTGCATGTCACCACCTTCCAATAAAACTGAGCCTGCACAAACAAAGCTGAAGAAGCAGTCACCTAGAACACTGGGGTCACCTTCTGTCTTGCAACTATCACAATGCTATGTGCAGAGACCCCAAGAATGACTCATCTAAAGGGGGACCCTAACACACCTGCATCATCACACAAGTGGTGCATGATCTGCCACACTATGGGAACTGACCCATCACATGGGGAACAAGCAAGAACTTAAAAATCAGCACCATAAACTGCCAGGTGTGCATCCACCACTAAGAGGACATTGACCACTCAGGATGCTGCTAGGAGTCTGGTCTTATCTCAATTCTCTCTTCACTCCCATGTCTCTCTTGTTTCCTCTCTCTCTGACACACAATAGGCAATCACCTCACCTGTCCTAAGAGCAATTGTATAATTGAGGCAATCTGCACAAACATGTAATCAACAAACCTACTGTAACTCCAGCCATTTCAGTTAGTTTGCCCCAAATCACCCCTCACATATTCACCTCCTGAGAACACTTCCTTCACAGGTCAGGTCATCACAAACCCTCTCAGACCTTTTTTTTCCCCCCAAATGCTTTTTTCTCCAAATGCATTGTATTTCCCCCCAATGTATTGCACTAACCTCCTGTGCTTATCTGTTGGGGGGTTTTGGATGTTTTTTAATCTTGCAGGGATTTTTCTGAAAGAAGTGTGCTGAAGACTTTTATTTAACTGTGGGTTTTATTCTTGGATTTCAGATACAGAGCTTTCAAATGCCATCCAATACACCAAATTCATTTGCTTCAGGCTGCCATGATGTATCCCTGGCACTTTTCTGAAAAACGCACAAATGTTTAGGCTTAGGGCTGGGTCAGCCACTAAACAAGTGACAGACACTACTAACACCTTTCCCTTCCCAAAAGGTAGGATAAAAGGAATAAAGGATGGAGATTTATGGATTTGAAAAGAAAACTGAAATAGCTTTAATGAAATTATAAAATGAAATACAAAACAATGCTGAACCCAACGTCCCTGATGGCAATTACATCACCATCACACCTGATGCTGTGGACAGGCACTGGGGAAGTTCCAGACTGGACTCGGTGGCAGACAGGAACCAGTTTCAAGAGCTGGATTCTAGAACTGGATGCAGGAACACATGGACTGGAATTAAAGGTAGAAAAGATTTCTCCTTGGATTCCGATCAACAAAGAAGACAGCTTGACTCTCATGATCTGTCAGGTTTATACTGAATATGACATATATGGAATGGAATATCTAGCTGGTCAGTGTAGGATCACCTGTCCTGTCTGCTCCTTCCTGCAGGTGAGGTCTTTACTCTGCACTCCCTACGCAGTACACAAGATGTAGCAGTGAACTTGGCCTGCATACTTATTCTTGGTACCTGCTAGAAACATCAGTGAAACTTATCACAGCTGGAAGCAGACCCTGTCTATGAAAACATGCTGTTGACTTCAAAAAGTGCAGCTTAGGGAAGACTGAGAATCTGAAAAGTTAAATCACTGAACAGAAGTAGTTCCATTCTAGTTGCAAACCAAGACAAAAAAGTATGGTCACTTCCCTGCTAGAAACCTATTCTCTGACCATCTGCTCTTTTATAATGTTTTCATAATTGACTTTTCCCTTTAGCACTCATTTACTGAAAATGTTTTATAAACTCTTTTTTCACAGTATGGGTGCTTAAATCTTAGATTATATTTCCAAGGGCTCATATCTATTCTTTGAACTGTCTCTCTATTTTCAGATTGTTTATAAGCTAAGCCACTTTGGTTTTCCATCTTTGTCCACTTTGGTGAGAGATGTAAACACTTGGAGTATTTTCCCTTCTAAAATATAGGGGCTTTAAAGTCATTTTCTCCCATGCATTAAAATCAATGCAAACCAATCCCTGTGAGCAGTTTTTAGCATTCAAGTGCTATTCACAGCAAACTAAGCTTGCACAAATTATTCAGTTAATCAGCACTCTGTGTCTTTCAGTGCACTTTTCATATTTCTCATTATTTTTTGAAAACATTTTTTAAGAAATTCATTTGGGATTTTATGCCTTCAACCATCTGAAAATCAACACTATGCATATATTGCTGCTGGCAGTTTCTCCATTGTCGTGCACAGATAATGCTCTGAACATCAAACAAATCTTATTTTGACAAGGATTTGAGATTTTTAGAAAATATTCTTGGTCCAGGGAGGGCTTTGAATAAAACAATTAGAGAAATGGAAGGAACTAATGGCTGCATAGAGTTTTTATTTCAGGTTTATAAAGTTGTCTTTTCCTCTCTGTTCCCTAATGTATAGCACTCAGATAAAATCAATCAGTGAATCAAATGGCAACCACTTTGCAGGCTCACTTTTCATCCTCATGCAAGTCTGAAGGCATTTTAAAAGAAGACTGGAGGGCCATATACCAGGGCTTACATCTCTAGCAAACACTAACTTCAATTGTGCACATCTTTGCATCCCTGACAGAAGTGCTGAAGTATTTCTCCAGTGCCTTTTGTGACCGGTTTAGGCTGTGCCTTTAAGAAATGGACACGTTCTGAACACTCTGGCTGAATGTTTTGGGATTATAACAGAAAACAAAGATATGCTAAACCAATTTCATTGGTAGAATCCAGCTGTAACTGTAGCTTAGCCTGTCAGTCTGGGGCAGTTTCTCTTCTTCTCTCTGTCCTGTGAGCTGGACTGTTTTTTTTCTCTCTCTGAAACAACAGCTTGCTACACAGGGACGACGTTGCTAACCAGATAAGAAAACTAACCCTTGCATTCGTTTTTTTTGAGCTTAACAAAGTTTTATCCTTTTAATTTCCTTCCTTTCTCTCTCTCTCTAACCCTTTCGGGAAAAAGGGGAGGTAGGGAGGGAGAAGGGAGGGACAGGCCAAAGCCCCTGGCCGCAGGGGGGGGTTGGGGAAAGGTCTCCTGTATTACATACATTGCTGTATATTTCTGTATATATTGTAAATATTGTATGTTTTTGTACATATTCATTGCATTCCATTTCTGCTTGTAAAATATAGCTTTCATCTGCTTCTCTGGCTGAGTTAGCTGTGGATTTCTTTTGTATGTGTGGGGGAACCTTCCTACCCCACCACACCTTTCATCTCTCATAACTTGCTATAGGTTAACAATTTCAGCCCTGAACATACAGTAATATTGTCTCTCTGGCTTCTGCTTTTAACAAATCCTTTGCCAAGCATATTCTTCTGGGTTTAAAGCCAGCACAATACTCTTTTCACCTGTTTCATACTTCTCCTAAATGCTGAGTGACCCCTGAGAGGTGAGGCCACAAACTGTTTCTTTCTTTAGCATTTTAGAAAAGAAAACTCCCCAATCTGAGGGGCTGGACAATAGCGCAAGAGCCTTTTCCCAGCACAAAGCCTTTGGATGGGAATGATACAGAACAGACTCAGGCCACAGGCCACTGGCTGCCAAGGGCCTGCCTTGCACCTTCTCATTTCTAGTTTTAAAACTCCTTCATTTTAGACTGCTGTATTAATGAGTTATGCCCTGATTCTGCTCCCATTGAAGTTCAGGATACCCTTATAATTGATTTAACGCAGGTATAATAAGGTCCTGAATCTTATCAATTGTAAATTCTTTTAGGTAGATGAGTAGGTTTATGATGTATAAATTAGTCATCCAAATACACATTGGTTCCACAAAACAGTTCTAATCCATTAAGCCATGCTAAGTTACAAAGTTAATATACTAAAGTTCACCAAACCTGAATTCTGGATTCACCCTCTAGTCTAATCAGCTGAAATGGAAGAAAACATGGATAGAAGATTATGTTTGGCAAGATGCATTAACCTCCTTGAAAATTTAATTTTAACTGTTAGTGCTTATGTATGTAACCTCCTTTTGTTCCTTCTATGATATAAAGCTTTCTCATTTTTCAAAGTTATGTCCAAATTGCCTTTATATTAATAGCTGGAGGGAAAACTTGTAATGACTCTTATCTTAGAATAATCCTACCCTTTAAAGCAAATCACAACAGTTACATCACTCTCCTGAGTCCTGAGTTAATGAAATAAAAGAATTCAAGAATTCCCCAGTAATAGAGGCTGTTGTATAGCTGCAGTCCACCAGTTCCATAGCATTTAAGCTTTAAAACATTTACCAACACAACATCACACCCTAGTCCTTGAGTAAAGTGTTATTCAGTAGGTATCTGGGTAGGAGTACTCAGCCTTTTTTTCTTTTTAAACAGAGAGTATCCCACATGAAGCAATGGGAACTACCTGTTCTGTTATAGCCTTCTTTGGTTTTCCATAGTCTTCCACTTTTGCTTGTAAGTCCTCTAATTGGTCCAGGTCCTCCAAATCAGTACCCAGTTTATAGACAGTTTTAAGAACTGCATGATTCACATTACTTGAAAAAACCCATCTGATCTGAATGATCTTAAGGTCTAGACAGTCCTGCTAATAATTTACAAGTGCTACTCAATGTAATGAAGGACAGCAGCTTCCAGTCCACACAAAAATCTAGGGGGAAAATAAATACAAAGGTGAAAATATTAGCAGTCCAAGGCTGGATTCAGAAAGCAGCGAATAATACACTGCATGTATGAGAGCTAGCACAGAACTGATGCTTCTCTTTAAGAAAAGCAGCCCATATCTTTCACAAGTCATGGCAGCTGGAAACAACACCCTCTTTCCTCCAGTAGGAAGAAATTGCCAGAATGGGTACACAGTAAACGTGTTTCACATGGACTAGTTACAAGTCCAGCCCCTCATAAACTCTCTGCTGTCCTGCTGATAGGGAAACATTGCATAGTTCTTTCAAAGTAGCAGAACATTAGTGAGAGTGCAGTGAGGTTTGTAAGGAGCAGAGAAGCTCCTGGGCAGCTTTACATATCTGGGACTGGACTTCACTCAGTGCTCTCCCCTTGTTCCAGGGCAGAGGTGGCCCCCACTATATTTCAAATAGCACTAGGCACACTTCACAACCCCATGCCTTACAGAAGCCTAACAGCATGTAGCAGTTTGGGCTGGGTGCCCTCTGCTGTGTTCATACGTGGGGTGCTTCCTGTGTCCAGAAGTCCAGCCCAGTGGGTGGACACTGGAAACTGGGTATCTCCTACCATAATTCTCTGCGCCACTATAAGATCCAGGGCGGGGTCCAGCACTACCTCTTTCTTCCCTCGCTGTCACCCAATAACTGAGGGAGATGTCTCCTGGCCTTGGGCCTGGCTTGGGCCAAGGCCACAGGGGGATGGGCAATCTCATATCTGGCCAGCTGAGACTAGCATGGCGGGGGCGGGGGGAGGAAAGGGCGTGGGAAGAAGGAGCCCTGGGGGTCTTAGGTGTACCCTCAGGTGGGAATGGGACGTTTCTGGGTCTGCTTTGGGATCTCTTTTGTCACTGCACTTCTGGCTCTCTGTAGACATTCACAACTTTCCATTTAAACTTTCCACCACTTCTGCAATCCGTTTGTCTGAGTCGTTATTTCTGACCGTGGTGGGGAGGGGGTCTGCCTCAACCCATTACACAGCACCATGTTCCTTCACTGCAAGTCTAATAGCACTTTACCTCTTCAATAAACTATTTAACATGACAGCTCATTGGCCATATTTAAAATGTATAGGACTGACTTTCACGTCATTATGTTCATGTAGCTGTGACAGCTCCACTGAAATCACTGATGATTCCATGCTATAGAACCAAAACAATGAAAGTTAGAACCAGTTTTCTCAAGTCACACTATAGAAAAAGATTCCATCCAAACAAAGAAGCCATATTTCATCCTTAAACAATACAGACTGAACCTTTTTTAATTTATTATGTGATTAATTTTTTTTCCCAGCAAGAGTTTTCCAGTTATTTCAGGATGAAAAGTTTACTATAAATACAAACCCTGATACATTCTCCAAGGGAACAACTTGGACCCAAGTTATCAGACTCTGATTTAGCCTTCTGCTTGTCACTGCTGCTAAAAAATTTTCCATAAATAAATTGGTTTTTTCCTAGATTCTACCCATAAATTAAGTTCCAGCTAGAAAAAGGCATTTGATACACTTTGATGTTAGCATGCTATATTTTGCATATATGACTTCTCAAGTTATATGCATTATATGCAACCTTTGCATTCATGTTTTCCATTGCAATCTAAGTGTTTCTATGGCAATTTGCTAATAATGCAGAAGTTATACTTTTTAATTATTGGTTTACGTTCTTTGTTGGTCTCACTGAAATTCTAAGAAAAAACTTCACTCTCTCTTACAGTTCAATGAACAGAGACACTAGAGTATCCATATATTTCAACTAGACTAAACTCTACATCACCTCACCGTACTCAAGCCCTAATGTAAGACAGAACTCATGATAGCTATTCCAAGACATGCTGGCCCAAAACCAATACAATACGATACAATACATCAGGTAGGAAGAGACCTTCTAGATCATCGCGTCCAACCCATCAAACAATCCAACCCACCCAACAACTAAACCATGCAGCCAAGAACCCCATCAAGTCTTCTCCTGAACACCTCCAATGAAGGTGACTCCACTACCTCCACGGGCAGCCGATTCCAATGGGCAATCACTCTCTCCATGTAGAACTTCTTCCTAACATCCAGCCTAAACCTCCCCTGGTGCAGCCTGAGACTGTGTCCTCTTGTTCTGGTGCTGGCTGCCTGGGAGAAGAGGCCAACCTCTGCCTGGCTACAACCTCCCTTCAGGTAGTTGTAGAGAGCAATAAGGTCACCCCTCAGTCTCCTCTTCTCCAGGCTAAGCAATCCCAGCTCCCTCAGCCTCTCCTCATAGGGCTTGTGTTCCAAACCCCTCACCAACTTCATTGCCCTTCTCTGGACATGTTCCAGCAAGACAACATCCTTCCTAAACTGAGGGGCCCAGAACTGGACACAGGACTCAAGGTGTGGCCTAACCAGTGCAGTGTACAGGGGCAGAATGACCTCCCTGCTCCTGCTGGCTACACTGTTCCTGATGCAGGCCAGGATGCCATTGGCCCTCTTGGCTGCCTGGGCACACTGCAGGCTCAAGTTCAGCCTACCATCAACCAGCACCCCCAGGTCCCTCTCTGCCTGGCCGCTCTCCAGCCACTCTGACCCCAGCCTGTAGCACTGCATGGGGTTGTTGTGGCCAATGTGCAGAACCCGGCACTTGGATGTGTTAAATCTCATGCCGTTGGACTCTGCCCATCTCTCTCAGAACCCTAGGATGGATCCCATGCAGTCCCATGGCCTTGTGGGGTTCCAAGCAGCTCAGAAGATCTCTAACTTCCTCCTGGAGCAGCGGGAAACTATGCACCTCTCTGGCTCCTTCTGCCAGCTCTGCAGGCCAGCTGTCTGGAAGACGTTCTGCCCTGCTAGTGAAAATTGAGGTAAAGAAGGTGTTAAGCACCTCTGCCTTTTCCTCATCCTTTGTTACAACGTTCCCCTCCGTGTCAACCAAGGAGTTGAGGTTGTCCTTGCCCTTCTTCTTGCTATTGATGTATTTATAGAAGGACTTTTTGTTGTCCTTCACAGCAGAGGCCAGTCTAAGTTCTAAATGGGCTTTTGCCTCCCTAATTTTCTTCCTGCATATCCTAGTAACATCCCTAAAGACTCCATAGGTTGCCTCCCCTCTCTTCCTAAGATGATACACCCTCTTTTTTTCCCTTAGTTCTATTAAAAGTTCATTACCCATCCAGTCTGGCCGTCTGCCCCGGCGGCTCATCTTCCGGCACACTGGCACAGCCTGTTCCTGCACCTTCAAAGTTCTTCCTTGAAGCAGGTCCAGCTCTCCTGGACCCCTTTGTTTTTAAGGGCTGATTCCCAAGGAACCTTCTGAATTAGTTCCTTGAGTAGCCTGAAGTCTGCCCTCCTGAAGTCCAGAGTGGAGGTCTTCTTGCTACCCCTCTTGGCTTGGCTGAATAACAAAAACTCAATTATCTCATGATCACTGGTGCCTAAACACCCTCCAACCACCACATCACCCACCAGCCCTTCCCTGTTGGTGAAGAGGAGGTCAAGCATAGCCTCACTCCTGGTAGGCTCGTGCAGCACCTGGGATAAGAAGCTGTCCTCCATGCACTCTAAGAAACTCCTAGACTGCCTCCTCTCTGCTGTGTTGAGATCCCAGCAGATATCAGGCAGGTTGAAGTCACCCATGAGAATGAGGTCAGACGATCTTGAGACAGCCTTAAGCTGCCTATAGAATGCTTCATCAACATCCTCCTCCTGGTTGGGTGGTCTATAACAGACTCCAACCAGGATGTCTGCCCTGCTGGTCTTCCCTCTAATTCTCACCCACAAGCACTCAACCCGATCATCCCTGATCTCCATCTCAACGGCATCTTCTGCCTCCCTTATGTACAGAGCCACCCCTCCACCCCTTCTTCCTTCCCTGTCTCTCCTGAAGAGTCTGTAGCCATCAATTGCAGCGCTCCAGTCATGTGAGTCGTCCCACCATGTCTCTGTGATGGCAACTACATCATAACTTTCTTGCTGCATCAAGGCTTCCACCTCCTCTTGTTTGTTACCCATGCTTCATGCATTAGTGTACATGCACTGCAGCTGGGCTGCTGGTTTCACCTCTAGCTCTAGCTTATCACCCCCAGACTCCTGCCTGAGGGCACTGGTTTCAACCCCTTCCTGCTTCAAAGCTAGTTTAAAGCCTTGTCAATGAGACCTGGCAATTCCCTTCCCAGACTCTTTTTACCTTTGGGGGACAGGCCATTCTCGTGTACTGTGACCTTTCCCCTCCTCTGGGACAGATGTGCTCCATCTGTTACCAGCTGACCTGGTGCAGTAGAAAGTTCCCCAAGATCGAAAAACCCAAAATTCTTTCGACTGCACCAGCCTCTAAGCCACTTGTTGACTACAGCGGCTGTCCTGTTCCTTATTGTGTTCCCTCCTGCAACTAACGGTATCAATGTAAAAATTATTTGTGCACCTGACCCCTCAACCAGATCTCCCAGGGCCCTGAGGTCATTTTTGATAGCCCTGGGAGGCCTGGTACCAACATCATCATTCCCTAACAGCATAACCAATAAGGGAGAGTAGTCAGAGGGCTGTACCAGACTGGGCAGCCTTCTGGTAACATCTCCAACTTGGACTCCTGCTAGGCTAATAACTTCCCTATGAGATGGGTCCAGCCTACATATGGGACCTTCTGTCCCTTCAGGAGGGAATCACCAATAACAATTACCCTCCTCTTCACCTTCAGGCTAGGTGCCGGAACAAAGCAGGTTTCTGCTCCAAGTGCTCCATGGTTGCTGCATATACTGCAACATTCTCTAAGGACATTTTTAATAGCAATTGGTGAACAGGGAAAAGAATCACAGAATCACAGAATCAACCAGGTTGAAAAAGACCTCAAAGATCGTCAAGTCCAACATATTACCTAACACCTAACACCTCCTGACAACTAAACCATGGCTCCAAGTGCCTCATCCAATCCCCTCTTGAACACCTCCAGGGATGGTGACTCCACCACCTCCCTGGGCAGCACATCCCAGTGGCCTGTCTCTCTTTCTGGAAAGAGCTTTCTCCTCACCTCCAGCCTAAACCTCCCCTGGCACAGCTTGAGACTGTGTCCTCTTGTTCTGGTGCTGGTTGCCTGCCTGGGAGAAGAGACCAATCCCCACCTGGCCACAATCTCCCTCCAGGGAGTTGTAGAGAGCAAGAAGGTTTCCCCTGAGCCTCCTCTTCACCAGGCTTCTTCAACAAAACCTCTGTTAGTGTGGTCTTGAGGGGAGTTTGCTCAGGCATTCCCCTTCCAAGCAATATGTCTACTTAAACAGAAACCAAATCAATGTCAGCATTGTCTGTGTTCCTACCAAAATCACACACAAGGCACTCATTGATTTCTTGCTTCCTAGCTTAGTTTTCTCCAGCCTCTTTCCTGTGAGTGACTGGTAAAGGAAAGGCTCAGAGAGGCAATAGTAACTCCTCTGGACATAAATATGCCATCTGCAGCCCAGCCTGACTGAAAGCCTGGAGTTGGAAATGCAATGTTGATTTGTGTGCCTGTTAGGTAATGGCTACATATATTTTGGGGATTTTTTTCCTATCACAATTTGTGTTTATTTGCATGCTGCAATGTGTTGTAACTTCAGAACATGCAAGAGCTGAAAGCTCTTCATAGAATCACAGAATCACCAGGTTGGGAAAGACCTCAGAGGTCCAACCTGTGCCCTAATACCTAACACCTCCTGACAACCAAACCATGGCTCCAAGGGACACATCCAAGCCTTTGTTGAACACTTCCAGGGACAGGGACTCCACCACCTCCCTGGGCAGCACATCCCAATGGCCAATCTCTTCTGCTGGGAAGAACTCTCTCCCCACCTCCAGCCCAAACTTCCCCTGATGCAGCCAGAGACTGTGTCCTCTTGCTCTGGTGCTGGGTGCCTGGGAGAAGAGACCAACCCCCACCTGGCCACAACCTCCCCTCAGGGAGCTAGAAGGAGAAAACCACAAGAAAGATATTTTTTTAGTTTGTGTTCTGATGTCTTCTGAAGAGAGATCTCAAGACCATGCTCAATAAATGCATAAAGATGGAGACTAACTGTAAAAGATGTTCCCATCTAAAGCAGCCAGTGTACAGTGTAGCTTAAGATGAGTGTTGAAGGAAAGGGATATAGCAGATAAGCAGGCAAAACAGAAGAGCAGGTCACCAGTACCACTTCTTTTTCTCTGCCATTCTGTGGTTTTGGTGCCCAAACCAGCTGACTGGCTTTTTAGCACTTTTTGCTTGGCTGTTGCTTGAGTGCAAGGAGGAGAAGGGAAGGCTGCTGCTTCCTTTCTCAACTTTTCTCCTTTGCTATTATCACTATTTTCTTCTTCAGAAATAGCCTGGAGGGTGCATTCAACTAGCTGGTAGCCCACAAGCAGAGGAACACAGAGATGATCTTCTTTAAAGATAGAAGAGAGAAAGACACATATTAGAATTGAAGGGGGAGGTGGGGAAAGGTGTCCAGCAAAGTGTTTGCAAGACATACTGGGTAGTAAATGAGTGTGAATAACGAGAAAATGCAAGGTCATTACAGAACTCAGCTGAGAGTATAGATCTGATAATGAAAAGCACAGGAAGACTGAAATATGAGACAGAAATTGCTACCTGACCTCAAAGTCAAGGGTAATAGATGCCGATTAAAGGAATTCATACAAGTTACAAAATGATGCAAATGTAAGAAATGTCTAGAATGTCTCCTATATGCTCACAGAAGAACATTTAGAAATTACACAGGCAAGTTAGCTAACATCAGACTCTATTACAACATCAGTGTAATGCAACCATGAAATAAAGCTAATGCTCTCCTAGGATACAATAGGCAACACATTTCCTGAGAGAATTAATGTCATTGTATCAGACACTGGTTGCAGCACTTGAATTCTGTCTGCAGTATTCTCATGAGTGTGATGATTAATTCCAGATAAGAAAGGTACCATGAAAGGCCACTGGCATGCAGATAGGACTAAATGAGGTTAGTCCACTTGATCTACTAGACTGAAGTCTGAGAGAAGAAAAGTTACTAATATTTGTAAGAACACTGAGCATAAAAGAAGAGCTGTTTAAGATGGAAGATAAAGCTGGCATTAAGAACCTTGTAAAATTGCTGTGGATAAGTGTAATTTCACCACAGAAGGGATCTTGCAAAACTGCACGGATACTGCATCAGTAGAAAAGTCATGACAGTGGTGAAGTCCCTGGTAAATGGAAAAACATAAATATTGTACCCATTTTTTTTACGTGATAGAAGGGATGAGCACAGAAACTACTGACCTATCAGCTTGTACCTGGGAGTAGTGGGTTGAAGTTTCCCCCCAGCATTAACTTTGCCAGACCAATTCAATTAGAAGCAAATGAAGCTGTATTTGCAATCAAAGTCTACACTTTCCAATGGGATGCAATGAATACATACAAAATATACAGTATTTACAATATTTACATATATTTGCAATTAATAAAGAGCAGAAGGATCCCCCTGGCCAAGGACCACAAGAAGCTACTACCTTCTCCCTCCCTTCCTCCCCCTAACTTCCCCCTGTACAAAAGGGATGAGAGAGAGGAGCAGAGAAGTTAGGTTTAAGCAAGACCAGCCAAGGCATGTTATCTCTTCTGAGCAAAGAAAAAACAGCCAGAGATCAGAAGAGAAGAGAAAAAGGGAAGAATTGTTATGGTATAGCTCATCTTATTCTAGATATTTACCCAATTAATTTGTTTAGAATAATCTTTTGGTTTCCTTTTTGCAACCAATAGTGATTTATTCATATTTTTCCACTGCTCTGCTCAAAGTCTGTAACTAAATTTTAAAGGCATAGCCTAGAACCACCATACTGGGAAGATCATATAACTGATCATTCTAGAAGCTATGCTAAGGCACATGGAGGACAAGGAGGTGATTCAACACAGCTCCTCAATATGGCTTCACCAAGAGCAACTCCTGCCTAACCAATCTAGTGACCTTCTATGATATAGTGACTACATCAGTGGACAAGGGAAGAGCTACTGACCACCACATGGAGGTCAGTAATGAGTTATCCCTCAGGGGTCAGTGGTGATAATAGTGCTGTTTAATATCTTCATCAATATCACAAACACTGAAATCAAGTGCACCCTCAGCATGTTTGCAGAGGTCACCAAGCTGACTGGTGTGGCCAACACACCTGAGGGGTGGGATGCCATCTAGAGGCATTTGGAAAAGCTTAAGAAGCAGGCTGATGTGAACCTTTTGAGGCTTAACAAGCCTGTGTGCAAGTTCCTGCACTTGGTTTGGACAATCCCTGGTGTCAATAGAGGCTGGGGAAGTAAGTGATTGAAAGCAGCCCTCTGGAGAAGGACCTGCAGGTACTGATGGATGAAAAGCGGGACAAAAAAAAACAAGCCATTGGGTTGAGGAAGGTGATTTTGTCACTCTACTCCAGTCTGCTATACAGGGATCCGAGGTCCAGAACAAAGCCAGATAAATGATCAGAGGGATGGAACACCTCTGCTGTGAGGAATGGCTGAAAGAGTCGAAGCTGCTCAAACTGGAGAAGGCTTCCAGGAGACTTTATTATGGCCTTTCAGTACTTAAGGGGGCTCATAGGAAAGATAGGACCTTTTGTGGATCTTGTTTTCATAGGACAAGGGGTAATGTTCCAAACTTGAGAAGAATTTTTTTATAATGAAGGTGGTGAAACGCTGAAACAGGTTACCCAAAGAGGCAGCTGCTGCCCTGTTACTGAAAACATTCCAGGTGAGGTTGGATAAAACTCCATATATATATATATATATATATATATATATATATATATATATATATATATATGTAAGATCTAGATGAGGCTGTCCTTAATTATCACAGAGATGTTGGACTAGATGACCTTTAAAGGTCCCTTCTCACCCAAACCATTCCGTGATTCTGAGATTTTATGAAAAAAATATGACATGAAATGTGAGAGGAAGACAGTTGGAATGGTGCAGGAGGATGATTGACTGGTTTCCATTGAAGAGATGTAATAAGTTTATTTTGAAATAGTAATATATCAGAATATCATAGAAAAATTAAAGAAGGACCCCTGAAAGTCATATAGACCAGCTGCTACTCAAACATTAGCATAAACACTAGGGCAGGCCAGTCATTGATGAGTAAGCAAATTCCCTTGTTGAGGGATTTCTAGATTTCTCCGGAAAAAAAATCTTGGCTCTAAGGAAATTAGAATTATTTTTTGCATCTCAAAGTATCATTTGTAATAGTGAAAAAATTGTCAATACCAAAGTATAGCCTGGATGAGAGACAAATTTCCAGTTATTATCTTCCTTTTCCTGAGTATGTCACTATTTGCCAGTATTATTAGTCTGAAGCCACCAGTGCTATTCTCAGGCTTTTACAGGATTGAAGAGTAAATCTTCTTGCATAAATGACTTGCAATTATTTGCCTACACATATCCAGTACCTTTCCAAGAGTTAAGAGAGGCCATTAAGACTATCTTTATACTGAGTTGGTGTCCTGCCCCCCTTCAAAAAAAAATGGAATTGTATTTAAAAAGCTTTATGAATAGAATAGAATAGAATAGAATAGAATAGAATAGAATAGAATAGAATAGAATAGAATAGAATAGAATAGAATAGACCAGGTAGGAAGAGACCTTCTAGATCATCACGTCCAACCCATCAACCAATCCAACCCACCTAAACAACTAAACCATGGCACCAAGCACCCCATCAAGTCTCCTCCTGAACACCTCCAATGAAGGTGACTCCACCACCTCCACGGGCAGCCCATTCCAATAGAAAATCACTCTCTCTGTATAGAACTTCTTCCTAACATCCAGCCTAAACCTCTCCTGGCACAGCCTGAGACTGTGTCCTCTTGTTCTGGTGCTGGCTGCATGACAGAAGAGACCAACCTCCACCTCTCCACAATGTCCATTCAGGTAGTTGTAGAGAGCAATAAGGTCACCCCTCAGTCTCCTCTTCTCCAGGCTAAGCAATCCCAGCTCCCTCAGCCTCTCCTCATAGGGCTTGTGTTCCAAACCCCTCACCAACTTCATTGCCCTTCTCTGGACACGTTCCAGCAAGTCAACATCCTTCCTAAACTGAGGGGCCCAGAACTGGACACAGGACTCGAGGTGCAGCCTAACCAGTGCAGTGTACAGGGGCAGAATGACCTCCCTGCTCCTGCTGGCCACACTGTTCCTGATGCAGGCCAGGATGCCATTGGCCTTCTTGGCTGCCTGGGCACACTGCAGGCTCAAGTTCAGCCTACCATCGACCAGTACTCCCAGGTCCCTCTCTGCCTGGCCACTCTCCAGCCACTCTGACCCCAGCCTGTAGCACTGCCTGGGGTTGTTGTGGCCAATGTGCAGAACCCGGCACTTGGATGTGTTAAATCTCATGCCATTGGATTCTGCCCATCTGTCCAGCCTGCCGAGGTCCCTCTGCAAAGCCTCTCTGCCCTCCAGCAGATAACTCCTGCCCCCAGCTTGGTGTCATCCGCAAATTTACTGATGATGGACTCAGTGCCCTCATCCAGATCATCAATAAAGATGTTGAAGAGCATGGGGCCCAGCACTGATCCTTGGGGCAGACCACTAGTGACTGGCTGCCAGCTGGATGTGGCACCATTCACCATCACTCTCTGGGCTCGGCCCTCCAGCCAGTTCCTAACCCAACGCAGTGTGCTCCTGTTCAAGCCATGGGCTGATAGCTTGGCCAGGAGTTTGCTGTGGGGACAGTGTAAAAGGCCTTGCTGAGGTCCAGGTAGACTACATCCACAGGCCTCCCCACATCCACCAGGCAGGTCACCTGATCATAGATGGAGATCAGGTTGGTCAGGTAGGACCTTCCCTTCCTAAATCCATGCTGGCTGGGCCTGATCCCCTGGCCATCCTGTAAGTGCTGTGTGATTGCACTCAAGATGACCTGTTACATAATCTTGCCTGGCACTGCGGTCAGGCTTACAAGCCCATGGAGGGGAACACGGTGACTAAAGACGATGAAAAGTCTGAGGTCCTGAACACCTTCTTTGCCCCAATTTTTAACAGTGAGGCAGGAGGAGTTCAGGACGAGTGGCCTCCTGAGATGGGTGATGTGGTCAGGGAGCAGTGTAATGCCCTGGATATCCATGAGGAATTAGTTCAGGACCTGCTGAGCCACTTGGACACTCACAAGTCCATGGGGCCAGATGGGATCCATCCTAGGGTCCTGAGAGAGATGGCAGGTGAGCTGGCCAAGCCGCTCTCCATCATTTTCCTCCAGTCCTGGATGACCGGTGATTTCCCAGATGACTGGAAACTGGCCAATGTGGTCCCCACCCACAAAAAGGAACGGATGGAGGAATCCAGAAACTCCAGGCCAGTCAGCCTGACCTCAGTGCCAGGGAAAATGATGGAGCAGATTATCCTGGCGGTAGTAACTGTGCACCTGCAGGATGGCCAAGGGCTCAGGTCCAGCCAACATGGATTTAGGAAGGGCAGGTCCTGCCTCTCCAACCTGATCTCCTTCTATGATCAGGTGACCCACCTGGTGGATGTGGGGAGGCCTGTGGATGTGGTCTACCCCGACTTCAGCAGGGCCTTTGACACCATCCCCCACAGCAAACTGCTGGCTAAGCTGTCAGCTCATGGCTTGGGCAGCAACACTCTGTGCTGGGTTGGGAACTGGCTGGAGGGCCGAGCCCAGAGAGTGGTGGTAAATGGTGCCACCTCCAGCTGGGGGCCAGTCACCAGTGGCGTCCCCCAGGGATCAGTGCTGGGCCCCATCCTCTTCAATCTCTTCATTGACGATGGGGATGAGGGGATTGAGACAGTCATCAGCAAATTTGCAGATGACACCAAGTTGGGAGCAGATGTTGGTCATTTAGAGAACAGAAGGGCTCTGCAGAGGGACCTTGACTGACTGGACAGATGGGCGGAGTCCAATGAGATGGCATTCAACAAGTCCAAGTGCCGGGTGCTGCACTTTGGCCACAACAACCCCATGCAGAGCTACAGGCTGGGGTCGGAGTGGCTGGAGAGCGGCCAGACAGAGAGGGACCTGGGGGTGCTGATTGACAGCCACCTAAACATGAGCCTGCAGTGTGCCCAGGTGGCCAAGAAGGCCAACAGCATCCTGGCCTGCATTAGGAATAGTGTGGACAGCAGGAGCAGGGAGGTCATTCTGCCCCTGTACTCTGCTTTGGTTAGGCCACACCTTGAGTACTGTGTCCAGTTCTGGGCCCCTCAGTTTAAGAAGGACATCGAGACACTTGAACCTGTCCAGAGAAGGGCAACAAGGCTGGTGAGAGGCCTTGAGCACAAGCCCTATGAGGAGAGGCTGAGGGAGCTGGGGTTGTTTAGACTGGAGAAGAGGAGGCTCAGGGGCGACCTCATTGCTCTCTACAACTACCTGAAGGGTGGTTGTAGCCAGGAAGGGGTTGGCCTCTTCTCCCTAGCAACCAGCACCAGAACAAGAGGACACAGTCTCAAGCTGCACCAGGGGAAGTTTAGGCTCGAGGTGAGGAGAAAGTTCTTCACCGAGAGAGTGACTAGTCATTGGGATGGGCTGCCCGGGGAGGTGGTGGAGTCGCCGTGCCTGGAGGCGTTCAAGAGGGGACTGGATGTGGCACTTGGTGCCATGGTCTAGTCATGAGGTTTGTGGTTACAGGTTGGACTTGATGATCTTCGAGGTGTCTTCCAACCTTGGTAATACTGTGATACTGTGATAATTCCCTGGCTCATCCAACCAGCCCTTCTTGTGGATGGGCACCACGCTGGCCAGCTTCCAGACTTCTGGGACCTCTCCAGTGAGCCAGGACTGCTGAAAAATGATGGAGAGTGGCTTGGACAGCTCATCTGCCAGCTCCCTCAGCACCCTAGGATGAATCCCATCTGGTCCCATGGCCTTGTGGGGATCCAAGCAGCTGAGGAGATCTCTACCTTCCCCCTCCCCTTGAACTGCAGGAAACTATGCAGCTCCCTGGCTCCTTCTGCTGTCTGGAAGACATTCTGTCCTGCTAGTAAAAATTGAAGCAAAGAAGGTGTTAAGTACCTCTGCCTTTTCCTCATCCTTTGTTGCAATGTTCCCCTCCGTGTCAACCAAGGAGTGGAGGTTGTCCTTGTCCTTCCTCTTGCTATTAATGTATTTATAGAAGGACTTTTTGTTGTCCTTCAAATAATACCAAAATTAAAATGGAGGGAGGGTCTGTATCTTGCTTAGATAAAATCAGTAATCTACTATGGCAATGGAATTTTCCTTCCACAAAAGAAACAGAATAGAGATAGTAGATCAGTGCAGAATACTTGCCCCTTCCTGTTGCTTTGCTTCAGCATTGTTCATAGTTATCTTACAAACAAGAGGCTGGATAGTAAAAAGAAAAAATAATGCTAGTGAAAAATAAGGAGAAACTATGTGAAAATCATGCCTCATCAGTGGTGATTATTCTTGTTTCATGGATCCTTTGAAATCAAGTTCTGACAGATTATAAATTGAATTTTACCAGTTTGCCCTTCTTTCCTGCAATGCAACTATCAGCAATGAGTTGAGCCAAGGGATAAAAAGATTAACAGAACTAACATTTGCTCCAAGTTGTTCAAATCTAGCTGTTCAAAATAACAGTCCATTGCTACACACCTAAGCAGAAAGTGCCATTCAGCAGTACATATAGGCACACTGGTTTCCCAAGACAACTGACTTGAGAGACTTGGTCTCAGGAAATTGTTGAATTGCAGGCACACTTAGAATACATAAATGTCACTTATTTATTTATTAACATTAGTTACCAGGATGAATGGTTTATGAGGACATACAGAAACAGCTGCCCAAATCTGTCTGGGCAGCCATTGGTTCATGCACCTGTAAAGGAACATGCCTTTGCACATGGCTGCAGCCAAGTTATTTGCCGTTCCCCAGTGACGGTGGGATGCCCTTCAAAAACAGTCCAGAAGCTGATCCATGTGGCTGCAGCAAAAATCATTGAGTGGGGAATTCGGGAATTCCACTCACAAGGGGACAGAGGAAGCTAAGAAGCACCTAGAAGAAGCTGCATAAATTTTGCGGCCCATTGCCCTGCTGCACTGAGATAAAGGCTGCAATGGCAATGGGGTTTGCAGACTAAGCCCAAACTGGGTTCTCCTACACAGCAAACTATTCTGACTTAAACCAAAAGTTGCTCAACACTGAGCTTCATTTCAACATTTTATAACAGAAAGTTGAAGCTGTTGATGACAACACTGCAATTTTCCAGACTGGAGACTGACAGAAGGAAAAAAGAGAAGTATTATTAGAAACTGACTTTTCTGCCACAAAAGCATGTGGACAGACAAAGTTCCAAGCATTTAATGTACTTCTTGAGGGCAATTAATTTGTTCTCAAATCTCCTCAAGTTACTGCAATACTGAACACTCAAACACTGTTATGTGAGGGTACTAAGAAACTGCAGGGAATGTCATTTTAGCCTGAAATTAGGTAAAACACACAGTTAACAAAAGCAGTTTTATTCCTATAGGTCATGGTATAATTTCCATGTACATCCTTCTCCTTGCTCTGTTTTGCTTTTCAAAATTTAAAGAGACAATTCCCATGCTGTCTACCACCCTCTGTGGCGTGATCTCTTAATTTGTATGAATAAATCTTGACCCAGTCTGGAGCCCTAGACTGTCTTAAGCAGCAGACAACTCACTCTCTTTATGAAAAGCTTTTTAGTTCAAACAGCTCAGCTGATTGTAATAGTGCCTGCTGATTGCAAATATCAGAGTACTGCCGTGGGAAAGAAGCTGAGCCTGGGTACTGTGAGGACCATAGCTAATACACCAAGCCTTGCAGTGCTCCAACACAGAAATAGCAACAGGATGAAGTACTCCAAGGAAAAAAAGTCATTACTGAAAGGAAGTATGCTACCTTTCATGTTCAGCAGAAGTAGCAGACTTGGCCATCTCCACTGTTCAAGTCTCAAGGACATTGGCAGATCTCCTGCAAACTGCTGAATGCTGCATACAGTGAGTGGCTATTAGCACATTAAGGTGGCTAGTTTAGATTTCTAGTTGGCTGTTTAAGTAGTCAAAATAGAATTTGCCTATGCTATCAGACTAGTTAAGTATGCAAACTCGTGATGTACACAAACCTTTGAAGTTGCATGTCCAGAAAAAGCAAGGGGTACAGTTCCCTAAACTGCAGGCAAACCAAGAGCCAAGGGCAACTCCAGTACAGGACATACCTTAACCCTATACCAGAGCACACAGGTACACACCCAGGTGTATTTTGAATATCTCCAGAGAGGGAGACTCCAAAACCCCTGGGCAGCCTGTTGCAGTGTTCTGACACTCACAGTGAAATAATTCTTCCTCCTGTTTCAATGGTACTTCCTATGCCTCAACTTTCACCCCTTGCCCCTAGTCCAGTCATTGGGCTTCCCCAAGAAGAGCCTGACTCCATCCTCTTGGCACTCACCCTTTACATGTTTATAAACATTAATGAGGTCACCCCTTAGTCTCCTCCTCTCCAAACTAAACAGATGCAGCTTCCTCAGTCTCTTCTCCTAAGGAAGATGTTCCACTCCCTTCTCGTTTACTTGGCTCCCTGCCAGGATACCCGCATCTCTCAGACATTTTTAGTGCAGTGCAGAAGCCTCAACCTTGTGAAAACAAGCCATCTCCAGGTTTTCTTCTTTACTGACAAACACAGAGACAGAGCAAGGTGGGGTCTAATACACAGTGACTCCACAGGGGAGTCAAGAAGCATGGCACAGAGCAGAACCACGGGTGCAGTGAAGGCCTTTGCAGGTAATAAAACCCTCACACCATATGCTGTCATTACCTCTCCAAAGAGTAGGACTAAGGTAATTTTTCATGGCTGGAAGGTCAGTGTCATTAGTGTTGGGGTTTGCTCCACTATTTTTGCAGTTTTGGTGAGACATCAGGGCACTTCTAGCAGAAAAAAAACTGCTTAACCTTCTCAGTTATGTGTTGTGTTAAGCTCTGGGAGACACTTGGCATCACCACAGCCTGTATTTTATCAGTTGTACTTAACAAGATATCTGCAGCTTCCTAGTTTCTTCCAGCACATTGCATATTCCTACAAATAAGAGCAGTGAAAGCCAGAACTGCTGACAAGTTTTTTCACTGTTCTTACCAACAATGTACAGAGATTATAAGTCCAACAGAAAAATATCATTAAAGATTAAAAAGATTGCTTTTTAGAGTACTTCTGAAATGCCAGTTAATGTGCAAATAGCTTTCCCTTACTCTCCCAAACCAAAACAATATCTTCCTATGTACAGTAAACATACACTGTATTTACAGGGGGAAAAAAAAGACAGTATATTATGAAACATATTTGCAAAGAAACAGATGTATTTCATACCATTCTACTAAGACATTAATAATTTTTGAGCAACAGCACTTCTTGCCATGCCCGCCCATTGTGAGTAATCTAGAAAAGGATCACCCACCAGAATGAGAAACATCACACACACACACATATACATATATATACATATATATATATTAGT
The DNA here is from genome assembly GCA_033816785.1 of Picus viridis. Taxonomy (NCBI): domain Eukaryota; kingdom Metazoa; phylum Chordata; class Aves; order Piciformes; family Picidae; genus Picus; species Picus viridis. The sequence continues at coordinate 57,505,068 of CM066606.1, forward strand.
ATAACAGGCTCATATAGCAGGCTCATGGAACTAGCTTATGTTGGTTATAGCAATGAAAATCAAACATAAATCTCAGAAACTCTGCAATTTGTTACACTGTCGTCTTCCTTTTATGCAGAAACATGAACATGATCCAGGAATGATGGGCCAGAGGCTCCGTTGATAACAAAGTTAAACAGCAGGAAATATGTGTAGATAAAATGTTGGGTTTATCTACCAATATAGTAGTAGCTATAGATGGACTCTATTTTTAAGGATTACTTCCTCCGTGGTAATATGTACCTCAGAGCTTTTTTTCATTTAGAGGTTTAAAGTTAAAAATTAGTTAAATAATAAGAGTAAATTATACACTCAAGTTTTGCCAAATGAAAAATCACTACCTAAAAATGTCCTGGTTTTCTAGCATTGTCCATATACCAAAAATCTTCACCTCAAACTCATATTTCTGTAAAATAAAAAATGAGAAGTCAAAATTCTTTTTGCCATTGTCAACCTGTTTTAGACCACAATTCTGGCAGATGCACAATGCAATTTAAATGGGGGATATGGAGAATTAAATTACAGTGGTATTATTTTTTTCATAATCTGACACTTCTTGTTTAAAAGAAATTCAACTGTAGATGTGTGATTGTCTTGATCTGTTGTTCCACAATAGCAAAGGGCAGTCAGCCGCTGAGAAGTAGCTGGATTAGAATAGGAATTAATTCCCTAATGATGAATTGGATAAGAGTCTTAAACAGCAAGGTTCCTCAAGCACTTTGTATGAAAACACAATGCTCACAGTTTACTGTAAGAATGATAAAAAAGTTAACATTCTTTGACTGGAAGACATCTTCAGTGGACTAAATTATGCTTTTAGAAGTAGCATCAGAGCAAGGGAGAGGCTGTTCAGAAGACTGCAGTTTGGGGCTCTATGTTTCTGAACTACATCCTGAATTAAGACTAGGTTTTTTCTGTACCCATGGCCTTCTAAGAGACATGTTTATGCACTTCCTGTATAAAGAAGTGCTGTGCTTTTAATCCTGCTTTGTTGCCTGTACAGGTAATTTTGTTTAATTGGTGTTGTGTTTTCTCCTTGATAGCTGTCCTGCTTTGGTTACTTTTATGCAATAATTCTTGACATCATCACCTTCTGCAGCTACCAAATATGCCCAGACTTTATCTCTCTTTCCATATTTTTCTTTCATCATATACTGAAGTACTGGCAGCCACATCTTTTTCAGCCCCCTTTTTACTTCTATATTTCATCCAAACAGGAATTGATGAGGAGCGTCATTTAGCTGGTTGGTTTTGAGGGCTTTTTTGGCATGGTTGTTTTTTGTGTGATAAAAGCTTAGATGTCTTCACATAAGGATATTTCAAAGTGAGTAACTGTATGTGTTTTCTGCTGAGTGAAAACTTCAGAGGTGATGAGGTCAGCTTGCGCAAGCCTGCAGCTTCATCTCCCATGGAGCTACTGATAGTAAAAATGAGCATTTTAATTGCTTCTGATTTCCCTGCCCCTGCATGTATTCCTATCAGAATTATTTGTGCTCAGAAAATAGCATTATCAAGTGTTAATTATTGGAACAGCAGTCCAAGGACGACCAGGGCTTGAAGGGCCAAACAGCCAAATGCATACACAAATAACTTTGAAGTAGAGATGTGCGTTTTCTGTTCTTAACTTCATGTTCATATTTGAACTATGGTATGCTTTTTCAGCATGTACATCTTAATATGTGTAACAACAGAGGCTTGCAAAGCTTAAGAAAACGTTTTCATATCACATCTTCATTGCAGGAGTATTTTGTTAAATTGTAAATTTTCTCCCTATCAGATACCTCAAGAGAATAGTCTATCTGATTTCTAATACAAAAAAAGAGAAGAGAACAGTTTCTTAATACTAAACCCCACACCTATCTATAGGAAGGATATCCAGGTCCATCTCTTCCACAGAATTACAGAATCAACCAATCTCTTGGAACAGACCTCCAAGATCATCAAGTCCAATGAATCACCCAACACCATCTAATCAACTAGACCATGGCACTAAGTGCCCCATGCAGCCTTTCCTTAAGCATCTCCAGGGACGTTGTCCCCACCTCCTCCCTGGGCATCCCATTCCAGTGACCACTCTTTCTGAGAAAAACTTTTTTCTAAGATCATCAAACCTAACCTTTCCTCTGGCATAGCTTGAGACTGTGTCCTCTTGTTCTGGTGGTGGTTGCCTGGGAGAAGAGACCAACCAAACTCCTCACCAACTTTGTTGCCCTTCTCTGGACACATTCTAGCAACTCAACATCTTTCCTAAACTGAGGGGCCCAGAACTGGACACAGGACTCAAGGTGTGGCCTAACCAGTGCTGAGTACAGGGACACAATGACTTCCCTGCTCCTGCTGGCCACACTATTCCTGATACATTCCAGGCTGCTCTTGGCCTTCTTGGCCATCTGGGCACACTGCTGGCTCATGTTCAGCCTGCTGTCAACCAGTACCCCCAGGTCTCTTTCTGCCTGGCTGCTCCCCAGCCACTCTGTCCCCAGCCTACAGCACTGCACAGAGTTGTTGTGGCCACTGTGTAGAACACAGCACTTAGACTTGTTAAATCTCATGCCATTGGACTCTGCCTATCTATTCAGCCTGTCAAGGTCCCTCTGCAAAGTACTCCTACCCATTGACCCCTGCTCCCAGCTAGCTTCCAACTCTGAATAAAATTTACAAATTATTGTACACTACAACCTGACACTTACTAGAACAGAGCAAGTTGATTAAACATAAAGATCATCCCTCCAGCTCTAATCAGATACCTTCTCTTCTAGAATGCATGTTTTTATGACTCAGCCTCAAGTCTAAGCAAATGTGCATGTGGTGGGTTGAAGTTCCTCTTCCTCCCCTCCATGCTCTTTTTGGATGGATGAAGTTAATTTTCTTCATAACAAGAAGTGTGAGGCTATGTTTTGGATTTGTGCTGAAAACTATGTTGATTTTATAGGGATGTTTTCATTACTGATGAGCAGTGCATGCACATCACCAGAACCTTTTCTGCTTCTCACACCACCCCGCCAGCAAGCAGACTGAGGATGTGCAAAAAATCAGGAGAAGACACAGCTGGGATTACTGTCCCCAGATGAACAAAGCATACCATAATATGCTATGACCTGCTCAGCATATAAAGCAGGGGGAATATAGAGCCCCACTTTCCTGAAGATGGGCCTACCTGCTATTGGGAAATAGTGAATGAATTCCTTGTTTGCCTTTGCTTGTGCATGTGACTTTTGTTTTGCTTATTAAGCTGTCCTTATCTCAACCAATGAGTTTTCTTGGTTTTACCTTTGATTATCACCTCTATCACACCTGGGGGAGTGATTGAGCAGCTGTGTGGGGCTTAGTCACTGGTTGGAGTTAAACCTTGACAGAGAACAATACACACAACACTGAGCTTTTAAAATTCTTTGTGCTCCTGGCGCTAATGGAAGCTCAAGTATTATCTGCTATGCATAAAGATGTGAATAAATTGCTCGACTTCTTCTTACTGAGTTTGAGTAATTGCTTTCTCAATAGTCACTATAAAGCACCACTAGAGAAATCTCTATTACGTAGCATTTATGGGCAACATAAGCACCATAATGCTTTCCTGTGGATGGAAAATGGAAGGTAAATATATTAAGTCTCTCCCTTTGATTTAAGGACAAACCTTGTATAGTACAGCTTCTCTAATAACAACACAGAGAAAGGAAGTAGGGTGTTTAATGATAATGAGCTTCTTTATGCAACAGATGGATTTTTGCAAGTGTTTCTTGTGTCACAGTGGGGTATTTTACATCACAGGAAGTCCCATCCATGAGAAAGATAGGAGTAAAGCAGTTAATAGTTCATAAATTGTTTAATGCAAAGCTGTGTGAAATAAAAAGAACTAGTGCTGTGGGATTTCCAGATGTTGGAATGGCATCAGAAAGAGGAAATAGAGGAGACTGAAGAGGAATCAAGAGACATGACGCCATCCAACCATGTCTATGGGGAGAGAGAAATTCTTTGTTGATCCTGAGTGGAATGACAACACTTAACAACAACGTAACAACTCATGTTGTTGCACTTAAAATTTTATTACAGATGAGATTATTTTACAAAACTAATATCCAAGACCCTTTGCAGGCAGGTCAACCAACAAGAAGAGTTATGTTCATAAAGTAATATTCAAAAAGGACAGTAAAAAATAAACTTCTGTATTATATCTCAGGAACTGGGAAATAGCAAGAGAGAACTTGAGCTCAGCTGCAGTCTCCAAAGGTGTAGACAAAGATTCCCATAATTACGTATTTTGGTGGTGGCAGTGCATGCTACTTTGTGCCCAGAGACCCTAATGTCATTTTTCTCTCCTGTTTCTTACATGCTATTTTTCATGTTGAAGGAAGAGCTGGTTAGCTCAAAGAGCTTTTACAAAATTACAAGACTCTGTACTTTCCAGTAGGATTTAAGGCATCAAAATATCTGTTCTATTGTTTTCCTCTTCCAAAGGATGTAAACAGTATTCTCATGCTACAGCATGGCAGTGAGGACATAGCTGTGAAACACTTAACTCCCCAGTGCCACTCTTAGGCACTGGGCTTTTCTGAAACCCCAGCAGGTCTCTGGCCAAAGCTGAAGGCCTAGAGTCCCCTAGGACAGGAAAGAGATTAAATGTCACATTAGCTTTTAACTGGAACAGCTAGAAGCAAACTGAATGGCTTAATGGCTTGCATTTTCACTGCTTTTTTGCTTCAACTGTATTTGCATGATACAAGAAGCCTATGCAGAGCTGCTGGGTATGCCTTGGCAGTGGGAGACATGGCTGGGAAGGATCCTGCCATTGTTGGTGTCGGAGGACTTTGGGATAGCATTTGGACAAGAGATAGGAAAAATAATCAGATAAGCAGCACTGAATAGTTGATGATCTGTTGCTGAATCCCTGTTTAAAATGCAGGTCCACCTTTCAAATGTTTCCCTTGTGCTGCATTCCATTTTGCTTAGCAAATGAGAAGTGTTTCAAGATACTACTCAAGTGGTTTTTTCTCAGCAAGCTAAATGCATTTTAATGGTGATTGAGAAAACCTATTCCAGCCTCTGTGAGGAAGTGACCAGGGCTGTCAGGTCAGACTGGGTAGAAAAGAGTGAAAGTCTCCTCATATTCAATCAGCCCACAATTGCAGTTTATCAGTTAGAGAGTGGATCAGAAATCAGTTTCTTTTCAATTGGAGCTCTCTGCATACAGCCAAATGAGCCTTAGTGCTCTACATTTATTTAAAGCACCCTTGATATTTCCTCTGGAACAGCTTATCTGCCTGGTATATCTGCTTTTTCTTATGATCATAAGTTTCTTGACATGAGAAAAACATCAAAATGTGCAAACAATAAGAAATAATTTGTTTGTTTGTTTAAAGTTTCAAGCAAATACTGCAGCTGTGTTCCTTTACTGCTACTGAAGGATTTACCTAGCTTATTTCCCTTGATATATCAGTTTAGTCTCTCATGAGTCCATCATATTTTGAAAGCTAAACCCATCCAAACTTGACTAAATATGTGACATTTGACACAGTAAATCTTTTCTCCTGAATAATATGTGAACTCAGCTATTATGGTGTGCTTGACTGCGCTGCTGAGTTTTTATCTGAAAATGTTTCATTGCTATAAATAAGTTAAATTCCTTTTCCCTCTCTCTGAAATTGCTTTCAAGTCTACCAAGCAAGAATAGGTTATGTATTAGAATATGGGTCCATATTTCTCTTGAAATAAAACTGAAAAAAAAAAAAAAAAAAAGTGAAATCTCTACTATTCAGATGCAGAAAAGCTTTATTTTCTCTGTTAATATTCCATCAGACAAAGCCTTCCTCAGTAATCAGGAAAACATGAAATTTTGGCTGCTCATGGAAAGTGCCCTGCACTTTTTCTTATGTTATTGCCATACAGAAGTACAGATAACTGACAGGAACACACACCAAAAGGAGTATGAAAGTGTATAAGAAAGACTATAGAATTTGATTTGGAGACTTCAGGAATAAAGTGTAGGTTTTTTTGTGATGCACATCCCATAGCTCTGAACTACCTACTTAAAATTAATGATGCAATGTCAAAAAAAAAAAAAAAAAAAAAAAAAAAAAGAGAATTCTGTTTACTCTCCTAACTGATGCTACAGGGATGATTTATATGGGTGTACATGTGCATGCAGATCTTATTCAAACATGTATTCAAAGAGTGGAATGCTTTCTGCTTTGTATAGATCTATACCGTAGACACATAGGATCATAGAATGGCTTAGGTTGGAAGGGACCTCAGAGATCATCTATTCCAAACTCCCTGCCATTGGAGCTGCCCGAGGCTTCATCCAAGCCTTAAACACCCCCAAGGAGGGGGCATCCACAACCATTCTGGGCAATCTTGTCCAGAATCTCACCACCTTCATACTCAAGAAGTTCTTCCTAAGATCCAGCCTAAACATACATATATATATTACATTCAAATGCATACTTGCTTGTGGGTTATTCTGTAAACCTGCATGGTCTTAAATACAGTACTATTTTAAATGTTCCTTTATGCATAATTTACAACTGTAACACCAAAAAAAAAAAAAAAAAAAAGTAAAAAGCTTTCAAATTAATAATGCTAGCCTTTCCAACCTCAACTATTCCATGATTCTGTGAATCAGCAATTTTCCTAGAAACAGAGAACATGTAGAATATAGACAAAAAAGTCACAACTGAAAAATTCACTGGTAGGTAGTCTTGTGAGCTCAGCAATCAAGATACTTGATGCTAAGGGCTATCACTTCTCAAATAGAAGCCAGGATCTCAGGAAAAAAACTGGCACATACCTTGTTAAGTTCAGTGGTGCTCAGCACCTGATGGGCTTCAAAGAAGATTAGACATTCAGATCCTGCAGCAATAATACTAGCATTTGTTAGTCTTGAAAGCTCATCTTCCTTTGGCATGAACTCTCGTAACTCTGCTGAAATTAATGGAGCTGTGTCCAACTCCACCAGCCAAAGTATCTCTTTTGTTTGGATTTTGATGTAGGGAAAATGAGGAGATCAAAAGCCAAATACTAGCACTTCTCAGTTTAAAGTCTGTGTCAAGTATCTGTTGTATGTTTTTTCTGACAGAATTATAGATGCAGTTACACAAATGGACTATTTTTTCCTCTAGTAATATTTAATCCCTTTTTTGGGTGGTACAGAATATGCTTACTGACCATTTATTTGTGCTTCCCCTACTCCATGCAGGCTTAGAAAGGAAGCAGGTGCTGTGCTTTCCTCAACACAAGGATTACCTAACCGTTCCTCTTACACTTTCTAGCACACTGAAGATCCCAGACACATATGACCATGATAAATGTGCTTCAGGTGAACTGTAGAAGGTGGAAAACAGGGAGTGCTCTGGGATTTTTCTTATCCCAGAGCCACTGCCAATATCTCCTTTGACTGATCTGCTGCTGCAGCTGAAAGGGGACACCAGTCCTCACGCTGGATGGTGAAGAGTTGTGATAGCTGAAATGACAGCAATTTCCTCTTTCTTTTTTCATAATTTTTATTATTGTGGTTTCATTCCTCCTGCAATACTCAGAAAGAGTGGGATCAAGTTTTTGTTTAAATGCTCCTGCTAACTGCTGACCTCAGCTGGTTTTTAGGGGAAATGAAAAAAAAATTAAATTAATATTTTTTTAAAAGGTGGTTTTTATTTCTCTGGACTGTAAAGCAAACACAGCTGGTTTTTCAAAAATGCCATTAGCAAGGATTGGACACTTCCATTTTAAAATCAAATCTTAATTTGAATGTCAAAAAAAGATACAAAGTCCCATTATTCAAAGCCATACAGTTGTCCTTTTATCTATCACTGGTAATTTAATACAAGACTTAGTTGTTTCTGGTCAATTATTTTCCATTGATGTTTCTGTTCTAAATGGCTTCTTGCTTTTGAGTGTTTCACACATTTTGTTACAGTTTTCCCTGAACTATGGGGCTGTAGAGAGCAAATTAAATGAGAGCAGAAAGCTGATTTTCCAACAAAATATTTCCAGCTGCAGTTAAATGAATGCTGCCATAACAATATGCTCCCTCTGCCCACAATACAGCATCAATATTTCATTGATCACTTTTCAAAGAATAGAGAAAATAAAACCATGATTAATTTCAAACTGGATGCTTGCCTCTTCTGACTTGGGAAAAAGTATCAGCTGAAATACAGAAGAAACTTTAAAACATTCCTTGTCAATAGTGCTTCAGAGGAACACATGCTCCTTCCTGCGTCACAAGTCATAAAAGCAGCTTCCAGATGGTACCTGCGCATACCCTGTTTCACAGCACCTTTACACAGGGCAGGGAAGCTACACGCATCAATGATCCTTATGGCAAGTGTGGCCTTGGCCTCTGGAAGGACAGGTTGCCTTATTCATGTTTTCTGACCCTTCACAGTTCATGAGAATCTGTGGTAGTTATAGGCTACAGCATTAAAAGTTTTTCACAGAGCTTGAACAGAAAATAGTAAAATGTAAATCAGTCACTGTTGGGTGATAATGATAGTTCAAAGCAATCCCATTGGAGAGATAAGGAACTTAAACCATAATGTAAATAATATCTCTCTCTTCTCAATTCCTCGGGCTGGGAGATACTAACTTGCTTCTACTTGACCTTGGTTGCACTGCTTTTGTTGTGACTGGTATTAACTTATCTGCTTCAGTCTCTTGTCCCTTTCATGCAGGGGAATAAGGGGGAGGCTGGGAGGCAGAAGCTAGTAACTTCCCCTGGTCCTTGGCCAGGGGGATTCTTGTGCTGTTTATTAATTGTAAATATCTGTAAATATTGCAAATAAGGTATATTTTGTACTTATTGATTGCATTTCATAGTAGACTGTAGTTTTGCTTATAAATGCAGCTTTAATTTCCTTCCAACTGGGCTGGTCTGGCAGATATAATGTTGGGGAGGAAATTATCGACTCACCACAGAATTTTGCTTAGACAGGGTCTTTGAGAGGCTCCAAACTGGGCCAGGCTCAGAAGCATTTGTCCCAGTACATGTCTGCTCAGGTCATGGACGGGCTGCAGGAAAACGTGGAGTCTGGGGCTGGGTGCCTCGTGGGGAACTGTCTTCTCCTTAAGCAGCAACAGCATCAAGAACTGCTCCAATTCCCCCTTCACAGCTGAGCTATGTGATTCCTTCCCAATGTTTCTCCTCCACCATCCTTCAAGTACTTCCTCTTGCTTCTCCTACCAAAAAAAAAAAAAAAAAAAAAAAAAAAAAAAAAAAAAAAAAACACAACAAAAACTTAAGTGAGGACAGGGAGAAGAGGCAGACAAGTGGCAGCCTGGAAAGCAGTAGGGAATCACTGTTAGTCATCCAAGCTGAAGGGCTGCTGTATGAGCAGTCACTGGTTTAAAATACAAAAAAATGCAGATGAACCACAGATGCAAGTCTGGCTTCTGCTGGCTAAATATTGATTTAGAAAATTAAGCTCACAGTTAGAGTTAGAAGTGTTTTTGTCAGCAGGTTCAGCCATGGCTGGAAGAAGCCCAGAATATCTCTGAGGCCTGGGGATACTCAGCTTTTGAGGAACCTAAAAATGTAACTGCTTCCTGCTGTGGTAGTTAGAAGTATTAGAAACAGCAGACGTGGGCTCTTTGAAAAAGCAAGGCTGACCTTTGGAAGTACAATCTGGAGTGATTGATCTGGTAGGAATAGAGAGGATAATCTTTTGAGCAGGCATCTGGAGCTGTCCACATCCTGTTGGGCTTAGAGGGATGCATCTAGCAGTACTAGAGTGCCCCAGGAACATTCCCCCTCACGGTATCCCAAGACACACTAAATAATTTCCTCTTTTCCAAGAGATGGTGTCTTTGTATGTCTTTGTACAGCACAGACTGTAAAGGATTCTGTGACATGGGCAGCACAGAGCCAGGCAGAAAGGTGTGGCCCAAAACCCACATTTTTTGTTGTTTTGTTTTTTTTTTCAAATGAAGCAACTTTTTAGTTTTCTTCTTGTGCATAAACAAGCAAAAACTGAGCAAGAGTCAGACACTGCCACCTGCAAGACATGATAAAGCATGAGCAGAAACACAGATCTTAGGTGGGTCACAAGTTGGCCTGTTTGGGAAAAATGCCACCCTAGGATGAACATCTTCCAGCTTGCTAAGATGTGAAAGCCAGATGCATGGAGCTCTTGCTTTTTCCAGTTTTTCATTCCTACCCTTCCTTTCAGACTTGTGGACAGTACCTTGTATAAGAATAATTTTTTAACATGTGCATCACGTCTTTCTCAAAACCCCCAGTGAAATCAGTGCTTCATTCCCTTTCTTGTATTTGATTTCTTTCTTTGATTTCTTATTTACTCTGTGTTTATAACCCCAAAAGGCCTCAAGTTTTTTTTTTTTTTATTTTGGTCTTGGTATCTCACAAGAAGCACTGATGGATACGACACACCTTATTTCCTCATTATGGCTTGAATATAGCAAGACTAACTTCTTACTTTTCTTTTCTTTCCTTCACTTTTTTTCCTTGTTTTTTTTTCCCCAGAGTTACAGTGCTATGTTCCATACAAACCACTAAGTACTTCCATAGGACATTCCAGTAATAGTACCTGGCCAGCTTTGAAAATGTTACTTCCTCCACTCTCTTAATAATTTAAATTAAAACTATTGATTACTTATTATGAGACCCAAACAAGCAACTTTTATTAAACCTAATTAAAAAAAAAAAAAGTCAGGGAAGACTTGAAGAATTCAATCTTATTGGACTGATGGAAATTTCTTGCCAACAGGTTACTGCCACAGCTTGTTAAATTGCCAAACCTTATGATTTCAGGGACATCAACACCTATTTCTACAAGTTCAGAGCACACACTTTCTTCATTTCAGTTGATGTTAAAGTTTATCTAAACAGCTAGTCATTTGAAGTTGAGATCTTATTAGGAGTTGAGGGAAGAAAACAGCATATTTATGTCCTATGCTGCGCAAAGATGACAGGAAAGTATACATTCCACGCTAAAATCCTGAAACATATGATGACTGGAATTGTTTTGTTTGCATATGTAATTTTTCTTGTAGAATAACTTGATTAATTTTAAAAATAAAATATTTAATTTACTTAACAATATGCAACAACATATAAATCATATGCAGTTAAAATACTTTGAAAATATTATTTTTACTAAATATTTATTAATAAAGTGAATAATAAAGAAAATATTAAAATACATGTTTGACAGATGAAAAATTATATCAGCTTTGGGGTTTATATATGTTGATTTTCAGTCATGGTTTCAGGGAATAATTTCAAGTCAATTCAACTGAATTTCACCTTGAAAATCCCACCCATTTGCTCTGAAGTAGTTCACAACTGAATCTAGACTTAGGAAACTTAAACATATATCAAAAGTTAATCAATTTTGGCAGAACTTTCCCAATGTTCCTTCATTTTCAATCCCTTTTCTTTCAGAAAAGGCTCACTTAGTGGAAGGATGTTGACTTGCTGGAGCATGTCCAGAGAAGGGCAACAAAATTGGTGAGGGGTTTGGAACACAAGTCCTATGAGGAGAGACTGAGGGAGCTGGGGTTGCTTAGCCTGGAGAAGAGGAGACTCAGGGGTGATGTTATTGCTCTCTACAACTACCTTAAGGGAGGTTGTAGACAGGCAGAGGTTGGTCTCTTCTCCCAGGCAACCAGCACCAGAACAAGGAGACACAGTCTCAAGCTGCACCAGGGGAGGTTTAGGCTGGAGGTTAGGAGGAAGTTTTACACAGAGAGAGTGATTGCCCATTGGAATGGGCTGCCTGGGGAGGTGGTGGAGTCGCCGCCACTGGAGGTGTTCAGGAGGAGACTTGATGGGGTGCTTGGTGCCATGGTTTAGTTGATTAGGTGGTGTTAGATGATAGGTTGGACACGATGATCTTGAATGTCTCTTCCAACCCGGTTTATTCTATTCTATTCTATTCTATTCTATTCTATTCTATTCTATTCTATTCTATTCTATTCTATTCCATTCCATTCCATTCCATTCCATTCCATTCCATTCCATTCCATTCCATTCCATTCCATTCCATGCTATCATTTATGGGCACATCTGTTGATCTTTTTTCCTTTCAAGTGTGTTACCACCCAAAAATTTCTATTTCCCCTTCATTTAACTTTAAGACTTTTCCTTCATGCATAACCTACCCAATATTCCTAGAAGAGACACAAAGGTTTTATCTCATCCCTGAGTTTTAAAGGTTTTGTCTATGTTGAATCTGCAATGTATAGTAGATTGCTAAGAACATTATTTTAAAGAGGGAAAATGAGGTCATGCATCAGCATTCTACTACATGTTTTTAGTCTTATCTCAAAAGCCACTGTACTACATCCTTAATTCTCTGGGAATGGATGCTTGCTAACCACAAATTGTCCTCGTATTTATAATCTTTCAACTAAATATAAATTGCAGCCTTTTCCTGGGGGGACATAAGGACCCCCTCCTTGGATTCATTCTTTCAAAACAAATAAGTATGACATAAGTATTCAAGTCTCCTACCTGATCCGTTGTCCATCTACTGCTAAGGTCTTTTCTAAATGGCTTAAATAGTATTAAAGAACCCATAGGTGTTTAAGATAGGTATAACTGGAGGTGTCACTTACGGTCTTTTAATAATACGCACATTCACATTTTTGCATGCACACAAATGAAAGCTGCTAACCTAAATGAAGATTCATTTCTATCTAGTCCCACTCCTGGATGCATAATTATGCTTTATAGCTTCCTTGCCAAAACCTAGCACAGAACATGCTGCCACAGCATTTTAACAGACTGAACAACCAGGTAAAGATCATAGAATCATAGAATCATAGAATCAGTCAGGGTTGGAAGGGACCACAAGGATCATCTAGTTCCAACCCCTGCCATGGGCAGGGACACCCTACACTAGATCACGCTGGCCAGAGCCTCGTCCAGCCTGGGCTTAAACACCTCCAGGGACTGGGCCTCAACCACCTCCCTGGACAACCCATTCCAGGGCTTCACCACTCTCATGGTAAAGAACTTCTTCCTCACATCTAGCCTGAATCTCCCCATTTCCAGCTTCATTCCATTCCCCCTAGTCCTATCACTACCTGATAGCCTGAGAAGTCCCTCCCCAGCCTTCCTGTAGGCCCCCTTCAGATACTGGAAAGCCACAATGAGGTCACCTCGGAGCCTTCTCTTCTCCAGACTGAACAGCCCCAACTCCTTCAGTCTGTCCTCATAGGAGAGGTGCTCCAGCCCTCTGATCATCCTCGTGGCCCTTCTCTGGACACGCTCCAGCACGTCCACATCCCTCCTGTAATAGGGGCTCCAGAACTGGACGCAGTACTCCAGGTGGGGTCTCACCAGAGCTGAGTAGAGGGGGAGAAGCACCTCCATTGACCTGCTGGCCACACTTCTCCTGATGCAGCCCAGGATCTGATTGGCTTTCCGGGCTGCAAGTGCACATTGAGAGCTCCCGTTGAGCTTCTCGTCCACCAGCACCCCCAAGTCTCTCTCCTCAGGGCTGCTCTCCAGCCAGTCACTGCCCAGCCTGGATTTGTGCCTGGGATTGCCTCGACCCAGATGCAGGACCCTGCACTTGGTCTTGTTGAAGCTCATGAGGTTGGCTTGTGCCCACCTCTCTAGCCTCTCAAGGTCCCTCTGGATGGCATCCCTTCCCTCCGGCGTGTCTGCTGCACCACACAGCTTGGTGTCATCAGCAAACTTGCTGAGGGTGCACTCGATGCCACTGTCCATGTCACCCACAAAGATGTTGAACAAGACAGGTCCCAGGACTGATCCCTGAGGGACTCCGCTTGTCACTGGCCTCCACTGGGACATGGACCCGTTGACAGCCACTCTTTGGGTGCGGCCATCAAGCCAATTCTTTATCCATCTAGTGGTCCATCCATCAAACCCATGTGTCGCCAGCTTGGAGACCAGGAGGTGGTGTGGGACAGTGTCGAAGGCTTTGCTCAAGTCCAGGTAAACGACATCAGTTGCTCGCCCCTCATCTATTAATGCTGTCACCTGATCATAGAAGGCCACCAGGTTTGTCAGGCAGGATTTGCCCTTGGCAAAGCCATGCTGACTATTCCCAATCACCTCTTCACTATTCTTCTGAGTCATTAGTGCCTCCAGGAGGATCTGCTCCATGATCTTTCCGGGCACAGAGGTGAGACTGACTGGCCTGTAGTTCCCCGGTTCCTCCTTCTTGCCCTTTTTGAACCTAATGAAGTTCAACAAGGATAAGTGTAGACTCCAGCACTTGGAGAGTATTTATACCATGCACCAGTACAGGTTAGGACTTGACCTGGTGGAAAGTAGCTCCACAGAGTAGGACCTTGGAATCCTGGTTGATAATAAATTATCCATGCGACAGCAATGGGCTCTGCTGGCCACTAAGGACAAAAGTCCATTAAGAAGAGCCTGTCCAGCAAACCAAAGGAGGTTATCCTCCCAGCTCTACTCAACCCTAGTTAGACAACATCTGGAATACTGTGTACAGTTCTGGTCCAACCAGCTCATGAGGGACAAAGTGGAGGGCTATGTGAATGATTAAGGGACTGAAGAGGAAAGACTGGAAGACCTAGAGCTGTTTAGTCTAGAGAAAAGAAGGCCAAGAGGGGACTTTATCAATGTCTGCAAATATCTGAAGGGTGGCTGCAGGAGGATAGATCTAGTCTCTTTTCAGTGACACTCAGTAATAGGATGAGAAGCAATGGACATAAACTCAACTGCTGGAAATTCCACCTCAACATCAGAAAAAATTTTTACCTCTCAGTGATGGATAAATGGAACAGGCTGCCCATCGAGGTTGTGGAGTCTCCTTCTCTAGATATCTTCAAAACCTCCCTGGACATGTTCCTCTGTGACCCACCATAAGTGGTCCTGCTCAACAGGGCAGTTTGATTCAATGATCTCTGGAGGTCCCTTCCAACCCCTGGAGTTCTATGATTCTACAATCTTTCAATTTATGTAAAGTTTTTGTAGATTCAATAAAGGGAGGGGAAAGATAACCTTAGTTTTCTTAAAGAAAAGTAATTAGGATGCTGCTAGATAGCCACATCCAAAATATAGCTAAAATTCACTATGTTGCTCAGAAGCCTCTCTATTAAAACCTGTACGTGATGGAGTCCAGGGTGCTGGTGAAAGGAAGGAGGCAAGCATGGAAGGCCACCTTGCTTTTCTTTATTATTTTGGCAGAATATTTTGGCAGCGTGAAGAATGCTCATCTGAAGTGAAATGCATGCCTGCTCTTGCTGAGGGGTATGTGAGACAGCACCTCTTAAATGCTTTGTGAAAATTCTCCTTAGCTTGGTCTGTTGTCCTGCAGCAAAACAGCAGACTTGTTATTAATTTGGGCAAGAGCAAAAGGAGTAGCAAAAAGACAAGAGGATGAGGCTAACACTTCCATAGACAGTACTGAAGGACACAAGCAGCAGTAGCTGTAAGTAACAACATTGCAGACAGGACACTAAGAATGAAGCATTTGTCTTTTTTTAATGTCATCTCTGCAGATTGCAGCTCTCTGCTTTATTTCCACAACCTGTGTTTTCAGTAAACACCCAGAGAAATTATGCTACAAAGGCTCAAGTGGAAAATACGTTCATTTTCTGGGTCACAAAGCCTGGGGAAAAGTCCCTGTTTTCCCCATTGAACCCATGCAATGTTGCTGATTTTTTTACTATATGAAGTATTTGAAAATGTAAAGACTAAATAGCAAGCATGGATGGAAATGGCCATTAATAGTGGTGCTTTATCAAGCAAATTAATATGCAGCTCATAGCAGTGATCTGGCCAAGAAACTCTAACTCACCTGAACACCTGTTTACTTTTTGTTTCTGTTTGAAAGACAAACTATAAAAGGAACCAATCTCCACCCAAAACAGGAGAAATACATACTTCTAAATCCCTTTTGCCATTTGCAACACTGTTTTAATGCTGTCCATGTTTATGAGTTACAGCAATTAATATCAATTTTAAGAGACAGGCAAAATCTCCGGACCTGCCAGGTTACCTGCTTTCCCCCAAAAGAACTTGTCCTCTGATCCATGCAGAATAGAATAGAATAGAATAGAATAGAATAGAATAGAATAGAATAGAATAGAATAGAATAGAATAGAATAGAATAGAATAGAATATCCAGGTTGGAAAAGACCTTTGAGATCATCGAGTCCAACCTATCATCCAACATTATCTAATCAATTAAAGCATGGCAACAAACGTCCCATCCAGTCTCTTCCTAAACACCTCCAGTGATGGTGACTCCACCACCTCCCTGGGCAGCCCATTCCAATGGCAAATCACTCTTTCTATGAAGAACTTCTTCCTAACATCCAGCCTAAAATGTTCTCTGGGGTCACACACAGACAACCCATGTGCTGCTTTCATAGGAAAACAAACAAACAGAACAAAACAACAAAAAAACCCCACCTACAACTAAAACACCGCCAACTTCTTCTAAGAGGAGGGATAAAGATCAGGTTTGATGAGCAGTTATTTTAACAGTCACAAATCACCTTGGCCACCAACTTTATAGAAACTGTAGCCAGTGTATGAAGCTAAGGTGTTTGCTCAAGTCACCATATACCTGCAGTGTGAGAATTACATGCTTTGCACTGGTTATTTTATGCCACTATTTTTCCTGACTGTGGCCTCCTCTATTTGTATTACACAACATGAGGGATCTTCCATGCTGTGCATAACCTTCTTGCAACAAAATGCAAGTAAACTGACATAATTAAATAAGCCTCATTGTCTTCATATTGACGATGATCTCACAGAATCATTAGAGACTGTAACTACGCTGATATATGCTGATAGGTGAGTTTCTCCTTCTATACTGGACACATCTGATTTTCTGATTACTTCCATGCTTTCTTTCACAGGTGAGAAATTGCCTCAGTTTGTCAGTTAATGCTTATAGCAGAGAGCAGTTGAATTTGTTCAGGAAAAATAAGTCCAAATACAGTCTCTATGCAGAAATCTACAGAGAGAGTAGAGGCTATTATCTTTTTAATAACTAATTCTGACTGCCACATATTTCTGAAAGTCATAGTAATATATTCACAGGACTAAAAAAAAAAAAAAAAAATATGACTGAATGTCCCCTGTATTGTCCCCATCTAGCAATTTATCAATCTTGTGTGCAGTGAATCACTGGTGGGCCATAAATTATGAAATGCTACAACTGCAGAACATTATGAAAACACACAAATATCCCTGTGAATGGGAAAGGAATAAAACTGAGGAAGATGAAAAGTAATTAGCATTGAAAGTGTGCCATCTTATATTTGATTGAAAATTAACATTATGGTGTAAGCACTGGAGAAATGGTATGTGGATAATTTTAAAAATAATTAGGCCATCTCAGGTGATTTTTTTAAAAGTCCTTTAAGTGTGGAGCACCAGCAGAGCACTAGAAGATATCACAGCCTTGACATGAGTAGCATAAACACAAATGCAAAGGGCAGCTGATGAAATATCATAGTATCATAGTATCAGTGAGGGTTGGAAGGGACCACAAGGATCATCTAGTTCCAATCCCCCTGCCATATGCTCAAGTGTTTTCTGCATTCAGATCTTGCTGCACATGACACAGAGACAATGTTGAGATGAGAGGCATGCATTAAAGGACAGAGTGTTAGAGATGCTGAATTTACTCATTCTCTCTACTGGTCTGCCCGCATCACGGTGATTTATTTCAGATGACTGAAATGGCCATGAACAACTTTCTGCAATAACCATGGAGAGGGATGGAGGGTTGGGCAAATATACTATCTACCTGAAATATATTACAGAGAAACAAAACCATATTTACATGAGTAAGAGGTTTTGTTCTTTTTTCATTATTAATTTTATTTGTATACTGTTAATAATATTTTCTTGGTAAGAATAATAATATTTGTATAGTTTTACACCAGTAGTAACAGTTGTCCTTGCTCCCATTCTGAAAGGTCTTAAATTTTTTACAGTGCAAATCGTAAGCCTTGAAAATAGAAAAAAGTTACTAAATGAAGGGAAATCGTTGTTTACTCATGTGCAAAGATCTGCATTTGGTTAAGGGAAATCTTTAAGAAGCTGTTGAACATCACATGAATTAAATCACAGGTGTCAGGTATTTTATATCTAATATACCTATAAACAATAGCTAAACATTAATAACTCCATTGCTTCTTCTTTTAGTATTACTCATTTTAAGGATTTTTTATATAGCAAAAAGATGACATAAATAAGGATACCTATGAAACATAGAGCTGGTTAATTCTGCCAAAATGTTTTTTGCAGATAGTCATACTCCGAACTGGAGCTCTTGCAGCCAGTCTTAACTAGCTGTTGGTCAACAACTGCATCAGTGAAGCTTTTGCATGACCATTTGGCAAAGATCTGTTCTTTCCACAGCAGGAGGCGCTGCATTTGAGGAAAGAGCACACTGTTAGAGACTGGACTGGTTCCTTACTTTTTGTCTCAGGTTGCTGCACAGACCACCAACAGATACCATCACCATTATCCCAGAGCTTATTTCAACTAGGCCACCAGAAGGGAGGTCTCCTGTTCTCCAACTGCAGGACTTGATGCTTCCTGTTTTCCAAATTTTGAACCATTTATGAGAAATCAGGCCTAACTCTTGGGGCTTGGAGGCCCCTGAAGATGCTTGGAGACCTTGACGACACCCCCTGGCAGCAATGGTACTGAGCATGCTCACCACCACCGGGTAGTAGGTGCAGCTAGGCACAAGTGTTCTCGTAATATGCTAAATGGTTGCATGAATATACAACAAGGTGACCTGATAAAAGGGGAGAGACCACTAATTTCAGACTATACATTCCCCTCCCCACCAGAGTAGACAAGGAATTGGGCTTTGGAATTCTGGAGGTCTGTGGTGGAGGTACCTATTGCATTTGAAGTTTTCTTTCTTCCTTCCTCTCTTTTCTCTCGGTCTCTCTCCCCTTCGTTTGCATACTTGTTGGTGGGCAAATAAAGTTACTTGGCACTTGACTCCATTTTGAGTGTTAACTCTGTTCCCAGAATCACCCATAGAACCATCACGCTGGATGGCCAGAGTGCGACACATCCCTTTCCACAACAGCCCTGCTGCTGCCACTCCTCTGCTGCTGTTAGACAGAATCTCCTCTAATCCTGCAGCAAAGCCTGCACTAAGTGACACGGACAGTCAGCTGCTCTTAGAGATGACAGTGTTGATGAATATTCAAAACCAGAATATGTTTACCAGATACTTAGGAGAAAGCTTCCAATTTGATTTCCAAAGCCAGCAGCAATGCTATGGCAAGAGGTGGGTGTCAGAATGGCATGAAGTACATTCATTAACAGCTTGTAAGCAGAAAAAAACCCACCTGAAAATTCTCAATAATTCACTCACAACTACTGGTTCAACTTTGCTTCCCAGTGATACACATACCTCCACTCCAGCCACTGCATGAAAGTGCAGCAAGGAAAGCAAGTATTACCAGTACTCCATTTGCATTACCATCCCGCTCTGGAAACTACACCTCTACCTTAAAGCTGAAAGTAGTAAAACATAAATTTACTGTACTCCGACAAGTTTGCACTGAAGAGACCCATTTTAACTGGTCTCTTTTAAATGTTTGTAAGCAGGCACTGTTGATATACTACTACCTCTAAGGTCCCAGGTTTGATAAAGCATTCCTGGAGGAAATACTCTCAAGCCATCTACCAGCCTTCTTGTATAATGAATACTCCTTACAAATTACTCCGGATTACATGTCACTGCAATCAAAGGACCTTCAATGAACTGTAAAATAGCCTCACCAAGAATTAAAACAGAGCAACGTGGAGGTTTAAACTAACTTTAAAGTTTTAAATTACGCACCTGCAGAGCACTAGAGTAAATCCACATAAAGCAATGTGAAGCTGCTACTTGAAGGTGGTGCCTTGACTTCCTAGCAAACAAATTATAAAATACAAGCTAAAGGGGTTGACATTCAGCTGACATTCTAGATGGAAAAATATTCCCCTTGATTGGTCCTTTTTCAGATGCTTTCCTGAAATTCAGCTTCTCATTTGTGCAAGTAACAGTTACAGCAGTTTTGTCCTAAAAGGTAAGACTTCAAAGCTGGGAAGTGTGGAACATTCATCAGAGTCTGCATCTGCTGCCATACAGATAGCCATGCAGTTCAGCCAACTTTATATTGAACTCATTTGAATTAATGTGGTCTAGCTGCCTGTCTGCCAGGTTTTGCAGTCATAAACCTTCATCCAAACCGTGATAAGTGGAAAAGACTAACTGGATCCAGCTATAGCTACAAAACATTTGTCTCTGAGGGATGTATTCCAAACTGCAGGATATTGCACCCACAGAAACTGCTATACACAGCAAGCTGAAATGCATACATATATATATATATATATATATATTCAATTTTGCAATGTGTTTTGTTCACCAACACACTTATTAAAAGATAGCCTGGATCTGCTGGCAGAAAGAGCTGTATAAAACTTAGGTTCCCAGTATGAGGGTGACAAATAAAAAAGAGGAACCTACAGAATCACAGGTTTCTGGTTCATTGCAGGCAGATAGCCCAGCTCATAGTCTTTATTTGGCACTTAGATAAACTATGTTATTCTCTCTTGCCTGAAGACGGAACACTGCATCTGAGTAATACCTGATATTCAGAAACATAATAAGAGCAGTCCACCCCTGGTACTTCAAGCCTTCTGCCACTCATGATGGACATAAATAATAAGATGATTTTGCTCTGGGGAATAGATTTGGTGGGTTTTTCCAGCAAGTCTTGTTTTTCTTCCCCTGAGATTTGTCACCTAAAATTATTGTATGCAAATTCATGTATTTACAAGTGGCTGGACCCACAGATATTTTGCATTGGGCACTATTATTGTGGCCTATCATTATTGTTGTGGCCTTCTATGACAAGGTCACATTAATGGATGAAGGCCAAGCAACTGGCATCATTTACCTGGACTTGAGCACAGCCTTTGACACTGTCCCACACCACATCCTGGCCTCCAAGCTGGTGCAGAATAGGTTTGATGGATGGACCATTCAGTGGATAAAGAACTGTCTTGACGGCCAGACCCAAAGAGTGGCTGTCAATGGATCCATGTCCAAGTGGAGGCCGGTGATGACTGGGATCCTCAGGGATCAAGACTGGGACCAGTCTTGTTTAACATCATTGTTGGTGACATGGACAGTGGCATTGAGTGCATCCTCATCAAGTTTGCTGATGACACCAAGCTGTGTGGTGCAGCAGACGCGCTGGAGGGAAGGGATCCATCCTGAGGGACCTTGACAGGCTGGAGAGGTGGGCACAAGCCAACCTCATGAGCTTCAACAAAACCAAGTGCAAGGTCCTGTATCTGGGTCAGAGCAATCCCAAGCACTGATATAGGCTGGGCAGCAAGGATCTGGAGGTGCTGGAACATGTCCAGAGAAGGCCCATGAGTATTAGATGGCTGGAGCACCTCTCCTATGAGGACAGACTGAGAGAGTTGGGGATATTCAGTCTGGAGAAGAGAAGGCTCCAAGGAGACCTAATTGTGGCCTTCCAGTATCTGAAGGGGGCCTACAAGAAAACTGGGGAGGGACTTTTAGGGTGTCAGGTAGTGATAGAACTAGGGGGAATGGAACAAAACTAGAAATGGGCAGATTCGGATTGGATGTTAGGAAGAAGTTCTTTACCATGAGGGTGATGAGGCACCGGAACAGGTTGTCCAGGGGGTGGTGGAAGGCCCATCCCTGGAGGTTTTTAAGGCCAGGCTGGATGTGGCTCTGGGCAACCTGATGTAGTGTGAAGGGTCATTGCCCGTGGCAGGGGTTGGAACTAGATAATCCTTGAGGTCACTTCCAACCCTAACAATTCTATGATTCTATGATTACTGATGTTTCTTGCATGCTGTAATTAACTTCCCATTTTTTATTAATTTTAACCATTAACATACAAAATCAACAATAGAAGGACACTGTCAAAACATTTTTTAAAATTAATTGGCTTATTTTTAAAAATGCCAGCATCAGTTATATGTCTGATAATTACAATACAATACAATACAATAAAACAGGTTGGAAGAGACCTTCAAGATCATTGCATCCAACCCATCAACCAATCCAACCCACATAAACAACTAAACCATGCAACCAAGCACCCCATCAAATCTCCTCCTGAACACCTCCAATGAAGGTGACTCCACCACCTCCACAGGCAGCCGATTCCAATGGGAAATCACTCTCTCTGTATAGAACTTCTTCCTAACATCCAGACTAAACCTGCCCTGGTGCAGCCTGAGACTGTGTCCTCTTGTTCTGGTACTGGCTGCCTGAGAGAAGAGACCAACCTCTGCCTGTCCACAACGTCCATTCAGGTAGTTGTAGAGAGCAATAAGGTCACTCCTGAATCTCCTCTTCTCCAGGCTAAGCAGCCCCAGCTCCCTCAGCCTTTCCTCATAGGGCTTGTGTTCCAAACCCCTTAGCAACTTTGTTGCCCTTCTCTGGACACATTCCAGCAAGACAACATCCTTCCTAAACTGAGGGGCCCAGAACAGGACACAGTACTCAAGGTGTGGCCTAACCAGTGCAGGGTACAGGGGTACAATGACCTCCCTGCTCCTGCTGGCCACACTGTTCCTGATGCAGGCCAGGATGCCATTGGCCCTCTTGGCTGCCTGGGCACACTGCAGGCTCATGTTCAGCCTACAATCAACCAGTACCCCCAGGTCCCTCTCTGCCTGGCCACTCTCCAGCCACTCTGACCCCAGCCTGTAACATTGCCTGGGGTTGTTGTGGCCAATGTGCAGAAGCCGGCACTTGGACGTGTTAAATCTCATGCCCTTGGATTCTGCCCATCTGTCCAGCCTGTCGAGGTCCCTCTGCAAAGCCTTTCTGCCCTCCAGCAGATCAACTCCTGCCCCCAGCTTGGTGTCATCCACAAATTTACTGATGATGGACTCAATGCCCTCATCCAGATCATCAATAAAGATGTTGAAGAGCATGGGGCCCAGCACTGATCCTTGGGGCACACCACTAGTGACAGGCCGCCAGCTGGATGTGGCACCATTCACCACCACTCTCTGGGCTTGACCCTCCAGCCACTTCCTAACTCAATGCAGTGTGCTCCTGTCCAAACCACGGGCAGACATCTTGGCCAGGAGTTTGCTGTGGGGGACGGTGTCAAGGGCCTTGCTGAAGTCCAGGTAGACTACATCCACAGCCTTCCCCACGTCCACCAGGCGGGTCACCTGATCATAGAAGGAGATCAGGTTGGTCAGGAAGGACCTGCCCTTCCTAAATCCATGTTGGCTAGGCCTGATTCCTTGGCCATCCTGTAAGTGCTGTGTGATTGCACTCAAGATGACCTGTTCCATAATCTTGCCTGGCACTGAGGTCAGGCTGACAGGCCTATAATTCCCTGGCTCATCCAACCGGCCCTTCTTGTGGATGGGCACCACGCTGGCCAGCTTCCAGTCTTCTGGGACCTCTCCAGTGAGCCAGGACTGGTGAAAAATGATGGAGAGCAGCTTGTCCAGCTCATCTGCCAGCTCTCTCAGCACCCTAGGATGGATCCCATCTGGTCCCATGGCCTTGTGGGGTCCAAGCAGCTCAGAAGATCTCTAACTTCCTCCTGGAGCAGTGGGAAACTATGCACATCTCTGGCTCCTTCTGCCCGCTCTGCAGACCAGCTGTCTGGAAGACGTTCTGCCCTGATAGTAAAAATTGAGGCAAATTGATGCTTATTTCATCCAATGATAGTGCTGAGTGCAATAAGGGAGCTGCCCACACACCCACATTCTGCCTTCTTCCAGCGACTGACCATATCCCAGGCTTGTTTAACATATTCATTTTATCCTGTTGCAATACATTTTATGTTTAAGTTTTGTCTGGTTGGGGGCAGGGATTAAGTGATGGTGTTCTCCTGCATTCCTTCTGTGGCAGTTTAGGCTGGGTGCTTCTGCTCCTGTTACTGCCACATAAGTTACACTTCCTGTGTCCCAAGTATCCAACCCAGTGAGGTGGACACAGGAAGCTGCAATTTTTGACATGTCAGTTCTGCACCCTATTAATCCATTTGCAAAGTAATTCTCTTCCTCTTTCTTCCCTCTCTGCTCCTGTGGGAGATGCTTCCTATCAGGCAACAGTGGGAGAGTATCTCAAGGACTCTTAGGCCTGTCTAGGCCTAATGCCAAGAGGAGTAGGCAGGGGGTGTGGGAGGAGGGGGTGTGGGTGGGCAGTCTCAAACCTGGCCAGCCTGAGACCAGCCTAGCAGTGGGGGATGAAGAAAGAACCCTGGGGAGTTTGGATATACCCTCAGGTGGGGAGAAGGAAAGTGTTGGGAGGCCTTTGGGTGTGGTGTAAGGGACTCTGTATGCTTTTTGCCACTATGCTTTGTAGTTTCTGTAAAACATCATTTCCGTTTGCATTCAAACTTTCCACCACTTTACAATCCATTTCTGTGAGTGCCATTCTTTGGCACCTTTCAGGGGCAATAGAGGATATGTTCAGCCTCAAACCAGGACACCTTCCTGCTGCACTTATACGCACTGTGGAAAAACAAACAGACAAAACAAAACAAAATGAAACAAAGTAAAAATTGTTCCTGCCAGGTTTCCTATTTTGAGGAGGAAATACAAAGAAAGGAAGAAGGCTGCACATACTACTGTAATCTTCACAGGTATCAAAGGATTAAATATAACTGCCTTGTTATTTCTGATGTTAAGTATATCTTCATGCTTCAGAAACAACACTCTGCATAAGTCTTTTAGTCTTTCATGTATGTGCAAGCACATTTTCTACTGGAACTGCAGAAAGTCTCATGCCCTTCTGGCTACTTTCTGAGGAGTCTCTAACCAGCCCCACAGCACATTCAAACACCCTTCACCAGCATGTTCCCAAAGTACTACCATGGTTGCAATGAAGTAATATCTCAATTCAAAGCAGCTGATTTATTGTTTTAAGTAATGCAAATAATTTTTCCACGAAGTTGACTCAATCTAATGCATATTGTTTAAATTTCAAATTGCAATTCCAGTATACAACACAAGCAGCTACTTCAAAATTTTTAATTCACACTTCTTCTTTCATGATCCTTTTCCCTTTTTTTTTTCCTACCAGCTTCCTCATGAAAAGAACAATCAAGTTGCAAACAAAGTGAACTATTTTGGTTTCTCCCTTTTCCATTAAAAGGCACACAGCAGGTACACTCTGGTATTGATCTTTTCAGTCTTCAATGCCAAGAATACTCCAGTTGTCATACCTATGTCTTAACCTGAATAGCTCTTACAATGTCCTGTTGTTTAAAATTTGCCTTGCAGAATGGCAGCCAGCTAAGCAGCCATCAGTGGCTTGAGCTCAAGAACAGGACACTCTGACCAAGGATGTAACAACCATGAGTGTATGAGACACTCTGGGAGGAATAAAATATGCTTTGTTTCAGATGCAAAGTCTTTACCATGCTGTATCTGGGGCTCGAATGCAACAAAGACAAGTTTACACCCTTTGGAGAAGCTGATATATTTGTGCACACATTCCTGGGGACAGACATCCAGAAGATATAACCAATTAAGTTCATAATAAGCAGAATGTGGCATGGATCTGCTCTACAAACTTACTGACAAATTGTCACTACAGCAACTACTGTCCCTATTCATAAGCAGTGATGCCAAAACCCAGTAGCCTTCCTTAATAATAATAATCATTATAGCTGGCTTCAGTACTGTAGATTTGCCAGGATACTTTACAACACAATACTAAAATGGTAAAACTCTGCAAGTACGTTTTACAAATACAACAAAAGGGGGAAAAAAACCCAAATCTTTATTCTGACAGTAAAGACTTCTCCTAGAAACTATACATAAGTGTATTATGCTATGTATTGCAATCTACTCTGTATTACCTTATTTCACTTAACTATTACTGCTATCAATCTTCTGCATACAATAAAACCTAAAACCCATCAAGGAATGGAGAGGAAAAATTCAGTTTCTCAATAAACAGGAAGCTTTCCATGCAAGATGAGTGCTGACCATAATTGTCTTCACTTGTTGAAATACAGATGTAAAGGTTGACTGAATTATGAGTGAAATTACACTGGTTTGGGGGTTCATTTGGGGGTTGGGAGGTTTTTGCTTGGTTGGTTGGGTTTTTTGGGTGTTTTGGGTTGTTGGGGTTTTTTTCTCTCTCTATTTCTCAAAATCTGAAGGAAACTCTCAGAAGGAAATATAATTGTTTCTCCTTCCAAGGCTTAACTCAAAATCCTTTGCTTTTTCTTTTTTGATAAAATATAGTACCCAAAATCAAAAAGTTTCTAGACTGGAGAGGCGATGATTGGGTGAAATAGAAAGAGATCTGGTGGTATATCAGAAGGCTATTTCTCTCCGTGTTGCCATACAAGTGCATTTCTGATTAGCCCATAGTCCACTGCTAGTGTTCTCTCTCAGCAAGATATCACATTTAACTTCAGCAAATTACATGTGGATGTTTCCTAGGCCAGCACTAGACTGATTTGGACCTTGATGTAAATAAAAAACTTGTGTAAACAACCCATACTAATATTTTATTTATTAAATACTTCAATTCCAAATGCTGTCATGCATTACAATTACATGTCCAGATATGTAAATTTCTTATTTTAGACTAGAACTGATGAAGTTTTCTGTGGACAGCCTCACAACAGCAATGCTCAGCAGTGGGTAGGTACTACAGTATCCTACTAACAGCTGGGAACTGCACAAGAAACTGTGCTCTCAAAGCAGTTCCCTTACACAGCTGCCCAGACCTGAAGTGGTATCACTGAAAAGCCAGGGATTGAGGTCCTGTGTACCTCATGGGTGAGGTAGGCAGAAAACAGTTGAGCCAAAACACCTTTTTGGTGTAAAATATGTGACATTTTTTATGAAGTACTGTAAAATTCTATAATATCAGTAAAATATTTCAGTTCTGAATGTGCCTAGTGCCTTTTATATGGCTATTTTAATATAATTTCACTATGGCAACATTAACAATGTGCTATAGGATGTTAACAATTCTGTGTCATAAGTCACTAAACATAGCTGCTGCTTTGTATTACTTGAAATCTTTTCCTCAACTGAGTGGTTCATAAAGAATAAAGTTAAATTCAGGCAAGACATTACCTGTCTTACATTTTAATAGCTTACATATTCTTTATGTATTGTTACAGTGACTTTTTGCAACAGATAACATTGCTTTGTGATGCTGTGGATACCTGAAACATCCTCAAAAACAGTCATCATACATTTATTTAAATTCCATAAGGAACTGTTTTGCCTGTCTCTACTGAAAAAGCTACTGTGTAAGGAGGTTGATGAAGAGTCAGAGTGCTGTTTACCTTGCTGAAGCCTGATTTAGTTTTATATCAGATTGATAGGCTGGAAATATGATAAAATATGAATATGATTTATTAAATACAAAAAAATATTTTTCTGAGCCAATTTGATTCAAGTTCATTTGCTTAGGCAATGATAGGTTAATTACACATGATAGAAGGCTAATAAATGGTAGAATAACAGTCTAGGAAATTCAGAACTTGAAACACAGAGGAACAAACTGGAATCTCCCTACACGTGTGAAACCAAACAGCAATACTGCCTCGGGTGGAGTAGACGGACCACCTTGCGTTCACAACTGAACTAACCTACAGGTTACAAGCTATAAACCTCAGAAACAACCAGGTAAATTAGCTTAAGTTACTCATGAACCACAGAGCTGTTAACTACCAAAATCTTTGCTGGAGCAAATGATGTTCTGAGTTACAGAACAGTATCACAGTATTACCAAGGTTGGAAGAGACCTCGAAGATCATCGAGTCCAACCTGTAACCACAAACCTCACGACTAGACCATGGCACCAAGTGCCACATCCAGTCCCCTCTTGAACACCTCCAGGGACGGCGACTCAACCACCTCCCCGGGCAGCCCATTCCAATGACGAATCACTCTCTCAGTGAAGAACTTTCTCCTCACCTCGAGCCTACACTTCCCCTGTTGCAGCTTGAGACTGTGTCCCCTTGTTCTGGTGCTGGTTGCCAGGGAGAAGACACCAACCCCTTCCTGGCTACAACCACCTTTCAGGTAGTTATAGAGAGCAATGAGGTCGCCCCTGAGCCTCCTCTTCTCCAGGCTAAACAATCCCAGCTCCCTCAGCCTCTCCTCATAGGGCTTGTGCTCAAGGCCTCTCACTAGCCTTTTTGCCCTTCTCTGGACACGTTCAAGTGTCTCGATGTCCTTCTTAAACTGAGGAGCCCAGAACTGGACACAGTACTCAAGGTGCAGCCTAACCAGTGCAGAGTACAGGGGTACAATGACCTCCCTGCTCCTGCTGGCCATACTATTCCTAATGCAGGCCAGGATGCTATTGGCCCTCTTGGCTGCCTGGGCACACTGCAGGCTCATGTTCAGCCTACAATCAACCAGCACCCCCAGGTCCCTCTCTGCCTGGCCGCTCTCCAGCCACTCTGACCCCAGCCTGTAGCACTGCATGGGGTTGCTGTGGCCAATGTGCAGAACCCGGCACTTGGATGTGTTCAATCTCATGCCATTGGACTCTGCCCATCTGTCCAGCCTGTCGAGGTCCCTCTGCAAAGCCTCTCTACCCTCCAGCAGATCAACTCCTGCCCCCAGCTTGGTGTCATCTGCAAATTTACTGATGATGGACTCAGTGCCCTCATCCAGATCATCAATAAAGATGTTGAAGAGCATGGGGCCCAGTTCATAGTTATAGTCCAAAGGGCAGTATCCAAAATTAGAGAAAGTGAGAGAGCACACTGCTGTGGTGGAGGCCCGACTCAAGCACTATGCTGTTATGACAAAAGAAGCTAATTGCCCTGAACACAGCAGCAAGTAGGTGCTTGTCGCTGTCTTGAATTCCATTAACAAAAGGGGGCAAGGGGGAGGGGAGAAGACGGAGAGATAAGAGAGCAAGGAGCAAACAAGCAATGAGTATACGAGCATATGAGCATGTGGGCTCTCAAAATCTTCCCCTATAAATTCCCTTTTTGAAAACTGAATGGCCCAATGGCACATTAGCTATTCAAATCCCGCCAATCAGTTCAAAATGATGTATGGCAAGCAAACTGCACACAGGTTCTCTCATAGCTTCTGACACATGCAGTCGCCTCTCTAAAACATGAGACTTGGGATCCAGCTCCCACTCCCCTCCAGGCAGCCTTAATGGCACCTGCCTATTGGGCTCCTTGAGCTCAATCCAGACTCTGCAACAGAGAAGGAGGAGAGAGGGGCAGTGGTTCAAATAGGTTTAGCTGGTTTGTTAATGCCTCTTCCAGGACAAAGCCAGACTAGAATTTCTCCAAATCTGATTTTTTTTTTTTTTTTTAAGTTTTATGGAACTACAGAAGAAAATAAGGCTTCAAAGACCTCAGAGTAATTTCACTGTAGTAACTTTGAAAAACTAGAGAACTTTAACCCAGTAATTTTGAGCAGCTGATTTGCCCACAGAAAAGGGGAAAAATAAACTGTAAGGGCTACTGAAAATAGCATTTTGAAGCAAGTCGCCCAAGGACTTTCACAAAAGGTGTCTGCAATTGAAGTACAGTAGGGAATATTGCCTCTTTGACCTGTATGGTACTTTGATTAAATGTGTATGCACTGAACTATGACAAAAGAAGGCAGCATATCAGCTGGCTCAAGGCATAATAAGCTAAATTCATGCCTTCTGCAGTTCTTCTGAAGACAGCCATGTTCCTCAAGGGACAGACTTGATCCACTGATTATTTCTTTTCTCTATCTGCACGGTTTTCCTTTGTACAAAAGAGAGTCAAACCAGGGTAATAGAGTTCAGGTACCAGGCTTTGCAAAAAAAAACCCTTGAACCTATAAATTCCCTAATTTACCTCTTAGGTTTTTGCCATGTAACTGCAAAAGCACATCACAGGAATAAAGACAAATATGGAATATAACTCCTATCCAAAAGAACAATGTCTTCAACTGTTTTATAGTTAAAAGGTCTTTGATGATTTTTCACACATAGCTTCCCCTCCTAAAGGGTAAGAATAAAAGTCCTTAAACACTGCACACTCGCAACATTAAAAGTGGCAAAACATGACCAACCCAGAAGTGTGTTGCTTTTTGGCCTACATTGGTTTTCCTAAAAGCATGAATGACATTGGTGGATATAACCAGCATTTTTCAGCTTTCCTCGGCCAGAAGCACAATCCCTGCCGGGAGCCCAGACAGTCAAGGCTAGTCTGAGCAAATAGACAACTCCTCACAGGCATATGTCACTAACTCAGTAGCATCAGTTCCAAGACTAAGGTCAGAGACTGGGAGCAATCCATGAATGTGCATTCAAGGGAGGAGAAAAAACCACCTGCCTGGTTTGCATAAAGCTGGCAGTAATTCAGGACTATACAATGCAATACAACACACCAGGTTGAAAGAGACCTTCAAGATCATCGTGTCCAACCCATCAACCAATCCAACCCACCTAAATAACTAAACCATGCAACCAAGCACCCCATCAAGTCTCCTCCTGAACACCTCCAATGAAGGTGACTCCACCACCTCCACGGGTAGCCGATTCCAATGGGCAATCACCCTGTCTGTATAGAACTTCTTCCTAACATCCAGACTAAACCTGCCCTGGTGCAGCCTGAGACTGTGTCCTCTTGTTCTGGTGCTGGCTGCCTGGGAGAAGAGACCAACCTGTGCCTGTCTACAACCTCCATTCAGGTAGTTGTAGAGAGCAATGAGGTCGCCCCTGAGCCTCCTCTTCTCCAGGCTAAACAACCCCAGTTCCCTCAGCCTTTCCTCATAGGGCTTGTGTTCCAAACCCCTTAGCAACTTTGTTGCCCTTCTCTGGACACGTTCCAGCAAGTTAACATCCTTCCTAAGATCAAAGTGTGCTGGAGGTAATTTTCAACAGCAGACAGTTTGACAAGTCCAGGCATTTGACAAGTCCAGACATTTAACAAGTCCAAGTGCCGGGTGCTGCACTTTGGTCACAAGAACCCCATGCAGCACTACAGGCTATGGGCGGAGTGGCTGGAGAGCAGCCAGGCAGAAAGGAAACTGGGGGTACTGGTTGACAGCTGGCTGAGCATGAGCCAGCAGTGAGTTCAGGTGGCCAAGAAGGTCAATGGCATCCTGGCCTGCATCAGAAATAGTGTGGCCAGCAGGAGCAGGAAGTCATTGTGCCCCTGTACTCAGCACTGGTTAGGCCACACCTTGAGTACTGTGTCCAGTTCTGGGCTCCTCAATTTAAGAAGGACATAGAGACACTTGAACATGTCCAGAGAAGGGCAACGAGGCTGGTCAGAGATGTTGAGCACAAGCCCTATGAGGAGAGGCTGAGGGAGCTGGGATTGTTTAGCCTGGAGAAGAGGAGGCTCAGGGGAGACCTTACTGCTCTCTACAGCTGCCTGAAAGGAAATTGTAGACAGGTGGGGGTTGGTCTATTCTCTCAGGCAACTAGCACCAGAACAAGAAAACACAGTCTCAATCTGCGCCAGGGAATGTTAAGGCTTGAGGTGAAGAGAAAGTTCTTCACAGGAAGAGTGATTGGCCATTGGAATGGGCTTCCCAGGGAGGTGGTGGAGTCACCGTCCCTGGAGGTGGTTAAGAGAGGATTGGACATGGCACTTGAAGCCATAGCTTAGTTATGAGGTGTTGGGTGATAGGCTGGACTTGATGATCTCTGAGGTCTTTTCCAACCTCATTGATTCTATGATTCTATGATTCTATGACTCTGTCTGACTCAGCACTGCCCTGTCCTGTGGTTTACAATAATCTGTGGTGAAACTAGTTGCCTTCACTTTGGGAGCCCAAATTTCTGAGACTATACTTCAGTGCCAAGCCTTCAAAAGCAGACTGATCTAATTATCTGTCATGAATACTCTCACTCATTGACTTCAAGAGTCTGAAAGTTCACAAAACTCCTCCAAGGCAAACTCCAAAGACTGTCATGGGCAGCTCTCTCCCAGGGTCTTGGTTTGCACAGGGCCATGTGAGCTGCCCAAGTTGTTCATCATAAATGGGAAGCTAAAGGAAGAAGCTGTAGAATGGTGGAAGTTGAAAGGTCATTACTTTAAAGGCCACACCCAGCCTGGCATTTCTTCTGCACTATACACAGCAGCATCTGGATGACAGGCAGCTGGCCAAACCTGAGCCCAGGGAACACTTCTGAGTTTAGTCTAGGTACTGTATCTGATAGGTCAAGTTTCTGTCTTCACATTCAAGCCAGGTCCACTTCACCAGGCAGCATTCTTCCAAAGCCCATCTGGAAATTAACATATACCAAGATCTTGACTTTGAAGATACAATGTTTACATGTCAAATTAAATAGCTTCCCAAATATTTCCCATCTTATTTTGGCTCAAAAGAATTATGTTTGGACCTGAGCAGTTTGAGCACAGGCACATTATATCTATTTTCATTTGTCACTGGATAGTTTAATAAAATCATAACCAGCTGCTTAGATATCAAACTGAAAAATTTTAGTTTTCTTCTGAGCCACTTTAATAGAAACTACAGTGTAACCCAACTCCACCTCACCCAGGTGAGGTGATTTCGATGTAAAGATTGGATTGTGCACAACATTCCCTCATGAAGGTATGTGTAAAACTGTATGGCAATATTGTATGATATTCCCTCCAGTCCACTCTGTACAAGCTCCCTTAGCGCTACATACACCCACCAAAACAAGCACAGTAGGAATGACAAGAAGCAGGAACACAATACAAATTAAAATAGGCCACAGATTATCTTACATCATCCTCATAGCTTATGTGTGTAAATTACCATTCAATAGAGTGGGTGTAAATAGCCCTGAAATGTGAAAGTCGATTTGGAAGGATTATATTGACTTTACCTGATAGCAAAAGATGATCCAAGCGCTGTTTAGTGCAAACAATGAGACAAGACATTATTACAGTAGCAGTAGTTACTGACCTCTGCTAGTACTGGTCAGTATTTTTATGACAATGCTCCTGCACTGTTTTCATTTGTCTGTCAATTTGTTTGTTCACAAGAATATTTGTTTCTTGTTTTCAAGACTCTCACTATTTTTAACAGGTCTGTGAAGCATGCAAGAGCCATCTGGATGGTCACGTGCCTTCTGTTTTTCTTTTTTCTTTTTTTTTTTTTTTTTTTTTTTTTAGCCCTATCAATTTTGTTCAGGTTAAGTAATTTAAAAAATATTTTATTATCCATCTGTTTTCCATCCCTTATCTATATTCTGCAGGACAATGCTGACAGCCTGCCAAACTAGTTTGGCACAGACATCTGCAAGGCTGGGATTTGTGGTCATATCTAAGTTCTGTAAGGGCTGACTGAGTCCCCAGTCTTCTGTGTGCATTGGCATTTGCCCTTTCTCTTAAAAGAGGTGTGAAAACACCAACAAATCCTCTGTCACTCACTGCCCAAGTCAAGAAGCCACTCCATTATGTCAATGAAGTGGCTGGAGAGCAGTCTGGCAGAGAGGGACTTGGGAGTGCTGGTTGACAGCCAGATGAACATGAGCCAGTAGTGTGCCCAGGCAGCAAGGAAGCCAATGGCATCTTGGCTTGTGTCAGGACTAGTGGGGCTAGCAGGACTAGGGATGTAATTCTGTCCCTGTACTCATCGCTGATGCTGAGGCCTCACTTCAAGTACTGTGCAGTTCTAGGCCACTCACTTCAATAAATATACTGAGGTGCTGAAGCAGGTCCTGTGGAGAGCAATGAGACTGATGAAGGGACTGGAGGAAAAGCCTTATGAGGAGAGGCTGAGACAGGTGGGGTTGTTTAGCCTAGAGGGGACTTAGGGGAGACCTTCTTACACCTTACAACCACCTGAAGAGAAGTTGTAGTAAGGTGGGGGTCAGGCTCTTCTCCCAGGCAACCTGTCACAAGATGAGAGGGCATGCCCTGAAGCTGTGCCAGGAGAAGTTTAGGTTGGATGTGAGGAAACATTTCTTGTGGAAAGGGTAATTACACACTGGAATGGACTGCCCAGGGAGGTGTTGGAGTCACTGTCCCTGGAGGTGTTTAAGGAAAGGTTGGATGTGGCACTTTAGTGACATGGTCAAGTTGATGTTGTGGTGTTAGGTCATGGGTTAGACCTGATGATCTCAGAGGTCTACTCCAGCCTCAGTAATTCTGTGATTCTGTGAAATAGTTTAGACTACATTCTTCATATGGAAAGGATCATGCATCAGAAGTTTTCTCCTCCAGTCCAACAGAACATATTTTATCCTGGTGAACTGTCAGTCCTTGTGGGTGGGGTTAACATTGCCTACTCAAAGAGAACAGGAGATCATCTGTGAGAAAAGGTGAGGCTCACAGCAACATATACTGAAGCAGGTTGACCTGGGCTACAGAAGATGCAGTATTCTTTTATTAAAGTATGAGAAGTGTGATTGGTTTAGATTTTGCAAACCATTTCTAGGATTGTTTGCATGCTGCATTATAGCCATTTTGGAATTTCTCAAGCTGTATCCAAAGAGGTAAATAGTCACCTGTACTGTTGAAAATGCTTCTCTGAACAGCTATCAAACACAAATTCACTCTCAACATTCTTTCCTGTTTCTTCTGATTTCTTGGATGTGTTTCAATTTAGGATTCATACTGTGGCCCAGAGCAATGTTTGAAACTGTAAATTCTGAAGACCAGATTTTTAACTATGAGGAGATTGGGAGACATTTGTTTTGGAGACCTTTGGGTTTGTTTCTAAAAGACATACAGCATATTTCTGTCAAGGTGGCAATGTCAGAGAAAAGTAGGTAGACTTAAAACATTTTGTGGAGAAGACTTCTTTTTAAACAGATAAAATGTCATGGTCACAAAATTAGTTTTTCAGTTTCATTCAATGAAATTGAAAGTCAAACTATGCCAGTCTTTCCTTTTTTCCCTGACTACCTCTTTGTCTCCCTAGCCCAAACCCTAAGTACAGTTGCCCAGTCTAAATGTGCTGGAATTGCTCTGCCAGTACTTCTTGTCAGATTCCTGGACTCCGTGGACTGAAGCCACCGAGCAGAGAAAATTAAAAGTTATGAAACTTTCTTCTTATCTTGCAGCAGCCTTAAGAAGCACTTTTAAAGGAATGAAAGGTTAAAGGCTTAATATCTATGCCCGTCTTTGGTACTCACAATTGACTCAAGTTGTTAAAACTCCAGTTTCTGCTGCTGTTCAAAATAAAAGCTTTTATTTTCTATTTGCATCTTTTCTTAATGCTTGAGCTTCCATAGGCCCTTTAAAACTGAAACAAAGCTCTCTAAACTGTGAGCAGATTGCTCATTAATGGAGTAAATGTAATACTGCAACTAACCACAAACAGTGATTTAACACAGAACTGACTTCTCTAAAAAGACTCTCCATCTTGTTTGGTTGGGGTTTTCTTTAATCGTGGTGGAAACCAAATTAGGAATTTGAAAATTACAGCACAGAAACAAAATGACACATCTTTAAAGGCAGACTGTTTTCTCCACAATGTAGAATTTAACACGGGGGCGGGGGGAGTGAGGGAAAGGGAAAAACAAAACAAAACAAAACAAACAAACAAACAAAAAAAAAACCAGGGGGCGGAGGGGGAAGAAACCAAACACGAGAGGGAGACTACAGAGGGAGTGAGAAATGTAGAACTGTCCAGAGAAATACCGTCTTTACAGAGATCGCGGGGAGCAGCCAGTGGAAGGGTGAACAGGGCGACAGTCGGCCGGTTACCGCGGCTGCCCTTCCGGCGTCGGCGGCTCTGGGGTCCGGCCCGTTTAGCCACGCCGCGAGCCGATCAGTCGCCGAAAAGCTTTTTCCCTACCTAGGAAAAGCAGAGAAGCTGGCGGTGGAGGGCACCGAGGAGTCGGTGGTCCGCGCCTCTGCCGCAGACCCTCTGCCCAGAGGAGGGCAGCAGGGGTCCGGGGCCGCTCCCCTGCAACGCGTCGGTGCGCGGAGCGGGCGCCCGCATGGGCAGACGGGCGGAAAGGTGGGATGGGAACAGGGGCGCCTCGCCTCCCCGCGCCTCGCCTCCCTCTGCCAGCCGGCAACATTTGCGCTACCGACCTCCCGAGTTCCCCCTCTCCCACCCAGTCGCCAGCGACACAGGGAGGCTGGGGCATCTCGCAGCACTCGCCGTGGGTTCGGGGGCTGTGCACCTCGTCATGTAGCGTGGGAGTGGGAAGCTGATGAAGGAGGCACAGAAGCTGCACCTTTCTCGCCGTCCTGCCTGATGCGCCTCCGGATAGGTCATGCCACGAGGTCCCGGGACCCTGGAGATGGGCAGCCCCGAGTCCCCGAGTTCCGCGTACGCCGGGACAGGCCAGAGGGTGACCGAGTTTTCCTAGCTGGAATCGTTGTCTAATTTGCAGGAAGGCTTGCAAATTAAAAATACATAAGCCAACCTTTAAAAGGATCAAACATACAGAAACGCTCTTGCAGCAATCGTCGGGAGGTGGCTGCGGGAGGCGCAGATCCCGCTGCACGGCAGCTCTTCCGCCGCAACGAGGCGCGTCGCGCCCCACGCTCCGACCCCTCTCCCTGCATTCTGCCCCGGGGTGCCGCCGTCTCTGTCCAGCCCCGACCCCAGCAGACGGGACTCCTAAACTTGCAAGATATCCGAGAACTCGGAAGTTTTGGCTTCCTAATCGCTGCACTCTGACTCTTCTGGGACTCCTGCACTTATGGAATATCTAGGACAAATGTGATTAGGAGTGATCAAAGAGGAGATAAGATCAAAGATCAATTTAATTGCGAAAATTAGGTCAAATAAAATTTTCGAAAAAACAACTCTGTATCTGAGGCTGTTAAAACCACTACTGTCATTTAATGTAAGTGGCTGAAGTTCAGAAATTACTGGACACATTCACGTGACACACAGATTTAACATTCCCTTTTACCCACAGGTAACAGAGATTACACAAAAATAAATAGGAATGCATATGTGCGTATGTATGTATACACACACACATATTTTTAAATATATTTGGTAAAGCATTAATTTCAGGCAGCCCGTCGCAGAGGTACACTGCAGCCGGCCAGTGCCAGTACCCGGCCCGGCGCCATCCCACTCCCGACGTGACAGTGGCCCCAGTTCCCGGCCGCAGCCAGCGGAAAACCAGGGGCACGGCAGGATGGAAAGGCTAGCAGAGAGGCTGTGCGGCAGACAATATTGCCTTGTTGCCCTGCTCCAACCCCGAACCAGGCGGGAATGGGAAGCAACCCAGGTTTCCCAGGGCCAAGCAGATGGGGTTGAGGGGAAAGGGGAGACCCTCTGCGGCGGAGGCTAGGCAGGCTACCCCTGCCCTTGGTATGGCACTGATACTCTCTGCTTCATGGCCGCAGCCCTCATCTTATGGGGAGGGTTCTTGCTTACCGCCGCCGGGGCTGGCCCGGAGGAGGAGAGAGCCTCTTCTTTCCACTCTCGAGGCGGCCGCAAGCAGATGCTCTCGGCCCCTCCCCTATTGCCACGGAGCACATGGCAATGTTTTGGTTGATCGGTTTGGTTAGTTTTGTTGTTTATTTTTGTTGCCTTTTTTTTTTTTTTTTTTACCGAACAAAATGTGCTGCAGCTGGCTGCCTCCAAAGCAACTGCAGCGTCACCGGAGAAACTTTGAAGCAGTTTAAAAATAAGAATAATAAATAAATAATAATTTTAAAAATACTTTCAAACTGCCTGTGCCGGTATATGCGTGGCGGAGTCAGGTACTGCTGCAGAGCGCCCAGCCTTTCTTTAATGGGAAAACCTCAGTTAAAGGCATTTTTAAAATATATCCCCATATAATGAGACGTGCCGTTGGGGTTAAGCCCCACTACCTCCCTGCGATGCAACGAAGGGAAGCACGATGAATTGGAAGGTCCTAGCATAGCAGTAGAGCTGTTGGACAGAGGCAACGCTGACAGGGATGTTGCTCTAAGTACCTTGCAAGGTTACAAAGCATGGTCGCTTTTCCCTGAAGAAAATCCACTTGGTGGTTTCACAGCTCGAGAAGCAACGAGACCAAATCCCCTCCTCCGCTCGGAGTGTCGCCTTCAGCCTCCATACTCACGCTGCTAAACCGAGGTCGGACTCAGAGCCCGCTGCAGTCTCCTCGTTAATCCAAGAAAAATCCCCAACACGGAGGTTTTCTGCATAGGGTGTTTTATTTTCACCGATGCTACTCGGGCAGACACTGTGGTTTACAACGACCACAAGCAACGACCTGCAAACCCTAAGTCTACCCATTAACATGGATGGGAGGGAGAGAGGCCAAAGCGCCTATGTTCGACAGCGGAGCCCTGGTATGGCCAGGCGAGGGGGGCCGCGGAGCCCTCCTGGGCAGGGCGTCCCCCTCCGCCCGAGCCTTGCCCTGACGAGCCCTGGACTGCGGGGATTGTCCGAGGGGCGGAGGAAGGAGGGACTCCGGCGTGCTGCGCGGAGCGGGGAGATCCCCGAGTCTCCCACCCTTCTGCCGGAGCTATAGAGGGGTTGGACGGGGACATACACACATACGCTGCGGCGGGGGCCAAGTGGATGGAGCCGGACCTCCTGCCCCGTCCTGGAGCGGCGGGCTTCACTGTCGGCAAAATTTGCACTTGATGATTTTCTTAAAAGCACTTTGGAAGTCTTTGTTGAAATAGGCATAGATGATAGGGTTGAGGAGGGAGTTGGAGTAGCCCAGCCAGTTAATGACTGCCCCCAGCCACTCGGGCATGTAGCACTTACTGTCACAGAAGGGCAGGACCAGAGCCACGATGAAGAACGGCAGCCAGCAGAGAATGAAGGTGCCCATAATGATGCCCAAAGTCTTGACAGTCTTTCTCTCCCGGGACAGAGCCATCCTCCGCTTGGCCTCTGTGTTCTTCTCATTGCGCCTCTCGAAGGAGGAGGACGGCGGGGAGCCGCACGCCTCGCTGGGCAGCGGCAGGTGCGTCTTGGAGGAGCTGTTGCAGTGTTGGACCTCAATGATTTCTAGTACGGCCCCGTCCTCACCCTGCCGCACCGCGCCATTGACACAGGCACCAGGCTTGGGCTCCACAGTCCGCCGCCAGCCCTTGCCGGGCTCCCCATTGCTTTTCTTCTGCAGGGCGGCTGGGGAGAGGGTGAGGCAAGTGCCGGCGATTTTCTTCTTCTCTGCTTTCTTGACAGTCTTGCGGATCCTGAAGCGGGCCGCCTTGAAGATGCGGCCGTAGAGCACCAGCATGAGAAACAGCGGGATGTAGAAGGCGCCGAAGGTGGAGTAGATGGTGTACCCGTGATCCTTGCTGATGGTGCAGGCGTCGGGGTCCGAGCGGTCTTCGGGCGTCCTCCAACCCAACATGGGCGGGATGGATATCAAGAAGCCGATAAGCCAGGTCAGACTGATAAGCACCGCAGCCCTCCGGGGAGTTCGCTTGTTGACATAGTCGATAGGGTCTGTAATGGCCCAGTACCTGTCCAAGGCGATGGCGCACAGGTGCAGGATGGAAGAGGTGCAGCACAGCACGTCCAGCGAGATGAAGATGTCACAGGTGACTTGCCTAGCGTCCACTTGTTCAGCACCTGGTAGAGGGCCGCCATGGGCAGCACCAGCACGGACACCATGAGATCGGTGACGGCCAGCGAGCCGATGAGATAGTTGGCCACGGTTTGCAAGGAGCGCTCCAAGGCGATGGCTGCGATCACGCAGGCGTTGCCGCTCACGGCGCACAAGATGAGCGTGCCCAGGAGCAAAGAAGTGAGCAGCTGGTAGCCCAGGGTCACCTCGGCGAAGCTGGGGCCGCCTGCCCCACCGGAGGAGCGCTCTGGGGAGGTAGTGTTGTTGGCCACATCCATGCCGGGCGGGGTGGGGAGGATCGCCTCAAGAGACGGGAATGGGAAGAGGCGCCGGTCACTTGTACGCTTCCCTAGCAGGATGCATCGCCGACCCATGCGCTTCGGCCAGTCTGGACAAACCTCCTCTGCCACCCCAGCCTGCACTATATAGCGCGGCGGGAGGCGACCGAGGCTCAGACGGCGAGTGGCGGAGCCGGCCCGCACCCGCCCATCCCCGCCGCCTCTGCCCAGCGCGCAGCCCCGGGCGGCGGGGGCAGCCCTGCCGCCGCCGCTCGCCGCCCTGCTGCCTCCACGCCGCAGCTCTGCCGCGCTGTTGCCTCCTACTCTGCCTCTGCGCTCCCGCCTCGCTTTCTCTCTGCCTTCTTCCCCTCCCCTTCCGCCCCCCACTATAACCCGCCCTTCTGCGAGAAGGGGGAGCGGGGGAAGAGGGAGGGGGAAGAGAGGTGGGGGGCAGGCGGCAGGACGGGCGGCAGGACGGACGGACGGACGGGCGAGCGAGCGAGCGGGCGGGCGGGCGAGCGGGCGGGCGAGCGGGCGGGCGAGCGGGCGAGCGAGCGGGCGGGCGGGCGAGCGAGCGAGCGAAGGCGACGGCTTTCTGGCTGGGTCGCCATCGTCCCCCGGCGCCACCCGTGAACGCCCTGTGAGGGCGATGGTGTCCGTCGCTCCCCTCCGCCCCCTCCACGCTCAGGACAGGGGAACACCTCAAAGGAAACCACCCACGTCCCCTTCAAATCTCCCCGCACCAACGCCTCGGGCAGCGGGAGGCTCTAGGCTTCTCAGCACCGGCGCCGGGGCTTATGCGGGGTGTGCAAGAAGGCTTTCTGTGGCCACTCACTGCAGGCTGTGTCGTGGGGGCCATCGCACGCTCCAGGACTGCCGGCGGACGAGCGTCAGCTGACGGGGCTGGCGGCTCCGGGGGGCTCATCGCCGCCTGCAGGCAGGCGACGGCGGCCCGGGGGCGCGACGCCCCAGTGCGGCTCGACAGGGCACGGATGGACGCAGGGCCGGCGGGACTTAATACGGCGGCACTCTCGCCTCCTGCCCGACCGTCCCTCCGGGCGCAGCGGCTACGGTCCTGTCCTGGGTTGCGCGAGGAGCAACACTGGCCACGCCACCGCGGATGCTAGGAGAGAGGAATCATGGGCACTGGTGTCTCATAGGTATCTCGGGAGGCACTGCTGTACCATCCAGTACCGGGCAGTGCTCCCGCTCAGTCGCTTATGAGTGCAGGGGCGATCAAAGTCTCATTTGTGACGATTCTTGTCCTGGCCCCAGTCTCCGGCCACGAGGAGGGCGATCGCTGTCGTCTGGAGCAGCTCGCCGTCCGTACAGAAAGAAGGCATAAAAAAACCCTTCGAACCAAACAAAAAAACCAAACCAAACCAAACCAAACCAAACCAAACCAAACCAAAGCCACAAAACCAACCAACCAACCAAAACAAAAAATATTTCATCTTCTCCCAGGAGAAGGAGAGGGAATGGCCGAGTCCAAATAGTCTTGACTTTCGAAAAGTGTCAGATTGACACATAAAAATCCAATCAGTTAATATCCAATAAATAGAGCAAGCAATCACAAAACCGGCAAAACATCCGTCATGTAAAAAAAAAAAAAAAAAAAAAAAAAAAAGGTGTGTGTGTGGGGTGGTGTAGGTGGGAGGGTGGGAAGGAAGTGCTGTTGTTGACAGCCTTAACTCCAGTTGTACCTGAAAGGCAAAAGAAAGTCCTCCTGTCATAACTTCTATGTCAGGCTTGCTACTACCTTGCGGCTCAATATTTTTAACAATATGAGATCTTTCGCCATGCTTTGTAACTGTGCCATTCAAGCTAAGAAAATGCAGAAAGCCAAATAAGCAATTACTTAACAAGAAGGTTTGCCAGATTCTAACTTAATCAAGCTTCATCTGACGACCACAGAGCCTGGCTTGCACACGTATAGGTTTCTTCATCTTCCTTCAGTCAATACTTAAAAATAAGGCTGAGTTCACAATTTCACAACATTTGGACAGATTTCGTCCAATTCCTGTTTAAAAGGGAACCAGCTACGTTTCTCCACCGCTACACTTGTGATCTTTAAACGACCAAGGCACGGAGAAGCGCTGGATAACAGGATCAGAGCTGCAGCCTGTCATGCCCGCAGATCGTGGCAACATTCACATGCTCTGTGCCCTATTGAATTAAGTCTGTTGTGACACAGACAAAACAAACTGTAGTTGATATTTAAGTGCGTTTTGCTCTTTCACTAGCAAATCCTATCTTCTTTTTTCAAATGCAGGATATGGTGGCTTCTAAGCACCTATCTACTTAAAGACCCTTTCCTTTCAGTGAAATCCGAGTTTGTGCTTCTTGCTGGTTTAGAGCCAGCCTGATGCAATGAAGAAAGTGCAATTCTAGAAGGCAGAGAAATCTCAAGCAGATTGTCCCTGCTTTCTTGCTTGATTTGGGGCAAATCAACAGCCTGATTAGATTAGCCTGAAATTAGCGTTTCAAAGCCACGGAGCGTGCGAGCTTCAGGAGTTCACAAAGGGCTCTTCGGGAAACTGTTTCCAGAGGTGTTTTGCCCTGACGCGGACAAGGGAAGTCAATCCCTGTCACTTTTTTAAGTGAAATTCCATCGGGGAAGAGTCGACAGGGTTCTTTTTCAATTGAAACCTCTTAAATCGGCTTTACTTTTTAATTTATTTTTTTTCCAGAGGCTAAAAGTCATTTCACTTTGAATTAAATTGAGAAGCAGTTTAGACAGCAGTGGAAGAAACAGAGGGAGTAGGAGATGGAAGATGTAGATGAAGGGAAAACTCACTCTTTTGATGTGATAGCATCTTTAATTCTATTAAACATTTAAATAGCAAAATGCCAGTTAAATTTTCAAGCTGACTTGAGAGTAAATGAATCCTTAACACCATACACCCTTAAAAAAAATCCAGTTAAAATATTAATGTTATTCAGTTATGACACAGCTGTTGCAAACAAGGTGTTCTTCAATAAGTATGAAAAGAAAATACATTAGTAATTGTGACAGAAGATGCTTTCATGAGTAATTTCATTCTACACATTAAAAAATAGAGACCCACACATTCTTGACACTCTCAAATTATGACTATATTATCTATTTGCCAAAGTAAAACTGAAATTCTACTATTTGATCACAGCATTTTGTTCATGTAGTTACACATTACTCTGGTTTGAAAAGGATTTATGTCTTGAGTTTGGGGTTTTGGTTTGGTGATGGGGGGAGG
The DNA here is from genome assembly GCA_033816785.1 of Picus viridis. Lineage (NCBI taxonomy): Eukaryota > Metazoa > Chordata > Aves > Piciformes > Picidae > Picus > Picus viridis. The sequence continues at coordinate 57,547,995 of CM066606.1, forward strand.
GTTGGTTGGCTTTTTGAGTGTTTTTGGTTTTGGTGTAGTCTGGTTTGGTTTTGGTATACTATTTTCCAGGATAAGACACAGCATTTGTGTTATTTAAGAAATTATATTCTAGTAATGGTTTCTAAATGAATGGGCTTTACTGGGGAGCTAAGGAGATTTAAGGATTTCAATTAATTGAAACAGATCTAGTATACATAGTTTTCTGAGAGAAGTTCTAAACAGGTGGAAGGAAACATGTGCAAGAGGCAACCTTCCAACTACAGCCTTCTTGAATTTTCTTACTAGGAATCAGGAATTACTTCTCCACACTTTTCAAAGCCTTCTGAAGAAAAGCTACAACTTTTAACGTACAGAAAAGGAAACAAGTATTTCGTGGCTTGAAGTGACTGCATCATTGAAACTCATTTCCCTATCTCTTCCACACAAGCACTTGCATTTCACTATGGGGTCCACTTCAGAAGACATGATTCTGCCTTTCATAAAGCACAAAATTATTTAAACTACTTAATAAATTTAAGCTTCATACTGCAAAAGACCAACAACTATAAGAAAAGTTTCAGGCCATTACTAGTGTTGTAGCTGCATACCAGCAGCACAGCTGAAGTGCATGTACACTAATGCACGACGTATGTGCAACAAAGAAGAGGAGCTGGAAGCCTTGTTACAGCAGGAAAGTTAGAATGTAGTTGCTATCACAGAGACGTGGTGGGACAACTCACATGACTGGAGTGCTGCAATTGATGGCAACAGGCTCTTCAGGAGAGACAGGAAAGGAAGAAGGGGTGGAGGGGTGGCTCTGTACATAAGGGAGGCAGAAGACGCCATTGAGATGGAGATGAGGGATGATCGGCTTGAATGCTTGTGGGTGAGAATTAGAGGGAAGACCAGCAGGGCATACATCCTGGTTGGAGTCTGTTATAGACCACCCAACTAGGAGGAGGATGTTGATGAAGCATTCTATTGGCAGCTAAAGGCTGTCTCAAGATCACCTGACCTTGTTCTCATGGGCCACTTCAACCTGCCTAGTATCTGCTGGGATCTCAACACAGCAGAGGAGGCAGTCTAGGAAGTTCTTAGAGTTCATGGAGGACAGCTTCTTATCCCAGATGCTGCGTGAGCCTACCAGTGATAAGGCTCTGCTTGACCAACAGGGAAGGGCTGGTGGATGATGTGGTGGTCGGAGGGTGTTTAGGGGCCAGCGACCATGTGATAATTGAATTTTCAGTACTCAGTCAATCTAGGAGGGCCAGCAAGAAAACATCCACTCTGGACTTCCAGAGGGCAGAATTCAGGTTATTCAAGGAACTAACTCAGAAGGTTCCTTGGGAAACAGCCCTTAAAAACAAAGGGTTCCAGGAGAGCTGGACCTGCTTCAAGGAAGAACTCTTGAAGGCGCAGGAACAGGCTGTGCCAATGTGCCAGAAGATGAGCCGCCGGGGCAGACAGACAGCCTGGATGGGTAATGAACTTCTAAATGAACTAAGGGAAAAAAAGAGGGTGTATCATCTTTGGAAGAAAGGTGAGGCAACCCATGGAATGTTTAGGGATGTTGCTAGGTCTTGTAGGAAGAAAATTAGGGAGGCAAAAGCCCATTTAGAGCTTAGAATGGCCTCTGCTGTGAAGGACAACAAGAAGTCCTTCTATACATATATTAATAGCAAGAGGAAGGACAAGGACAACCTCCACTCCTTGGTTGACACGGAGGGGAACGTTGTAACAAAGGACGAAGAAAAAGCAGAGGGACTTAAAACCTTCTTTGCCTTGATTTTTACTAGCAGGACAGAACGTCTTCCAGACAGCTGGCCTGCAGAGCTGGCAGATGGAGCTAGGGAGCAGCATAGTTACCCTGTGTTCCAGGAGGAGGTACTCAGAGATCTCCTCAGACGCTTGGATCCCCACAAGTCCATGGGACCAGATGGGATCCATCCTAGGGTGCTGAGAGAGCTGGCAGATGAGCCGGGCAAGCTATTTTCCATCATTTTTCACCAGTCCTGGCTCACTGGAGAGATCCCAGAAGACTGGAAGCTGGCCAACGTGGTGCCCATCCACAAGCCTAACCTCAGTGCCAGGCAAGATTATGGAACAGGTCATCTTGAGTGCGATCACACAGCACTTACAGAATGGCCAAGGGATCAGGCCCATCCAGCATGGATTTAGGAAGGGCAGCTCCTGCCTGACCTGCCTGATCTCCTTCTATGATCAGGTGAACCGCCTGGTGGATGTGGGGAAGGCTGTGGATGTAGTCTACCTGGACTTCAGCAAGGCCCTTGACACCGTCCCCCACAGCAAACTCCTGGCCAAGATGTCTGCCCGTGGTTTGGACAGGAGCACACTGCATTGAGTTAGGAAGTGGCTGGAGGGTCAAGCCCAGAGAGTGGTGGTGAATGCTGCCACATCCAGCTGGCAGCCTGTCACTAGTGGTGTGCCCCAAGGATCAGTGCTGGGCCCCATGCTCTTCAACATCTTTATTGATGATCTGGATGAGGGCATTGAGTCCATAATCAGTAAATTTGTGGACGACACCAAGCTGGGGGCAGGAGTTGATCTGCTGGAGGGCAGAGAGGCTTTGCAGAGGGACCTCGACAGATATGCAGAATCCAATGGCATGAGATTTAACACATCCAAGTGCCGGGTTCTGCACATTGGCCTCAGCAACCCCAGGCAGTGCTACAGGCTGGGGTCCGAGTGGCTGGAGAGCGGCCAGGCAGAGAGGGACCTGGGGGTACTGGTTGATTGTAGGCTGAACATGAGCCTGCAGTGTGCCCAGATGGCCAAGTGGACCAATGGCATCTTGGCCTGCATCAGGAACAGTGTGGCCAGCAGGAGCAGGGAGGTCATTCTGCCCCTGTACACTGCACTGGTTAGGCTGCACCTAAAGTACTGCGTCCAGTTCTGGGCCCCTCAGTTTAGGAAGGATGTTGACTTGCTGGAATGTGTCCAGAGAAGGGCAACAAAGTTGCTAAGGGGTTTGGAACACAAACTCTATAAGGAAAGGCTGAGGGAGCTGGGGTTGCTTAGCCTGGAGAAGAGGAGACTGAGGGGTGACCTTATTGCTCTCTGAATGGAGGTTGTAGACAGCCGGAGGTTGGTCTCTTCTCTCAGGCAACCAGCACCAGAACAAGAGGACACAGTCTCAGGCTGTGCCAGGAGAGGTTTAGGCTGGAGGTTAGGAAGAAGTTCTACACAGAGAGAGTGATTGCCCATTGGAATGAGCTGCCTGTGGAGGTGGTGGAGCCACCTTCATTGGAGGAGTTCAGGCGGAGACTTGGTAGGGTGCTTGGTGCCATGGTTTAGTTGATTAGGTGGGTTGGATAATAGGTTGGACACGATGATCTTTAAGGTCTCTTCCAACCTATTCTATTCTATTCTATTCTATTCTATTCTATTCTATTCTATTCTATGCTATGCTATGCTATGCTATGCTATGCTATTCTATTCTATTCTATTCTATTCTATTCTATTCTATTCTATTCTATTCTATTCTATTCTTTATCTCTCATCCAGAGTTTTCCAGGTCAAAATGAGTCAAGTACTGGCAACCTCTTTAGTACTGTCTTTGTGGACATGTGGTGGTTTAGGCTGGGTGCAGGTTCAGATGTCACTGCACAGGCCACACCTCGGATGTCCCAAAGGGGGTCCAGCCCAGTGGGTGGTCACAGGAAGCCAGGTATTTCACCCATAATTCCCTGCTCCTCTATAAAATGTCTACGCAGGGGTCCTCTCTCTCTTTTGTCCCTCACCGTTGCCTAGGTAAAACGGTGTGAGCCGCCTCCCTTGGGCCTGCCCAGGCCCAAGGCTGCGTTCGGGGGAGCAGAATGAGCCCTGGGGGGGGGTGGGTTTGGGTGTACCCCAGGGTGGGTTGGGGCATTCTTGGGTATGTTCTGGGATCTCTCTCTCTCTATGTCACAGTGCTTGTGGTTTTCTGTAAACCTTTCATTGTTTTTCCATTTAATCTTTCCACCATTTTTGCAATCCGTTTTGTCTGAGTCATTCCTTTGCCTGTGGTGGGAGAATTGGATGTGAGGAGGAAGTTCTTCACCATGAGAGTGGTGAAGGCCTGGAATGGGTTGTCCAGGGAGGTGGCTGAGGCCCCATCCCTGGAGGTGTTGAAGACCAGGCTGGATGAGGCTCTGGCCAGCCTGATCTAGTGTGGGGTGTCCCTGCCCATGGCAGGGATGCTGGAACTAGATGATCCTTGAGGTCCCTTCCAACCCTGACGGAAGCTATGATACTATGAATTGGTCTCCCAAAGCACAACAGGACAAGATGAACTGTGGACAAGATGAACCATCCAGGAACCTAAGTGACTTTCATTACCAGTAGCAGCAATGTCCACTGTTTCCAGTCTCTAGCTATAACTAGTTTGTGAAGCCCTGCATATCCAACTCATATATATGAACAGGAGGGGGAAATCCCTCTTGAATCCTATTATTAGTCTGGTCAGAATTAATGCACTAGAAATTCAGTGCAGTAAGACAATAAGGAAACTTAAATTTCCAACTTCTGAATCATCACTGTGCCACCTCAGTATTTTTTTAGCTTTTGGGGTAATGTAGGCTGGATATTTCTCCATGCAGCCCTGTCTAGCCACCCCAGATCTGGTCAGCTGTGGCCTTCTAGGAACTGTGCAGCACTGAGATAACCCAGCAACTGTGCAAGAATTAGCTCCAGTCTAACAGAGGTAGCAGCACCTGCACAGAGCTCAGCTTGAGGGCTGAGTAAGGTCGTATAAGGTACTGAGTTGTCTCTCAGTCTGCTCCTTAATACTCTCAGTTGTGCAAACACAGAACAGCAATATCCACATTCAAGTCTGGAAAGATCTGCTAGCTCTGATTCTAATGATGCCAAAACAGCAGCTGTGCTTCATGACTTTAACAGGTTTTGGGAGTCATGCAGCTGGGTTCACACACTACCCATTCAGCTTCTGCACTGAACCCAGTCAGATTTCTGTTCCTTCTTCATTGCATAGCTAGAACCAGATCAACAGTTTGGGCCAAACAACCCAGAGGAAGGACCTGTAAGATGCAGGAATAACCACTGTCTGAGGATGCTGGAGTACTTATACAGTTTGTTTCCCCTTCCCATATTTTCCATTGTTTGACATATCCTAGTTGCCGCTATTATCCTAGACAATGCTGAGCTGACTGCAAGTTTCAGTACTCTATCCTCATTCCGTTTAGCTGCCTTACTGAAACTCTCAAGCTTAGCATTTTTATTAAGGCCAGAAACTAATTACTAGATAACAAGTATTTGCTACTCCCGCATTTCTCTGCCAAGTGCTTTTAGTAGTAGCTATCATTATAGCATAACTCAGCATCACCCACCAAAAAACGGATCATTCATTCCACCTTACAGTCTTAAAATAGAATAGGTAAATCTTTAATTAGAAATTAATAAATGTATGTTCAGGCAACATCACTGAAGTGAAACTATCACTAGTGATGCCTTCTTTCAAAACCAATGGGCAACTTTTATGCAAGTCTAGATATTCTAAATATTCTGTGCTGCCCATTCTGTTACACTGTGTATGTAATGAAGACAGAGTTGTAAGATTGTATCTTAACCATTTGTGTGTTTTCTTGTTACTTAAGCTTCCGTGCATTTTCTTGATACTTAAGCTGTTAAGCATGGATTTGATCCAAGAGAAACACTGGTAAAAGCTACTTAGCTCTAAGCATGCTGTGGAGAACAAAGCAATGTTTCTACTATGCTGAGGCTTTTATCAGCACATCTCCTGTGTCAGAGACAAGGGAGAGCTATACACAAAGCTGGTGTGTTAGGAACTGATCTCAGGGGGTGGGGTTGGGAGGTGGGAAAGAAAGGGGGAAAAAAAGTTAACTGTTTAAAAATCATCTATGTAGTGCAATGCAGTCTCAAGAATCTAGAATGTGGATAAATGGTTCCTTAAAACTATGATCTGTTATTTGCAATTTAATTTGGAATACTAGCTTACACCTATTTTTTTTTCCCAAAGTTTGCAAAAGAAATACCAACATCCAATATACAATTCTAAAATTGCTGACCAGCACTGAGCATCTTCTGGGTTAAATCAGGCTTTTTTCCCTGTAGCTAATTAACATTATTCCATCTGTTTATTTAACACTCACCTTTATCTTATGATAAAAGACACAAGTGGCTTAAAGCATTTACCAACCTTACATACCAGTTTCCAGTAGTATTCTAGATCTTAAGCATTTTTTCTGGGTATTAAACAATATTTGCATGATTGTTTAAATAAGGATTGCCAACATATTCCAAGCTTTGCAAACATTTTTATTTTTTTCACCTGCAAGTTAATTTTTGGATACATTTTAATGGACATAGCCAAGGTTTTTTCTGATTTGCTCTTCCTGCCTCGAACACCCCCCTCCCCCAAAAAAAAATCCCAATTAAACACTAGTTCCTAAATGAGAAAGAATTTTATACAATATGCATTAAGACTTTACAATAAACTTTGAATTAAGGAGATTTGTGCTCCAAAGTTTTTTATTGCAAGAGGCATTTTTACCCTTTCATATACATATACTTTTTAACTTCAGAGAAGAGGAGATGAGAGAGAAATTATTCTTGAATAACAGCAAGCTATGAAAAAAACCCAGGGAATTTATCTAGCTAAACTTCTGTAGGCCTCAGCTTTAAATACCAGTCCAATCTAGATGAGTTTATCAGTGTTTTTGAAAATAAAGGTAAGGTACTTGAATCTCACAATTGAATTGCAGGCATAGCAACTGATGCATTCCTCTGCTCTTACCCTGTCAGAGCTTCAATATTACACTACAGATTAAAAGTAAATTACATACCATCACCATCTCCCTAATCAATAAACAGTTTTAACATCACATATCCTTATAAAGGATATAAACTGTCGTATTTGATGCACACTGACTAGAGCTCAACATTTATTGACTGGAGTTCAGCAGTATATTAATCCAAGTGCAGACACCATTCTGATTGAATTTTATTACATTAAAATGAATATAATAGCATTATTAAAAATTAAATAATTTGGAAAATCAGAGGTGATGTGTAGATGTTAAATTTTAGGAGAGTCTTGTCTTTGCAGAATATCTGTACTTTTAAATTAAAAACAATTAATTTTATGTATAGAGAGACAAGTCACATCTAGCTATAGAAACCCCCAGGGACTTTGCTTTTCGAAAGACCTTGACAAAGGCCATGAGGATATTGTCTTTCCTGCTTTATGAATCTCCTATACTAAGAGCATTAGTTGGCCCAGTATTAAACCACCACATGTTCCCAGAAACTTAGGACCTTTTCTGGGGAGAATGGTTGTTTTATTTTCTTGCTGGAAGTAAATGTGCTTTTGAGGAATTACTCACCTGCAAATCCCTTCTTTTTTGTTTATGAGTTTTCCTAGTGCAATCACTGTTCAATGCACAGTCCTTGAGGCAGCTGGAACATATGGCCCAGGATAAGATGTGAGCCAGAAATGCCCTTTTTAGCAGCATCCTGTACTTCATGTCACATCAGAAATGTTGATTCATTGTTACTGATCCTTAACTTTTAAGCATTCTAATACCTAGAAATGCTTAGGTTAAGTTAATCTCCCAGGACTCTTATGCAAGAAATGGAATTCAGACGCCCTCAAACCCAGATCTACAACTGTTGGCAAATTAAGCATGTAATCTCTTATTCCTTCCAACAGCAAATGTTGTTAACAGTGTTACTTACCCTATTTTCACTAAAGTAGTTCAGAAACCTAATTCCATCAGCAGAGATAAAAACCTCAGGGAGTTGCTGTCAGTTTGCAAAATAAAAAATCATGGATTTCAGAGTAAAAGGGGATGGGAGACACCACTATGAGATATTCTTATATTTTTCTGAGATTAGTTCTGTTCAAAATAAATTTAATGATCAAAAGTTGCACTCTGTAAATTCAGCTAGAACTTGTACATGAGCTTTGTGTTGTCAGGAAATAATCTGTCCTGTTTATTCATTACAACAACAATGTGTGCTCTCTTAAACAACCAGGGAATACCTGTGAAGTCTAGAACACAGACCAAGGCCCTCAACCTCACTTTCCGTTGATCAATATTTGACCACCATAAGAGTATAGGGCAAATGTGTGGGTTTTGTTGGGTTCTGGTGCTGTTGCTTGATACATTAATTCTTTCCCAGTGTTTTGGGATTTTTTCTTCTCTGCTCTCCTATTGCACTTTTTGTTCTTAAGCACTAGACCAAGTTTCTGTATTTTCAGGAGCTTTATCAGATCTGCCATGGATACTCAACATCCCCTTTCTTATTTGCAATTATCATCTGAACTCCCTCTTCACAATTTCTCTTATCACTCAGGTTCAAAATAAATAAAAATGTGATGCTTTCTTTTTCTTTTTTTGGCTTGAGGTTACCTAGTTCCTCATTTTTATTCTCATTTGACCGTATGGGATCAAATTTTCAGGCTTTCACAATAATCTTAATGGCATCTTACAAACAAGGATGATGTATAGTGTAATTGCAGTACTAAGACTACTAATTGTCCTACTAAAACTTTTAGGAATTTTCATGTGCAAGCAGGCTTTGTAAACACATGTTGCAGTAATGAACTTAACTGCAAAGTTAGCCCTTACTACTTTTGTTAAATGCAATCTCCAATTACTTATATCCAAGAATTTTGTGTTGTAGCACCAGTATCTTTACCACCACAAAATAAAATCTGAGAACAGGGTATTAAGAAATTTCTAGCACAACCAGAACCTTCCTCTCCATTCTCTTCAATGTTTTTATCTCCATAATTGTTCATATAGAAGAGGCACAGTGCGTTTTATGTGTCGAGTACATTGTGTGTTACACAAAGGTCTTCATAGGTTTTCTTTATAAGATACAGTTTACATTATCCATGAAAGGCTAGATAAGCTTTCTTTCTTTTAGCTGTAGTCTGGTGCAACATGCAGTTGCATTACTCCAAAGAAGTGCAGAAATAAAACTCTGAGAGGAGGCAGAGGGAAGAGTAAACTGACCTGTTACTGTCCGTTTCCTTTAGAAGCAGAAAGGAATATGGCAAAAACCTCTTTCTTCCTCCATGTCTGAATCCTAATGAAATACTCTCCTTCTGTCCATCCAAGCTCTGATTACATGAACCAAGAAACTACACAGTTTATTTACTAAACAAAATTACTAAGTTACTACTTCTTCAACGTGCAACATCAACCTGCAACTTCAACCTGCCTGGTGTCTGCTGGGATCTCAACACAGCAGAGAGGAGGCAGTCTAGGAAGTTCTTAGAGTTCATGGAGGAAAGCTTCTTATCCCAGGTGCTGTGCGAGCCTACCAGGGGTGAGGCTATGCTTGACCTCCTCTTCACCAACAGGGAAGGGCTGGTGGGGGATGTGGTGGTCGGAGGGTGTTTAGGGGCCAGTGACCACGAGATAATTGAATTTTCAGTATTCACTCAAGCTAAGAGGGGTAGCAAGAAGACCTCCACTCTGGACTTCAAGAGGGCAGACTTCAGGCTACTCAAGAAACTAACTCAGAAGGTTCTTTGGGATACAGCCCTTAAAAACACAGGGTTCCAGGAGAGCTGGACCTGCTTCAAAGCAGAACTATTGAAGGTGCCAGAACACGCTGTGCCAATGTCCTGGAAGATGAGCTGCCAGGACAGACAGACAGCCTGGATGGGCAATGAAATTCTAAATGAACTAAGGGGAAAAAAGAGAGTGTATCATCTTTGGAAGAAAGGTGAGGCAACCCATGGAGTGTTTAGGGATGTTGCTAGGTCTTGTAGGAAGAAAATTAGGGAGGCAAAAGCCCATTTAGAGCTTAGACTGGCCTCTGCTGTGAAGGACAACAAAAAGTCCTTCTAGAAATACATTAATAGCAAGAAGAAGGGCAAGGACAACCTCCACTCCTTGGTTGACACGGAGGGGAACGTTGTAACAAAGGACAAAGAAAAGGCAGAGGGACTTAAAACCTTCTTTGCCTTGATTTTTACTAGCAGGACAGAACGTCTTCCAGACAGCTGGCCTGCAGAGCTGGCAGAAGGAGCCAGGGAGCTGCATAGTTTCCCGCTGTTGCAGGAGGCATTTAGAGATCTCCTCAGCCGCTTGGATCCCCACAAGGCCATGGGACCAGATAGGATCCATCCTAGGGTGCTGAGAGAGCAGGCAGATGAGCTGGACAAGCTGCTCTCCATCATTTTTCACCAGTCCTGGCTCACTGGAGAGGTCCCAGAAGACTGGAAGCTGGCCAGCGTGGTGCCCATCCACAAGAAGGGCCAGTTGGAAGAGCCAGGGAATTATAGGCCTGTCAGCCTGACCTCAGTGCCAGGCAAGATTATGGAACAGGTCATCTTGTGTGTGATCACACAGTACTTACAGGATGACCAAGGGATCAGGCCCATCCAGCATGGATTTAGGAAGGGCAGGTCCTTCCTGACCAACCTGATCTCCTTCTATGATCTGGTGACCTGCCTGGTGGATGTGGGGAGGCCTGTGGATGTGGTATACCTGGACCTCAGCAAGGCCTTTCACACTGTTCCCCACAGCAAATTCCTGGCCAAGATGTCTGCCCGTGGTTTGGACAGGAGCACACTGCATTGAGTTAGGAACTGGCTGGAGGGTCGAGCCCAGAGAGTGGTGGTGAATGGTGCCACATCCAGCTGGCAGCCAGTCACTAGTGGTGTGCCCCAAGGATCAGTACTGCGCCCCATGCTCTTCAACATCTTTAGTGATGATCTGGATGAGGGCATCGAGTCCCTCATCAGCAAATTTGTGGATGACACCAAGCTGGGGGCAGGAGTTGATCTGCTGGGGGGTAGAGAGGCTTTGCAGAGGGACCTCAACAGGCTGGACAGATGGGCAGAATCCAACGGCATAAGATTTAACACATCCAAGTGCCGGATTCTGCACATTGGCCACAACAACCCCAGGCAGTGCTACAGGCTGGGGTCAGAGGCTGGAGAGCGGCCAGGCAGAGAGGGACCTGGGGGTACTGGTTGATTGTAGGCTGAACATGAGCCTGCAGTGTGCCCAGGCAGCCAAGAGGGCCAATGGCATCCTGGCCTGCATCAGGAACAGTGTAGCCCGCAGGAGCAGGGAGGTCATTCTGCCCCTGTACACTGCACTGGTTAGGCCACACCTTGAGTCCTGTGTCCAGTTCTGGGACCCTCAGTTTAGGAAAGATGTTGACTTGCTGGAACGTGTCCAGAGAAGGGCAACAAGGTTGGTGAGGGGTTTGGAAGACAAGCCCTATGAAGAGAGGCTGGGGGAGCTGGGGTTGCTTAGCCTGGAGAGGAGGAGACTGAGGGGTGACCTTATTGCTCTCTACAACTACCTGATGGGAGGTTGTAGCCAGGCAGTTTGGTCTCTTCTCCCAGGCAGCCAGAACCCGAACAAGAGGACACAGTCTCAGGCTGCGCTCAGGACAGATTTAGGCAGGATGTTAGGAAGAAGTTCTATACAGAGAGAGTGATTTTCTATTGGAATGGGCTGCCCGTGGAGGTCATGGAGTCACCTTCATTGGAGGTGTTCAGGAGGAGACTTGATTGGTTGCTTGGTTGCATGGTTTAGTTGTTTAGGTGGGTTGGATTGGTTGATGGGTTCGACGTAATGATCTTGAAGGTCTCTTCCAAACTGGTCTATTCTATTCTATTCTATTCTATTCTATTCTATTCTATTCTATTCTATTCTATTCTATTCTAAAGACAATTCCATGAAAATTAAGACTGCAGCTGTACATATACTTCAGAGATCTATTAACTTTGTGTCAGTTCCCTTCTGAATCATACTCCAATTTTAAGAAATCAATATTAGAATATTGCCGTTGCAGTCAATTGCATTTTGCTTGTTCTGCATTTTTGTTTCTGTAGCACTTTAGTAAATAATTATGCTGGCTAGGGCTTTTCAAATAAAAAATGGAGTAATAGTTTTGTGCATAAATGCATATACCTGTTTTTATTTGTTTTTATTTATATTGATGTCACAGTAACATTGCTAACATGGGGATAAATTTGCTTGTACCTCATTATTACAAGGCAATGAGAGAGACAGATCTGAGGATGATGGTATTTATGACTCTGTGTCTGAAATATTGTTCAAACTAATAATATGTCTGGCTTTAAATCATGGAACAGAGGATCACAGAAAAAAAACAAAACCAAAACCAAACCAAACCAGACCAAAAAACCCAAACAAACCAAAACCAAACAAAAAGTCCAACACAATTAGTCATTCTATCCTTCACACAGATTGAAATCCAGATGTTCATTTGGGTATTTGCATTTTAAACTGTGGCTGCATCCTTCTCCATGGGGACTTATTATGTGGTCATTTACCAAGCTGTAGGTAGGTACCTAAAGTTCAAAAAGGTAGAAATGCCTGACCTTCATTTCGGTCACCAGAAATACTGCCTTTTAGATTTGTGGGGTCAGGGCACTGTGCCAGGCTCATCCCAATACTTAAGTGCCTTTTTTTTTCTCCCCACCCTTATTAATCTACAGAAAGTCAAGTTGTATGGACTGAAGTTACTGAAGTCCAAAAGGCCTTGTCAGGGCAACGCAGAGGGTGCATCCTTTTGTTCTGAAGTTCATGTATGCTAAATGCAACCTGCAGCTGGGGAAAGCTGCATGCATCAAGACAAACTATGCATCTTTATCCATCACTGGCCCCAAACTGGCATTTCAGAGGAAAGCTTAAAGCCCTACCAATCATGCACAACATACTTGATGGTGGAATTACTGAAAGGTTTTATAGTCCCAAAAAGCTAATGATTAATATATGTTCAAAACCAGGAGAGAATCTATTCATATCTCTTTATAGACATTTTTACCATAATGTAATTAAGGTCATGAAAATGCCACAATCAAAAAGAAAGTTTATTTTGCTTTTGGCCCTGATTTCTCATTTGGCAACAGGTTGAATAGTTTAATTATATGATGTGTAAAGAATTATAAATAGGTTTTTACTTTTTTTATTTGCAAACCTTCCATTTGTGTGTTAAGAAAAGCCTGAAATATCTTCTACATTCTCATTTTATCTTCCTCTTGTATATCTTTCTAATAAGTTTCTGTCTGAACACAATTACTCTTTATGTCATAGGGAAGCTTTTCTAACTCTCTAAGCTCCGTTCAAAACTGGAGTGTCTTTTGTGTCTTTTGGCAGCATTGTTCCTTGAGAAGAGAGCCTGTTCTTTTTCTTAAGAAGATTCCCTTCAGCAAATGTGAAATTCTCACCTGAGGCACTAATTTACTTATTACTTCTAGACTCAATATTCAGAAGAGCATTATAAGCAACCAGTTCTATAAACAGCTCTTCTCTCCTTGAAATACCTTACTTAATGAATATATATTTTGGAGCAAACTCCTATTCTGTATAATATTTAGTGTCTCTTGCATCCATCTTTCTGCAGTTAGATAGATAAATACATTTCAAGCCTTTTCAATAAGTAATAGTGAAACGGAGTTCAATAGTACTGAGTGCAGATAGAGATTAATAACTGGTATTTAAAAGTCTAAAGAAAGTTCTTGGATTAAGAAGAGATCAGTTACAGTAAACGTCATTATTATGAGACACGGGCTTCATTTCACACTTGCTTTAAATTGGGATAGTTAAATCAAAACATGATTGTTAGTTGCCACAAATTATATCAAAACCTGAGAACACGGTAAGTTTCAGCAAGATTCAAAGAAATCTGTAGTAGTCAAAGTAGAATATCCTCAGAATGGACTCAGGATGGAGACAGTCATAACTTAAAGCAGCTTGTGCCTCAGGAAGAGCTCCACTAATTTTAATGGAAGCACTGTAATCATAAGGGCTACAGGTTTACCAAGCATATATGGACAGCTTCACAATACCATTTTTCTTTAGAATTATATGAAAATACAGATTATGGCAAGAAAAACAAATCCATTTAGGAATGGACAGATTATTTTCTTCTGTTCTTGAATTTGTTTCTGCTAGAGGGTGTCAAGGGTGCAAGTTTTACAAAGTATATTAAGCACATACAGGGTTTGGACAAGATGGCCTTTGAGGGTCCCTTCAAACTGGTGCAATCTGTGTGTGTGTGAGACGCATGGTTGCCTTACTTTAGCATAGCCAATAGTCTCCCATCCAGGATGCCTTTGAGCATGGGGAACACCAAAGTCCAAGTCTCTCCTGTAAACCAAGCAGCTTGGAGGACTTAAATCCATTTGTTCAAGACCTTAGGAATATATCCTCATGGTCCATTTGTTAAATACCGTTTTTTTCAGTCTCAGGTCTTTACTGAGGAGAAGTAATTTCATCCAAATATTGTTTCCCTTCTTACAGATATTAACCCTAAATTTGTACATCTATCCTGAAACAAAATTATTCTTGGCATCGGTACTTTTCCCTCCAACATTGTATTCTTTAGTATTGGTGTCTGGTAGAGTTTATTGGAGAGTGTAACAGACTGTTATAGATATCAAACTTCCTTAAATTTTAACCCTAACAAGTTCTAACCTAGCAGCACAGCAGGTAGAGATGTAACATTTTTCAAGCTGAAAAAATCAGTATGTCTCATAGACAATTGCTATCCATAGTAATCATGGGTAATAATTGTTTTCTTGGAAGCCATAGACTTACCACATCTTCATGGCAGTTTGTTTAACTATCAAGCAGTATAACATTTTTTAAGGCCAGACTGTTAGCTGCTGAACTGAGACTGGAGGTCTCTTTTCAGCCTGTGGATTAATCAGTCAGTTGCAAGTTTTGCACCAGGAAGGAGTTTTTCCCAACAGCTGGAATGATACAGGTGTTTCCTTCCTGGCAGCCTCAGATTTGTTGGCATATTTGGAAATTCAACTTCTATCTCTGAATTTGTCTCAGTAACAGCCTGGTTGCAAAGGCCAGGGATGAGCACTTGTCTCTGCATTCATGATTTTAAGACTGTCAAAACATGAGTTTTGTGAGACAACATAAGTTTTGGATATCTGCAGGATGGATCTTTTTCTTTCATAACAGAATCCTTAATTGGACCAAATGGCTAATACTCCCTAAGTGCAGATATGTGGCCATAGCTCTCCATCTGCGCTGCATAATAGCTGTACCTACATATATATTTCTCAAAAAAAAAAAAAAAAAAAAATCATGCTGCAGCCCCTAGCTTGTCCTAAAAAATTAATCTTTAAAGTTAATTCCTAGAAGCACTACCTCTGTCAAGTCTCTAGAGGGTTTCAGACACAGATAGCCTAGGCACTTGCTTCTTTTCCATGGATCAGATTTACTCCAGTATAATTTAATGCATTTTCTCCTAGATTACAAGATAATAAATTATGAGAACCAAGCTCACAGCATGCTGCAGAAATCCGAGATACTTCTATATGCTTCAGCAGTTGCAGACTTCTTCAACTAAAGTAGTGTTAGCACTTGCATTAGACTGCCAGTCTCAATGATGAATGACAGGACAATGGTGTGATATTGGAATAAATCAGAAATAATGCATTTAGAACCACTTTGGTTTAAAATTTAAATAAGTGAAAGCAAAATCATCTCTAGGATCATCTGAATACTACTAAGCCATTCATCAAAGATTCTTAGAGCAGTCATATTGAAACCTATGACTGTGCACTATCAGTGTATGTTTATTTATTCATTACATACATGTACTACTGTACTGATGTATTATGTACATTATAAAATGCACATAAAAATGAAAATTTATTAAAAAGGATAAGATAAAAATAAAATAAAGATATTTACAAATATTGGTACAAAAAATTCTTTCTTCCCACACCCCACCAGATTCCCCTGGGGTGTACAACAACCCACTTCAAGTACCACCAGCCTAGACTGAAGTTCTGTCATTGCTGTTTCTTCTCCTAAGCAAATACCATAATCATGTAATTTAAAGGTCACTATCAATGACAATGGTTTTCTGCATTGATGGTTTAACTGGCAGGAACCATTCAGCAGTTATAAATGCACAATAATAATGTAGCAAACCCTGCCAACTCTGATGTCATAGTTTCTATAGCCAAGACTAAATGTCTTATAATGCAACCCAGGACCACAAGGTTGATTTTTTTTTTTTTTTCTATAAAGATGTCATATGTCAATTGCCAACACAAAATTCTGTATGAAAATGTAGATGCTACTGTATCGACCACTCAACACAATGTAGAAAAGTCAAAGAACGGGAATGAAAAAAAAATCCTAGAAGCATGAAAAAAATATCTCAGAGATAGGAGCACGAAATTTGTTACTAAATCCTGCATCTACCAAAGTTTGAAGTTCACATCCACTGTTACTAGGTAAAAATTCTGCACCAAATACAGATGTGAGGAGCTCTCCTAGTCAGAGCCAGACAAGATTTCAAATGTGAACATTGTACATTACACCAATGAACATCTTCAGAAAGAAGAAATATATTGTATTTGCTGGTAAGAAACTAAGCTGGTGGAATGCATTAGGTGACAAGCTGGAGGGGAAAAAAAGTCAGCTTTTGAAATTAAAATAAAATGTACTTAAATGTGTTTTAGTTGGCAGTCAGAAACTGCCAGTCTCACTAACCTTTAATTATAACTCAGCTGCAGGAAGGAAATCAAAATTTTGAGAATTTCATTCAGTAGTGAGCTAATAGATATAAAGAAGAGAAAAGAAACAACAAATCTCTACAAATTCTCATCTAAGATGGATAATGTGCAGATTAAAGTGGACTGCTAAATGTTCTGCTTTTGTCAAATCTTTTGTGGAGAGTTCAAAGCCCACAATTAGAGCATCAAGGCACATCCTTTAACTTCCGATGATTCCAGGGACCATAATGGGACTGTTTGTATGCTTAGTGATAACTCATGATTCAGGAAAATACTTGAAAAATGGTGAAACTAGCAGGCATTTACACTCCTCAGTGATGCTGAATGAAGTCACATAGCTGCATGTTTTCTTTAGGACACAGGTCAGTACTCTTTACTTGTTTCGCTGGTGTCTCTGCCTCAGGGAAGCAGATAAATCTGTCAAAATTCTAAATCAGATCAATGTATTAAATGGTGATATGGACATGAGAGAATTACTAGAGCACACAGTCTTAAACAGTGGGTAGGTGAGAATGCCCTTTAAATATATGTGTACAAGCAGCAGTCAGAATGAACCAGCGTATGATGGTACTCCAGACAGGTATCTCTACATTTTCCTTTCAGCCACCTGTGTTTAGGAACAAGTTAGCAGGAAAATGTAAAAACTCTTAGAGTATGTAATATGTTCCAGGATGAAACCACTCAGTCTTGAGCATGGCAATTAGCATTTTGTAAGCTTCCTGTGGAGTTTTCTGGCTTTTAATCATCATTGCAGTGCAGGTTAACAATCCAAAGATTAAACCAGATATCAGCTGCTGCAGTGTGGTATAAAGAATTGTCAGAAATGCTGTCAGTAGCACCATCATGTTCACCTAAAAACACTGCAGGGGCTTGAAACTGATGTAAGAAATTTCACACACTGCTTCAGTTTTAACAGAAGTGATCCAAGCAATGTAATACCTGTGCATTACATTGCAACAGCTCTAAATATCTAATTAGTTCAGTTTATATCATATTCTCCAAGGCCATTTTACTTGTTTGGGGCTTGGTGGGGACAGATTTTCCCGGTGATAAAGTAACCAATATATTTGGAAGTAATGCATATGAGACCAGGGGAATATAGCTTAGTAAATATTTAAAGAGGGATCTGTCCAACCAGTTACAGATCTCAAGAGGCCAATTGTACAAACACAATATAGAAAGAACAGTTGTCACATTGTAGAATAAAAAAACACATTGATCCCTGAATGAAACAAATTGGTGTCTGTCATGGACTAAGGGGAATGGAATGAAGCTGGAGGTGGGGAGATTCAGAATGGACATGAGGAAGAAGTTCTTCACCATGAGAGTGGTGAAGCCCTGGAATGGGTTGTCCAGGGAGGTGGTTGAGGCCCCGTCCCTGGAGGTGTTGAAGACCAGGCTGGATGAGGCTTTGGCCAGCCTGATCTAGTGTGGGGTGTCCCTGCCCATGGCAGGGGGGTTGGAACTAGATGATCCTTGTGGTCCCTTCCAACCCTGACTGATACTATGATACTATGATTAGTGATATGAATTATACAAAAGATTAAAGTTATTAGTTATTATTTATTAATATAAAAATTGTTATTAGCCCTTTAAGAGTATATATATGTATCTATATAGGCAGTTTCTAGTGTATGGTAGTGGATATAATCCCATAACCAAGTACAGTTTAACAATTTTGAACCAAATTAGAAAAATACAAAACAGTTATTCAGTAAGAGAACTAGGGTGCAATATGGCATTTGTCCACTAGGGGACCTCGGCAGGCACCTGCAGTTGAATACAGCAGTGCGGCTAGATGTCAGGCACATAAACTAAAGGAACCTTTCAAAGACACTTAAACCCATTTTTACTCATGAATTATATCTCTGGGCATTCCTGATATGCTTCATTATAATCCACAGGTCACATACCACACAGGCTAAAGTGCAGGGATTATAAACAGAACCAAAACTGACATTCAACATGTGAACACTGGAAGGATACAGTTTCACTGGTGAAGGTTGTTGCTAAACTGGTTGCTAAGCTAGTTGCTGCTGGTAGCTGCTGAGGCTCACAAGGACTCAGCTGTGCTGTGGGTGGCCCTGGGGACGGTTCTGTCCAGATGCAGTGGAAGAAGCATTCTCCCCCAGCTGCAAGGGTGAGGCGTGGGCTCCATGGGGATGCACTGGAGGCTGGTTCACCTGCAACAGGCTCTCAGGCACTTCCCTTGGTGTTCCTGGCACTGTGGAGTTTCCAGGATGCTGTGGCTGACTGGGACACTCACAGGTGGTCCTGGCTGGGCACAGGTGATGCTCTGGATTGCCCTGGCACTTGGTTTACGGGGCTGTGGAATGGCATGTGGTGGCTTCCTTCTCGCATGACTTAGCGGCCAGCACAGGGCTGGGCACAGTTCTGGCTTTGTGAGTAGCAGGCATGCAGACCAGCTTTGGCTTGCAGGTCTGCAGCTTTGTGCTTGCAGCAGACATGCTTAGAACTGCCAAAAGAGATTTGGGCAAGTTCTCCCCAGCTGTCAGATGCGTAGATTCTCATAACTCAGGTGAGGTCTTGATTCACCCTGTGCCTTGGCCACCACAGCTCTGTCCCTTCATTGCATGGTTAGGCAGTTTCTTCCTACCAGTGGGACTGGGGTATGATGCTAAGCTGTCTGTAGTTTCAGTGCAGCTTATGCAAAGGTCTCTTTGCTGGTTTCTAGATAAACTGAGGCACGATGGCACTTCCCAGGTAGCAACACTTTTCTCTAGACTGCAGACAAAGGCAGAGCATGAGCCTGAAGGCAGAGTACGTGCATGAAGGCAGAGTACGTGCAAGGATCAAGAGCAGAAGAGCACAAAAGAATTAAAGAGCGAAAGAGCAAGTTGTTATAATTTAGGTAATATTTATAATTTGCTTAAGGCTTGGATTTAGCCAATATTCTAACTTGATTGGTACACCATTAGGCAATAGCAAAGCATATGGCCATAATATGCCCATACTTGGAAGAAGCACAAGCACAGCACAAGCATCCCATAAGGTGGGTGATGCTCTTGTTTACTGAAAGAAGGCAGATTGGGTTATTTACTCTGGCCTGTTGGCACCTGGACCTTTTTTTTCTCAGCTCTGGGCTGAGTACCCAGTCCAGAAGGGAGGGTGAAGTGGCATGTAGGGACATGTTTTAGCAATATTTGGTGCACAATTCTGGGCCAGGACACAGTGTCCTGGATGACTGGAGCTGCTGAAAGTCATTGTTTAGCTGGGAATCTTCCAAATGTTCCTCGTCTACACAGAATGTGAGTGAATAAATATAAGCTATTATTATGTTCTCACTTTCTTACGCAAAGAAGTCTTTGTAGCATAACAGAATGAAGTTAGAGAGGAAATTGTCACTAAATTATTGGTAGCTCAACTTTTTAATACCCTCTCAAGGTTTAATATTATATGCTTTTTATAGCTAGAGTTGAAAGAAGTACAATAAAACATTATTGGCTGTAATGAATATAATCCACCATCAAAGAAAGCAGTAGCTTAAAGAACAATCTGTCCTTAAAAGAGAAATTATGGAATGACTCCACCAACATTATAGTGGTCATAAGGTATATTTGCAGGTATTGGAGGTTGTGAGGGGAAAAAGCCCAGACATACCACAGCCATTCAGTGATTGCTTCTCCAGAAAATCTTTCTGCTCAAATTTAGTATTCTGATCATTCCCACAGGCATAGAGGTCAAATACTGTAGATTCTGGCTTTGTGGACAGACCAGGGGACAGCACACTCACATGTGTGTGTACTCTACAGGATCATCTCTCCTCTGCAAGCCAAATTGTTTTTGATAAATTGTCAGAAATTGGACAGAAATATGTCTGATAAATTTTTAGCTACACACATCCACTATTTATTCACTGTGAGATATGGCATCAACTTGATATAAAGTAAAATAAACATTTTTGCAGATGCTGTACATTCATGGATTGGAAATTTCACTGTCAGAGGAAAAATTAGTCTAACATTAAGTACACTTGAAAAATCACAGAATCACAGAGTGGTAAGGGTTTGAATGTGTGACCATTTTAGGCTGTGCCTTTAAGAAAGGGACAGTTACTGGAACACTGGCTGAATGTTTTGGTGTAAAATGAAAACAAATATAAAGTCTAAACGAATTTCATTGGTAGATTGGTAGAATGCAACTTTAAATTTTTGGCTTTAGTTCAGTTTGAATCTCAGTCAGTTCAGTCTGTCTGTTTCGGTCTCTCTGAGCAACAGCTGTGCTGGACAGAGTTGACCTTGAATTAACTGAGCTAACCAGATAAGAAACTAATTTTTGCATGCGCTTTGAGCTAACGGAATTTCCTCCTTAATAATTACCTTTTCTCTCTAACCACTTTTTGGGAAAAAGGGAGGTAGAGGGAGAGGAGGGTACGGTTGGGGGGAACCCTCCTGGCTGGAGGAGGGAAAGCTCTTTTGTGTTATGTTCTTTGCTGTATATTTCTGTATATATTGTAAATACTGTATATTGTGTATATACTCATCTGCATTTCATCCTGCTTGTAAATATAGCTTGTTCATTTTTGCTTCTCCGACTGAGTTAGCTGTGGTTTCTTTGTTTTCTGTGATCCACAGAATGGATCTCTGGTGATCATGCAGTCTATCCTTTCTAATGTAGATTTGCCTAGAGCAGGTTGCACAGGAATGCATCCAGGTGGGCTTCCAGAGAGATGGAAAGAGACTCCGCAACCTGTCTGGGCAGCCTGTTTCAATGTTACATGACCTTCAAAGTAAAGAAGTTTTTCCTTATGTTTGAGTGGGAGTTCCCGTGTTCTAGTTTGTGTCTATTGCCCTTTGTCTTATTGCTGGGTACTAACCCCATGACACCCACCATTAAGATATTTATAAGATCCCTACTCAGTCTCCTCCAAGATAAAGAGCTCCAGGTCACTCAGCCTCAGAGGCTCCAGTCCCATCAGCATCTTTATAGCTCTTTACTGGACTCTCTCCAGTAGTTTTCTGTGTCTCTTGAACTGGGAGGCCCAGGCAGGGCACAGGACTCCATGTGTGGTGTCACCAGGGCAGAGAGGACTATTAGGTGTGGGAGGACAACTTGCCTTGACTCACACTCTTCTTAATGCACCTCAAGATGCCATTGGTCTTCTTGGCCACAAGAGCACACTACTGGCTCGTGGTTAATTTGTTGTCCACCAGAACTGCCAAGTCCTTCTCCACAGGCTACTTCCCAGCAGGTCAACCCCTAACCTGGTGTTATTTTTCGCCAGATGCAGAACTCTATACTTGCCCTTGTTGAACTTCATGAGGTTCACCCCTGCCCAATTCTCCAGCCCATCCAGGTCTCACTGAATGGAAGCACAGCCTTCTGGGGAGAGTACACTCAGTCTCTTCAGGTCATTGATGAATTTATTGAACAAGATTGGATCCAGTACTGGCATCAGGGGAACACCATTAGAAACAGGCCTCCAACTAGGCTCTGCATTATATTGCTCAGATGATCTCTAACGCAGTCTTTCTTGACTAAGGAAGAGTCTTCATTCCTCCAGACCTTCTTTCTCAGGTATGGGATTCCTGAGGGTTGGTCTTAGCAGTAAATACTGGAACAAAGGCATTCAATAACTCGCTTTCTCTGTATCCTGTTACACCAGGTAACCCATCTCATTCAACAGCCAGCCTATACCTCCTCAGTCTTCCTCTTCCTACTGATGTACTTAAGAAACTCTTGTTGTTTTTCACACGCTTGGCCAGATTTAATTCTAAGAGGGCCTTAGATTTCATTTTTGCAACCCTATATACTCTGGCCTGGTTCCTATATTACTCCCAAGTGGCCAGTCCGTTTTCCACATACTGTAAAGTCGCTTCTTACATTTGAGTTTTTCCAAAAGCTCCTTGCTCTTCCATGCAAGTTCCTGCTTGTTTTTATTTCCCTAATGGAAAGAAAGTAATGACAGAACAAGTAGGCATTTAATTACATTTAATTACAGCTTCATTCATTACTAATAATAAAAAAAAAAAGTTTGGGGAACATAGACATTGACTACATTCAATGCTGCAATCACATGCAGTAAATACCAAGGCAGGTAGCTCACACTGTCTGTTCTAATCCCTTAAATAGGAATGCTCTTGGGCTCTGAAATTAATTGTGTGAAAAGGCCCAGAATTATGCTGACAAACTCTCTTAGTACCCAGAAGATGGAACTTGTGTGTAGTATGTCTTCTAGTAATGGTCCCAAAGGAAACACAGGAATTGACTGGAAGTGGCAAATAACTGCACCCAAAGACATTCCAGGCAAAAGTCATGTAGTACAGAAAAAGATACTCTGGTGCATGGACACATTTGGGATACTGCTTAGAAATTCAGGAAGCTGTGAACAGCAGTGGTAGATGCAGTTGCAGAACTCAGATGATGTCTAATCTCACTTAAAATCTGATGTCTAATCTCACACACACGCACACATACGAGCAGATCTGAAGTCAGAATAGAATAGAATTAACCAGGTTGGAAAAGACCTTTGAGATCATCAAGTCCACCTATCATCCAACACCATCTAATCAACTAAACCATGGCAGAAAGTGCCTCATCCAGTCTCTTCTTAAACACCTCCAGTGATGGTGACTCCACACTGAACAATCTCTGATAAACTGCCCAGATTCTAGAAGAGGAAGGACTGCTCTTTGTCTAAATAGATATAAATGTCATATAATTCTATTTAATTTTTTACATCTGCTTTGCTTCCACACTGTGGTGGGTTAACACCCTTTTCTGAAAACAAAAGAACAAAGCAGGGTGGAGGGCTTGCAAGTACTTCTCACTCCCTGCAGAGCATTTTTTGCCTGGGAAGCTGAGTCTGTTCCACTCCGCCTCCCTGTCCAGCTAGGGTATAAAAAGCAGGACATCGTAGCTGTTGACACGGCTTTTTGGCTCCTGCCTCTGCTGGATGAGAGCTACTGCAGCTGCCCTCCTGCTCCTCTGCCATGTGGTCGGACCTGATCCTTCTCTCTGCTGCCTCCACGCTTCCCCAGAAAGGCTGGTTTTGTATTACTCTCTTGTTTTTGTCCCCCTCGCATCCATCATTGTTCCTTGCCCTTGTGAACATTTCTTCTGTTATTGTTATATATATATATATGGCTTAAAGACAACTCTTTACCTCTCTACTTCCAAGCTGACTCTAAATTATTGTTTGGTGAATTTGCTCCTTCCTTTTCTCCCTCTCTGTTGGGAGGAAGGGGGGGGGGGGGGAAGTGGGGGAAGAGATTCTCAGCCTTGCCCCGATCTGAGCTCTTAACTTCCAGTTAAGGCTCAAACCACCACACACATCTAGATTTTCTGCAGTCTGCAAGTGTCTTGTCTGCAAGTGTCACTGAAGAAGGCTGCAGTCACTAGCCTTTGGCACAGGCTTGCTGAAATAAATAATATCCATAAAAGGAGAAAATGTGCAACAGCTGGTACTGCATACAATACATTACAATACAATACAATACACCAGGTTGGAAGAGACCTTCAAGATCATCGCGTCCAACCCATCAAACAATCCAACCCACCCAACAACTAGACCATACAGCCAAGCACCCCATCAAGCCTTCTCCTGAACACCTCCAATGAAGGTGACTCCACCACCTCCACGGGCAGCCGATTCCAATGGGCAATCACTCTCTCCGTGTAGAACTTCTTCCTAACATCCAGCCTAAACCTGCCCTGGCACAGCCGGAGACTGTGTCCTCTTGTTCTGGTGCTGGCTGCCTGGGAGAAGAGGCCAACCTCTGCCTGGCTACAACCTCCCTTCAGGTAGTTGTAGAGAGCAATAAGGTCACCCCTCAGTCTCCTCCTCTCCAGGCTAAGCAACCCCAGCTCCCTGAGCCTTTCCTCATAGGGCTTGTGTTCCAAACCCCTCACCAGCTTCGTTGCCCTTCTCTGGACACATTCCAGCAAGTCAACATCTTTCCTAAACTGAGGGGCCCAGAACTGGACACAGGACTCAAGGTGTGGCCTAACCAGTGCAGTGTACAGGGGCAGAATGACCTCCCTGCTCCTGCTGGCTACACTGTTCCTGATGCAGGCCAGGATGCCATTGGCCTTCTTGGCTGCCTGGGAACACTGCAGGCTCATGTTCAGCCTACAATCAACCAGTACCCCCAGGTCCCTCTCTGCCTGGTTGCTCTCCAGCCACTCTGACCCCAGCCTGTAACACTGCCTGGGGTTGTTGTGGCCAATGTGCAGAACCCGGCACTTGGATGTGTTAAATCTCATGCCATTGGACTCTGCCCATCTGTCCAGCCTGTCAAGGTCCCTCTGCAAAGCCTCTCTGCCCTCCAGCAAATCAACTGCTGCCCCCAGCTTGGTGTCATCTGCAAATTTACTGATGATGGACTCAATGCCCTCATCCAGATCATCAATAAAGATGTTGAAGAGCATGGGGCCCAGTACTGATCCCTGGGGCACACCACTAGTGACAGGCCGCCAGCTGGATGTGGCACCATTCACCATCACTCTCTGGGCTCGGCCCTCCAGCCAGTTCCTAACCCAACACAGTGTGATCCTGTCCAAGCCATGGGCTGCCAGCTTGGCCAGGAGTTTGCTGTGGGGGATGGTGTGAAAGGCCTTGCTGAGGTCCAGGTAGACCACATCCACAGGCCTCCCCACATCCACCAGGCAGGTCACCTGATCACAGAAGGAGATCAGGAAGGTCAGGCAGGACCTGCCCTTCCTAAATCCATGTTGGCTAGGCCTGATTCCTTGGCCATCCTGTAAGTGCTGTGTGATCGCACACAAGATGACCTGTTCCATAATCTTGCCTGGCACTGAGGTCAGGCTGACAGGCTTATAATGCCCTGGCTCATCCAACCGGCCCTTCTTGTGGATGGGCACCATGTTGGCCAGCTTCCAGTCTTCTGGGACCTCTCCGGTGAGCCAGGACTGGTGAAAAATGATGGAAAGTGGCTTGGACAGCTCATCTGTTAGCAATCTCAGCACCCTAGGATGGATCCCATCCGGTCCCATGGCCTTGTGGGGGTCCAAGTGGCTCACAAGATCTCTAACTTCCTCTTGGAGCAGTGGGAAACTATGCAGCTCTCTGGCTCCTTCTGCCAGCTCTGCAGTCCAGCTGTCTGGAAGATGTTCTGCCCTGCTAGTGAAGATGGAGGCAAAGAAGGTGTTAAGTACCTCTGCCTTTTCCTCATCCTTTGTTACAACGTTCCCCTCCGTGTCAACCAAGGAGTGGAGGTTGTCCTTGCCCTTCTTCTTGCTATTAATGTATTTATAGAAGGACTTTTTGTTGTCCTTCACAGCAGAGGCCAGTCTAAGTTCTAAATGGGCTTTTGCCTCCCTAATTTTCTTCCTGCATGTCCTAGCAACACTCCATGGGTTGCATGATCCCTAGCTGGTGAAAGGGCAGGTTTGGCAGTAGTAAAGAAGGAGTTTTTCCACAGACTGATTAAATAATATGTCCTGAAGGAAATTCTGATCACTTAGTCTAGTCATCTGCATGGCACAGGCCTACTACCCCTATACATACCCTAACAATTTATTATCCGATTTTGATTTGAAGGCATTTACTAATTTAAACCAAAACCAAACCAAACAAACAAACACAAAAAATGAGTTTGTGGTATATTTTTTCACTACATTTTTCCATTTTGGAGGTATTTCTACAGCTGTTCATAAGCACTCAGATGATATTTACACCAACTGGGTGTGAGAAATGCAGAGTTAACACACAGAGATTCTTCTATTAAAAAAAAACCAAATAAATCACCAACCTACAGCAATTCATGACCGTAATTCAGTTATGCTTATTCCACTGCAAAGCAGAAGCTCTTAGGTCAGCTGCAGAGTAGTGGCCATTTGTGACAATTCAAGAATTGGTAAGCTCAGGGCAAAGCTGAGAATTTCACTGCAGTCACTTTCAGTAGTATGTTACACTGCACCTTTACTTTTTCCTTCCATGGTGTCTTTAGCTGTCGTACATGGTTTTGCCCTTTCTTCCCAGATGAAACTTCTGTTTTATCCAGAAGATGTTTTGTGGGTGGTATTCTATGCCCACTTTATAGGGGCCAAATCTAACCTAAGTGACTCCAGTCTCTCCCTACTTAGTCCCATTTCATACCATAAGACACTTCACAGCCTGTTTTGCACAGCTTAGTGCAAATTGTAACACTGACTCGCAGAGATTGCCAAGGCTAAAAAAGAATAAACAAGCATCCACACTGTAGGGAAATCTTCCTTCCCACAGCCTTCTGGCACTGCCAAAAGTAAGACAATGTCAAACTTCAATGTAGAAATAAGAACATGATGTATAAGCAAAAAGAATGAAATTTTGTGTTATACTTGGGAAAATAACTCCAGCTGTGCCATCAGTCCACAGCTCCATGGTACCCTGAGGGCTTTAGGGCTCCCAGTACCAGGCCAAAATTACTAACATCACATGTTGTGAAAGCACTTATCCAGAAGAAATTCGTTGTAGCTTGAGCAAATTTCACACATGGACTGAGTTTGTACCATGACAGAAGTACCAGCCTATCTATTATATGTAGCTTTTGGCATAAAACCAGTCATGAACCAGTGGGCTCCACCTAAAGCAACATAAACATAGCCATAAAATGCATGTTTTATTTGGGTAAATTTCTTAAAAGTAAATTATTCGTTAGTATGCTAATTTGGTACTGATGACTGTGAAACTATTGGAGTGAGACTGTTTACAATGACAGCCATTAAAGATGTATAAGTGATAACAATTATCTCACTATTCTTTGAACTGATATCTGGTGTGTATTTCCAGAAGAGATGAAAAAGCTACTAGAGTTTAGGGCTGGGTGGTTGAAACAAATATCATCTCTTTTTCTATATAGATAAGGATATACTTCCAACTTTCAGTCCTTTGCCTACTCATGTAAAGATTGTGTGTAATAACCTGGAACCGTTCTCTGAGTTAGGAACTGTGTAAGCAGGAAAATTGTGTAAGAAAGCACTAATTTAAATAACACATTCTTTGTATTGTGTGATAAAGAATTCTGTAATCTTTTTCTAATAACTATTGTTCACCTTACTCATGAAAAAGGAGTGTCATACAGCATTTGAAAGTTTCCAGCCTCACAGCTTTCCTGATCTTAAAATACTCCATATCCCTCTAAGAAAGATCAGACCAAGGATTCTATTAACCTAGTGGCTTACCATGAATAAATTAATAAAGGCTCCACCAGTATCTCACCCCTTCAGCCAAAAAAAAAAAAAACCTAAACCCCCCAAAAAAAAAAAAAAAAAAAAAAAAAAACCCAACAGAAAATTAGTTAGAGATATAAAAGGGACCCCTCACCCCCATTTACTATAACAAAAAGTTCTGGAGTCACACCTCATGAAACACCACTGCAGACTGTACACCACCATTTCACAGAAAAAAGCAAATGGTCCAATGTGTCTGAGTCTCCACAGATGGATTTCCAAAAAACTAATGCAGCTCCACTGGAGGAGCTGTACCAAACACAGCTGGGACCATTTCAGCAGTCCTCTTCCACAAAGGAAAAACACAAAGGAAAAATAGATACCAGGAATATCTTGTAAATTATTTTCCATGTGTACAAACGGGTGTTGCCAATTTCAATAGCATAATGATGTGTTTATGTGTCTTACTGAGTATGACATGAGTTTTAAATATTTTAAATACACTTTATATTCCAGCAAAATCTGCAGACTTTCTCATTATGTTCTTTATTTCAGTATTCAGACTGTTAATTACATTTTTTAACAGAAACATGCTCTAGACAGACTTACACAGAAGAACTGAAATGACCTCCCAGATTAAGAACTATATTGTGTTTCTTCCTGGATGACTACTTTATTTTTCCTGGACCATATTTTCTTAGTTTGCAAGTAAGAATGTCAGGCAGGATAGAAATGAAAGTCATACTGAAGCAATTATATCATAAACTGCTTCTCCCTCATTTACTAGACTATTTGCTCTACAAGAGGACAAATCTACATTGGATACTTTAATCAGCACTGATATCCCAACTTTCTATCAGTTTAAACAATACTGACATTAAATTAGAGAATCACAGAATTACAGAATGCTAGGGGCTAGTAGGGATTTCCAGGAATCATTATGTCCAACCCCCTCAGGTCTAACCCCCAACTGGACACACCTGTAGTAGTCCAAATCTTTCCCTGCTCCTTTTCAAAGTATGTGCCATATTTACCTTATGCTTTCCAGATTCAATGTTATAATCTCTAGTAACTCAAGGGCACCATTTTGAGCTGTTTCCTCTCATTCTATCACCTGATACTTTCAGTTAGTTGCAGAGAGTCTCCCCCCAGCCTCTTCTTCTCCAGATCAAACAACCCTCAGCTACTCCTCATAAGACTTGTTCTCTAGACCCTTCACCAGTTTGTTTGCTTGTCTCTGGATGTGCTCCAGCAATTCAGTGTCCTTCGTGTAGTGAGGGCTCCCAAACTGAACACACTAGTCAAGGCACAGCCTCACCAGAACAAAGTACAGATCACTTCCATATTCACAGTATCACGGTATCACAGTATCACTAAAGTTGGAAGAGACAAGATCATCGAGTCCAACCTGTCACCACAGACCCCATGACTAGACCATGGCATCAAGTGCCACATCCAGTCCCCTCTTGAACACCTACAGGGATGGTGACTCCATCACCTCCCCGGGCAGCCCATTCCAATGGCGAATGACTCTCTTGGTGAAGAACTTTCTCCTCACCTCGAGCCTAAACTTCCCCTGGTGCAGCTTGCAACTGTGTCCCTTTGTTCTGGTGCTGGTTGCTGGAGAGAAGAGACCAACTCCCTCCTGGCTACAACCACCTTTCAGGTAGTTATAGAGAGCAATGAGGTCGCCCCTGAGCCTCCTCTTCTCCAGGCTAAACAATCCCAGCTCCCTCAGCCTCTCCTCATAGGGCTTGTGCTCAAGGCCTCTCACCAGCCTTGTTGCCCTTCTCTGGACACTTTCAAGTGTCTCGATGTCCTTCTTAAACTGAGGGGCCCAGAACTGGACACAGCACATCAAGGTGCAGCCTAACCAAAGCAGAGTACAGGGGCACAATGACCTCCCTGCTCCTGCTGGCCATACTATTGCTAATGCGGGCCAGGATGCTGTTGGCCTTCTTGGCCACCTGGGCACACTGCTGGCTCATGTTCAGCCAGCTGTCGATCAGTACCCCCAGGTCCCTCTCTGTTTGGCAGCTCTCCAGCCACTCCAACCCCAGCCTGTAGCTCTGCATGGGGTTGTTGTGGCCAAAGTGCAGCACCTGGCACTTGGATTTGTTGAATGCCATCCCATTGGACTCTGCCCATCTGTCCAGTCGGTCGAGGTCCCTCTACAGAGCCCTTCTCTCCTCTAAATGACCAACATCTGCTCCCAACTTGGTGTCATCTGCAAATTTGCTGATGACTGTCTCAATGCCCTCATCCATATCATCAATGAAGATATTAAAGAGGATTTGGCCCAGCACTGATCCTTGGGGACACCACTAGTGACTGGCTGCCAGCTGGAGGTGGGACCATTTACCACCACTCTCTGGGCTCAGCCCTCCAGCCAGTTCCTAACCCAGCACAGAGTGTTGCTGCCCAAGCCATGAGCTGACAGCTTAGCCAGCAGTTTGCGGCGGGGGACGGTGTCGAAGGCCTTGCTGAAGTCGGGGTAGACTACATCCACAGGCCTCCCCACATCCACCAGGCAGGTCACCTGATCATAGAAAGAGATCAGGTTGGAGAGGCAGAACCTACCCCTCCTAAATGCATGTTGGCTGGACCTGAGCCCTTGGCCATCCTGCAGGTGAGCAGTTATTGCTGCGAAGATAATCTGCTCCATCATTTTCCCTGGCACTGAGGTCAGGCTGACTGGCCTGGAATTTCCAGGTTCCTCCATCTGACCCTTCTTGTGGATGGGGACCACACTGGCCAGTTTCCAGTCATCTGGGATATCACCAGTGAGCCAGAACTGGAGGAAAATGATGGAGAGCGGCTTGGCCAGCTCATCTGCCAGCACTCTCAGCACCCTAGGATGGATCCCATCCGGTCCCATGGACTTATGAGTGTCCAAGTGGCTCAGCAGGTCCTGAACTAATTCCGCATGGATCTCCGGGGCATTACACTGCTCCCTGACCCCATTGCCCAGCTCAGGAGGCCACTCATCCAGAACTCCTTCCTCCTGCCTTGCTGTTAAAAATTGAGGCAAAGAAGGTGTTCAGGACCTCAGCCTTTTCCTCATCTTCAGTCACTGTGTTCCTCTCCACGTCCAATAGGGAGTGCAGGTTCTTCTTGCCCTTCTTTTTAGCATTAACGTATTTGTAAAAATGCTTTTTATTGTCCTTCACAGAGGTGGCCAGCCTCAGCTCCGACTGGGCCTTTGCCTTTCAAATTTTTTTCCTGCATAATCTAACAACTTCCTTAAACATACCTTCATTAAACATTCCTACTGGCCACACTATTTCTGATTCTGGTCAGGATGCTGTTGGCTTTCTCAGCCAGCTGAGCACACTGCTGGAGCATGTTCAGCCAGCTCCATTGCATGGGGTTTTCATGACCCAAGTGCCAGACAGCACAGTCAGGGCAGGAAGCCTTCTGGTTTCACTCTGACAGCACTCATCTCATAACACCCAAAGGAATTCAACTGTGGCAGCTTTCATAGGTCTACTACACATTTCAGTTATATGGAACCATCACATTAGGACTTTGTTTAGCAATGGATTTGCTGGGAAAAAAATCAAATGAACAAATAAAACTTAACCTTGTTTAATTGTTTGTTTATATTTGTTTATATGTGTATTTGCATATATATGTATATTATATCAGCTGAAGACGTGCAAGTCCATGGGCCCCAAGGCGGTGCATTCACAAGTGCTGAGAGAGCTCCTGATACTGTTGCTGAACCTCTTTCTATCATCTTTGAAGAGTCATGGAGAACAGAAGAGGTGCCTGATGACT
Source organism: Picus viridis (assembly GCA_033816785.1). Lineage (NCBI taxonomy): Eukaryota > Metazoa > Chordata > Aves > Piciformes > Picidae > Picus > Picus viridis. The sequence continues at coordinate 57,579,415 of CM066606.1, forward strand.
GGAAGAAAGCAAATGTCACTCCAGTCTTCCAAAAAGTGAAGAAGGAGGACCCTGGCCACTACAGAGCAGTCAGCCTCACCTCCATCCCTGGAAAGATGATGGAGCAGCTCATCCTGGAGGTCATCTCTAACTGCATAAAAGACAAGAAAGTTATCAGGAGTAGCCAACATGGATTTACCAAGCAGAGATCCTGCTTGACTAATCCGATAGCCTTCTGTGAAATTATGACCAAATGGGTAGAGGGAAGAGCAGTGGATGTCATATACCTTGACTTCAGTAAGGCTTTTGATGCTGTCTCCCATAACATCCTCATAGAAAACCTCACAAAATGTTACATAGATGGTTGGTCCATGAGACCATGAAAACTGCCTTGACAACAGAGTTCAGAGGGTGGTCCTCAGTGGCACAGAGTCAACATGGAGGCCTGTGGGCAGTGGTGTTCCGCAGGGATCAGTATTGGGTCCTGTTTTGTTCAATATCTTTATCAACAACCTGGATGAGGGGATTGAGAGTACCCTCAGCAAGTTCAATGATGATACAAAACTAGAGGGTGGGAGGGTGGCTGACACCCTGTTAGGCTGTGCAGCCATCCAACAAGCCCTGGACAGGCTGGAGAGCTGGATGCAGGCAAATGTCATGAAGTTCAATAAGTACAAGTGCAGGGTCCTGCATCTGGGGAGGAATAACACCAGGCACCAGTACAGGCTAGGGGCTGCCCTGCTGGAAAGCAGCTCCATGAAAAAGACCTTGGAGTCCTGGTGGACAGCAATTTCTCCATGGAACAACAACGTGCCCTTGGGGCCAAGAGAGCAAAGGGTATCTTGGGATGCATCAAGAAGGGTGTGTCCAGCAGGTCTAGGAGGTTCTTCTAACTCTCTACTCTGCCCAGTGAGACCACACCTGGAATCCTGTGTCCAGTTTTGGGCTCCCCAGTTCAAGAAAGACAGAGAACTGCTGGAGAGAATCCAACAGAGAACCACGAGGATGATTAGGGGACTCGAGAATCTCCCATATGAAGAGAGAATGAGATCCCTGGGGCTATTTAGTCTTGAGAAGACTGAGAGGGGATCTCAGCGATATATATAAATATCTGAGGGGTGGGTGTCAAGTGGAGGGGGCCAAGCTCTTTTCAGTGGTGCACAGTAATAAGGCAAGGAATAACAGGTTCAAACTTGATCATAGAAGCTTTCACCTCAAAATGAGTAGAAACTTCTTTACAGTGTGGGTGACAGAGCACTGGAACGGGCTGCCCAGGGAGGTTGTGGAGTCTGCTTCTCTGAAGACTTGCAAAACCCACCTGGATGCATTTCTGTGCAGACTACCCTAAGTGATCCTGCTTTGGCAGGAGAGTTGGACTTGATGATCTCTTGAGGTCCCTTTCAACCTCTAATATACTCTGATACTGTGATACTGTATGTCTTCTGAAAGACTAGTTTGAACATCATCAGCACCCAAGGTTTACCTCATCTTCAAGACAGGTTGATTGCCAAAAGCTTAAAGTACTGCTTGTCTTTCTCTAAGCACTTCTGCATTCTGTTAAGGTTAACTAAAAGGATAAAAGCAATTTTTATACCTTTACATTTTGTCTTTATGGGTTGGATGTGATGATCTTGAAGGTCTCTTCCAACCTGGTTTATTGTATTGTATTATGTTAATACAATAATACAATAAAACAGGTTGGAGGAGACCTTCAAGATCATGCCCAGTGTAACAAAGAATGTGCAGGCTCATGCTCAAATATTAGGAAGGTAAACATATAATCTTAACCATCTCAAACATGTAAGTCTCTACTATACAGAACCTGTTTCTGTTCTTGTGGATGATTTCCTCCTTTACTACATAAAAAATACTCCACTTTACAATAATGCACAGAAAATGCTACAATGCTGCCAAGATCAGATGACAGTATTTTAGGTTCCTTTTGCTTTGATACATAGCACATCATGCAAGGTTACATAAAATTACTCTTTTAAGGACCTAATCCTCATATAAAATGTAACAATAATGAAGAAGGTCCTGTTTTACCATTTCTCAAATATGAATAGAAAAAATTACAATCAGAGCTTGTAACTTCTGTCTGCTTAGTGGCTGTGAATCACTCCTTCTGTGCAATACATGAGGCTGTCAGCAAGATCTTTTAGGGGTGTCTAATCTTGTAGAAATCTCCTTTCAGTGTTTACTGATTATAAAAATAATATATAGATGCATGCCAAGCATCACATGGGAGGAAGTGTGTATCTTTAAAACAGATTTATTCAGTCATTGTACAACAGTCTCTGCAATGGAACCATGTGTACTGACATGAAATCGCTAAAATAATGTAGCAATTAGTCAAGATTGAAAATTAAGGCAAATAAATCTACTTAATACAAAAATAAAGAAATATTTGTCATACAGTTTTTCTGTATTTTTCTCATTCAACAAGATATGACAGAGAATAAGGCAAGTACAGCTTCTCAAAACTGTCATAGACTTTCTACAGCCAGAGACACAGTAAACACAGGGCCAGACACACAGCATAAAAATAAGATTATCTTTCCATCTTCTCTCAGCCTTTCTAGAAATCAGTTCCACTAATAACAGAGGTGAAACCATTTACAGTGCTCCTCCTTCCTTGTTTGTAGATTTGTACCATATAGAGTAGGTTGTCTTTCAAAACTGGGCAGCCACTCTGTTTCTGTTAGGAGGTGCCAAAAGTCATGCTGATGCCACAGACAGACCATAGTTCTTTCAGGAGCATTAAGCCCAAATGTTTGGCAGGATTCATTCACTTGCATATCTCCACTCATGTTATTAGCATTTTCCCAAGGCCTGCTCTTATAGGCCCTAGATAATCCAAATGGCAGTACAATGAGCTGGCAACAGCATTAGTCTGTAGGAGGAATCCTTACCCTAGTCATTAACATCTGACAGGTAAATTGAGAATGAATCTGCTCAGCATATCTTTATGAGGCAGTCTGAGTCTTACAGGCCATACTCACTCCTGTTGAACAGATATTTTTCCTACCATTACCCAACAGTATGCATGAGGATTTCAGGTGGATAAAAGTAACCCCCAGAGATGCATGCCATCTTCTATGCCTTCTCCTTAGCATGGTGTTCTTATGAGCAGACACATGTGACATGGCTCTTTCAGAAAAAAAAGCTCATGTTATCACAGGTGCCAATTCAATTTTTAACCAAACTGGTTCAAACTAAATTATTTAATCTGTGTGATTATGCTTGTCATCTCTCCCCCTTCCACCCCTGAACTGTTTTTTTCAGTCTTCCCCATGTGTCCTTGATTTTGACATTTACCACAGTCATATAGTCAACTTTTAACTCATTTTGAAAGCCCAAGCCTGCTTGTCAGTTTTCTCATTCACAAGCACATTCATGGCATAGTCTTCTAGGAACAAAACTTAGAGCATTTTCTGTGATATGAGAAGCAAGTTAATGTGTGTATACTAATGTCTTTCATCTACTCTTCCTGTAAGAACTTCAGGGTCTGTTTTCCCTTCAGTCAAGAGACCTTCCTCTCAGTGTTTTCCACTGAATTAGGTAGATTCTCTAACATCAACAAATGCTAATAAGCAAATTTTTATGGCACCAATACACAAGAAGGCAGGGGTCTGACATGAAGAGAGACTGAGATGTCAGCGAAATACCATACAGAAAATATTTTCCCAAAGCATTATAAAGCAGATGACAGGCACAGTAAACTTCACTGAAACTTGGACAGCTACACATCGATAAAAAAAGAGAATAAAATATCAAAAAGACATTAAAAAATAACTAGTTGCATTTTCTTGGTACACAGTTCTCCACCGCAAAAACAATTACTTTCTGCTGAAAGCAAGACTTGCTTATAGTCCTAGCAAGGAATAGTGTTGTGTATTTTCATTCTTTAATGTATATCCATAGTACCAAATTTTATTCTCTTTAGATCACAGCTGAGTAAACTTTCTCATCATTACAGAACTCATATGCATTAAGAGAAATGTGATTCTGCATATTTTTCCGTTATTTGAAATTCATGGCTGGTATACATTGATGTTTTCTTTACCTCTATTTTATCTAGTCTCTCATATGCTGTTCACTGGCAAATTACAGAGCTGGATCAAAGTGCCCTTTGAATATATATTTCTCTTGATTTCCCTCTGTTTTGTTACTAAAACTGTGGAAATTTTCCCCCAATGTTTGTTTTAAGCATTTACCATAATTTGGTTACCTTCAAAATACAGTCACCTTTAGACAACTACAATTTGGTAAATCTAAATCAACTTGTTCTCCCAAAGGTATAGGTCAATTTTCTTGTTCATAAAACCCCATAACAAACATATTGTAGGACCATGCTGTATGAAGAGAGCTTCCTGTGTAACTATAATGTGACTGTCTAGACAGTTAGCAATTATGGAATCCACAATGTCTTTAAAAAAAAAAAAGAAAGAAAGAAAAAGGCTTGGATTCAGGAAAAGAGGAAAAATCCTGACCTTGGCATTATGCCTGGCTAAAGTTGTACAGTATTCTAGATCCAACAAATGCTTCTCTCTTGTAATAAAAAGAGTTTTTCAGTATTCAGGCATCTGTTACAACTTATAATGCCAAAAATTGCTTACAATAATAGCAAGCTCCCTGTGAAAGTCCTATGGAATGCAAAAACAAAGAAATCAAGAAAGAAACTAGAAAATCAGATTGCAGAAATTACTTAGACAAGTTACGATTTGTACCTAAGAAAGACATCCCTCCAAAATGCGTTTATTCAAATGATTGCATGCTCTTGGATTATTACTCAAAACCTCTATGTCACAATCATTTTCCCACCAAGTTCTGTTAAATGCTACTTCTGAAAAAGCTAATAAAATCTGATGTTAAGATAAGTTAATTTGACATAAACCTTTACATTAAAAAAAATTAATAGGATTTTAAATGCACCTGGACAGTTGAATGCATGACAAATGCTAGCAGAAAGTTCACTATCTGCTATAACATTTGGATATGGAAATATCATAGCAAGATTTTATTCTTTTTTTTTTTTTATACTTCAGGTCTCATATATAATATATTCTCAGTTTCAGACTTATAAGCAGATTGAGGGGTATTAAGAACACCTTTTTCTTAATAACTAGACGAAAATGTTTAAACTCAGGGGCCACATATACTTCAGAAGAAATCACTTAGTATTTTGAGGATAACAACACTAATATATTTTCCTTGGACAAACTGTCAGAGATTTTATATTTCTGTTCTATTTAAATATTTCATTTTCACCTTTTCATCCAGAAAAGTCCCACTCAGTATCTGTGACTCAAGATCCTTACCTGTCTTAAAAGAAAACATATCAAAAGTGGTATTTTCCCAGGGCAAACCTATCTTGCAAAAACACCCAAATCTAGGAAAAATGTTTCACAGAAAACCTCCAAAGAGATACTAACTTTTACTGGAAGCATCTGTATTTCATTTGCATGGTAAGGGAGGGGCTGTAGTGGGGGACTAAATGGGTGGCTTCTAAAAGAAGCTGCTAGAAGCTTCCCATATGTCCATCAGAGTCAATGGCAGCTGGCTCCAAGATGCACCTGGCACTGGTCAAGGCTGAGCTCATCAGCAACAGTGTTAGCAGCTCTGTGAGAACATATTAAAGAAGAGGGAGAAGAAAATGCACACTTGCAGCAAGACTGAGGATTGAGAATATAGGAGAAAAACAGCTGTGCAGACACCAAAGTCAGTGACGAAGGTTTAGGAGGGGCTCCAGCTGCTAGAGCAGACCTTCAGGTGTAGGCTGCAGTGAAGACCATGGTGAAGCAGGCTGTGTTCCTGAAACCCATGCAGGTCAGCTGTGGAGCAGCTGTTTACCTGCTGCTCATAGAGGACCCCACATCAAAGCAGGTGGATGCCCAAAAGAGGCTGTGTCCCCAAGGAAAGCCTGCTCAGGAACAGGCTTCTGGAAAGACCTGTGGACCAATGGAGAGAGAAGCCCACAGTGGAGCAGGTATATTGGCAGGATTTGTGACCCCAAGAGGGGCCTATGCTGGCACACTGTTTCTGAAGGACTTCACAGAAGGGACAGTTGTGGGAATAGTTCATGAAAAACTGTAGCCCATGGCAAAGACTGACATGGGAGAAATTCATAGAGGACTGTTTCCAATGGGAGGAACTCCATGCTGGAACAGGGGAAGAATGTGAGAGGTCCTTTTCTCTGAGGAAAGACTGCAAGAGAAAATGTGATGAACCAACCTCAACCCCCATTCCCTGTCGCCCTGCTCTGCTGCTGGTGGAGGAGGTAGAGAAATTAGAAGTAAAGATGAGCCTGGCAAGAAAGAAAGAGTGGAGAGGGATGTCTTTGAGATTTAGTTTTATTTCTCATGTCCTACTCTGACTTGATTTCCCCAAATTAAGTCTGTTTTGCCTGCAGCAGTAACTGCTGGACGATGCCTCTCTGTCCTTACCTTGACCCACATTCTGTATTCTCTCCCCCATCCAGCTGAGGAGGGGAGTGATATGGAGTGGCTTTGGTGGACACCTGGCACCTGGATGCCGGAGTTAACCCACCACAGCACCAAAGCTCTATTTGCTAACTGGCCAATTTCCATAATGGTTACATTTTGTAATGATGTGAAAAACAACTGTAATGTAAGCACAGCACAGGGACACCATTGTTTATAATTTCACCTTCATGGGGAGCTGGAAATCAGACAGGAAAAGCAGATATAATCTTTCTAGAAGATTTTGTACTCATGATGCAAGTGATTCCTTGAGAATGAGTGCATGATTGGACAACTATATCAAACATATCCAGCAAGACTGAAGCATCTGTGTCATACTCCATAATATTGTGAAAAATGTAACAGAAGCAACTCAGACTTACTGACAGAAAAAAGTGGAGAATGGGGAAAGGAAGCTGAAAATGGACTAGCCAAAGAGAATATCTCTTCCCTTTATGGACAAATTAACCTTTGTCACACTATATAATACTCATGTGATTTGTGGAATTTAGTGGCATGTATGGAATTTAGATCATGCTACATCTACCACACACTAAAACTTTGGTCTGGTCCTGCTTCTTGTTAAGTCAGTCCCAAGATGCTGACATATCAATAAACCAGCAAATCCAGTGTTAAATCCTAAACACTGCAGTCAATGATTTTGACACAGACTCCTTCATGCAGCATAAAAAAAAAAAAAAAAAAAAAAAAAAAAAAAAAAAAAAAAAAAAAGCTGATGATCAACAACCTACTTTCTACCTAGATCTCGTTAGTGCAGTGAATGGGCATGGACTGCCTCTAAGCATAGGACCTGATACAATTGCAGTAGTTACACATGCCTAAAGCCAGATTTAGACTTATGTAGTGGGGAGCAAGGCCCAAATGACTACAGTTAATTAATTGTCAATTAAGTTTGAATTAAACTATGCCTGATTAAAGCATGTATTTGCCAGGAAGACCAGAAATGTGCAAATTCTGTTTTCTGTGACTATCAAAAGATGCCTAATGCATTAAAATATGGTGTGATTGTTTTAGGCTGTGCCTTTAAGAAAGGGACAGTTACTGGAACACTCTGGCTGAATGTTTTGGTGTAAAATGAAAGCAAAGATAAGTCTGAAGAAATTTCATTGGTAGATTGGTAGAATGCAACTTTAAAATTTGAGTTTTAGTTCAGTTTGAATCTCAGTCAGTTCAGTCTGTCTCTCTGTTTCAGTCCTTTGTGCTGGACGGAGTTGACCTTGAACTAACTGAGCTAACAGATAAGAAATTAATTCTTGCATATGCTTCGAGCTAACAGAATTTCCTCCTTAATAATTACCTTTTCTCTCTCTAACCCTTTTTGAGAAAAAAGGGGGCAAGGGGGAGAAGGGGGATTGTGGGGACGCTCCTTCCCGGAGGAGGGAAAGGTCTTCTGTGTTATGGTTTTTGTTGTATATTTCTGTATGTATTGTAAATACTGTATATTGTGTACATATTCACTGCATTTCATCCTGCTTATAAACATAGTTTATCCATTTTCGCTTCTCCAACTGAGTTAGCCGTGGTTTCTTTGTGTGTGTGGGGAAAACTGAACCTCTCACCACCACATATGGTCTTGTGGATAATGCAGTAGCTGATAGTCAGTAGAATACAAATTCCATCAGCAGGCTTTGAATGAGTATGCAAGTTTGAACAACTTCATTTTCTGTATTTCAGATTTTCTTGCCCATGGAAGAAAGCAAATTGTTACCTTTCCAACATTAACAGATTTTATCCTTTATTTTTTACCTTCAAATAAATAAAGTTGCTGTGGAAAATTGTTAATAATTGTTAGCAAAATCTGACCTCAACTTCATAATGAAATGCAAATAGTTCCTCCTTTCAGCTGTTGTACTAATCATTTAGCAGAAGAGATTAATTCTTCAAATATCATGATGTTGAAATATTAATTTTCCTGAAGATAGGTAGAAGTCATGCTTCAAATGACTATTAGCATTTGTTCTCAAGGAAATTTAGAAAACAGAAAAATAAAGATTGTTTAGTGCTGATACTCTTAATATTTGTCCTTGTCTATGACAGAATAAATCTTTTTAAAGTATTGTATATAGCCATGTACAGCATTTTTAAAATTTCTCACTGTTTATTCTCATACTCTGGTTTTTGGAACATCTTTCAAGCTCAGCAGCTGTAATGCAGTTGTTACCATTCTGTGAAAACTTTGCTCTTAGTGTATATAATGCAGATAGATTTGCTAAAGACATTATAATTTTAGATCTAATGAACAATCATGGAAGTGTTACATGATGTAACTGGGATCACTTCTGAAAAATTACCAGTGGAAACAAACATCTGTCATTGCTGGCTAAGACCATTAATGGGTACATTTAGAATTTGGTTTCATATTACTTTAATCCCAACACAAATGCAGGTTGCTACTGCAGGAGGTGATTTCATTATCCACATAACACTCATCAGCACATTCACAGCACACATGAACCCTCATTTGCTCACTTGATGAATCAGAATAGGGAACTGATCCAGCTAGAAATTGATCTCTCAAACTATTTGTTTATTTTGCTGTTTCCAGTTGGATCACTTCCCAGGCTCAGCTCACTCACCTCAACATTAAGATCTGCATAAGAAAGGGACTAGGAACAAATGGCTGCAGGTAGAGAAAAGGACATTTAGGTCAGATTAAAGCAAACATGAAACAACCACCTCAGAGAACAGCAGTCAGTGAAGTGCATCTTTATTAGGGTGCTGGCTGAAATTTCTTAAATCCATCATTTTTTACAGCCAACTTATCATCTCACCTATTTTTTTTCAAAAGGACTCTGAATTAATCAGATTCTTGTGGTTTTCTTGAATAGCAAATGCATTCAAAATGCAATATGTCTGTGCTAGAGTTTTAAAATGCCATTTAAAACATATTAATACTTTTTAATTATCATTTAAATCTCAATTTTACCTGTATGTAGCAGTACACAGAGAAAAGAACGTATATAAAATTACCCTGTGTGTTCTAGCAAAGACAAATACAATACTAAAACCATTTGCAACACGTACTTTGGATTAATTGCACAGACCCTAACTAGTAATCTATACGTGTCAAGACAAGGTGTGATTAATAGGTTTTATCAGAGTGCAGCCCACTATATCAGCACAGGGATAAATTGGTTTTAACTATAAACTTTAAACACAACAATGTAATCTTTAGGTACACATTTGCAAAATAACAAGGACAAGATTTTTCACTGGAAAATATTTTGCTCTTGCATACTGCTTCCAAGTTGCTTAGATAAGATTGGATTTCTAAAGCCAAAGCAAAAATCACATTTACTGACCTCTTGTTTTCTGAGCCTGTGGTTGTTTGAGCCTTAACTGGGATTTAAGAGCTCAGATGGGGGCAAGGCTGAGAATCCCTCCCCTGCTCCCCTCTCCTCTTTCCCGATCATAAGGGGGAAAAAAAAAGGGAAGGAGCAAATCTACCGAAAAGTAATTTGGAGTTGGCTTGGAAGTAGAAAGGTAAAATTTTTTCTTTTAACTATATATGTATACATATATATATATACTATATATATATATATACATATATATATATATATATACATATATATATATATATATATATACACATATATATATATATATATATACATATATATATATACATATATATATATACATATATATATATACATATATATATACATATATATATATACATATATATATACTATATATGTATACATATATAGTTAAAAGAAAAATTTTACCTTTCTACTTCCAAGCCAACTCCAAATTACCCTTTGTGAACCTTACCCTTGTGAACCCTTCCTGTTATTTTATACATATATATATATACATATACATATGTATAAAATAACAGGAAGGGTTCACAAGGGTAAGGAACAAGGATGGATGGGGAAAGTACGTATACAAAACCAGTCCTCTAGAGTCCTTTGAAGATGCATGGAAGTAGAAAGGAGGAGGCGGACCAGGCCTGACCATGTGGCAGAGAAGCAGGAAGCCAGCAGCAGTCCTCATTCAGGCAAGGCAGGTACTGAAAGAGAAAGCAAATGGCTGCAGTCTCTTCCTTTTTATAGGCTTGCTGGACAGGGAGGGGGAGTGGAACAGACTGACTCAGTTCCCCAGGGGGAAAACACCCTCCAGGGAGAGCAAGGTTCTCACAAGCATGCCCCCCACTTTCAGGCTGGGTATAACCCATCACATGAGCCTCTGAAGATGAGTGTTTTCAGATTTTCCTCTACTGCTCAGCAAACTATAAAAGGCCCTTATTGCAGAGACACTTAAATTAGCTGAATGCTTTTTTATGTCTGTTTTGCACAGTAAGCTTACTGACTCAAGTTAATCCAGCTAGACAATAATTAAAATAGATCAAGCGTATTTTTATTTGGCCTTTGAACTGCTCTGTGTAAGCTGTTTTGACTTATCCCACTGCAACATTTTGCACATGTAGACAACCCAATTTGTAAATGCTGCCTCTTGTTCAACACAGAGACAAAATGAGAGACTTATTACTGGAAAAATCATGGTTGCTGCAATTCTAGATTAGGAACAGTGACTCAATAGTTTGAAGAAATAGGCATAAAATGAAAACTGAAAGGCATATTCAAGTGTATGGACAAGAATATGCAATGTTATATAAATGAGTTGGCAGGAAAGGTCAATGTTTTTATAGGCAAATTATATATGTTCCAATTTTCAGAAGACCACCTCTTGTGCATCATGTTCACTGATACACTCAGCCAGGCAAACATACTGCTAAATGCTCTCTCATATGCAGAAGAAAACCTCTGACCGTGGAATTAAGAAGTATCTCTGACTGCAGAACTTTGGATGCTGGCTATGTCTCTCAGGAACCTTTTGCATCTTTTTGAAGAAAAGTGTGCAAAGACAGAATGACCATTTCAGTAAGAGAGAAAATTCTACCGGATCTGCTAAAATCTATTCTAATATTCTTCTAATTTTATTGAGCAGAACTGGTTGACACATCAAAAATAGGGTAATCCCTCAAAACTATTTGTAATTAATGTAACCTTGAACAGACAACGTGACAATCCTCATGTCCTCATGACAACCTCTAGTCGTTTTAGTGGAAGAAACAAATCCAGCAATTTTTCATTTGCTTACACACCCTGACAAAGAGACAAGGGATGTAAATATTCATCATCAATTCCAACACATGGTAAACTTCCTCACAAGAATCCTCTTGCGTGGTTACTTTAAGGCAGATAGCTCAATCTGGCCCCGGTAGCCTGACCCTGTCTCAGTTTCAAAACATCATCCTATCTTAATGTGGACACTTTTTTAATAGCTGTTAATGAGGTGTGATTTAGGCATAGGATTGTTAAATCACTTTGCAACTTTTAAAAAGTTAAATAAATAAAGAAACAAATGCAGATGTACCTAAATAAATAAATAAAACCCACAAACAAAATTTTAAAATAACATTGTAACTATTTGGAGCTCCATGTAAAGCAGGACAATGATGTTCTAATGTGTCTCCTGTTGCATAATATACGATCTTTAGTTTAGGTGACCTATATGCACTATGAAGTAATTTTTTGTTTCTTAGTCCTCAAATAATTTGGAGGGCTTTTTTTGCTCATTGTGCACATATGGAGACTTAAGAATCAATCCTCTGTGTATTATATACGCTCCATGCAAGGGCTTGGTGAAGCATAGTACCAACACAACTGACACTTTCAGAAGATAAGTACTCTTTCAGGGCACCTTAGCCAAAAGAAGCTGGAAGAAAACTACTGCAATGAACCACAGCCTGCAGCCATTTATCATTTTGTAATGTTTCAATACTGATAAAAGGACATCTGGTCTACAATGTCTGATGTGTACAATTCACCAATTTTTTGTTTAGTCTGAGATCTAAATTCTACCCTCATTATACAGGGTAGAATTCACAGATGGAAAAGGAAAATTCATAAAATGAAACACTAGTAAGTCTCTCCTGTGCCTACTAGTGCAACAGAGGTTCTATAACAGGAGAAAGAAAGATTTAACTCATCAGTCAAATGTGACACATGAAGAACCACATCTTTACTGAATACTGGAAGAAAAATAAACAGATTTAAAACAGAATTAACTGCAATATTTTAATATATTTTTCTTTCATCAAGAACTCAATGTAGTGTTTGAAATAACAATACATTGAACACAGTGGACTCTACCAAGAAAAATAATGTATTTCATAATTTTTATAGATTTTTGCATGGAAATGTGAATTTGTAAAGCAGACTGAAAAATATGTAATTCTCAACACACTTGAATTGGTATGCACAGGCTGGCTATCTCAAAATATTACTCCAGCCAGTGGAGGTTTTTTTTAAATTATGATACTGAGCAGGTCTCTCATAATACATATTTGAGGACTCAAGAGCATCTTAAATCAGATTTTAGTTTATTTTTATTATTCTGAATTCAATAATATTCTTGTAAACAAAATTCCAAAGAAAGTTAAAATAATCACAGATCACTTATTTTTATTCCTAGAAGTGCAAATTATATTCTCTTGTTTTTTTTGAAAGGAGAAAGATGGTTGAAATAAATAGAAAGCAGATTAATCAATGCTGCCAAAAATCCCACACATAAATACTTTAAGATTTCACACTCCTTACACTAAATCTGTCATAAGAGACAATTTTCAGAAAACAGCAAAGGTGAAAAATGTTTATTTTTATTACATGCCCTGATTAAGTGTATGATTGCTAACAATGACAATGGAGAAGTTCATTCAGGAGAGGAGAAGGTTCAGAGGAGATCATACCAATATATAAATATCTTAAGAGAGAGTACAATGAGTGTCCTGGAAGAGGAATTAAGAAGACAGTTAAATCTGTTTTGAGCCACTTCTCCTTTCTCCTCCCTCTGTTACAGGGTCCAGATTGAGGTCAAGGAGCCTAATAGACAGGTGCTGGTACGGCTGCCTGGGGGAGAGTGGAAGCTGACCCCAAGCCTCACATTTCAGAGAGGTGACTGCATGTGTCAGATGCCATGACAGAAAGTGTGTGCAGTTTACTTGCCACATAAACATTTTTAATTGATTGGTAGGATTTGAATGGCTAATGTGCCATTGGGCTGTTCAGTTTCAGTATCATAGTATCATAGTATCAGTCAGCGTTGGATGGGACCACAAGGATCATCTAGTTCCAACCCCTTGCCATGGGCAGGGACACCCCACACTAGATCAGGCTGGCCAGAGCCTCATCCAGCCTGGGCTTAAACGCCTCCAGGGACGGGGCCTCAACCACCTCCCTGGATAACCCATTCCAGGGCTTCACCACTCTCATGGTGAAGAACTTTCTCCTCACATCTAGCCTGAATCTCCCCACCTCCAGCTTCATTCCGTTCCCCCTAGTCCTATCACTACCTGAGATCCTGAGAAGTCCCTCCCCAGCCTTCCTGTAGGCCCCCTTCAGATCCTGGAAGGCCACAATGAGGTCACCTCGGAGCCCTCTCTTCTCCACACTGAACAGCCCCAACTCCTTCAGTCTGTCCTCATAGGAGAGGTGCTCCAGCCTTCTGATCATCCTCGTGGCCCTTCTCTGGACACGCTCCAGCACGTCCATATCCCTCCTGTAATAGGGGCTCCAGAACTGGACGCAGTACTCCAGGTGGGGTCTCACCAGAGCTGAGTAGAGGGGGAGAAGCACCTCCCTTGACCTTCTGGCCACACTTCTCTTGATGCAGCCCAGGATCTGATTGGCTTTCCGGGCTGCAAGCGCACATTGAGAGCTCCCGTTGAGCTTCTCGTCCACCAGCACCCCCAAGTCTCTCTCCTCAGGGCTGCTCTCCAGCCAGTCATTGCCCAGCCTGGATTACTGCCTGGGATTGCCTCGACCCAGATGCAGGACCCTGCACTTGGTCTTGTTGAAGCTCGTGAGGTTGGCTTGTGCCCACCTCTCTAGCCTGTCAAGGTCCCTCTGGATGGCATCCCTTCCCTCCAGTGTGTCCACTGCACCACACAGCTTGGTGTCATCAGCAAACTTGCTGAGGGTGCACTCAAAGCCACTGTCCATGGCACCGACAAAGATGTTGATTAAGACTGGTCCCAGAACTGATCCCTGAGAGACTCCGCTTGTCACTGGCCTCCACTGGGACATGGATCCATTGACAGCCACTCTTTGGGTGCGGCCATCAAGCCAGTTCTTTATCCATCTAGTGGTCCACCCATCAAACCCATGTGTCACCAGCTTGGAGACCTGGATGTGGTGCGAGACAGTGTCGATGGCTCTGCGCAGGTCCAGGTAAATGACATCAGTTGCTTGCCCCTCATCTATTAATGTTGTCACCTGCTCATAGAAGGCCATCAGGTTTGTCAGGCAGGATTTGCCCTTGGCAAAGCCATGCTGACTGTTCCAAATCACCTCTTCACTATTCTTCTGAGTCAGTAGTGCCTCCAGGAGGATCTGCTCCATGATCTTTCCGGGCACAGAGGTGAGACTGACTGGCCTGTAGTTCCCTGGTTCCTCCTTCTTACCCTTTTTGAAAATGGGAGCAATCTTTCCCCTTTTCCAGTCTGTGGGTACTTCCCCAGTCTGCCATGACTTTTGGAATAGAATAGAGAGGGGTTTAGCAGCCTCATCTGCCAGTTCTCTCAGCACCCGTGGGTGTATCCTGTCAGGTCCCATGGACTTCAACACTTTCAGGGTCTTCAGGTGATCACGAACCTGATTTTCACTTACCATGGGCAATTCTTCCTCCCCATCCCTGGCATCGTCTTCCATGACACCAGGAGTGTGGCTGGAGGCCCTCTCAGTGAAGATTGAGGTAAAGAAGTTATTGAGTACCTCAGCCTTTTCCACATCACTTGTGACCAATTCACCAGTTTCCTTTCTGAGGGGGCCCACACCTTCCCTAGTCTTCTTCTTGCCATTAATATACCTGCAGAAATTCTTAGTGCTGCCTTTAACCTCCCTGGCTAGATTCAATTCAAACTCTGCTTTGGCTTTCCTAACCAGGCCTCCTGCTGCTCGGGCAGCTTCCTTATATCCCCCTGTTCTAGCTGTCCTTCCCTCCACTTCCTGTAGAGTTTCTTTTTAAGTGATAGTGTGTCCAGCAGCTCCTTGTTCATCCAGGCAGGCCTCCTAGCATTCTTTCCTTCTTTTCTCCTTGTTGGTGTACATTGCTCCTGGACACAGAGGAGGTGGTCCTTGAATACTGACCAGCTGTCCTGGGTCCCTCTTCCCTCCAGGGCTTCATCCCATGACCCTTTGGCTAGCAGATCCCTGAAGAGATTGAAGTCTGCATGCCTGAAGTCTAGGGTCGTAAGCTTAGAATATGTCCTCCTGATTGCCCTGAGGATATCGAGTTCAACTGCTTCATGGTCACTGCAGCCAAGGCTGTTTCTGAGCCTCACATTGGTTACCAGCCCTTCCCTGTTGGTGAGAACAAGGTCCAGCGTAGCACCTTTTCTTGTTGGTTCCTCTACCATTTGGAGGAGGAAGTTGTGTTCTATGCAGTCCAGGAACATCCTGGATTGCTGATGCCTTGCTGTGTTGTCCCTCCAGCAGATGTCAGGGTGGTTGAAATTCCCCATGAGGACCAGGGCTTGTGACCTGGAAGCCGCTTCTATTTGCCTGTGGAGGGCCTCATCTGCTTGGTTCTGCTGGTCAGGTGGCCTGTAGGAGACCCCCACAGTAATATCTCCTTCCCCTGTCTTGCCTTGAACTTTAACCAATACACTCTCAACCAGCTCATCATCCCTCCCCAGGTGGAGCTCCACTGATTCCAGCTGGTTATTGACATAGAAGGCAACACCTCCTGCTCTCCATCCCTGCCTGTTCTTCTTAAAGAGCTTATACCTGTCTATCCCTACATTCCAGTCATGGGAATCATCCCACCAAGTTTCAGTAATGCCCACTATATCATGGCGTCCCAGCAGCACGGTGGCCCTTAATTCATCCTGTTTGTTGCCCAAGCTGTGTACATTTGCATAGAAGCACCTCAGCTGGGCTGGCCCTGTCGTCCTCTTGTGCCAACTCCCCTTGGTTTTCATAGAGTGTCCTGTTGTGTCATTTCATAGAATCATAGAATCAGTCAGGGTTGGAAGGCACCACAAGGATCATCCAGTTCCAACCCCTTGCCATGGGCAGGGACACCCCACACTAGATCAGGCTGGCCACAGCCTCATCCAGTCTGGGCTTAAACACCTCCAGGGACGGGGCCTCAACCACCTCCCTGGATAACCCATTCCAGGGCTTCACCACTCTCATGGGGAAGAACTTCCTCCTCACATCTAGCCTGAATCTCCCCACCTCCAGCTTCATTCCATTCCCCCTAGTCCTATCACTATCTGAGATCCTGAGAAGTCCCTCCCCAGCCTTCCTGTAGGCCTCTTCAGATCCTGGAAGGCCACAATGAGGTCACCTCGGAGCCTTCTCTTCTCCACACTGAACAGCCCCAACTCCTTCAGTCTGTCCTCATGGGAGAGGTGTTCCAGCCCTCTGAGCATGTCATGGCCCTTCTCTGGACACATTCCAGCACATCCATATCCCTCTTGTAATAGGGGCTCCAGAACTGGACTCAGTACACCAGGTGGGATCTCACCAGAGCTGAGTAGAGGGGGAGAATCACCTCCCTTGACCTGCTGGCCACACTTCTCTTGATGCAGCCCAGGATCTGATTGTCTTTCCGGGCTGCAAGTGCACATTGAGAGCTCATGTTGAGCTTCTCGTCCCTTTCTTAAAGGCACAGCCTAAAATGGTCACAGCCATTATGCTCGGGCCTATCCTGTTCAATATCTTTACAGATGATCTGGACGAGAGGATTGAAGGGATAAAGATGTCATTCTCCTACTCTTCTCTGCACTGGTCAGACCACTCCTTGAGTATTGTGTATAGTTTCGGTCCCTGCTATAGAAGAACGCATGGGTAACAAACAAGAGGAGCTAGAAGCCTTGTTACAGCAAGAAAGTTATGATGTAGTTGCCATCACAGAGACGTGGTGGGATGACTCGCATGACTGGAGCGCTGCAATTGATGGCTACAGGCTCTTCAGGAGAAACAGGCAAGGAAGAAGGGGTGGAGGGGTGGCCCTGTACATCAGGGAGGCACTGGATGCCATTGAGATGGAGATCAGGGATGATCGGGTTGAGTGCGTGTGGGTGAGAATTAGAGGGAAGACCAGCAGGGCAGACATCCTGGTTGGAGTCTGTTATAGACCACCCAACTAGGAGGAGGATGTTGATGAAGCATTCTATAGGCAGCTTAAGGCTGTCTCAAGATCACCTGACCTCGTTCTCATGGGTGACTTCAACCTGCCTGATATCTGCTGGGATCTCAACACAGCAGAGAGGAGGCAGTCTAGGAGGTTCTTAGAGTGCATGGAGGACAGCTTCTTATCCCAGGTGCTGCGTGAGCCTACCAGGGGTAAGGCTATGCTTGACCTCCTCTTCACCAACAGGGAAGGGCTGGTGGGTGATGTGATGGTCGGAGGGTGTTTAGGCACCAGTGACCATGAGATAATTGAGTTTTCGGTATTCAGCCAAGCCAAGAGGGGGAGCAAGAAGACCTCCTCTCTGGATTTCAGGAGGGCAGACTTCAGGCTACTCAAGGAACTAACTCAGAAGGTTCCTTGGGAAACAGCCCTTAAAAACAAAGGGGTCCAGGAGAGCTGGACCTGCTTCAAGGAAGAACTCTTGAAGGTGCAGGAACAGGCTGTGCCAGTGTCCCGGAAGATGAGCCGCCGGGGCAGACGGCCAGCCTGGATGGGTAATGAACTTTTAATAGAACTTAGGGAAAAAAAGAGGGTGTATTATCTTTGGAAGAAAGGGGAGGCAGCCCATGGAGTGTTTAGGGATGTTGCTAGGACATGCAGGAAGAAAATGAGGGAGGCAAAAGCCCATTTAGAACTTAGACTGGCCTCTGCTGTGAAGGACAACAAAAAGTCCTTCTATAAATACATCAATAGCAAGAAGAAGGGCAAGGACAACCTCCACTCCTTGGTTGACACGGAGGGGAACGTTGTAACAAAGGATGAGGAAAAGGCAGAGGTACTTAACACCTTCTTTGCCTCCATCTTCACTAGCAGGGCAGAACATCTTCCAGACAGCTGGACTGCAGAGCTGGCAGAAGGAGCCAGAGAGCTGCATAGTTTCCCACTGCTCCAAGAGGAAGTTAGAGATCTTGTGAGCCACTTGGACCCCCACAAGGCCATGGGACCGGATGGGATCCATCCTAGGGTGCTGAGATTGCTAACAGATGAGCTGTCCAAGCCACTTTCCATCATTTTTCACCAGTCCTGGCTCACCGGAGAGGTCCCAGAAGACTGGAAGCTGGCCAACATGGTGCCCATCCACAAGAAGGGCCGGTTGGATGAGCCAGGGAATTATAGGCCTGTCAGCCTGACCTCAGTGCCAGGCAAGATTATGGAACGGCTCATCTCGAGTGCGATCACACAGCACTTACAGGATGGCCAGGGGCTCAGGCCTAGCCAGCAAGGATTTAGGAGGGGCAGGTCCTGCCTGACCAACCTGATCTCCTTCTATGATCAGGTGACCTGCCTGGTGGATGTGGGGAGGCCTGTGGATGTGGTCTACCTGGACCTCAGCAAGGCCTTTCACACCGTTCCCCACAGCAAACTCCTGGCCAAGCTGGCAGCCCATGGCTTGGACAGGAGCATACTGTGTTGGGTTAGGAATTGGCTAGAGGGCCGAGCCCAGAGAGTGGTGGTGAATGGTGCCACATCCAGCTGGCGGCCTGTCACTAGTGGTGTGCCCCAAGGATCAGTGCTGGGCCCCATGCTCTTCAACATCTTTATTGATGATCTGGATGAGGGCATTGAGTCCATCATTAGTAAATTTGCGGGTGACACCAAGCTGGGGGCAGCAGTTGATCTGCTGGATGGCAGAGAGGCTTTGCAGAAGGACCTCGACAGGCTGGACAGATGGGCAGAATCCAATGGCATGAGATTTAACACATCCAAGTGCCAGGTTCTGCACATTGGCCACAACAACCCCATGCAGTGCTACAGGCTGGGGTCAGAGTGGCTGAAGAGTGGCTAGGCAGAGAGGGACCTGGGGGTGCTGGTTGACTGTAGGCTGAACATGAGCCTGCAGTGTGCCCAGGCAGCCAAGAGCGCCAAAGGCATCCTGGCCTGCATCAGGAACAGTGTAGCCAGCAGGAGCAGGGAGGTCATTCTGCCCCTGTACACTGCACTGGTTAGGCCACACCTTGAGTCCTCTGTTCAGTTCTGGGGCCCTCAGTTTAGGAAGGATGTTGTCTTGCTGGAGCGTGTCCAGAGGAGGGCAATAAAGCTGGTGAGGGGTTTGGAACACAAGCCCTATGAGGAATGGCTGAGAGAGCTGGGGTTGCTTAGCCTGGAGAAGAGGAGACTGAGGAGTGACCTTATTGCTCTCTACAACTACCTGAAGGGAGGTTGTAGCCAGTCAGAGGTTGGCCTCTTCTCCCAGGCAGCCAGTACCAGAACAAGAGGACACAGTCTCAGGCTGCGCCAGGGCAGGTTTAGGCTGGATGTTAGGAAGAAGTTCTACACGGAGAGAGTGATTGGCCATTGGAATCGGCTGCCCGTGGAGGTGGTGGAGTCACCTTCATTGGAGGTGTTCAGGAGAAGACTTGATGGGGTGCTTGGCTGTATGGTTTAGTTGTTGGGTGGGTTGGATTGGTTGATGGGTTGGATGCGATGATCTTGAAGGTCTCTTCCAACCTGGTGTATTGTATTGTATTGTATTGTATTGTATTGTATTGTATTGTATTGTAAAGATGCAGACAGGCTGGGAAGGGCCACAGGAATGATAAGAAGACTAAAAGACCTGCCATATGAAGGAAAGCTGAGAGAACCAGGTTTGTTCAGCCCTGAGAAGAAAAGGCTTAGAGACCTCATAACCATGTACAAGTACATAAAGGGCAGCTGTCATGAGGAAGGAGACTCTCTTTTTACAAAGAATCCCATGGTAAAGACAAGGGGTAATAGGTACATGATGTTACTGAGGAGATTCAGACTGAATGCCAGAAGAATGGTTTTCACCTTTCAAACTGTGAGACATTGGAATAAATTCCCAAGGAAGGTGGTGGATTCCTCTACATTAGACAGCTTCAAGGCCCAGCTTGACAGGGTGCTGGGCCATCTCATTTAAACTATATTCTTACCCTGAAAGGTAAGATGACACCAGTCCTGTAGACAGGCATTAATCTGGTGGCTTTTCCTGTTCATGCCTTCATCAAACATAACCCATCTGTCCAAAATACTGCTGATGACACCAGTCCTGTAGACAGGCATTAATCTGGTGGCTTTTCCTGTTCATGCCTTCATCAAACATAGCTAATGGTGGGATAGAGGCAAATATTATTTGTGATCCTGATCCCTTCACCATTCATGCCAGGGCCCTGAAGTCTTTCTTCATTTCTCTCTGGTTTCCTGATGAGATTTCATCATTGCCTGCTTGGAAAATCACTAACTGCTAGTAGTTAGAATAGAATAGAATAGAATAGAATAGAATAGAATAGAATAGAATAGAATAGAATAGAATAGAATAGAATAGAATAGAATAGAATAGAATAGAATAGAATAGAATAGAATAGAATTAGAATAAGAGTAAGAGTAAGAAGAGAAGAGAAGAGAAGAGAAGAGAAGAGAAGAGAAGAGAAGAGAAGAGAAGAGAAGAGAAGAGAAGAGAAGAGAAGAGAAGAGAAGAGAAGAGAAGAGAAGAGAAGAGAAGAGAAGAGAAGAGAAGAGAAGAGAAGAGAAGAGAAGAGAAGAGAAGAGAAGAGAAGAGAAGAGAAGAGAAGAGAAGAGAAGAGAAGAGAAGAGAAAAAACCAGGTTGGAAAAGACCTTCAAGATCATCAAGTCCAACCTATCACCTAACACCATCTAATCAACTAAACCATGACACGAAGTGCCTCATCCAGTCTCTTTTTAAACACTTCCAGTGATGGTGACTCCACCACCTCCCTGAGCAGCCCACTCCAATGACCAATCTTTCTGTGGAGAACTACTTCCTAACATCCAGACTAAACATCCCCTGGCGCAGCTTGAGACTGTGTCCACTTGTTCTGGTGCTGGTTGCCTGGAGAAGGGACCAACCCTCACCTGGCTGCAACCTCACTGCAGGTAGTTATAGAGAGCAACAAGGTCTCCTCTGAGTGCTCTCCTCTCCAGGCTAAGCAACCCCAGCTCCCTCAGCCTCTCTTCATAAGGCTTGTGCTCCAAACCCCTCACCAGCTTTGTTGCCCGTCTCTGGACACGTTCCAGCAAGTCAACATCATTCCTAAACTGAGGGGCCCAGAACTGGACACAGTACTCAAGGTGTGGCCTAACCAGTGCTGAGTACAGGGACACAATGACTTCCCTGCTCCTGCTGGCCACACTATTCCTCATCCAGGCCAGGCTGCCATTGGCCTTCTTGGCTGATGTTCAGACTACTGTCAACCAGTACCCCCAGGTCCCTTTCTGCCTGGATGCTCTCCAGCCACTCTGACCCCAGCCTGTAGCACTGCATGGGGTTTTTGTGACCCCGGCTCTTGGATGTGTTAAATCTCATGCTGTTGGACTCTGCCCATCTGTCCAACCTGTCAAGGTCCCGCTGCAGAGCCCATCTACCCTCTAACAGATCAACACCTGCCCCCAGCTTGCTGTCATCTGCAAATTTACTGATGATGGACTCAATCCTCTCGTCCAGATCATCTGTAAAGATATTGAACAGGATAGGCCCCAGCATAACGGCTGTGACCATTTTAGGCTGTGCCTTTAAGAAAGGGACAGTTACTGGAACACTCTGGCTGAATGTTTTGGTGTAAAATGAAAACAAAGATATTCTAAACAAATTTCATTGGTAGATTGGTAGAATGCAACTTTAAATTTCAGCTTTAGTTCAGTTTGAATCTCAGTCAGTTCTCTCTGTTCCAGTCTCCATGAGCAGCTGCTGTCTTTCCTCTGTGCTGAATGGAGTTGACTTTGAACTAACTGAGCTAACCAGATAAGAAACTGATTCTTGCGTAAGCTTTGAGCTAACAGAATTTCCTCCTTAATAATTACCTTTTCTCTCTCTAACCCTTTTTGGGAAAAAAGGGAGGAGGGGAAAGAAGAGGGTATAGTTGGGGGGATCCCTCCTTCCTGGAGGAGGGAAAGGTCTTCTGTATTATGTTCTTTGCTGTATATTTCTGTATATATATTGTAAATACTGTATATTGTGTATATATTCATCTGCATTTCATCCTGCTTGTAAATATAGCTTATTCATTTCTGCTTCTCTGATTTAGTTGTGGTTTCTTTGTGTGTGGGGAAGAACTGAACTTTCTCTCACCACCACACTGGCTGCCAGCTGGATGTAGCACTATTCATCACCACTCTCTGGGCTCAGCCCTCCAGCCAGTTCCTAACCCAGTGCAGAGTGCTGCTGTCCAAGCCACAGGCTGGCAGCTTGTCCAGGAGTTTGCTGTGGGAGATGGTATCAAAGGGCTTGCTGAAGTCCAGGTAGACTACATCCACAGCCTTCCCTACACCCAACAGGTGAGTCACCTGGTCACAGAAGGAGATCAGTTTGGTCAGGCAGGACCTCTGAACATCATCTGGTCCAACCCTGCTGCCAAAGCAGGATCACCTATACCAGATTACACGTGAAAGCATCAAGCCAAGTTTTTAATATCTCCAGAGAGGGAGACTCCACAACCCACCCAGGTATCTTGTTCCAGTGCTCCACCACCCTCACAGTGAAAAAAATTTTCCTCATTTTGGTCAGTTGAAGTTTCACATTCACATTAACTAAGCACGACTAACTCAGCTGGTAGCAAATGGAAGCTGTAGTTACAAGCAAATATAGCATTCCAATGCCAATACACTGAGACTGTAAGCAGGTGAGAGGGATTTCTTTTATGTTTGTCACCTCATCAGTAAATCTGACCTTCAAAGGAGTTTTTCAATAAAATAACTGCTTCCAAGTTAGATAAAATAGTTCCAAGTCAATGCTGCAATACAAAATGGGGTTCATTTTTATTCCAAAGAATATCCTCTTAAGAATTATTTCTTTGTATCTCTCCCCACACCTGGGGATATTTGGAGTTGGGCTCAGCAGGACTCTGGGCAGACTGATCCTCTGGTGGAGGATGCCCCTTCTTACTGCAGGGGGCAGGGACTAGATGACCTTGGAGGTCCCTTCCAATCTGGGCAGTTCTATGATTCTATAATTCTATGATTCTATGATTTCTCAGTATGTTTTGTGGCTCTAATGGAGCACCTTGATTTAGCTGCCTGAAAGATCCATTCTGGAGACCAGAAATTAAAAAAATCAAATATCAGAATTCATATACAAAGTCACAGTTCCATGTTGACTAGTCCTAGTAACTTTCTTGTTTTCCATGTGGTTAGCGATGACCTCCAGAATGAGCTGCTCCATCATCTTTCCAGGGATGGAGGTGAGGCTGACTGGTCTGTCATTGCCTGGGTCCTCCTTCTTGACTTTTTGGAAGACTGGAGTGACATTTGCTTTCTGCCAGTCATTCAGGCACCTCTCCTATTCTCCATGACTCTTCAAGGATGATGGAGAGAGGTTCAGCAACAGTATCAGGAGCTCTCTCAGCACTTGTGGATGCACCCCATTGGGGCCCATGGATTTGTGTTTCTTCAGTTGGTACAAAAGATCTTTAATCCAGTTTTGACTGACCAGAGGAGTGTCCTCTTCCCTCCAGTTCTGCTCCATCACTTCCAGAGACTGAGGTTCCTGAGGGCTGGTCTTAGGAGCAAAGGTTGAGGCAAAGAAAGCATTCAGCAACTCTGCCATCACTGTATCACCAGTTGCCATATCTCCCATATCATTCAGTAGTGGGCCCACTTTTTGCCTACTCTTCCTTTTGTTTTATTTGGTTAGACTTCAAAGACATATATACAGCCTGATTCCCATGGAGTCATCCACTATCTTTTCTGTATGTTCAGACTGAAAGTTCTTAATCTGGGATTTCTCATATTTCTTGTTACTACTTTCAACTTGTGGTGATAGAATAGAATAGAATTAACCGGGTTGGAAAAGACCTTTGAGATCATCGAGTCCAACCTATCACCCAACACTATTTAATCAATTAAACCAGGGCACCAAGTGCCACATCCAAGTCTCTTCTTAAACACCTCCAGTGATGGTGACTCCACCATCTCCCTGGGCAGCCTGCATATCTCTCCAGTGCTATACAGCACACTTTACACAAGAAGAAAGAGAAATGGATCTGCCTTTACATTCTAAATCTCAAAAGTCTTTTCTACCTGCAATTCCAAATGCTTTTGCACATAGCTTCTATTCAGGGTATATTAACCTAGGAATGACAGAAACTTGTAACTGAAAAATGGTTGCAAGAGCACCTGTGGAAAAACCAAGGCTGTTTGTTTAACAAATGTGGCTGTACAGCTTTTTCTGAGGTGGAATACATGACTTGCAGTGAGAAGAATGGTGGCTTTTTTGCCTCCACTTCTATCAAACCCACAAGCAATTAAGTGTATTATGAAATCACATAACAGCTTCAACTGGAAAAGATCCTCAAGATCATCAAGTCTAACAATAAACCTAACACCACCATGGCCATTAAACCATATCCCAAAGTGCATACCTACATGCTTTTTTAACACCTCCAGGGATGGTGACTCCACCACCTTCCTGGCAGTCTATTACAATGCTTGACCACGCTTTCAGTAAAGAGATTTTTTCCAATATCCAATCTAAACCACCACTGGCACAACTTGAGTCCAATTCCTCTTGTTCTATCACTTGAAATGAACAAGAGAAGACCAACACCCACCTTGTTAAAACTTCCTTTCAGGTAGATGTAGAGAAAAATTAGGTCTCCACTCAGCCTCCTATTCTCCAGTGTGAACAATCCCTGTTCCCTCAGCTGCTCCTCATAGGACTTGTTCCGTAGACACTTCATCAGGTTTGTTGCCCTTCTCTTGGCACACTCAAGCAAATCAATGTCCTTCTTTTAGTGAGTGTGCCAAAAATAAATGTAGTATTTGAGGTGAGGAGACTGTAGGGGGACAATCACTCCCCT
The DNA here is from genome assembly GCA_033816785.1 of Picus viridis. Classification (NCBI taxonomy): domain Eukaryota; kingdom Metazoa; phylum Chordata; class Aves; order Piciformes; family Picidae; genus Picus; species Picus viridis. The sequence goes on from CM066606.1 coordinate 57,604,881, forward strand.
ACTCCTGCTGGACATGCTATTCCTGATACTGGCCAGGAAGCTGTTGGCCTCCTTGACCACCTGGGCACATTGCTGGCTCATATTCAGCCAACTGTCAACCCGCACCCCGTCATCTTTTACTCCTGGACAGGTTTCAAGCTACTCTTCCCCAAGCCTGTAGCGTTGCATGGGGTTGGTGGGACCCAAGTGCAGGGTGTCATATATGTTAAACCTCAAACAGTTGACCTAGGCCTATCAATCTGGCCTGTCCAAATCCCTCTGTAGAGTTTTGCTAGGTTTGAGCAGATCACAGTATCACAGTATCACAGTATTACCAAGGTTGGAAGAGACCTCGAAGATCATCGAGTCCAACCCGTAACCACAAACCTCACAACTAGACCATGGCACCAAGTGCCACATCCAGTCCCCTCTTGAACGCCTCCAGGGACGGCGACTCCACCACCTCCCCAGGCAGCCCATTCCAATGACTAATCACTCTCTCGGTGAAGAACTTTCTCCTCACCTCGAGCCTAAACTTCCCCTGTTGTAGCTTGAGACTGTGTCCCCTTGTTCTGGTGCTGGTTGCTAGGGAGAAGAGGCCAACCCCTTCCTGGCTACAACCACCTTTCAGGTAGTTGTAGAGAGCAATGAGGTCGCCCCTGAGCCTCCTCTTCTCCAGGCTAAACAATCCCAGCTCCCTCAACCTCTCCTCATAGGGCTTGTGCTCAAGGCCTCTCACCAGCCTTGTTGCCCTTCTCTGGGCACATTCAAGTGTCTCAATGTCCTTCTTAAACTGAGGGGCCCAGAACTGGACACAGTACTCAAGGTGCAGCCTAACCAGTGCAGAGTACAGGGGCAGAATGACCTCCCTGCTCCTGCTGTCCACACTATTCCTAATGCAGGCCAGGATGCTGTTGGCCTTCTTGGCCACCTAGGCACACTGCTGGCTCATGTTCAGGTGGCTGTCAATCAGCACCCCCAGGTCCCTCTCTGTTTGGCAGCTCTCCAGCCACTCCAACCCCAGCCTATAGCTCTGCAAGGGGTTGTTGTGGCCAAAGTGCAGCACCCGGCACTTGGACTTGTTGAATTCCATCCCATTGGACTCCACCCATCTGTCCAGCTGATCGAGGTCCCTCTGCAGGGCCCTTCCAGCCTCTAACTGACCAACATCTGCTCCCAACTTGGTGTCATCTGCAAATTTGCTGATGACTGTCTCAATCCCCTCATCCAGATCGTCAATGAAGACATTGAAGAGGATGGGGCCCAGCACTGATCCCTGGGGGACGCCACTGGTGACTGGCCTCCAGCTGGAGGTGACACCATTCACCGCCACTCTCTGGGCTCAGCCCTCCAGCCAGTTCCTAACCCAGCACAGAGTGTTGCTGCCCAAGCCATGAGCTGACAGCTTAGCCAGCAGTTTGCGGTGGGGGACGGTGTGGAAGGCCTTGCTGAAGTCGGGGTAGACTACATCCACAGGCCTCCCCACATCCACCAGGCAGGTCACCTGATCATAGAAGGAGATCAGGTTGGAGAGGCAGGACCTGCCCTTCCTGAATCCATGTTGGCTAGACCTGAGCCCTTGGCCATCCTTCAGGTGCGCAGTTATTGCTGCCAGGATAATCTGCTCCATCATTTTCCCTGCCACTGAGGTCAGGCTGACTGGACTGTAGTTTCCAGGTTCCTCCATCCATCCCTTCTTGTGGATGGGGACCACACTGGCCAGTTTCCAGTCATCTGGGACCTCACCGGTCAGCCAGAACTGGATAAAAATGATGGAGAGCGGCTTGGCCAGCTCATCTGCCAGTGACAAGCGGAATCCCTCAGGGATCAGTCCTGGGACCAGTCTTGTTCAACATCTTTGTGGGTGACATGGACAGTGGCATTGAGTGCACCCTCAGCAAGTTTGCTGATGACACCAAGCTGTGTGGTGCAGCAGACACGCCGGAGGGAAGGGATGCCATCCAGAGGGACCTTGAGAGGCTAGAGAGGTGGGCACAAGCCAACCTCATGAGCTTCAACAAGACCAAGTGCAGGGTCCTGCATCTGGGTCGAGGCAATCCCAGGCACAAATCCAGGCTGGGCAGTGACTGGCTGGAGAGCAGCCCTGAGGAGAGAGACTTGGGGGTGCTGGTGGACGAGAAGCTCAACGGGAGCTCTCAATGTGCACTTGCAGCCCGGAAAGCCAATCAGATCCTGGGCTGCATCAGGAGAAGTGTGACCAGCAGGTCAAGGGAGGTGCTTCTCCCCCTCTACTCAGCTCTGGTGAGACCCCACCTGGAGTACTGCATCCAGTTCTGGAGCCCCTATTACAGGAGGGATGTGGATGTGCTGGAGCGTGTCCAGAGAGGGGCCACGAGGATGCTCAGAGGGCTGGAGCACCTCTCCTATGAGGACAGACTGAAGGAGTTGGGGCTGTTCAGTCTGGAGAAGAGAAGGCTCCGAGGTGACCTCATTGTGGCCTTCCAGGATCTGAAGAGGGCCTACAGGAAGGCTGGGGAGGGACTTCTCAGGATCTCAGGTAGTGATAGGACTAGGAAGAACGGAATGAAGCTGGAAATGAGGAGATTCAGGCTAGATGTGAGGAAGAAGTTCTTCACCATGAGAGTGGTGAAGCCCTGAAATGGGTTATCCAGGGATGTGGTTGAGGCCCCATCCCTGGAGGTGTTTAAGACCAGGCTGGATGAGGCTCTGGCCAGCCTGATCTAGTGTGGGATGCAGTTGATTTGCTGGAGGGTAGAGAGGCTTTGCAGAGGGACCTCGACAGGCTGGACAGATGGGCAGAGTCCAATGGCATGAGATTTAACACATCCAAGTGCCGGATTCTGCACATTGGCCACAACAACCCCATGCAGTGCTACAGGCTGGGGTCAGAGTGGCTGGAGAGTGGCCAGGCAGAGAGGGACCTGGGGGTACTGGTTGATTGTAGGCTGAACATGAGCCTGCAGTGTGCCCAGGCAGCCAAGAAGGCCAATGGCATCCTGGCTTGCATCAGGAACAGTGTGGCCAGCAGGAGCAGGGAGGTCATTCTGCCCCTGTACACTGCACTGGTTAGGCCGCACCTTGAGTACTGTGTCCAGTTCTGGGCCCCTCAGTTTAGGAAGGATGTTGACTTGCTGGAACGTGTCCAGAGAAGGGCAACAAAGTTGGTGAGGGGTTTGGAACACAAGCCCTATGAGGAAAGGCTGAGGGAGCTGGGGTTGCTTAGCCTGGAGAAGAGGAGACTGAGGGGTGACCTTATTGCTCTCTACAACTACCTGAAGGGAGGTTGTAGCCAGGCAGAGGTTGGTCTCTTCTCCCAGGCAGCCAGCACCAGAACAAGAGGACACAGTCTCAGGCTGCGCCAGGGCAGGTTTAGGCTGGATGTTAGGAAGAAGTTCTACACGGAGAGAGTGATTGGCCATTGGAATCGGCTGCCCATGGAGGTGGTGGAGTCACCTTCACTGGAGGTGTTCAGGAGAAGACTTGATGGGGTGCTTGGCTGTATGGTCTAGTTGTTGGGTGGGTTGGATTGTTTGATGGGTTGGATGCGATGATCTTGAAGGTCTCTTCCAACCTGGTGTATTGTATTATTATTTTATTATTATTGTATTGCCCATGCCGGGGGGGTTGGAACTAGATGATCCTTGTGGTCCCTTCCAACCCTGACTGATTCTATGATTCTATGATTCTATGACTCCCTGATATACAGAGCCACCCCTCCTCCTCTTCTCCCTTGCCTGTCTCTCCTGAAGAGCCTGTAACCCCCCAGTGCAGCACTCCAATCGTGGGTATCATTCCACCATGTTTCTGAGATGGCGGCTATATCATAGTCACCCTGGTGGACCAGGACTTCCAGCTCATCTTGTTTATTGCCCATGCTGCGTGCATTGGTGTACATGCACTTCATCTGGGCTCTCGACTTCTCTATTGATCCTAATCTGTGCCCCACTCCTTCGTCTGCAGAGGGACTGACTTCTTCACCCACCCCCTTCAGACCTAGTTTAAAGCCCTCTTAATGAGCCCTGCCAACTCTAGTGCTAGGACTCTCTTACCTTTTCTGCATAACTGCACCCCATCAAGTCCTAGCAGGTCGGGTGCAGAAAAAGTTGCCATGTGATCGAAGAAACCAAAATTTTGCTGATGACACCATCCCCTGAGACAATTGTTGATGGTGTGGGTTCTCCCGTTCCTCTCAGTGTACTCCCCTGCCACTGAGGGAACTGAATAGAACACCACTTGAGCTCCTGCCCCTTCAATCAATTGTCCAAATACTCAATCAATACTCTCAGTCAGCTTGCTGTTATTTGTAAACTTACTTAGGATGCACTTAGTCCCCTCATCCAGATAAGTGATAAATATATTAAACAAGACTAGAACCAAAAGTGAGCTCTGAGGAGCATGATTAGTGACCAGTGACTGGATTTAACTCCATTCACCACCATCCAGCCAGTTTCTCACCCAGCGTACCGTCTACACATCCAAGCCATGAACAGTACAAACATCCAGGAGGATGCTGTGGGGCATAGTGTCACATGCTTTAATAAAGTAGCACATCTGTTTTGTATATCTCATCCCTGTGCAGTTTTAGCATGACTTTAGTTGTGTGTGAATGAACTATGTGCAGCTTTAAAAATAATAAGTGTTGTAAAAGCAAACACAGATATTGTCAATGGACAAACACTATCTTACGAGGCAATTTCCATTCAAGATTTATTTATACCGTGTATTAATGACCTTCAGAAAGAAGGAAAGAGTACTTTGAAACTGGAGTCTTCCAACAGATGTCTCTGAAATCACTGAAGTCTTTTAAACTGTTTTCCAGACAAGAGGAAGAAATACGGTTCGAAAATACTTCCAGATCTTCCCACATTTGCAGCAATAAACCTTCATCCATTCTTGATTTTGTATCTTCATTATTTAGCTATTTGATTATTTCAGCTACAGTATGAAGCACCACAGACACAGTATTCTGTAGAATACTGCAGTATTCTGCAGAATAATGTGTTATCAGGAAGGAGGCTGTTCCAAAAAGTAGGAAGACATCAGGGCATTGGATAAGTGATGCCTTAACAATTAGCAATTATAATATGAAATTCAAGGCTTCAGTCAATGCTGCGGTGCCTTTTAGTATTTCAGGAAAAATAGATTTCAAGTGGTCTTAAGGGGGAATTCCATTTCCATCACTACTGAGGACCTTAAATGTTCAGTTACTTATCTCAGATTTTTACTCAGACAGGTGTGATTAACAATTAAATTTCTTGCCTTCTACGTATTCAAGTATTTCTTTGACAGTTTAAGGCTGTGCCTTTAAGAAAGGGACAGTTACTGGAACACTCTGGCTGAATGTTTTGGTGTCATAAGTGAAAACAAAGATAAGTCTAAACCAATTTCATTGGTAGATTGGTAGAATGCAACTTTAAAATCTTAATTTTAGTTCAGCTTGAATCTCAGTCAGTTCAGTCTGCTTCAGTCCCTCTGAACAGCTGCTGCCTTTCCTTTGTGCTGGACGGAGTTGACCTTGAACTAACTCAACTAACAGATAAGAAACTAATTCTTGCATAAGCTTTGAGCTAACAGAATTTCCTCCTTAATAATTACCTTTTCTTTCTCTAACCCTTTTTGGGACAAAAAGGGGGGAAGGGGGAGAAGGGGGAGTGGGGACCCTCCTTCCTGGAGGAGGGAAAGGTCTTTCTGTGTTATGTTATTTGCTGTATATTTCTGTATATATTGTATATACTGTGTATTGTGTATATATTGATCTGCATTTCATTCTGCTTGTAAATATAGCTTGCCCATTTTCACTTCTCCAACTGAGTTAGCCGTGGTTTCTTTGTGTGTGTGGGAGAACTGAACCTCTCACCACCAGAAGCAAGTAGCAAACTAACTTTCAGAGGACTACTTAATTATTTCTACTCACTAAGTCATTGTACTCACATCTGTTTTCAAGTAAAGCTAAATTATCTTCTCAGAGTACCTGAAGGTAATCTGTACTTTTAGTATATGTACTAGTTGGCCTAAACTGGATGAGCACAAACAGAGCTTGGTGTGGCAGTTTTAGGTTATGCCTTTAAAAGTTAGCTGCAGATTTTGAGCAGAGAAAGTGGAAAAATATGAGCAATTCATAGTTGGGTGTAAAAAGACCAGGGGGCTTTCCATGCTGTTTTCTGGTTGTAAATACCTGCATAATATTGTAAATACTGTATATTTGTATATATTCCATTCCATTTGTACATATTGCATTCCATTGTAGAGTGTAATTTTTGCTTTGTAAATATAGATTCCACTTGCTTCCTGCCTGAGTGAGCTGTGCTTCTTGTTGATGTAGTGGGAAATTTCTAAACCACCACACTTGGTCTTTATCTAGTTTATGACTGTGGGATTTCTCTCATTGCCTACACCTAACAAAATTTCCTGCAGTCCTGTATACAGTCCGGGGTTTTTAGTGCACATCTGTACTTTTAGTTTGTTTTTTATTGCCTAGTTTGTGAATGACAAAGTGCATTCACAGATGCATTTGAAGAAGCAGGATCAATGCTTTCACACTAGTAAATCTGTGACTTAGAACTGGCAACGCTTTCCTTGTAATAGTAGGCAAAGTTTTTGTTACAATGAGCATCATCACTGCTGGTTGAGATTTGAGGGAGAGAGGTAAGCAGATTTCTGTATCAGATGGTCAGACTGAACTGTGAGGCAACTGCATCAGCACTAGCTAGCTCCATGCTGTACCATGGACTTTAGAAAAGTGGGCTCCCAAAGACATGGGGACCAAGAAAGAGAGAGAGGGGGAGAGGTAACCCAACATGACTTGGCATCCCTCGCTAGGGTGTCTGAGAGGGTGACATGGCTGGGGGCATTCCCAGAGAAGCTGTGGGAGCTTTAAACCTGGTGACACTGGCAGAGGCTCTCAGAATGCAAGCTGCAAGGCAGCAGCCTTCTTGCTCATTGGAACCCAGCAAGTGGGGTGCAAGAGGGAGGGGGCATGGTCAGACAGCTGGGAGTGCCTGACCATTGGTACAGGCAGGCTAACAGGCACAGGGAGAGCAAACAGTGGCTGAGTATGCCCTGGGGGCTCCTTTTCAGTCAGTTTGGTAGTTGGCACAAGCAGGGCATGTAGGCATGACACAAGGTGCTTCAGTTTTACTGAAGGAATGATGGTAGCTATTTGGAAGAGGAAGACTGTGCTCTCTGCACCCACCAAACTGGATACTGGCATCCAGGCCACAGGACTTCCACAGCAATTCACTGGCAACAGGAGGCAACACTGATTATGGTTATGTGCAATGTGAGCAGGTTTTTGACCTGGTCAGTCAGACGGCACAGCACCAGGATGAAGTGATGGAGCTCAGGGAGGAGGTGAATTGCTTGAAAAGCATCAGGGAGAATGAGAGGGAAATTGAAAACTTTCACAAACTGATATTTATGAAAACAGAACAGGAGTTAACTCTTAGTGGAGCAGAGGATTCGATATCCTCTCATCAGCTAGCCCCCAGCCTTCCTGCAGTAACTCACAAGTGCAGGGTCAATGGGAACAGGTAACTACCCAATGAAAAAACACAAATGGAGCAAACGTGCTCCTTTAAGAAGTGCATCACCTACAGTGCCCTTGCAGAACAGGTATGAGGCAAGGACAAGGGCTCACAAAGGCCAAAAGTGCCACCAAGGCTGACTCACCTCAGGCCGGCCATAAAAACTGACCCTGAAAAGAAACATCAAAGGGTCATTGGTGTAGATGACTCCCTGCTGAGGGGAGTGGAGGGCTTGATATGCAGGCCAAAATCACTTCATAGAGAGGTCTGCCTTCACCCTGGCACCTAGGAAAAGGATGTTGTAGGTAAACTTCCCACCCTTGTAAGTCCTTCAGACTATTCCCCAATTCTGGTTTTTCAGGTGGATAGTGATGACGCAGCAGTGAGATGCTCACAATCAATTAAAAGTGACTTCAGGACCTTGGGGCAACTGCTAAAGGGATCAGGAGCTCAAGCACGATCCATAGGAAAAGGATGCCCCAGAATCAAGGTATCCATAGACATGTTTGCTACGAGGCGAAACTCATGAGCAGCAGCACTGCAAGAAAGCCACAAGTTTCACAGCAGGCAGGGTCACTCCATGGCAGGTAGGGTCTGGGGAGAAGCCAGGTCTGAGTGGAACAAGCAAGATGAAGCCAAGAGTGAGAGCAGAAGCAGGAGCAAGATGATGGTGGGAGCCCTGATTGCTTTCAGGTCACTCTAAGGCATTTCCAGACAATGTGTCCAAGGCCAATGTATAATGGGCATGAAGCACCCCCCATTAATCATAGTTTCCAAACCCAGCAGACTTCCTCCAGAGGGAAGGAACCTCTGCCCTGGTGGGAAGAATGGGTGCTCATTACCTGTCCCCAGGCAATTTTGTACCTTGGAAGGCAATTTTTTGCTTTTGTCTTACCCCATTCAAACCTCCAATGACGGAGATTGGGGAAGGGGGTTTGGAGCACACCGTAACAGGAAAGTAGGATAGAATGGTAGCAGACGGGCCTGGATGATCAAGTTGCTCCTGGACATGCTGGCACACACAAGAAACTCTGCAAGGAGTGGAAGAAAGCACAGCCAGAATAGGGGCATGCAATGAAGCTGCCCGAGCAGCAAGAGACCTGGTTAGAAAAGCTAAAGCTCAGTTAGAACTAAATCTGTCCAGGGAGATCAAGTGGAACAGCAAAAATTTCTGTAGGTATAGTAATGGTAAAAAGAAGACTAGAGAAGGTGTGGCCCCCCTCAGAATGGAAACAGGTGAACTGGTGACAAGTGACATAGAGAAGGCTGAGGTTCTCAATGTCTTCTCAGTCTTCACTGGCAAGGGCTCCAGCCACACTCCCAAAATAACAGAAGATAAAGGCAGGGACTGGAAGAAGGAACTGCCCATTTTGAGTGAAGATGAGGTTCATGACCATCTGAAGAACATGACAATGTTCAAGTCCATGAGACTTAATGGGATACACTCACAGGTGCTGAGGGAACTGGTGGATGAGGTTGCTAAACCATTCTGAAAGTCCTGGCAGTCTGAGGAGGTCCCCACTGACGTGAAAAGGGGAAACCTAACCCCCATTTTCAAAAAGGGAAATAAGGAAGAACCAGGGAACTATAGGCCAGTCATGGATCATGGAGCAGATCCTCCTGGAGGCACTGCAGAGGCAGAAGAATATTAAAGAGGTGATTTCAGAGGTATAATCAACATGGCTTCACCAAGGGCATATTCTGGTGGCCTTCTATGAGAAGGTCACAACATTAATAGATGAAGGCTGAGGAACTGATGTCGTTTACCTCTACCTGACCAATGCCTTTAACACTGTCCTGCACCACATCCTGGTCTCCAAGCTGCTGCAGTATGGATTTGATGGATGGACCGCTCAGTGGATAAAGAACTGGCTTGATGGCTGTACCCAAAGAGTGGCTGTCAATGGGTCCATGTCCCAGTGGAGGCCAGTGACAAGCGGAGTCCCTCAAGGATCAGGACTTGTTTAATATCTTTGTTGGTAACATGGACAGTGGAATTGTTTGCTGATGGCACCAAGTCATCAAGTTTGCTGATGACACCAAGCTGTGTGGTGCAGCAAATACACTGGAGGAAAGGGATGCCATCCAGAGTACCTTGACAGGCTGGAGATGTGGGCCTGTGATAATCTCATGAGGTTCAACATGACCAAATGCAAGGTCCTTCATTTGGGTCAGGGTGATCCCAAGCACTGATATAGTCTGGGCAGCGATTGGCTTGAGAGCAGCCCTGAAGAAAAGACTTGGAGGTGCTGGTGGATGAGAAGCTCAACATGAGGCACCAGTATGCACTTGCAGCCCAGAAAGCTAATCTCATCCTGGGCTGCCTCAAGAGAAGCATAGCCAGCAGATCAAGGGAAGTGATTCTTCTCCTCTGCTCTGCTCTGCTCTGCTCTGGTGAGACTCCACCTGGAGTACTGTGTCCAGTTCTGGAGCCCCTATTACAGGAAGGATCTGGAGGTGCTGGAACATGTCCAGAGAAGGCCCATGAGTATTAGAGGGCTGGAGCACCTCTCCTATGAGGACAGACTGAGGGAGTTGGGGATATTTGGTCTGGAGAAGAGAAGGCTCCAAGGACACCTAATTGTGACCTTCCAGTATGTGAAGGGGGACTACAAGAAAGCTGGTGATGGATTTTTAGAGTGCCAAGTAATGATAGGACTAGGGGGAATGGAAAAAAAGTAGAAACTTGTAGATTTATGTTGGATGTTAGAAAGAAGTTTCTCACCATGCAGTTGGTGAGACACTGGAACAGGTTGCCCAGGGAAGTAGTAGAAGCCTCATCTCTGGAGGTTTTAAAGGCAGGCTGGATGTGGCTCTGAGCAACTTGATCTAGTGTGAGGTGTCCCTGCCCATGGCAGGGGCATTGGAACTAGATGATCCTTGAGGTCCCTTCCAACCCTAATGATTCTGTTGTTCTATGATTTATAATTAGATTTTTCCCAAGAGAAGCTATTAGTAGTAAAAATTGGTATTTTCCTTTGACAGAAATGTTATTTCCCTATTATTCCTCACCAAAGACCCTTATTTGCACTGGCATATGTTGTTCTAGACACTGGGGTAATGTATCTTTGGTGCATTCATTATTACTGTTTCTGTAGTCTCCACTTTATAGCTGTCAGCTTTCTATCAGTGGTATTTACTTTGAAAAGAACTTGTAGTAGCTTAAAAAGATGAAGGTGGATGTTATTGCTTATTTTGTATATTTACTTGTATGTCATCTTACAAAATTTATATGTCACCCTGAAGCTCATTTTAAGTAGAGATTTTGCGTGGTATCAATGTTTGCCAAACTGCAGTAATTGTGTCATTTCAAAGAGGTCTAAGGGAGCAACATTTAAGAAAGTGAGGGCCAATATTTGTTAGAAATAATGAATGTATTAATATATGCTCAATAAACCTTTCCACATGCAGATAACAGTTAAAAATCTTACATAAAAAAATTACATTCTATTGCAAAGATTTGATAAGTGTTGGCATCCATGTTGCTTATTTTCAGAAAGTCCTTTGTCCCCTCTCCTACATCAGACAGGATCTTTAACTTGGTATACTCTCCAGGATACACTGGGATGCTTTCCTGCAGGCTGTTGAAGATTATGACTTGCTCTAAACTATAGATGTTGACCAAACCTGGTCTGAGAATCAAAAGCTTTCCACTCAAAACTGCATTAAGAACCAGTATTTGCCAGGCTAAATTTAGCTTCCTCTGAGCTCTGTGTCTCTGGCTAGATTGTCAAAGGCTCATGAGCTGGCTTCTTTATAGTTATCATGATGATTTGCTTCAGTCTTTACTGCTAAGGCCAGACCTCAGGAGCCACAGACCCTCAATACCACAGAGGAAGTCAGTAGAAAGGCTTTGCCTCAGTTAAAGAGGATTGGCTTAGAGATCACAGTATCACAGTATCGCCTAGGTTGGAAGAGACATTGGAGATCATCAAGTCCAACCTGTCACCACAGACCCCATGACTAGACCATGGCATCAAGTGCCATGTCCAGTCCCGTCTTAAACACCTCCAGGGATGGTGACTCCACCACCTCCCTGGGCAGCCCATTCCAATGACTAATCACTCTCTCGGTGAAGAACTTTCTCCTCACCTCGAGCTTAAACTTCCCCTGGTGCAGCTTGAGACTGTGTCCCCTTGTTCTGGTTCTGGTTGCTAGGGAGAAGAGGCCAACCCCTTCCTGGCTACAACCACCCTTCAGGTAGTTGTAGAGAGCAATGACGTTGCCCCTGAGCCTCCTCTTCTCCAAGCTAAACAAACCCAGCTCCCTCAGCCTCTCCTCACAGGGCTTGTGCTCAAGGCCTCTCACCTTTCATCAGTTAAGCCAACTGAACATCCACAGATCTATGGGCCCTGAGGGCGTGCACCCACAAGTGCTAAGGGAGCTGGCAGGAGTCATTGTTAGACCACTTTCCATAATCTTTGAAGAGTCTTGGAGAGCAAGAGAGGTGCCTGAGGACTGGAGGAAAGGCAATGTCACTTTGATCTTCAAAAAGGGCAGGAAGGAGGACCAGGGTAACTATAGGCTGGTTAGATTGTTCTTGGTGCCATCTCAAAGTATGTTGAGGAAAAGAGGCTTCTCACAAGTAGCTAACATGGTCACCAAGGGGAAGTCTTGCTTAACCATTCTAATAGACTTTTATGATGGCATAACTAGATGGATAGATGAGGGGAGGGCAGTGGTTGTGGTCTACCTTGACTTCAGCAAGGCTTCCAGCACTATCTCCTATGTCATCCTCACATCCAAGCTTAAGAAGTGCAGATTGGATGATTGGGTGGTGAGATGGATTTGGAACTGGTTGAAGAACAGGTCTCAGAGTGTTCTGGTCAGTGAGGCAGAGTCCAGTTGGAGGCTTGTAGCTAGTGGTGTCCCCCAGGGGTTGGTACTGTGTCCCATCCTATCCAATATCACAGAATCACAGTACATTGGAGGTTGGGAGGGATTTCCAGAGATCATTGGGCCCAAAGGCCCTGCCAAAGCAGGATCACGTAGGGTAGTCTGTATAGGAATGCATCTAGAAAAGGTTTTGCATATGTCCAGAGAAGGAGACTCCACAACTTCTCTGTGCAGCCTATCCCTGCACTACATCACTCTCACTTTAAAGAAGTTTCTCCTCATGTTGAGGTGAAACTTCTTTAATACAATCTTCAATGACCTAGATGAAGGGATAGAGTGTACCCTCAGCAAGTTTCCTGATGATACAAAACTAGGAGGAGTCAATGATGTGCCAGAAGTCTGTGCTGCCATCTGATGTGACCTAGACAGGCTGAAGAGACAAGCAGGAAGAAATCTAATAAAATGCAATATGGGAAAGTGTAAAGCCCTGCATCTGAGAAAGAACAATCCCATGCATCAGTACAGAGAGAAGTTATTGGAGAGCAGCTATTGGAGAACAGCTCTGGGGAAAAGTACCTGGGAGTTCTGGTGGACAGCGGGATGACTATGAGTCAACAATGTGCCCTTGTGGCCAAGAAAGCCAATGGCATCCTGGGGTGCATCAAGTACAGTTTGACAAGAAGTTTGAGGGACGTTATCCTCCCCTATACTTGGCCAGGTGAGGCCACACCTGGAATACTGTGTCCAGTTCTGGTCTCCCTGGTTCAAGAAGGATAGGGACATTCTTGAGAGGATACAGAAAACAGCTACAAAGATGGATAGGGCACCAGAACATCATCCATATAAGAAAATACTGAGAGAATTGTGTCTTTATAGCCTGGAAAAGAGAAAACTCAGGGGGCATTTCATGAATACTTACAAATACTTAAAGGGTACTGTTAGAAGGATGGGACCAGTCTTTTTGTCAGTGGCACTCAGTGACAGGACAAGGGATAACAGGCACAAACTTGAACATAAGAAGTTCCATCTAAACATGAGGAAGCACTTCATTAAGTGATGGAACAGGCTGTCCATCTTCTTTAGATGAACCTGGCTTGGTAGGGGAGTTGGACTCAACAATTTCCAAAGATCCTTTCCAAGCCCTACTGTTGTGTTATTCTGTGATTCTGTGATTGCTAGTACTAGTGCAGAGTATGAGCAGACATGCATATGCCAAGGGTTTCTCAGATATTATTGCACTGTGAAATGTGATTTCCATTTCTGTTCTTGTAATTTGTTTAAAAGTTACCTTTATTTATAAGGTGCCTTCGCAGGAGATAATTGAACTTAAGGTGAGGCCTTGAGATTCTGACTGATGCTTTGTCAGATTTTACCTTGTGACATGGCAAGTGCTTCAGGTGTCATACTTCAGAAACACAAGGAATGTGCAGAATAACCATTCTTTCTGCACCTGTTGGTATCTAGTTTGCCTCTTTATTTTAAATGCAAACTGTAATGTGTCAGTAATGGATGCCTTGAGTGGGGATTTACAGACTTATGAGCTCTGCCAGATTTTGTGTGTAAAGTACGCACATATTTGAATGGGTTGTGATTACTCTCTCCAGCCATGTCTGCCATAACTTTAGTATTTCTATCACACCAAACAAATAAATAGAATAGAAACAGAGAATCATAGAAACATTAAGGTTGGAAAATACCTTTAATATCATTGAGTCCAACTGTAACTAAACTATATCCTGAGGCACCACATCTACATGCTTCTTGGACACCTCTGGGATGGTGACTCCACTGTCTCCCTGGACAGCCTGTTTCAATGCTTCAACAACTCATCCAGTAAAGACAATTTTTTCAGTATCCACTCTAAACCTTCCCTGGCAAAACTTAGGCCCATTTTTCTTGTCCTGTCTCTGGTTACTTTGGAGATTAGACCAACACTGGCTTCACTACAACCTCCTTTTATGTAGTTCTAGAGACCAGTGAGATCTTCCACAGCCTTCTCTTCTCCAGACTAGATAACCTCCAACTCCCTCAGCTGTTCCTCATGTGATGTGGCCTCCAAACCCTACACCAGCCGTGTTGCTCTTCTCTGGACACCCTTCAAGTACTCAATATCTTTGTTACACTGTGGCATCCAGAAATGAACACAGTACTAAAGCTATGGCCTCAGGAGGGCTGAGAACAGGGGCAGGATCACTTCCCTCCTCCTGCTGAACACACTGGTTTTGATACAGGCCAGGATGCTGTTGGCCTTCTTGACCACCTCGGCACACTGCTTGCTCAGCTGTTGATACATAGCTCTTGATTATTAGCTGTCCTAGGCTGTCACAGATTTTTCCCTGAATAGAAAAAGAACATAATGTGATACCAGTAATGTGCAATGAACCTCCTTCATTCCAGCATGCTGATGGGGGAAGAAACCCAAAATAGAATCTTGAAAAAAGGTGGATTAGATTTTTCCTTAACCAAACCAAACCAAATGAAACCCAGGAAAGATAATGGCTTTTATGGATCACCTAGGACCTTTAATAGCTGAACAGAAGTAGCACCATAACCATAGTTGTTTTTGAAGGGCTAGATTCTGGCCATCACTTTTCTCATTACAAAGATATGAAGGAGAACACTGAGCAACAGGGTGTCAAACATGCCACCTTCTCAGACTTCTACATTTGATTTGTCACTTTCCGTAAGAGATGATAATTTGCTTTCTTATTCTGTAGCCTTGTGGCAGGCCCTTAGTTCTTCAGGGAAACAACAGTATATTTGACTTCATCCTTGGCTCAATGTTTTTACCTTTTGACAGCTCATCTCCCATCTGTTGAAGTCAACTACCTGAAACGAAGAAAGAAACAGACAAAAAGGGATGAGAGTTTGGAATAAGAAAAGGAATGATAGTACTGCAGCTTGGGACGAAAAGCCATGGAGAGGACACCTGTCTAGCAGTGGACCCAAGAAGGCTTCCACAAGTTGCAAGCTGCCTTACAGATTTTAATATGTAGCTAAATGCTAATATTAATGCTAATTAATGCTTATGATGGCCTTAACCCCTTATTTGGAGAATTCAAATCCCAGGGTACAACATATCAAAACCTGGATAAATAAATCAATTTGATAGTTTCTCTCACGTAATTTCAACTTTTGATCTGGAACCATCTTTACATTAAGGATGAGTGCACTGCTTATTGCTCTTCTGGAACCTGACTTGGATTCATTGCACTGAACCCTAATACTTCTTGCATTCAAATAGAGTTGTATCACTAATCAAAACAGAAGGATGGTAAAATAGAAGCAGCACATATGGTAATAAATTCCATGAAAAGAGCACAGACTGTAGCATAAATCTACCATCTGCTCAGATTTACAGATTTTTTGCTTACCAGATGACAGATAGATTATCCACCCTGTCAGACCCTGCTGAAAGGGATTTTTCCACTGTCTAGTAATAAAATGACAAACTAGATAGGCTGAAATTTGCCTTATACTTAGGTTTGCCCAGGTGAACCTTCTTAGTGTACAGAAGTCTAAGTTGTTTGTTCTAGAAAACAAACCCCACTTCTGCAAACAGGTGTTACTCAAGAGTTATTTTAAGAGCTAGTGGTTTCTCAATGCGTGATGAAAGAGAGGGGGAAACTTTCTATTAATAAGGAAAATCAGCTGTAATGTAAGCTCATGTTTACAATTTAAAGAGACAACTGAGTGGGAGCACCCCCCTGTCTTCTTCAGCTAATACTTCACCTTGCCTTGGCTGTTCTGTGAAACTGTGATGTCTGAACAGTGGGGCCCTTTTGTTCCAGGTGTTATCCAGCAACCTAATTTAGTTGTTTATACATATCAAAAACATTTACCTCTGTGAAAAAAAAAAAAAAAAGAGGTCAAATCAGTTCTTTTTACTTCCTAAAGTTGAAAATTCTTACTTTTGAGCTGGAGTTTTGTGCAGCAGAGCAAAGCTGGAAGGGAGCTATTTTCCACATCTTCAGAAGTGGCAGAATTTGCTTGCCTTTCAAAGTCTGCTCCATGTAGATGCCTTCATTGGAGGTGTTCAGGAGAAGACTTGATGGGGTGCTTGGCTGCATGGTTTAGATGTTGGGTGGGTTGGATTGGTTGATGGGTTGGACGTGATGATCTTGAAGGTCTCTTCCAACCTGTATTGTATTGTATTGTATTGTATTTACTGCCAGGACTACTGGGAGCATGCGGAAGAACTTCAGTTTCTGTAGAAGGAATCTGAATCAGTATCTGCAAAGCTTAACTTTGTTTCTGTCCACTGCTAACCATCATCAATTAACTGGAGGAAAGGTGTCCCCAGTGTTAAGGAAAAACAACAGTGTAAGATCTACACTGCCTTAAGTTCTGAAATTGGAGCCCTTAGTGAGGTGTAACACTGTAATGCTTTGTTGTCTTGAAATGTCCTCTCAAATTGATTTTTCACCTCTGAATGTAACACAGTTGACACTATTGGTATTTCAAATGTCTGTACTTGACTCCACAGTTGAGACCTTAGACATAAATGAGGCACTTTAGCTGTTTTCTCTGAATTCTTGTTCCACATCACTGATCCACATTCTTATTTGGCTCGCATATATTTCAAGCACAGAGTCACAGCTGCAGGCAGAGGAAGTAGAATCTGAAAGGCCCAATCTGCAAAATTGCTAAGCAATAGAAAAATTTGACGCTCAGAAACTGTAGGAAAATTTCTTCACCTTCAGTAAGAAAACATAAAAAAAAGCTGAACTAAATAAATTGAAAAAAGAAAGACAAAATATTTAGGTGCTGGGTAAAATTTTAAGAGATATTGTGGCTTGAATGGGCAGAGGGATTGCTGGATGAAAAACTGACTGCAAGGCTGGGCCAAAGAATCGTGGTGAACAGTGTTAAATCCAGTTGGCAGCTGGCCACAAAATGTGTACCCCAGTGCTAGTATTGGGATGAGTTGTCTTTGATATGCTTATCAGTCATCTGGATGAGGAGATTGAGTGCACCTACATTAAATTTATAAATGACACTAAGGGAGGTATTGTTGATGTCCTTGATGGTAGGAAGCCTCTACAGAGAATAATAGAATCATACAATCAATAAGGTTGGAAAAGACCTCAGAGATCATCCAGTCCAACCTGTCACCCAACACCTCATGACTAACTAAGCCATGGCTTCAGGTGCCACATCCAATCCCCTCTTGAACACCTCCACGGACAGTGACTCCAACACCTCCCTGGGCAGGACATTCCAGCCTAAACCTCCCCTGGCACAGCTTGAGACTGTGTCCTCTTGTTCTGGTGCTGGTTGCCTGGGAGAAGAGACCAACCCCTCCTGGCTACAAACTACCCTTCAGGTAGTTGTAGACAGCACTAAGGTCTCCCTGAGTCTCCTCTTCTCCAGGCTAAACAGGAGGGAACACAATAAGGAACAGGTCAGCCGCTGTAGTCAACAAGTGGCTTAGGGGCTGGTGCAGACGAATGAATTTTGGGTTTTTCGATCTTGGGGAACTTTCTACTGCACCAGGTCAGCTGGTAACAGATGGAGTACATCTGTCCCAGAGGAGGGGAAAGGTCACAATACATGAGAATGGCCTGTCCCCCAAAGGTAAAAAGAGTCTGGGAAGGGAATTAGCAAGTCTCATTGACAGGGCTTTAAACTAGCTTCGAAGGGGGGAGGGTTGGAAACCAGTGCCCTCAGGCAGGAGTCTGGAGGTGATAAGCTAGACCTAGAGGTGAAACCAGCAGCCCAGCTGCAGTGCATGTACACTAATGCACGAAGCATGGGTAACAAGCAAGAGGAGCTGGAAGCCTTGTTGCAGCAAGAAAGTTATGATGTAGTTGCCATCACAGAGACGTGGTGGGATTACTCGCATGACTGGAGCGCTGCAATTGACGGCTACAGGCTCTTCAGGAGAGACAGGGACCCGACGGGATACACCCACGGGTGCTGAGAGAACTGGCAGATGAGGTTGCCAAGCCCCTCTCTATTATATTCCAGAAGTCATGGCAGACTGGGGAAGTCCCCACAGACTGGAAAAGGGGAAACATTACTCCCATTTTCAAAAAGGGCAAGAAGGAGGAACCGGGGAACTACAGGCCAGTCAGTCTCACCTCTGTGCCCGGAAAGATCATGGAGCAGATCCTCCTGGAGGCACTAATGACTCAGAAGAATAGTGAAGAGGTGATTGGGAATAGTCAGCATGGCTTTGCCAAGGGCAAATCCTGCCTGACAAACCTGGTGGCCTTCTATGATCAGGTGACAGCATTAATAGATGAGGGGCGAGCAACTGA
This sequence comes from Picus viridis, assembly GCA_033816785.1. NCBI lineage: Eukaryota > Metazoa > Chordata > Aves > Piciformes > Picidae > Picus > Picus viridis. The sequence continues at coordinate 57,623,464 of CM066606.1, forward strand.
TGTCGTTTACCTGGATTTGAGCAAAGCCTTCGACACTGTCCCACACCACCTCCTGGTCTCCAAGCTGGCGACACATGGGTTTGATGGATGGACCACTAGATGGATAAAGAATTGGCTTGATGGCCGCACCCAAAGAGTGGCTGTCAACGGGTCCATGTCCCAGTGGAGGCCAGTGACAAGCGGAGTCCCTCAGGGATCAGTCCTGGGACCTGTCTTGTTCAACATCTTTGTGGGTGACATGGACAGTGGCATCGAGTGCACCCTCAGCAAGTTTGCTGATGACACCAAGCTGTGTGGTGCAGTGGACACCCTGGAGGAAGGGATGCCATCCAGAGGGACCTGGACAGGCTGGAGAGGTGGGCACAAGCCAACCTCATGAGCTTCAGCAAGACCAAGTGCAGGGTCCTGCATCTGGGTCGAGGCAATCCCAGGCACAAATCCAGGCTGGGCAGTGACTGGCTGGAGAGCAGCCCCGAGGAGAGAGACTTGGGGGTGCTGGTGGACGAAAAGCTCGACATGAGCTCTCAATGTGCGCTTGCAGCCCGGAAAGCCAATCAGATCCTGGGCTGCATCAGGAGAAGTGTGACCAGCAGGTCAAGGGAGGTGCTTCTCCCCCTCTACTCAGCTCTGGTGAGACCCCACCTGGAGTACTGCGTCCAGTTCTGGAGCCCATATTACAGGAGAGATGTGGACGTGCTGGAGCGTGTCCAGAGAAGGGCCACGAGGATGATCAGAGGGCTGGAGCACCTCTCCTATGAGGACAGACTGAAGGAGTTGGGGCTGTTCAGTCTGGAGAAGAGAAGGCTCCGAGGTGACCTCATTGTGGCTTTCCAGTATCTGAAGGGGGCCTACAGGAAGGCTGGGGAGGGACTTCTCAGGATCTCAGGTAGTGATAGGACTAGGGGGAATGGAATGAAGCTGGAAATGGGGAGATTCAGGCTGGATGTGAGGAAGAAGTTCTTTACCATGAGAGTGGTGAAGCCCTGGAATGGGTTGTCCAGGGAGGTGGTAGAGGCCCAGTCCCTGGAGGTGTTTAAGACCAGGCTGGACGAGGCTCTGGCCAGCGTGATCTAGTGTAGGGTGTCCCTGCCCATGGCAGGGGTTGTAACTAGATGATCCTTGTGGTCCCTTCCAACCCTGACTGATTCTATGATTCTATGATTCTATGACAGGCAAGGAAGAAGGGGTGGAGGGGTGGCCCTGTACATCAGGGAGGCACTGGATGCTGTTGAGATGGAGATCAGGGATGATAGGGTTGAGTGCTTGTGGGTGAGAATTAGAGGGAAGACCAGCAGGGCAGACATCCTGGTTGGCGTCTGTTATAGACCACCCAACCAGGAGGAGGATGTCGATGAGGCATTCTATAGGCAGCTTAAGGCTGTCTCAAGATCACCTGACCTCATTCTCATGGGTGACTTCAACCTGCCTGATATCTGTTGGGATCTCAACACAGCAGAGAGGAGGCAGTCTAGGAGGTTCATAGAGTGCATGGAGGACAGCTTCTTATCCCAGGTGCTGCGTGAGCCTACCAGGGGTAAGGCTATGCTTGACCTCCTCTTCACCAACAGGGAAGGGCTGGTGGGTGATGTGGTGGTCGGAGGGTGTTTAGGCACCAGTGACCACGACATAATAGAGTTTTCAGTATGCAGCCAAGCCAAGAGGGGGAGCAAGAAGACCTCCACTCTGGACTTCAGGAGGGCAGACTTCAGGCTACTCAAGGAACTAATTCAGAAGGTTCCTTGGGAATCAGCCCTCAAAAACAAAGGGGTCCAGGAGAGCTGGGCCTACTTCAAGGAAGAACTATTGAAGGTGCAAAAACAGGCTGTGCCGGTGTGCCGGAAGATGAGCCGCCGGGGCAGACGGCCAGCCTGGTTGGGTAATGAACTTTTAATAGAACTTAGGGAAAAAAAGAGGGTGTATCATCTTTGGAAGAAAGGGGAGGCAACCTACAGAATGTTTAGGGATGTTGCTAGGTTGTGTAGGAAGAAAATTAGGGAGGCAAAAGCCCATTTAGAACTTAGACTGGCCTCTGCTGTGAAGGACAACAAAAAGTCCTTCTATAAATACATCAATAGCAAGAAGAAGGGCAAGGACAACCTCCACTCCTTGGTTGACACGGAGGGGAACGTTGTAACAAAGAATGAGGAAAAGGCAGAGGTACTTAACACCTTCTTTGCCTCAGTCTTCACTAGCAGGGCAGAACGTCTTCCAGACAGCTGGCCTGCAGAGCTGGCAGAAGGAGCCAGAGAGCTGCATAGTTTCCCACTGCTCCAAGAGGAAGTTAAAGATCTACTGAGCCGCTTGGACCCCCACAAGGCCATGGGACCGGATGGGATCCATCCTAGGGTGCTGAGATTGCTGACAGATGAGCTGTCCAAGCCACTTTCCATCATTTTTCAGCAGTCCTGGCTCACTGGAGAGGTCCCAGAAGACTGGAAGCTGGCTAACGTGGTGCCCATCCACAAGAAGGGCCGGTTGGATGAGCCAGGGAATTATAGGCCTGTCAGCCTGACCTCAGTGCCAGGCAAGATTATGGAACGGCTCATCTCGAGTGCGATCACACAGCACTTACAGGATGACCAAGGGCTCAGGCCTAGCCAGCATGGATTTAGGAGGGGCAGGTCCTGCCTGACCAACCTGATCTCCTTCTATGATCAGGTGACCCGCCTGGTGGATGTGGGCAGGCCTGTGGATGTGGTCTACCTGGACCTCAGCAAGGCATTTGACACCGTCCCCCACAGCAAACTCCTGGCCAAGCTGGCAGCCCATGGCTTGGACAGGAGCACACTGCCTTGGGTTAGGAACTGGCTGGAGGGCCGAGCCCAGAGAGTAATGGTGAATGGCACCACATCCAGCTGGCGGCCTGTCACTAGTGGTGTGCCCCAGGGATCAGTACTGGGCCCCATGCTCTTCAACATCTTTATTGATGATCTGGATGAGGGCATTGAATCCATCATCAGTAAATTTGCAGATGACACCAAACTGCAGCAGTTGATTTGCTGGAGGGTAGAGAGGCTTTGCAGAGGGACCTCGACAGGCTGGACAGATGGGCAGAATCCAATGGCATGAGATTTAACACATCCAAGTGCCGGATTCTGCACATTGGCCACAACAACCCCAGGCAGTGCTACAGGCTGGGGTCAGAGTGGCTGGAGAGTGGCCAGGCAGAGAGGGACCTGGGGGTACTGGTTGATTGTAGGCTGAACATGAGCCTGCAGTGTGCCCAGGCAGCCAAGAAGGCCAATGGCATCCTGGCTTGCATCAAGAACAGTGTGGCCAGCAGGAGCAGGGAGGTCATTCTGCCCCTGTACACTGCACTGGTTAGGCCACACCTTGAGTCCTGTGTCCAGTTCTGGGCCCCTCAGTTTAGGAAGGATGTTGACTTGCTGGAACGTGTCCAGAGAAGGGCAACAAAGTTGGTGAGGGGTTTGGAACACAAGCCCTATGAGGAAAGGCTGAGGGAGCTGGGGTTGCTTAGCCTGGAGGAGACTGAGGGGTGACCTTATTGCTCTCTACAACTACCTGAAGGGAGGTTGTAGCCAGGCAGAGGTTGGCCTCTTCTCCCAGGCATCCAGCACCAGAACAAGAGGACACAGTCTCAGGCTGCGCCAGGGCAGGTTTAGGCTGGATGTTAGGAAGAAGTTCTACACGGAGAGAGTGATTGGCCATTGGAATCGGCTGCCCATGGAGGTGGTGGAGTCACCTTCACAGGAGGTGTTCAGGAGAAGACTTGATGGGGTGCTTGGCTGTATGGTCTAGTTGTTGGGTGGGTTGGATTGTTTGATGGGTTGGACGCGATGATCTTGAAGGTCTCTTCCAACCTGGTGTATTGTATTGTATTGTATTGTATTGATACAACAATGAGAGGCTCACGATCAATCAAAAGAGATTTCAGAACATTAGGGCACCTGCTAAAGGGATCAGGATCTCAAGTTGCGTTCTCTGCTATCCCTCTAACGTCAGTGATGGATGAGGGAACACTGAGGAAGAGCCAACAGGTCAATTCATGGCTCCGGGGCGGGTGCCATCGACAGGGCTTTGGGTTCTACAATCATGGCTTGGTTTACAAGGCAGCAGAGCTGAAAACAACTTATGGGACACACTTGTCCCAGAGGGGGAAAAGGATCCTGGGGCAGGAATTGGCAGGGCTCATTGACAGGGCTTTAAACTAGATTTGAAGGGAGGAGGGGTTAATAGTCTCCTGCTGGCCTGTGACAAACAGAGGGGCAGCTCACCTGAGGCAGAGGGATGGAGAGCTGGTAAGGGCTCTCAACTGCTGCCCTGAGGCAAGCCACGAATGATGCACCAGGACACCCTGTGGAAACCAAGGGGAGTTGGCACAGGATACAATACAATACACCAGGTTGGAAGAGACCTTCAAGATCATCGCGTCCAACCCATCAAACAATCCAACCCACCCAACAACTAGACCATACAGCCAAGCACCCCATCAAGTCTTCTCCTGAACACCTCCTGTGAAGGTGACTCCACCACCTCCACGGGTAGCCGATTCCAATGGGCAATCACTCTCTCCGTGTAGAACTTCTTCCTAACATCCAGCCTAAACCTGCCCTGGCGCAGCCTGAGACTGTGTCCTCTTGTTCTGGTGCTGGATGCCTGGGAGAAGAGGCCAACCTCTGCCTGGCTACAACCTCCCTTCAGGTAGTTGTAGAGAGCAATAAGGTCACCCCTCAGTCTCCTCTTCTCCAGGCTAAGCAACCCCAGCTCCCTCAGCCTTTCCTCATAGGGCTTGTGTTCCAAACCCTCACCAGCTTTGTTGCCCTTCTCTGGACACGTTCCAGCAAGTCAACATCCTTCCTAAACTGAGGGGCCCAGAACTGGACACAGTACTCAAGGTGTGGCCTAACCAGTGCAGTGTACAGGGGCAGAATGACCTCCCTGCTCCTGCTGGCCACACTGTTCCTGATGCAAGCCAGGATGCCATTGGCCTTCTTGGCTGCCTGGGCACACTGCAGGCTCATGTTCAGCCTACAATCAACCAGTACCCCCAGGTCCCTCTCTGCCTGGCCACTCTCCAGCCACTCTGACCCCAGCCTGTAGCACTGCCTGGGGTTGTTGTGGCCAATGTGCAGAATCCGGCACTTGGATGTGTTAAATCTCATGCCATTGGACTCTGCCCATCTGTCCAGCCTGTCGAGGTCCCTCTGCAAAGCCTCTCTGCCCTCCAGCAAATCAACTGCTGCCCCCAGCTTGGTGTCATCTGCAAATTTACTGATGATGGACTCAATGCCCTCATCCAGATCATCAATAAAGATGTTGAAGAGCATGGGGCCCAGTACTGATCCCTGGGGCACACCACTAGTGACAGGCCGCCAGCTGGATGTGGTGCCATTCACCATTACTCTCTGGGCTCGGCCCTCCAGCCAGTTCCTAACCCAACGCAGTGTGCTCCTGTCCAAGCCACGGGCTGCCAGCTTGGCCAGGAGTTTGCTGTGGGGGACGGTGTCAAAGGCCTTGCTGAGGTCCAGGTAGACCACATCCACAGGCCTCCCCACATCCACCAGGCGGGTCACCTGATCATAGAAGGAGATCAGGTTGGTCAGGCAGGACCTGCCCCTCCTAAATCCATGCTGGCTAGGCCTGAGCCCCTGGCCATCCTGTAAGTGCTGTGTGATCGCACTCGAGATGACCCGTTCCATAATCTTGCCTGGCACTGAGGTCAGGCTGACAGGCCTATAATTCCCTGGCTCATCCAACCGGCCCTTCTTGTGGATGGGCACCACGTTAGCCAGCTTCCAGTCTTCTGGGACCTCTCCAGTGAGCCAGGACTGCTGAAAAATGATGGAAAGTGGCTTGGACAGCTCATCTGTCAGCAATCTCAGCACCCTAGGATGGATCCCATCCGGTCCCATGGCCTTGTGGGGGTCCAAGCGGCTCAGTAGATCTCTAACTTCCTCTTGGAGCAGTGGGAAACTATGCAGCTCTCTGGCTCCTTCTGCCAGCTCTGCAGGCCAGCTGTCTGGAAGACGTTCTGCCCTGCTAGTGAAGACTGAGGCAAAGAAGGTGTTAAGTACCTCTGCCTTTTCCTCATTCTTTGTTACAACGTTCCCCTCCGTGTCAACCAAGGAGTGGAGGTTGTCCTTGCCCTTCTTCTTGCTATTGATGTATTTATAGAAGGACTTTTTGTTGTCCTTCACAGCAGAGGCCAGTCTAAGTTCTAAATGGGCTTTTGCCTCCCTAATTTTCTTCCTGCACAACCTAGCAACATCCCTAAACATTCTGTAGGTTGCCTCCCCTTTCTTCCAAAGATGATACACCCTCTTTTTTTTCCTAAGTTCTATTAAAAGTTCATTGCCCATCCAGGCTGGCCGTCTGCCCCGGCGGCTCATCTTCCGGCACACCGGCACAGCCTGTTCTTGCACCTTCAATAGTTCTTCCTTGAAGTAGGTCCAGCTCTCCTGGACCCCTTTGTTTTTGAGGGCTGATTCCCAAGGAACCTTCTGAATTAGTTCCTTGAGTAGCCTGAAGTCTGCCCTCCGGAAGTCCAGAGTGGAGGTCTTCTTGCTCCCCTCTTGGCTTGGCTGCATACTGAAAACTCTATTATGTCGTGGTCACTGGTGCCTAAACACCCTCCGACCACCACATCACCCACCAGCCCTTCCCTGTTGGTGAAGAGGAGGTCAAGCATAGCCTTACCCTGGTAGGCTCACGCAGCACCTGGGATAAGAAGCTGTCCTCCATGCACTCTAAGAACCTCCTAGACTGCCTCCTCTCTGCTGTGTTGAGATCCCAACAGATATCAGGCAGGTTGAAGTCACCCATGAGAATGAGGTCAGGTGATCTTGAGACAGCCTTAAGCTGCCTATAGAATGCCTCATCGACATCCTCCTCCTGGTTGGGTGGTCTATAACAGACGCCAACCAGGATGTCTGCCCTGTTGGTCTTCCCTCTAATTCTCACCCACAAGCACTCAACCCTATCATCCCTGATCTCCATCTCAACAGCATCCAGTGCCTCCCCAACGTACAGGGCCACCCTCCACCCCTTCTTCCTTGCCTGTCCTTCTCTTCTCAGACTGAACAGCCCCAACTCCTTCAGTCTGTCCTCATAGGAGAGGTGCTCCAGCCCTCTGATCATCCTCGTGGCCCTTCTCTGGACACGCTCCAGCACGTCCACATCCCTCCTGTAATATGGGCTCCAGAACTGGACGCAGTACTCCAGGTGGGGTCTCACCAGAGCTGAGTAGAGGGGAGAAGCACCTCCCTTGACCTGCTGGTCACACTTCTCCTGATGCAGCCCAGGATCTGATTGGCTTTCCGGGCTGCAAGCGCACATTGAGAGCTCATGTCGAGCTTCTCGTCCACCAGCACCCCCAAGTCTCTCTCCTCAGGGCTGCTCTCCAGCCAGTCACTGCCCAGCCTGGATTTGTGCCTGGGATTGCCTCGACCCAGATGCAGGACCCTGCACTTGGTCTTGTTGAAGCTCATGAGGTTGGCTTGTGCCCACCTCTCCAGCCTGTCCAGGTCCCTCTGGATGGCATCCCTTCCCTCCAGGGTGTCCACTGCACCACACAGCTTGGTGTCATCAGCAAACTTGCTGAGGGTGCACTCGATGCCACTGTCCATGTCACCCACAAAGATGTTGAACAAGACAGGTCCCAGGACTGATCCCTGAGGGACTCCGCTTGTCACTGGCCTCCACTGGGACATGGACCCGTTGACAGCCACTCTTTGGGTGCGCCATCAAGCCAATTCTTTATCCATCTAGTGGTCCATCCATCAAACCCATGTGTCGCCAGCTTGGAGACCAGGAGGTGGTGCGGGACAGTGTCGAGGCTTTGCTCAAGTCCAGGTAAACGACATCAGTTGCTCGCCCCTCATCTATTAATGCTGTCACCTGATCATAGAAGGCCACCAGGTTTGTCAGGCAGGATTTGCCCTTGGCAAAGCCATGCTGACTATTCCCAATCACCTCTTCACTGTTCTTCTGAGTCATTAGTGCCTCCAGGAGGATCTGCTCCATGATCTTTCCGAGGCACAGAGGTGAGACTGACTGGCCTGTAGTTCCCCGGTTCCTCGCTTCTTGCCCTTTTTGAACGACGGGAGTACTACTTCCCTTTTCCAGTCTGTGGGGACCTCCCCAGTCTGCCATGACTCTGGGATATAATAGAGAGGGGCTTGGCGGCCTCGTCTGCCAGTTCTCTCAGCACCCGATGGGTGTATCCCGTCGGGTCCCTGTCTCTCCTGGAAGAGCCTGTAAGCCGTCAGGTTGCAGCGCCTCCGGTCATGCGAGTAATCCCGCCACGTCTCTGTGATGGCAGCTACATCATAACTTTCTTGCTGCAACAAGGCTTCCAGCTCCTCTTGCTTGTTACCCATGCTTCGTGCATTAGTGTACATGCACTGCAGCTGGGCTGCTGGTTTCACCTCTAGCTCTAGCTTATCACCTCCAGACTCCTGCCTGAGGGGCACTGGTTTCCAGCCCTCCCCTTCGAGGCTAGTTTAAAGCCCTGTCAATGAGACTTGCTAATTCCCACCAGACTCTTTTACCTCTTGGGACAGGCCATTCTCATGTATTGTGACCTTTCCTCCCTCTGGACAGATGTACTCCATCTGTTACCAGCTGACCTGGTGCAGTAGAAGTTCCCCAAGATCGAAAAACCCAAAATTCATTCGGTCTGCACTCCAGCCCCTAAGCCACTTGTTGACTACAGCGGCTGACCTGACCCTTATTGTGTTCCCTTCCTGTTTAGCCTGGAGAGAGGGGAGACTCAGGGGAGACCTTAGTGCTGTCTGCAACTACCTGAAGGGTAGTTCTCCGTAGCACAGGAGGGGTGGGATCTCTTCTCCCAGGCAACCAGCACCAGGAACAAGAGGACACAGTCTCAAGCTGTGCCAGGGAGGCTTAGGCTGGAATGTCCTGCCCAGGGAGGCGATTGGAGTCACTGTCCGTGGAGGTGTTCCAAGAGGGGATTGGATGTGGCACCTGAAAGCCGTGGCTTAGTTAGTCATGAGGTGTTGGGTGACAGGTTGGATCTGGATGATCTCTGAGGGTCTTTTCCCTGACAAATGGATTGCAAAAGTGATGGAAAGTTTAAATAGAAAAGGGTGAGTGTGCACAAAAGAACCAGAAACAGTGACAAAAGAAACCCCAAAACACACCCGGAAGCATCCCATCCCCACCAGGGTGGGCCCAAGACCCCCAGGGCACATTCTTCCCCCCCCCACTGCTAGGCTAGTCTCGTCTGGCCAGGCCCGAGACCACCCATCCCCCTGGCCGGGAGATGTCTCCCCCAGTTACCAGGTGCCGGCGAGGGAAGAAAGAGGAAGTGCTAGACCCTGCACTGCATTTTATAGCGGTGCAGGGGATTGTGGTAGGAGATACCTGGTTTCCTGTGTCCACCCACTGGGCTGGACTTCTGGACACAGGAAGTACACCATGTAGCAGAGGGCACCCAGCCTGAACCACCACATCCCCCTACCTCCCTTTTTTTCCAAAAAGGTGTTAGAGAGAGGAAAGGTAATTATTAAGGAGGAAATTCTGTTAACTCAAAGCGTATGCAAGAATTTGTTTCTTATCTGTTAGCTCAGTTAGTTCAAGGTCAACTCCATCCAGCACAGAGGAGAGTCAAAGTAGCTATTCAGAGGGACTGAAACAGACTGAAACTGAGAATCAAACTGAACTAAAGCTAAAAATTTAAAGTTGCATTCTACCAATCTACCAACAAAATTCGTTTAGACTTTATCTTTGTTTTCAAGACATTCAGCCAGTGTGTTCCAGTAACTGTCCCTTTCTTAAAGGCACAGCCTAAAACTGTCACATCTCTGCTGAATTAAGTTCCCAGCAGATATCTGGCAGGTTAAAGTCACCTACTAGGACAAGATCTGATAATCTTGAGACAGCCTCCAGTTGCTTATAGGATACTTCATCTGCCTCCTCATCCTGGTTGGGTGGTCTATAAAAGACTCCAACCAGGATGTCAGATTTGTTAGGCCTCCCACTGATTTTAACCCACAGGCTCTCAATCCCTTCATCCTCCACCTGAAGTTCTGTGGCAGAGAGCAACTCCTCAATATACAGAGCCACCCCTCCTCCTCTTCTCCCTCGTCTGTCTCTCCTAAAGAGCCTGTAACACCCCAGTGTAGCACTCCAATCCTGTGTGTTGTCCCACCATGTTTCTGAGATGGCAACTGTATCATAATCACCCTGGTGGACCAGGGTTTAAAAAGATACTGAAGTGTAAGAAAAGTACAATTTGCAACAGCTGAGCTTTGTTACAGGTTTTTTCCCCTTGGCTTTACTCTGCTAACCCCACTGTCTCTCTAAGCTAATTAAAATTATTAAATTTGCAGTAAATTATTTCAGTTTAATTGAAGTTTACCATGATATTTACCTTATTTTCCATCTGTTGCCTAAATGTTTCATGGAACAATGTACAAATAAACTAATCTATGGCATGCTCAAGCCCCTCTCCAATTTGATAAAAGCCATTTGAAGCAGTTGAATTTAATCTCCTCAGAGCAATCAGGAGGACAAATTCTAAGCTTAGGACCCTAGACTTTAGGCGTTCAGACTTCGATCGCTGCAGGGATCTGCTAGCCAAAGTGTCGTGGGATGAAGCCCTGAAGGGAAGAGGGACCCAGGACAGCTGGTCAGTATTCAAGGACCACCTCCTCTGTGTCCAGGAGCTATGTATACCTACAAGGAGAAAAGCAGGAAGCAATGCTAGGAGGCCTGCCTGGATGAACACGGAGCTGCTGGACACACTATCACTTAAAAAGAAACTCTGCAGGAAGTGGAGGGAAGGACAGCTAGAACAGGGGGATATAAGGAAGCTGCCCAAGCAGCAAGAGGCCTGGTTAGGAAAGCCAAAGCAGAGTTTGAACTGAATCTAGCCAGGGAGGTTAAAGGGAGCACTAAGAATTTCTATAGGTATGTTAATGGCAAGAAGAAGACTAGGGAAGGTGTGGGGCCCATCAGAAAGGAAAGTGGTGAAATGGTCAAAAGTGATGTGGAAAAGGCTGAGGTACTCAATCACTTCTTTACCTCAGTCTTCACTGCAAGGGCCTCCAGACACACTCCTGGTGTCATGGAAGACGATGCCAGGGATGGGGAGGAAGAACTGCCCATCGTAAGTGAAGATCAGGTTCGTGATCACCTGAAGAACTTGAAAGTGTTCAAGTCCATGGGACCCAACGGGATACACCCATGGGTGCTGAGAGAACTGGCAGATGAGGCTGCCAAACCCCTCTCTATTCTATTCCAAAAGTCCTGGCAGACTGGGGAAGTCCCCACAGACTGGAAAAGGGGAAACATTGCTCCCATTTTCAAAAAGGGTAAGAAGGAGGAACCAGGGAACTACAGGCCAGTCAGTCTCACCTCTGTGCCCGGAAAGATCATGGAGCAGATCCTCCTGGAGGCACTAATGACTCAGAAGAACAGTGAAGAGGTGATTTGGAATAGTCAGCATGGCTTTGCCAAGGGCAAATCCTGCCTGACAAACCTGGTGGCCTTCTGTGAACAGGTGACAGCATTAATAGATGAGGGGCGAGCAACTGATGTCGTTTACCTGGACTTGAGCAAAGCCTTCGACACTGTCCCGCACCACCTCCTGGTCTCCAAGCTGGTGACACATGGGTTTGATGGGTGGACCACTAGATGGATAAAGAACTGGCTTGATGGCCGCACCCAAAGAGTGGCTGTCAACGGGTCCATGTCCCAATGGAGGCCAGTGACAAGCGGAGTCCCTCAGGCATCAGTCCTGGGACCTGTCTTGTTCAACATCTTTGTGGGTGACATGGACACATCGTGTGCACCCTCAGCAAGTTTGCTGATGACACCAAGCTGTGTGGTGCAGTGGACACACTGGAGGGAAGGGATGCCATCCAGAGGGACCTGGACAGGCTGGAGAGGTGGGCACAAGCCAACCTCATGAGCTTCAACAAGACCAAGTGCAGGGTCCTGCATCCGGGTCAAGGCAATCCCAGGCACAAATCCAGGCTGGGCAGTGACTGGCTGGAGAGCAGCCCTGAGGAGAGAGACTTGGGGGTGCTGGTAGACTAGAAGCTCAACATGAGCTCTCAATGTGCACTTGCAGCCCGGAAAGCCAATCAGATCCTGGGCTGCATCAGGAGAAGTGTGACCAGCAGGTCAAGGGAGGTGCTTCTCCCCCTCTACTCAGCTCTGGTGAGACCCCACCTGGAGTACTGCGTCCAGTTCTGGAGCCCATATTACAGGAGGGATGTGGACGTGCTGGAGCGTGTCCAGAGAAGGGCCACGAGGATGATCAGAGGGCTGGAGCACCCCTCCTATGAGGACAGACTGAAAGAGTTGGGGCTGTTCAGTCTGGAGAAGAGAAGGCTCCGAGGTGACCTCATTGTGGCCTTCCAGTATCTGAAGGGGGCCTACAGGAAGGCTGGGGAGGGACTTCTCAGGATCTCAGGTAGTGATAGGACTAGGGGGAACGGAATGAAGCTGGAAATGGGGAGATTCAGGCTAGATGTGAGGAAGAAGTTCTTCACCATGAGAGTGGTGAAGCCCTGGAATGGGTTATCCAGGGAGGTGGTTGAGGCCCCGTCCCTGGAGGTGTTTAAGACCAGGCTGGACGAGGCTCTGGCCAGCCTGATCTAGTGTAGGGTGTCCTTGCCCATGGCACGGGGTTGGAACTAGATGATCCTTGTGGTCCCTTCCAACCCTAACTGATTCTATGATTCTATGATTCTATGATTCTTGTTACAATAAACTAGACTGACCATTTTGAAAGTGTATTCATTTTCCCTTTCGATGGAAAAGGCTCAGAGGACTTGTATGTTCTTTCTTATCTCCCATTTCCTTCTCAATTGCAGCTTTCAGTTGGGTAATTTCTTTGTGACTTGAATTCTTTAATCTAAACCACAATAAATCCCTACAGCCCCTGACTCTAATTCTAGTGTAAGTGAGGAATCCCAGGTCTGTGGTGTGAAATGTCATCCCTGTAATTCTGTTTGCAAAATTAGACCATGGAAGTTTTTTTGGGTGTTTTTTGTTGGTTTGGTTTGGTTTGGTTTTTTGAGGGCATGGTTACATAGCAAGACAGTTCCCTAGGTAGGAATAGTCTTCAAAAATAGTCCGACTTTTTTTAGATCTTCTTCCTTGCTCAGGTAAATTTATGGATGCAGTTGTTTATGAAATTGGGCACTTGTTATTTTAAATAGTCTAATTACAACCCACTTGATTACACCAAGATTGATTATTTGGTTACTACAGGTCATTGTGGAGTGTCTTGGGTATTTAGTACTGACAGCTAGATAGGCTGATCTATTGTTGTCCAATGCAGTCAGGGAAGTCAAATAACTGAATCTCCACCTTGCCAATCTTTCCTTCAATCCTTCAATTCTTCTCTATAGCCAAGAGATTTCAGGGGGGAAAGCAATTCTTTCTCTCTGATGTCCCATTATGTAAGAGGCAAATATTTTGAAGAAAGACAAACAGCACCTATTTTCACACAGCACTTGGAAGTGAAGAAATGCTTTCTCTGTTTGACATGCACCTCATTAATTCTCATTTAAAGGAACCCATGAAAGCAAGGCAAGAGAAGACAAGCTGATTTGTTGGGAGCAAAGCATGAAGCAGAAATAGTCTAACTTTTTTGGATATCTATACTCATGACGAAAGGATAAGCATGGCAGTAGGTTACCTCTTAAACTAAATAAATGAAGAAGTGACACACACATTTTCTTTGTCACAAAAAAAATCCATTTTTATTTTAAATAAAAAGTACTTACATATATGGAGAATCATTTAGTATCATAGTATCAGTTAGGGTTGGAAGGGACCACAAGGATCATCTAGTTCCAACCCCCCCTGCCATGGGCAGGGACACCCCACACTAGATCAGGCTGGCCAGAGCCTCATCCAGCCTGGGCTTAAACACCTCCAGGGATGGGGCCTCAACCACCTCCCTGGATAACCCATTCCAGGGCTAATTTAAGATAATTAGATTTAACATTTATGCAAATACATTTCAAATGCTGATGATGATATATGACAAATAACTTTAATATGAAAAGCTTTATATTTTGTAGCCACTCTAAGGCAAAAAAGCCTTTCATAATTTTTTACCTTTCTTCTAGAACTGAGGAATGTCTAATATGTCAAATCTGTGTGGTGAAGGCACATTATGCCCAGAATTATGCCCCAGATATTGAAACTTGTCCCAGCATGTGGACACATTCCCCTCCTTTCATAAGGGGAACAAAGGCCAAGACATTAGCCAGGCAGCATGGACCACTGCACGCACCCATCACATGGGACACCTGTGCTAATGCCAAGTGTGGGCATGATTCCAGCTTCATAGGCTGAAGCCGGCTGTTTACGAGAATGCCCAATGGCCAAATCTAGCCTCGAGAAACCTGTAAGTATTACCCCAACTTGTAAATACATTGCCCTCTTTCTCTTTGTCCTCTCTCCTTGCTTGAGCAAGGAAAGCTTGTTGCCTAAGGCCTTACCACACTGAGTATCTCCAGAGGAGGGACATTTGCTGAGAGCCTGAGAAGTTACAGTGTTGTATTGCCAGCTGGAAGAGTCTGTTGTGCCTTCAAGAGGACTGGACCCCGAGGGTAAGATCGCCCAGTTGTCAGGGAAGGGACTTAGCCAAGTCTGCAGTTCACTCATACGCCTCAGCCTTAAGCAGCAGACTGATGAGCTGTACAACCCTGTGTGTTTCAGCTTGGAAAGCAGGACTATCGCTTAACCGCATGCCTGCATTACCCTGCCATTGCAGGAGAGAGGAATTGCCACTTCCACCACTCCATGCCCTGTGAACCTCAGGGAAACCTAGAGCACTGTTTGCGCCCTGCACTCCAAAGCTGGGACTGCTTCGATAGGGTCCTGCCCACTCCTTTGAGCCAAGCAGAGGGGAAGCCACTGCTCCATGTAGCCACACTTCTTCCCTAGGGCCATCCTCACTGGCCCTGATGGTTGTTGCCACGAGCCCTACTGGCCCTGCCATGCCAACCTTGCAGGACCGCTCCTTGCCATCTGGAGGGAGCCACTTGAGTCCTGCCAAGGGAACCTGCCTATTGGCTAGTCTGCATTCTTCCTCCTTTCACTAGTTGATGTCTTTGGTTTCTAAAGACAGCTTTCTTCATTTCTGCTGGGTATTCAGGCTCTTGCTTTTCTATTTTTTTTAATTGTTTTCGCTATAGCTTTGTGACAGTTTTAGGCTGTGCCTTTAAAGCTAGCTGCAAATTTTTGACCAGGAGAGTGAAGAAGTACAAACAAAATCCACAGTTGAGTGTAAAAAGAAAAACAATAGATCATTCTAAACAAATTTTATTCGTTAGATGTGTGCGATGTAGTTCTAACAAATCTCACATTCCACATTCATTCCGTCTTTTTCTGCTGGCATGTCTGCTTTGCTGTTAAGAGACTCTTATCAGCTAACTTTGCAGATAAACATTACTGATCTCTTAATGACGCGCTTTTGAGCTAACTAAAAAAAATCTCTCTAACATTTCTCCTTTTCTCTTTTCTTCTAATTAACCAGAGGAAAAAGGGAGGGAGAGGTTGGGGGGGAAGCGAGGTAGAGTCCTCCTGGACAAGGAGGATTCTCGTGCTGTTTTCTCTTTGTAAATATGTCCTGGAAGATGCATTAACAAGACAGCTAAATCTGTTTTGAGCCACTGCCCCTTTCTCCTCCCTCTCTGTTACAGGGTCTGGATTGAGGTGGAGGAGCCTAATAGGCAGGTGCCATTAAGGCTGCCTGGAGGGGAGTGGAAGCTGAACCTGATCCCTGAACCTCACATTTCAGAGAGGCGACTGCACGTGTCTGACGCCATGAGGGAAGGCATGTGCAGTTTACTTGCCACATAAACATTTTGAATGGAATGGTGGGATTTGAATGGCTGATGTGCTATTGGGACATTCAGTTTTTGAAAAGGGAATTTATAGGCGAAGACCTCCTATACCTTTTGCTCGTGGTTTGTTACACTCATAGCTTGCATGCTCGTTATTCTCTCATCTCTTTCCCCCATTTGTTAATGGGATTCAAGGTGGTGACAAGCACCCTACTTGATCCTATATTCAGAGCAATTAACTTCTTTTGTTTTAGCAGCATAGTGCTAAAGTTGTGTGACCGGTTTAGGCTGTGCCTTTAAGAAAGGGACACTTTCTGGACACTCTGGCTGAATATTTTGGTATATAAATGAAAACAAGAGATATGCTAATCCAATTTCATTGGTGGAACCCGGCTGTAGGTTCTGGTTTAGTCTTTCAGTCGGGGGGGGGGCAGTCAGTCAGTCGTCTTCTTCTTCTCCCTGTACTGTGAGCTGGCCTGCTTTTCTCTCTGAAGCAACAGCTTGCTACGCAGGAACGATTCTTGCTAACCAGATAAGAGAAAACTAACTTTTTGCATTCGCTTTGAGCTTTAACAAAGTTTTCCCCTTTTAATTACCTTCCTTTCTCTCTCTCTCTAACCCTTTTGGGAAAAAGGGGAGGTAGGGAGGGAGAAGGGAGGGAAAGGCCGAACCCCCCTGGCCACAGGGGGTTGGGGAAAGGTTTCCTGCATATTTCTGTATATATTGTAAATATTGTATGTTTTTGTACATATTCATTGCATTCCATATCTGCTTGTAAAATATAGCTTTCATCTGCTTCTCCGGCTGAGTTAGCTGTGGAATTCTTTTTGTGTGTGGGGGAACCTTCCTACTCCACCACAAGCTGGGCCTCCACTACAGCAGCCTGCTCTTTCATTTCCTCTAAATTTGTAGATACTGCCCTTTGGACTATAACTACGAACTCAAATACCTCTTTGTTTGGCAAAGGTTTTGGTAGTCAGCAGCTTGGTGGTTCGTGAATAAAATACGCTATGTTACCTGGTTATTTCTGAGGTTTATATCTTGTTACCGCTTGGTTAACTCCATTGTGAACTTGGCAGTGATTCATCTATGCCACCCCAGGCAGTATTGTTGTTTGGTTTTGCGTGTACAGGGAGATTCCAGTTTGTTCCTCTGTATTCCAAGTTCTGATTGTTCTAGACTGTTACTCTACTGTTTATTAGCTTTCTACCATGTGTTATCAACCTGTCATCAACTGGGCAAATGAACCTGAATGAAACTGGCTTGGGAAAGCAATTTTTTAATAATTAATAAAAAATATTAATATTTTATCATATTTATGGCCAATAAATTTATACCACAAAATACCTGTATAATCTTGCAAATACTGTACATTTGTACATATTCATTGCATTCCATTGTAGAGTGTAGTACTGCTTGTATAATACAGCTGTTTTCATTTGCTTTCCTGACTGAGTTAGGTGAGCTTTTGTTAATGCGGGTGGGTTAAACCATCACATTACAAGCTTCCAGAAGCCAGAAGGCAAGCATAAGCAGAGACCAAGGTCAAAAGTCAGTTGTGGTTTAAAGAGAAGAGGAGAATTTTAAGATAGAGTAAGTGAGGGAAAATAAAAAGGTGACGAGTCTGTAGAAGAGCAAGACAGAAGTCAAAAAATAAGGAGACTGGTGCGGGGTGGGAAGCAAGTGCAGTGTGGCCAAGAGATGAATGTGTTGCTACTCTGTATGTTAATTATACAGATTTTATGCCAGTGGGTGCTCCCCCTTGAATGAAGGGATAGGTGCTGTGAGGAAATTCTGTCCACCTCAGTTGTGTCCAAGTGGAAAACCAGAATAGAATAGAATAGAATAGAATAGAATAGAATAGAATAGAATAGAATAGAATAGAATAGAATAGACCAGGTTGGAAAAGACCTTTGAGATCATCAAGTCCTACCTATCATCCAACACCATCTAATCAACCAAATCATGGCACTAAGTGCCCCATCCAGTCTCTTCCGGAACACTTCCAGTGAGGGTGACTTGACCACCACCCTGGGCAGCCCATTCCAATGGCTAATCATTCTTCCTGTGAAGAATTTCTTCCTAACAACCAGCCTAAGCCTCCCCTGGCACAACTTGAGACTGTGTCCTCTTGTTCTGGTTCTGGTTGCCTGGGAGAAGAGACCAACCCCCACCTGGCTACAACCTCCTTTCAAGTAGTTGTAGAGAGCAATAAGGTCTCTGAGCCTCCTATTCCCCAGGCTAAGCAACCCCAGCTCCCTCAGCCTCTCCTCATAGGGCTTGTGCCCCAAACCCCTCCCCACACTATTCCTGATATAGGCCAAGATGCCATTGGACTTCTTGGCCACGTGGGCACACCACTGGCTCATGTTCAGCCCACCATCAACCAGTACCCCCAGATCCCTTTCTGCCTGGCCGTTCTCCACCTAACCCAGACTGTAGCACTTCATGGGGTTGTTACGGCCAATGTGTAGAACCCAGCACTTAGATGTGTTAAATCTCATGCTGTTGTACTGTGCCCATCTGTCCAACTTGTCAAGGTCCCTTTGCAGAGCTCTTCTATCCTCTAACAGATCAACACCTGCCCTCTAGATGCAAATGAGAATGTCAGTAATGAAAATTATGTATTTCTTCTGACCATAAATATGAAGCAATTACAAAAGAGAGGATAATGGCAGTTGAAGAAAGAGAGATGAGCTGTAAAATAAAATAATACTCATGTGAACAACGTATTTGCACACTGACAGAAAGCTAGAGCATACTACCTGCTTTTCATTCCTGTATTTATGGCAGACAAACAGGGATATCTGGTTAAATCTGCATGTTTTATGAGCTCATTCTTTCATTAAGTAAAAGTGAATAAAGCCATGTCTACTGCAAATCTTTGCCATTATATGATTTTACAGTATTGTGGAAGAAGACTTCAAGAATAATGACAGTTTTTCATTATATCTATTTTTACACAGAAGAACACAAGTTATGCTAATACACAGAGTGGCTCTAACTTTGTAGCTGCTTTATTTCTTTTTTTCATTAAAAAAAAATAATTATTTTATTTCTTTTTTTAAAGCTCTACTGTGAACCAGCTGGCTTCCTTCCCCTGAGAACTTTCTCTTGTTACTGATGCTCTTGGTGTCATAAAAAGAGCAGAGACTTGCAGCAAACTGTGGTGTTCAGCAGAGATGTGCTGGCTTGCTGAAGCTGCTTGTCAATCAGGAAGATCATTATGTGGCAATATTACAGGTAAGAGAACTGGTACCTAAAAGAGCTATGGTGAATCACACTCCTTACTGTGAAAGAAAAATTAAAAAATAAGCTCACTGTTACTGCTCAAACATACTGCTATTCTCTGGCTGCTAAAACAAGGCATAGTTGTCTTGGGATTTGCTGGCATGATTGGCTGCTTGACTCTGTAGGAGTGCTGTGAACAGCAAAGCAAGTCTTGTTGGGCTGCTTTTCCTCCTCTCTTTGTTTAGGATTTCTGTGGTGTCTGCATCAGAAAACTGTAGTGCCGTATAGTGCCTGTAAGGTTGTATCATAAATTCAAACTGAATCAATGATAAAAATGCTTGGAGAATTACGAAAGAAACTCAAACTGTCTTATAGGTGCCTGTTAATATATTGTGTGCATTCAACTCAACAAGTCATATAAACAGTTACTGAAAATCACTTATCTTCTAAACTTCATGCCAGGGAACACAAAAGGAGAAACATTCATAAAGTTTCTTGTGAGTCAAGCAGAATTGTTAAACTGGAAAGCTGTTGGTTGCCCAATGTTTCTCAAGTGTGGGGCAAGTGAATGGACTTCCCTGCTTAGCATGGAAATATGTCCTGAAACTAACTAGCTTCTTACTCCAACTAAGCAGATCACTGCCATGTAAAAGTGTTGGCACTGCTTCTCTGCCATAATGCATAGCGCTTGGAATATGACCCAGCTTACCTGTAGTCCTCCCCAGCTCTGCTGGCAGCAGATTTTCCATGGCAACATGGATCCCCCTTTTTCCAGTTGTTATGTCAATTGTGCAATTGTGCTTTGAGCTTTAACTGGAGATTAAAAGCTCAAATGGTAACAGATTGAGATTCCTCCTCCTCCTTTTCCTGGTAAGGTAAAACAAACAAAAAAAAAAATCAGGTATGAGAAAGAGAGGTAAATTCATGAAAGAAATAGTTTGGAATTGGTTTTGAAGTGAAGGAGGCAAATTTGCAACTATCTACAAAAAAAGTAAAAAAAAAAAAGGAAGGTTTCAAAAATGTAAGGAATAAGAATAAATAGGAAGATACACAATGCCAAGCCTGGATGGCCTTGTATTCCCTGGCTGTAAGCGGATTTAGTTCTTTAGAAAGCGTGGATGCAGCTTGGAAAGTAGACCCTGACTACATGGTCAGTGCAGGAAGCAGGAGCAGCAGCAGCAGATGATCTCTCTCGAGCAGGCAACACAGGGACAAAGAGAGAAGTAAAAGACGTCCACCCTTTTTATAGGCTTGCTGGACAGGAAGGAGGAGTGGAATAGACCACCTTTGACCCACGGAACCCCTCCTCCTGGGAGGGGGAAAACCAAGTCTCTCTCTACCCAGCTGGATCAAGTTTCTTTTGTCCAGCTGGAGGCCGGGTTCTTACAGCCCCCATCGAGGATGGGTGTAACCCAGCACAGCCAATACAGTGACAAAGACTAATAATGGTTAACAAAGACATTGTCTCATTTACAGAAGAATGCTAGACAGTTTGTTGTTGTTTCTTTGTTTATGTTTTGGTTTTTTTTTTCCTCTCCATCAGTGTGTGATTTGTACTAAGTACATTGATAAGAAGGAGGAAAGCATGGTGGTTCGGTCACAGATACAATCTATGTAATTAAGGGGCAACCGAGGGAAGTTTAAATGCAGAGAGAACATGAAAACCTGTGAGACTGCCATTCAACAAGAGAGCTCTCTCACTGGAACGAAGCAAGCAGAGCATGCTGAGTCAGGTGACAGAGTGCAGTAACCTCAGTGGTGGTAGCCTGGGTAAAGCGTAGTCAGCAGTCAGGTGGAATATATATATTTAAAAAAGAAAAAAAACCCACTACTTTTCACATCTCAGTCAAAATATAATGGTCTCTACCTGGCAGAAGAAGATCACATTTCTGATGCCAGCCAAGATGGAGGTGGGTACCCAGACAGGGCACCCACAGGAAGATGCAATGATTCAGGTTGCTGGCTGTAGTGAATCCCTCAGCTTCTGCTTGGTAGAGGGGAGCTGTGCGTGCTGCAAGCAGGTAGAATTTCTACTGAACCATGCAGCACAGCTTCAAAATGAGGTTGACAGATTGAAAGACAAAGTTGATAGGCTTAGGAGCATTAGGGAAGCTGAGGATGAGATTGACTGGTGTAGCCAGGTTCTGACTGCCCTGAAGAGTCAAGAACACCTATAAATAGTACTGAAGGGCAAATACCCCCTGTAGCTTTCCCCCTCCAGACTGAAGGCAGAAACCTAATGGAAAGGAGGGAGTAAAGGCAAGTCCATGGTCAAGGCAGTAAACAACCTCCTGCCTTACCCACCTCCTCCCTCCCCCTCAGAAGGGGGACTGGCAACAAGTTCCTGCCCAGCATGGCAGGAGTGTTGCTTCAGTTATTTCCTCAGCCCCCAAGTGTCTTTGCAGAACAGGTAATATGTCCTTCAAGTGCAGCCAGTCAATGAGAAAGATGAGCCATCTGTCTTGGAAGTATTCCCAAGAATAAAGAAGCCAAGGCCTAGCATACCAGCATCTTCTATCAAAAAAAGAGTAGAGTCATTGTTATAGGTGACTCCTTCTTCTGGGAACAGAAAGCCCAATATGCAGACCTGACCCACTTCAAAGGCAAGTCTGATGTTTCCCCAGGGCCTGGATTAAGGATGTGGTAAGAAGGCTTCCTACCGTGGTACAGTTTACAGATTATTACCCATTATTAACCTTCCAGATAGGTAATGACAACCTTGAAAAAGGGAATCTGAGAGCTACCAAAAGAGACTTCTGGACTTTGAGAAAACTGGTCAAAGGAGTGGGAGCACAGCAGGAAACAAGAAAACACCAACACATGCAGGACTCACTGGTAGGTTGGTGGCCACGAAGGTGACCAGGAGTGGTTGTACAACAGGAGTGAAAACTAAAGGATTGACTTCCCCTCTGAAATGCTTATATACCAATGCATGGAGCATGGGGAATAAGCAGGAAGAGTTGGAGATCTGCGTTGGGCTGCATGACTATAACATAATTGGAATCACTGAAATGTAGTGGGACAGCTCCCAAGACTGGAGTGTTGTCATGGATGGCTATGTACTGTTCAGGAAAGACAGACCAACAGGGTTGTGTTGCTCTCTATGTTTGAAAGCAACTAGAATGTGTCAAGTTCCACCTAGGGGGAGAGGCAGAACAGGTGGAAAGCTTGTGGGTGAGAATTAAGGGATATGGAAAGGGAGGTGAAACTGTTATGGGGGGTCTACTATGGACCACCAAATCAAGCAGAAGACACTAATGAGGCCTTCTACAGTCAACTGGAAGCAGCTTCTAGTACACACTCCTTGGTACTTATGGGTGACTTCAATCACCCTGATATTTGTTGGAAAGCTCAGACAGCCAGGCACATCCAGCCCAAGAGGCTCTTGCAGTGTGTTGATAATAACTTCTTGATGCAGGTAGTGGAGGAGCCAACAAGGAAAGGCACACTGCTGGACCTTGTATTAACAAATAAAGAAGGACTGGTTGGGGACATTAAAGTCAGGAAGAGCCTTAGCAACAGTGATCATGACATGGTGGAGTTTAGTATTATACAGGGTAGAAGCAGGGCAGTAAGTAGGATTACAACTCTGGAGTTCTGCAGGGCTGACTTTGTACTCCTCAGAAATATACTTGCAGGAATCCCATGAACTAAGATTCTGTAGGGTAAAGGAGCCCCAGAAAGTTGGCCAATTTTTAAGTACCACTTCCTCCAAGCTGAAGTTAGGTGTGTTCCCTTGAGTGAAAAATGGAGTAGACGTGCCAGGAGACCTGCATGGATGAGCAAGGAGCTTCTGAAGGAAATATCAAAGAAGAAAAATACCTACAGTTCATGGAAGAAGGGACTTGCCACTTGGGAGAGCTATAAAGCAAGTGCTAGGGCAATATAAGAAGGCAACAAGGAAGACCAAAGCCATCTTGGAACTAAAACTGGCGAAGGAAGTAAAAGAGAACAAGAAGGGCTTCTTCAAATGTATGAGTAGGAAATGGAAGAATAGGGAAAGTGTGGCCCCACTGCAGAATGAGGAGGCAGCCCTGATAACTGAGGATGCAGAGAAGGCAGAGTTACTGAATGCCTTATTTACTTCAGTCTACTCCTGAGACAGAACTCCCCTATGAAGTCCAGACCCTGGATGAAGGAGAGGAAGGCTAGAGGAGGGAGGACTTTCCACTAGTCAATGAAGGCTCTGTTAGGGATCAGCTACTGTGGTAGTTTTAGGCTACACCTTTAAAATTTTTCATAGATTTTGAGCAGAAAAGTAGTAAAATGTAAATAAATCACTTTTGGGTGTAAGAAGGAAAACAAAGATAATTCTAAACAATCCCATACAAGAGATATTTACCATAAGATTGGTTGTACCAAAACAATTTTCCTTCTCGCTTCTTCGCTCTGGAAAAATACTAACTTGCTTCTGTTTGACCTTGGCTGCACTGTTGTGATATTAATTTATGTGCTCCTTTCTCTTGTCCCTTCTTTTGTACAGGGGGGATAGAGGGTAACAGTCTTTGACCAGGGGGGTTCTTGTGCTGTTTATTAACTGTAAATATTTGTAAATATTGTAAAAATTGAGTATTTTGTACATATTCATTGCATTCCATTGTAGATTGTAGTTTTGCCTGTAAATACAGCTTTCATTTGCTTTCAGCTGAGCTGCTCTGGCAAATGTAATGCTGGGGGTGGAATTTTCAACCCACCACAGTTACACAAATGGAATATTCACAAGTCCATAGGGCCTGATGTGATGCACCCAAGAGTGTTGAGAGAACTGCCTGATGTTGTTGCTCTACCACTCTCCATCATTTTTGCAAAATCCTGGCAGACAGGAGAGGTGCCTGAGGACTGGAGGAAAGCCAATGTCATTCCAGTCTTCAAAAAGGGCAAGAAAGGGGTTCCAGGAAACTACAGACCAGTGAGTCGCACCTCCATCCCTGGAAAAATAATGTAGCAGCTCCTCCTGGAGGTTATCTCTAGACACGTGGAAGAAAAGAAGATGATCAGGAGCAGTCAGCATGGATTCACCAAGGGGAAATAATCTTGAGTAATCTGATAACCTTCTATGATGTCATAACTGAATGGGTAGATGCAGGAAGTCCAGCAGATGTAGACTACCTTGACCTTAGTAAGGCTATAATACAATACAATACAATACAATACAATACAATACAATACAATACACCAGGTTGGAAGAGACCTTCAAGATCATCGCGTCCAACCCATCAACCAATCCAACCCACCCAACAACTAAACCATGCAGCCAAGCACCCCATCAAGTCTTCTCCTGAACACCTCCAATGAAGGCGACTCCACCACCTCCATGGGTAGCCGATTCCAATGGCCAATCACTGTCTCCGTGTAGAACTTCTTCCTAACATCCAGCCTAAACCTGCCCTGGCACAGCCTGAGACTGTGTCCTCTTGTTCTGGTACTGGCTGCCTGGGAGAAGAGGCCAACCTCTACCTGGCTCCAACCTCCCTTCAGGTAGTTGTAGAGAGCAATAAGGTCACCCCTCAGTCTCCTCTTCTCCAGGCTAAGCAACCCCAGCTCCCTCAGCCTTTCCTCATAGGGCTTGTGTTCCATACCCCTCACCAGCTTTGTTGCCCTTCTCTGGACACGCTCCAGCAAGACAACATCCTTCCTAAACTGAGGGGCCCAGAACTGGACACAGTAAATTGACAGGCTATAGACAGTGTCTCAGATAACATCCTTGTGAGTAAGCTCAGAAGGTGTGGGATAGAACAGACAGTGAGACAGATTAGGAACTCATTACAAAATAGAGTCCAGAGTGGTGGTCAATGGTGCCAAGCCCAGCTGGAGTCCTGTAACTAATGGAGTCCCCAAGGGATCAGTGCTGGGTCTGGTCCTGTTCAACATCTTCATCACTGACATTGATGAAGGGACAGAGTGTCTGCTCAGCAAGCTTGCTGGTGATACCAAACTGGGAGGCTTGGCTGATACACCTGAAAGCTGTGCAGCCATTCAGTGAGACCTGGAGAGGTGGGCAGAGAAGAACCTAATGAGGTTCAACAAGGATAAGTGCAGAGTTCTGAGAAAGAATAATAAACTTCACCAGTACAGGTTAGGAGGCCATCTGCTGGAGAACAGCCCTGTGGAGAAGGACCTGGGAGTCCCGTTGAACCACAAGTTATCCATGGGACAGCAATATGCCCTTGTGGCCGAGAAGGCCAATGGCATCCTGGGGTGCATTAAGAGGAGTTGTGTCCAGCTGGTTGAGGGAGGTTCTCCTCCCCCTGTACTCTGCCCTGGTGAGACCTCACCTGGGATATTGCATCCAGTTTGGGGCTCCCTAGTTCAAGAGGAATAAGGGTCTGCTGGAAAGAGTCTAACAGAGAGTTACCAGGATGATTAAGGGACTGGAGCATGTGCCTGAGGAGGAGAGGTTGAGATACCTGGGGATGTTTAGTCTGGAGAATCACAGAATCACAGGTTTCCAGGGTTTGGAAGGGACCTTGAAAGATCCTCTAGTCCAACTCCCCTGCCAGAGCAGGATCACCAGCACCAGATTACACAAGAACACATTCAGAGGAGTATTGAATATCTCTACAGAGGGAGACTCCAAACCTCCCTGCACCTATGTACAGAAACAGTCCCACACTGAAATTTTCATACGTTTTTATATTTAATGAAATGATTGTTATCTGATCAAGGACCTAAAGATATTTCTTTTGTTTGTCTTTCATGCTTCTCCTGAAGAAATTACAAATGAAAAAACACAGTAGTGTTCAGCTTGGAGTCCCTGCATTTTGCATCCGAATACTACAAATTCCCTGGGAAATACTTGTAGAAGCAAATTGAACAATCAGGTAGAAAGAAAAATATTAAACCAATGAGATTGCTGATTCTAAGGGGTTAAATAATCTTCCTCCTCCCCTCCCTTTCTCTCTATCCCATTGATGAGGAGATAACAGAAAGAAGAGAAAGAATTTTAGTGGAGATACACAACAATTTACTACTCTATTGCAGGAATATCAGATTACACCAAAAGAGAGAGGGAAAAACAAATGGAAAATACCTGACCAAATCTGCACAGGTACCTGTGCAAAATTCCAACATTAAAATCAAAACTGGAAAAAGAGTAAGCACATCACCTACCTGGAACAAGGAATTTTACAAATTACATAACATCCTGCAAGCTTCACAAATCCTCGCAACGCCCACTTCTCTCATGCAGCAAACATTACTCAGAAGGGTGTGGGATATATATATATATATATATATATATATATATATATATATATATATATGTGTGATTCTGCTCAAACCATTACACTGATTTTATGGCTTCATCATGTCTATAATCCTTATGTAGAACTGTCACTGAAGCTAAATGAAATTACATATGGGACATGGCATGAAAAGTCCACCCTGTCTAGGATGGCATTCACCATAGCGGCTGTCCCAGACTCTTGGCCTTAATTTCACTTTTAGTCATGATTGAAGAGTCAGATACAGAAAATAAATGTATTTGGTTTCAGTACACGAAGGAAACATTTGATCTGTGTACTGCAGAAAGCATATGTACTGGATTAACACAGTCTGTTATGAAAATGACTCACTTATGATGGAAACCAAAACAAAACAAAAATTGTTGCCGTTAGATTCAATCACTGAACTCGTCTATTTTGGACTCCAGATAGTATTTGCAAGTATATGGCAGGAAGAAGACTAGGGAAGGTGTGGGCCCCCTCAGAAAGGAAACTGGTGAAATGGTCACAAGTGATGTGCAAAAGGCTGAGGTACTCAATCACTTCTTTACCTCAGTCTTCACTGCAAGGGCCTCCAGCCACACTCCTGGTGTCATGGAAGACGATGCCAGGGATGGGGAGGAAGAACTGCCCATCATAAGTGAAGCTCAGGTTCGTGATCACCTGAAGAACCTGAAAGTGTTCAAGCCCATGGGACCCAACGGGATACACCCACGGGTGCTGAGAGAACTGGCAGATGAGGTTGCCAAACCCCTCTCTATTATAGTCCAAAAGTCATGGCTGACTGGGGAAGTCCCCACAGACTGGAAAAGGGGAAACATTGCTCCCATTTTCAAAAAGGGTAAGAAGGAGGAACCAGGGAACTGCAGGCCAGTCAGTCTCACCTCTGTGCCCGGAAAGATCATGGAGCAGATCCTCCTGGAGGCACTAATGACTCAGAAGAATAGTGAAGAGGTGATTTGGAATAGTCAGCATGGCCTTGCCAAGGGCAAATCCTGCCTGACAAACCTGGTGGCCTTCTATGAGCAGGTGACAGCATTAATAGATGAGGGGTGAGCAACTGATGTCATTTACCTGGACTTGAGCAAAGCCTTCGACACTGTCCCGCACCACCTCCTGGTCTCCAAGCTGGTGACACATGGGTTTGATGGATGGACCACTAGATGGATAAAGAACTAGATTGATGGCCGCACCCAAAGAGTGGCTGTCAACGGGTCCATGTCCCAATGGAGGCCTGTGACATGCGGAGTCCCTCAGGGATCAGTCCTGGCACCTGTCTTGTTCAACATCTTTGTGGGTGACATGGACAGTGGCTTCGAGTGCACCCTCAGCAAGTTTGCTGTTGACACCAAGCTGTGTGGTGCAGCAGACATGCTGGAAGGAAGGGATGCCATCCAGAGGGACCTGGACAGGCTGGAGAGGTGGGCACAAGCCAACCTCAAGAGCTTCAACAAGACCAAGTGCAGGGTCCTGCATCTGGGTCGAGGCAATCCCAGGCACAAATCCAGGCTGGGCAGTGACTGGCTGGAGAGCAGCCCTGAGGAGAGAGACTTGGGGGTGCTGGTAGACTAGAAGCTCAACATGAGCTCTCAATGTGCACTTGCAGCCTGGAAAGCCAATCAGATCTTGGACTGCATCAGGAGAAGTGTGACCAGCAGGTCAAGGGAGGTGCTTCTCCCCCTCTAATCAGCTCTGGTGAGACCCCACCTGGAGTACTGCGTCCAGTTCTGGAGCCCATATTACAAGAGGGAAATGGAGGTGCTGGAGCGTGTCCAGAGAAGGGCCACGAAGATGATCAGAGGGCTGGAGCACCTCTCCTATGAGGACAGACTGAAGGAGTTGGGGCTGTTCAGTGTGGAGAAGAGAAGGCTCCGAGGTGACCTCATTGTGGCCTTCCAGTATCTGAAGGGGGCCCTACAGGAAGGCTGGGGAGGGACTTCTCAGGATCTCAGGTAGTGATAGGACTAGGGGGAACGGAATGAAGCTGGAAATGGGGAGATTCAGGCTAGATGTGAGGAAGAGGTTCTTCCCCATGAGAGTGGTGAAGCCCTGGAATGGGTTGTCCAGGGAGGTGGTTGAGGCCCCGTCCCTGGAGGTGTTTAAGCCCAGGCTGGACGAGGCTCTGGCCAGCCTGATCTAGTGTGGGGTGTCCCTGCCCATGGCAGGAGGGTTGGAACTAGATGATCCTTGTGGTCCCTTCCAACCCTGACTGATTCTATGATTCTATGATTCTATTGGAGCTTTAGCATGCATGACACAGCAGCTCTCATTGCTGGCATGATCTCATTCAGGCTACAGCAGTCCACAGTAAGTTTTCATTGACCATTGGATTTTTGCACTGGCCTGTCTAAGGGTGTCTTTTTGTTGTCCCTTCAGTTGAACAGAATAGAATAGAATAGAATAGAATAGAATAGAATAGAATAGAATAGAATAGAATAGAATAGAATAGAATAGAATAGAATAGAATAAATCAGGGTGGGAAAGACCTTTCAGATCATTGAGTCCAACCTATCATCCAACACTATCTAGTCAACTAAACCATGGCACCAAGCGCCCCATCCAGTCTCTTCCTAAACACCTCCAGTGATGGTGACTCCATCACCTCCTGGGCAGCCCATTCCAATGGCAAATCACTCTATCTGTGAAGAACTTCTTCCTAGAATCCAGTCTAAACATCCCCTGGCACAGCTTGAGACTGTGTCCTCTTGTTGTGGTGCTGGTTGCCTGGGAGAAGAGACCAACCCCACCTGGCTACAACCTCCTTTCAGGTCGTTGTAGAGAGCAATAAGGTCACCCCTGAGTCTCCTCTTCTCCAGGCTAAGCAACCCCAGCTCCCTCAGCCTCTCCTCATAGGGCTTGTGTTCTAAACCCCTCACGATCTTAGTTGTCCTTCTCTGGACATGTTCCAGCAACTCAACAACTTTCCTAAACTGAGGGGCCTAGAACTGGACACAGGACTCAAGGTGTGGTCTAAGTAGTGCTGAATACAGGGGCAGAATGACCTCCCTGCTCCTGCTGGCCACACTGTTCCTGATGCAGGCCAGGATGCCATTGGACTTCTTGGCCATCCAGGCACACTGCAGGCTCATGTTCAGCCTACTATCAACCAGTACCCTCAGGTCCCTTTCTGCCTGGCCACTCTCCAGCCACTCTGACCCCAGCCTGTAGCACTGCATGGGGTTGCTGTGGCCAATGCGCAGAACCCTGCACTGGGATGTGTTAAATCTCATGCTGCTGGATTCTGCCCATCTGTCCAGCCTGTCAAGGTCCCTCTGCAAAGCCTCTCTACCCTCCAACAGCTCAACACCTGCCCCCAGCTTGATGTCATATGCAAACTTACTAATGATGGACTCAATACCCTCATCCAGAACATCAGAAAAGATGTTTAACAGGATGGAGCCCAGCACTGATCCCTGGAGGACTCCACTAGTGACTGGCTGCCAGCTGGATGTGGCACCATTCACCACCACTCTCTGGCCTGGCCCTCCAGCCAGTTCCTAACCCAGCACAGAGTGCTCCTGTCTAAGCCATGGGCTGATAGCTTGGCCAGGAGTTTGCTGTGGGGAATGGTATCAAAGGCCTTGCTGAGGTCCAGGTAGACTACATCCACAGCCTGCCCCACATCCACCAGGTGGCTCACCTGATCATAGAAGGAGATCAGGTTGGTCAGGCAGGACCTGCCCTTCCTGAATCCATGCTGGCTGGGCCTGATCCTTTGGCCATCCTTTAAATGCTGTGTGATCGCACTCAAGGTGACCTGTTCCATAATCTTGCCTGGCACTGAGGTCAGGCTGACAGGCCTGGAATTCCCTGGCTCATCCAGCCAGCCTTTCTTGTGCATGGACATCACATTGGCCAGCTTCCAGTCTTCTGGACCTCTCCAGTGAGCCAGGCCTGTTGACAAATGATGGAGAGTGGCTTGGCCAGCTCATTTGCCAGCTCTCTCAGCACCCTAGGATGGATCTCATCCGGTCCCATGGACTCGTGGGGATCCAAGCAGCTATGGAGGTCCCTAATTACTTCCTCTTGGATCACAGGGGAACTATACTGCTCCCTGCCTCCATCTGCCTGCTCAGGAGGCCAGTTGTCCGGAAGACTATATATCCTGCTATTAATATTTGAGGCAAAGGAGGTGTTATGTACCTCTGCTTTTTCCTCATCTTTTGTTACTATGTTCCCTTCCATGTCCACTAAGGAGTGGAGGTTCTTCGTGCCCCTCCTCTTGCTATTAATGTATTTGTAGAAGGACCTTTTGTTGTCCTTCACAGCATTGGCCAGTCTAAGCTCTAAATGGTCTTTTGCCTTTCTTGATTCTTTTCCTACAAGCTTTATAATCTGTGTGTTTGACATTCTAGGCCAGCTGATCCACACTGTCCAACAAACCCTGTTGTTCTTCATAGTTAGAGAAAAGGCCCTTCTAATCCTGATCAGAAAGTAAGAATGCTTTGAAGGTCCCTTCAAGAAGATCAGAAGCACTATCAATTAATCTACTCTTATTGGGAGATTTTCCACTGGAAGCTGGGGCAGTGTTCCTCTGGGAAGAGAGTCCTTGTAATTCACAGAATCATGCAGCTAGGAGTGAAGTGGATTTTCTGTTCCTCTGTCTCATGTCTTTCCCATGGTCATGTAAGTAAAATCAGACAGTACGTCATAGTGTGTATCTACTGTGTGGTGGGTTAACACCCTTTTCTGAAAACAAAAGCACAAAGAAGGGTGGACGGCTTGCAGGTACTTTTCACTCCCTGCAGGGAGTTTCTCCCCTGAGAAGCTGAGTCTGTTCCACTCCCCCTCCCAGCCCAGCTAGGGTATAAGAAGCAGGACATTGTAGCTGTTGGCCCTTCTTTTCTGGCTTCTGCCTCTGCTGCATGCGAGCTACTGCAGCTGCCCTCCTGCTCCTCCGCCACGTGGTCGGACCTGATCCTTCTCCCTGCTGCCTCCGCGCCTCCTCAGAGAAAGGCTGGTTTTGTATTATTCTCTTGTTTTTGTCCCTCTCCCATCCATCCTTGTTCCTTGCCCTTGTGAAGCTTTTCCTGTTATTGTTTTATATATATATTGTTTAAAGACAACTCTTTACCTCTCTACTTCCAAGCCCACTCCAAATTATTGTTTGGTGGATTTTCTCCTTCCCTTTTCCCCCTCTCTGTCGGGAGGGAGGAGGGGGAGTGGGGGACAGATTCTCAGCCTTGCCCCCAACTGAGCTCTTAACTTCCAGTTAAGGCTCAAACCACCACATAATGGATTCTCTGTCTTGGACAGGGAAGTGCTAGCTCCTAACAACTGAAAACAGGACATGTTCTCTTGGAGTTGGTGGGCTTCCTGGAAGAGTTCTTCCACAGCTGAAGCACAGGCCAGTACATGAAAAAGACACTTTCCTCATATTGCTGGAGCATGCTAATCATTTCATCCACTGTTTGTCCTTGGCCATAAAAGATGGCCAAAGATCTTATTGCCAATGAGCTAGCATAGAATCATAGAATCATCGAATTATCAGGGTTGGAAGGGACCTCAACAATCATCTAGTCCCAGGCCACCTGCCATGGGCCGGGATACCTCACACTAGATCAGGTTGTTCAGAGCCACATCCAGCCTGGCCTTAAAAACCTCCAGTGATGTGGCTTCTACTACCTCCCCTGGGCAACCTGTTCCAGTGTCTCACAACTCTCATGGTGAAGAACTTCTTCCTAACATCCAGCGATGGTGGTGTAGTTTGCAGAAACCTTCTTTATGCAGCTGGTGTACATGAAACTTCATCTGGGTCTGTAGGCTGAGGATGGTCATTCAGGACCCAACACATCACGATGATTTGTGTCTGTCAGGAAATTCCAGGCTGACAACAGACTTTCCCCAGACACTTCAGCAGCTTGTCAGCATTTTGTACTTCTTCATGGGTGAAGTTCCCAGAAGTTGGAGGTGACCACTGTCTAGGCACTTGCCCATACTCCCCCACATGCCCTGCCACTCATAATTAGCCAGCCTTGGGGCAAATCTCCCAGTGGTATTCTCAGGACTGATTTGTATTACTCTGGGAAAGATCAGGCGCACATTTCGGAGGCATAATACTAAAAGTAGGCTGCTGGTGGTGTCCCAAAGATATTAAAAACTCTCAAAAGCTGAAAAAGTGTTCTCCAACTCTCAAAAGCTGAAAAAGTGTCCTGCACTGTTCCAATCATCAGCTGGGTGATATTCCTGGTAAATGGTGACACTGCATAGGAATACTAGATTAACTGAGCAACCAGTGGCATAATCACAGCATAACATGTCAGTAACCAGCACAGTAACACCACAGATTTAAGTCATTTCCCTAAGGTTGCAAACAGCACCATGGATGGCTCATGGGCTACAGATGCATAAGGTCTTATGTAATGTGACCAGGAAAGCAGACACTGTAAATGTCTTATCACGGTGAACATACAAATAAGGTAAACAAGTTTAATTTAGCAAAATTAAATTCTTTCATTATCTCAACTCATGTTGGCTGCAAAAAAATAGGCTGTCCTGGTTTAACACAGTTTGATATAAACAAGACTCACCAAAACAAACAAAAAACTGTTATGGTTAGACAGAATCTCTGAACCACTACTGCCACCCTCCCACCCCCTTCCTTCCTTTTCACGGTGGGGGGGACAAAGGGAAGGAAGATATGGGGTTCAGGTAAGACAAAACCCTCATGAGTTGAGATAAGGGAAAAAAACCCCACAAAACAAAACAACAACAGATTTAATGAAAAATACCAGTGTATGTAGCAGGCAAGGGAACAGACAAAATACAACCCACATTCCACAAGCAAACAAAGGAAAAAAGGAAGCACACCAGTCTGGGAGAAGGGAAAAAGCAACAAAACCCCACAAACAGGAAACTCTACAAGCTATAGAATGAACTACAAATCCCATAAATCCCTTTCACCCGCAGACAGACCTTTGCTTTTGCAGTAAGCATTATGTCAGCATGGTATTGAATAACTCATCAACACCACAGGCCCCTGCCACCCCTTCCCATTCCTGGGAAGTACCAGTCCCTACTTCCACTCTGATAGTGTGGGATAGAGTGTGTAGTCATGTCCGCTGTTGCTCCTCATGAGAGCAGCCAGCTAAACCAATGCAGCACATTAGTAGAAGAAAAAAAAGTAACCTATAAAAAAATGTCATCGGTTTGGAAAGAGGCAATAGCAGATGGCATTAGAAGGGGAAGTGGAAAACCCTGCTGTAGCTGAATCCTAAATTCCAGTCACAACCAAAGGAATGTTGTGTAGCAAATCAGAAAGCAAGCCCATTTTTTCTAATGTGGAAGGATGTTACAGTAAGAAAGGAACTGTGAAAATTCCCAAATCCACTGAAACAGAAAACTCAATGTGAAGAGCAGAGCCTACAGTAAGGCATGTGGTAACTGACATAGCATGTGAGTATGATCTGCAAATGCAATTAAATATGATGTGAAATGGGCATAAGTAGTAATAATAAGGAATAATAAAAAGGCATAATCAGCTGTAGTAAACAGGAGGGGCCATGGGATGTCCCTGTTGTTCTGCTTCAATGAAGCAGACATTCTGTCTCACAAACTCAGTTCAGAAACTTCAGGATATGGTTTACAGGTTGTTCAGAGTTCTGCAGCAAATCACTTATTTTATGAGCTAACAGAAATGAGAACTGCACTGCAAGCTGCCTGAATGACTGCTATAGGATTTCCCGTGTTGGTCTGTGAGGTGATAGGATTCTGGACTCCCATTTGACTGCAATGAATCTAGCATATTAAAAACATAATAGCAAGATTGAAATATCATTAAAACAAAGGGTTGTCAATTTGCTAAGCAAAAATAATTTGATAATGAAAAATATTTGATAAAAGGATCTCAACTGTTTAACTTATTTGAAATTGTTTTGGTTCTCAAGAGTTTCAATGAGTAAGTTATTTATAAGAAAAAAAAAAAAAAAAGATATTTGGGAAACCTCCCCACATCAGGAGCAATCTTCTAATGTGTTTCAACTGCTGTAAAAATTAGAGAAACATTGGAGACAGAATCAGAAATTTAGGTACTGTGCAGTTAAACTATATTTTCTGCTAAAAGTAGCAGTGAATAATGGTTGATTTTGCCTTGGTATTGTGAATTAGAACATAGCTTTGATACTGTGATGTATACTGCTCCAACTGAGGGAAGGGCAGCCCTGGTTACCTTCATTTCTGCTGGGGGAAAAAAAAAGTCAACAGGAAAGAGTAAAGACCAAGTTTGATTTATCTAGACTGTGTCAGAAATTGGGTCTTCAGTTTGTAATCCTATGGCACAGCTTAGAGTTACAATTTCACTGATTTCTTTTTCTCCTATTCTGAGTGCTGTGCATCAGTCTCTGTTTCTGTGTATGGGAAGCACCAGGGCTGTTTCAAACAGGAATTTGCTATAAGCCCTTGGGACTTGTTTCAGAGAGACTTTCCTCCTGTGCAAGATGAGAACAACTGGAAGATGTAGTTGGGCCTTTGGGATGTTCTCTAGGTATTGTTTTGGTCTGTCCTTCTCCCACACCTACTTTTGATCCGCAGGGTGCACTGAAATGCAACAAGTACAAACAGGCATGTAAGGAACTGCAAAAGATATTAGAAAGAGGAAAATTCCCATAATGTCTGTGTGAAGTTGGCATAAGGTGGGTTGCATTTTATTTTATGTATGTCCACTGTATTTTTAATCAAATGTGAATAGTCCAAAACTTAAGATAGGTGTCTGACCTATTACAGTAAAATAAAATAAGTAATTGTTTTGAAAAGCTTCCATCTATTGCAAATTATTTCCTGGATTCTGGAATGCCCTTCTTTCTCTTTACTGCTTTAAATAAAATAATTTAATTTCTAAGACAATACTTTAATTTCTAGTTTATTTTCTAAGAAAATACTTTTATTTCACATTTGGATGGGGACAGAACAAAGTGATTGGCCTTGGTTGTCAATTCGTTCTCGTTATAGAGAGGAAACCATGCTTGTACCTTGTAAAAGGTGCAGACAGGACTTTAACAAGTCATGCAGATGATATGCTTGATGCGTGCAACTGTCAGCCAGGCGTCGATAAGAAATGATGTAGCTATTTTTGATCAACACAGAATAACAGAAACGACAGCCATAAAACAATTAAAAGCTTGTGGTTGGCAATTTATTTAAAGCAACTACAAATGTCAGTTCTGTAAGAGAAAAACCCATGAGGAATATTTTTGCAGCATTTCTGTTACTCTCAGATCCATGACTTTCTTTTTAAAGAGTGTTGGGGGATTTGAATACCCCAATACTATTGAAATTGAAGAGGTATTATAAGTCTAAGCGTCTGTTTGAAAATCACATGCCTCTATAACAAGTACCAAAACCCCAAAGGAAATTATTAGTGAGATAAAGCTCACCTGTTTTGAGAGTGGTTGCTAAAAGAGTTTGTAGGAGGAGGTGATATAAAATCAGTCTCTTTTCTATTTGACTAGTTACTTCTGTAAGAAATGTCAGCTTTGAAGTAAGTGGAAGTTCTTCTTCTGTAGCTCCTACCAATAATATTAAAATAGGAAATGGGTTTATTAGAGTGACCAGAATTTCAGCTCTGTGCTGTGTGAATAATTGCTGACAGTGTCAGCCCCAAAAGGACCTAATTTTTTAGACAGTGACTTTGTGTAGCTCCTAGAAAGAGCTGAAAGATACAATACAATACAATACAATACAATACAATACAATACAATACAATACAATACACCAGGTTGAAAGAGACCTTCAAGATCATCACGTCCAACCCATCAACCAATCCAACCCACCTAAACAAATAAGCAATGCAACCAAGCACCCCATCAAGCCTCTTCCTGAACACCTCCAATGAAGGTGACTCCACCACCTCCACGGGCAGCCCATTCCAATGGGCAATCACTCTCTCTGTATAGAACTTCTTCCTAACATCCAGCCTAAACATGCCCTGGTGCAGCCTGAGACTGTGTCCTCTTGTTCTGGTTCTGGTTGCCTGGGAGAAGAGACCAACCTCTGCCTGGCTCCAACCTCCCTTCAGGTAGTTGTAGAGAGCAATAAGGTCACCCCTCAGTCTCCTCTTCTCCAGGCTAAGCAACCCCAGCTCCCTCAGCCTCTCCTCATAGGGCTTGTGTTCCAAACCCCTCACCAACTTTGTTGCCCTTCTCTGGACACGCTCCAGCAAGACAACATCCTTCCTAAACTGAGGGGCCCAGAACTGGACACAGGACTCGAGGTGCGGCCTAACCAGTGCAGTGTACAGGGGCAGAATGACCTCCCTGCTCCTGCTGGCCACACTGTTCCTGATGCAGGCCAGGATGCCACTGGCCTTCTTGGCCGCCTGGGCACACTGCAGGCTCATGTTCAGCCTACAATCAGCCAGCACCCCCAGGCCCTTCTCTGCCTGGCCGCTCTCCAGCCACTCTGACCCCAGCCTGTAGCACTGCATGGGGTTGCTGTGGCCAATGCGCAGAACCCTGCACTGGGATGTGTTCAATCTCATGTTGTTGGATTCTGCCCATCGGTCCAGCCTGTCAAGGTGCCTCTGCAAAGCCTCTCTACCTTCCAGCAGATCAACTCCTGCCCCCATCTTGGTGTCGACCGCAAATTTAATGATGATGGACTCAATGCCCTCATCCAGATCATCAGTAAAGATGTTAAAGAGCATGGGGCCCAGCACTGATCCTTGGGGGACACCACTAGTGACTCGCTGCCAGCTGGATGTGGCACCATTCACCACCAC
Organism: Picus viridis; assembly: GCA_033816785.1. Lineage (NCBI taxonomy): Eukaryota > Metazoa > Chordata > Aves > Piciformes > Picidae > Picus > Picus viridis. The sequence continues at coordinate 57,660,429 of CM066606.1, forward strand.
TCTCTGGGCTCGGCCCTCCAGCCACTTCCTAACCCAACGCAGTGTGCTCCTGTCCAAGCCATGGGCTGATAGCTTGGCCAGGAGTTTGGTGTGGGGGATGGTGTCAAAGGCCTTGCTGAGGTCCAGGTAGACCACATCCACAGGCCTCCCCACATCCACCAGGCGGTTCACCTGATCATAGAAGGAGATCAGGCTGGTCAGGCAGGACCTGCCTTTCCTAAATCCTTGCTGGCTAGGCCTGAGCCCCTGGCCATCCTGTAAGTGCTGTGTGATCACACTCAAGATGACCTGTTCCATAATCTTGCCTGGCACTGAGGTCGGGCTGACAGGCCTATAATTCCGTGGCTCTTCCAACCAGCCCTTCTTGTGGATGGGCACCACGCTGGCCAGCTTCCAGTCTTCTGGACCTCTCCAGTGAGCCAGGACTGCTGAAAAATGATGGAGAGTGGCTTGGACAGCTCATCTTCCAAGCTCTCTCAGCACCCTAGGATGGTTCCCATCTGGTCCCATGACCCTGTGGGGGTCCAAGCAGCTGAGAAGATCTCTAACTTCCTCCTGGAGCAGTGGGAAACTATGCAGCTCTCTGGCTCCTTCTGCCAGCTCTGCAGGCCAGCTGTCTGGAAGATGTTCTGCCCTGCTAGTATAAATTGAGGCAAAGAAGGTGTTAAGTACCTCTGCCTTTTCCTCATCCTTTGTTACAACGTTCCCCTCCGTGTCAACCAAGGAGCGGAGGTTGTCCTTGCCCTTCTTCTTGCTATTGATGTATTTATAGAAGGACTTTTTGTTGTCCTTCACAGCAGAGGCCAAAGTTCTAAATGTGCTTTTGCCTCCCTAATTTTCTCCCTGCATGTCCTAGCAACATCCCTAAACACTCCATAGGTTGCTTCCCCTTTCTTCCAAAGATGATACACCCTCTTTTTTTCCCTTAGTTCTATTAGAAGTTCATTACCCATCCAGGCTGGCCGTCTGCCCCGGCGGCTCATCTTCCGGCACACTGGCACAGCCTGTTCCTGCATCTTCAAGAGTTCTTCTTTGAAGTAGGTCCAGCTCTCCTGGACCCCTTTATTTTTAAGGGCTGTATCCCAAGGAACCTTCTGAGTTAGTTCCTTGAGTAACCTGAAGTCTGCCCTCCTGAAGTCCAAAGTGGAGGTCTTCTTGCTCCCCCTCTTGGCTTGGCTGAATACTGAAAACTCAATTATCTCGTGGTCATTGGTGCCTAAACACCCTCCGCCCACCACATCACCCACCAGCCCTTCCCTATTGGTGAAGAAGAGGTCAAGCAAAGCCTCACCCCTGGTAGGCTCGCGCAGCACCTGGATAAGAAGCTGTCCTCCATGCACTCTAAGAACCTCCTAGACTGCCTCCTCTCTGCTGTGTTAAGATCCTAGCAGATATCAGGCAGGTTGGAGTTACCCATGAGAACGAGGTCAGGTGATCTTGAGACAGCCTTAAGCTGCCTATAGAATGCTTCATCAACATCTTCCTGCTGGTTGGGTGGTCTATAACAGACTCCAACCAGGATTTCTGCCCTGCTGACCTTCCCTCTAATTCTCACCCACAAGCACTCAACCCGATCATCCCTGATCATCTCAACAGCATCTAGTGCCTCCCTGATGTACAGGGCCACCCCTCCACCCCTTCTTACTTGCCTGTCTCTCCTGAAGAGCCTGTAGCCATCAATTGCAGCGCTCCAGTCATGTGCGTTGTCCCACCACGTCTCATAACTTTCCTGCTGCAACAAGGCTTCTAGCTCCTCTTGTTTTTTACCCATGCTTCGTGCATTAGTGTACATGCACTGCAGCTGGGCTTCTGGTTTCACCTCTAGTTCTAGCTTATCACCCCCAGACTCCTGCCTCAGGGGACTGGTTTCAGCCCCTTCCCCCTTCAAAGCTAGTTTAAAGCCATACCAATGAGACCTGCCAATTCCCTTCCCAGAATCTTTTACCTTTGGGGGACAGGCCATTCTCATATACTGTGACCTTTCCCCTCCTCTGGGACAGATGTACTCCATCTCTTACCAGCTGACCTGGTGCAGTAGAAAGTTCTCCAAGATCGAAAGACCCAAAATTCTTTCGACTGCACCAGCCTCTAAGCTACTTGTTGAGTACAGCTGCCGACCTGTTCCTTATCGTATTCCCTCCTGCAACTAACGGTATCAATGTAAAAATTATTTGTGCACCTGACCCCTCAACCAGATCTCCCAGGGCCCTGAGGTCATTTTTGATAGCCCTGGGAGGCCTGGTACCAACATCATCATTCCCTAACTGCATAACCAATAAGGGAGAGTAGTCAGAGGGCTGTACCAGACTGGGCAGCCTTCTGGTAACATCTCTAACTTGGGCTCCTGCAAGGCTAATAACTTCCCAGTGAGATGGGTCTGGCTGACATATGGGACCTTCTGTTCCCCTCAGGAGGGAATCACCAATAACAATTACCCTCCTCCTTTTTTGAGGGAGCAAGTCCTGATGCCAGAGGAAGGTTGTTTAACCTTAGGCTGCTTTGGCTTAGGCTGTTTAACCTTAGGCTGTTTGCCTTATGCTGTTTAACCTTAGGCTGTTTAGCCTCAGGGAAAACCCCAGTTGGTGTGTCCTCTGGCATCAGTATCACCTCACCCTCAATCTCCAGTGCCCCATACCTGTTTTCCAAGGGCAGCGAGGAAGGTGGGGGGAGGCAAGGAGGTTTTAATTTGTGTCTTTTGAGAGGAACCTGCGTCCATTCCCCTCTGCTTTTTGGATAACCAGCCTCTGCTGGGGAGCCTGTGGAGCCTGCTTACTCGGGTTCATCTCTTTCCTCCTATGGCTCGTCTCTTTTCTACATTCCCATACGTCTCTAAGACTAGCAACCTCATCCTTTATTCTGGCCACCAGGTTGAGCAGATAGCTGATCTGCTCACACCTAATACAAGAGATGCTTCTACTACTCTGCATCTCAAGAGCCACGCTCCAGCACTCAGTACAGCCAGATATCTGGACAGCTATCTGTTTGTGTTCTGCCTCAGTCTGGGTCGAGACTGATTTTTTTAAGGAGATTTTGCTGCGTGTTACAACCATGCTGCCCCTGGCCGCAGCACCCACTGCACAAAAAATTTAGAAAAATTGCGGCAGCGTGTGAGAGCACCAGAGCAGGCAGCTGCTGCCGAGTGGAAGCTTCGCGAGTCGCGCTGTCCCTGTTTAAATTCCGCCGCCGAAGGCGCTGGGCTCACGAGCCACGGGCACGTGAAAACAGGGCCGCTCCGAGCGTCGCAGTGTGTGCAGGAAGCACCGCAGCCCCAGCAGATCCCGCAGCCTGAAGAGGAGAAACCGTGGAAGCCCCCAAGCGCTCGCTAGTCTCGGCGCTGTTCCAAGGGCTGCTGCCGAGAGATATTCCAAAATCTCTGATCTTTTGATTATAAAAATGTCTCTGTATAGTCTGCGTGCTTTGTTATTAATGACAGTAAGTTAAAAAAAAAAAACCCAAACAAAAAACCCACAAAACCAAACAAACCATAGTTTGTAAATATAGCAGTGTATTGCTAAGATGGTTAGATTATTGAAGCCATCCACTGCATGGTTGTGATAGAGAAATAGTAGGTGGATTATATTTTCCTTGTGAGCCATTCATTGGTGTTTCAGAAACATGTAAAGAAAGGGTGGGATTGTCATGTATAAAGTCATTCCAGTGACTTTGCCAGACCAACTCAGTTAAAAGCAAACAAAGGTGTATTTACAAGCAAAAACTACACTCTACAATTGGATGCAATGAGTATGTACAAAATACACAGTATTTACAATATTATACAGATATTTACAATTAGCAAACAACAGGAAAACCCCCTGGTCAGAGACCAGGGAAGCCGTTCTCCTGCCCCTCCTGCCCCTGTCACATGAGAGAGAGAGATAAAGAGGGAGAAAGCAGTGGGTTAGATGTAACTAAACAACTCAGCCAAGGCCAGCTGACAAGCAGGTTAATCTCTCCTGAGTGAAGCAAACAACACAGATCAGAAAAGAAAAAAAAATTCTTTTGGTACAACTCATCTTATACTAGATATATAGAATAGAATAGAATAGAATAGAAGTTAACCAGGTTGGAAGAGACCTCTGAGATCATCGAGTCCAACCTATCATCAAATTCATTTATCCAATGAATTTGTTTAGAATAATCTTTTGTTTTCCTTTTTACACCCAATAGTCATTTATTTAGATTTTTCTACTTTGCTGCTCAAAAATCTGTAACTAAATTTTAAAGACATAGCCTAAAACCACCTACCATTGGCATTCTGAGCAGAATGCTAAGTCTAAGACACTATGTACATTGAAGAGTAACTCAGATGCATGCAGGACCTGCCTAAGATTAAACTGTTATTGTGTGACCTTACACTGTGTTCTTCTATCTTTTCCACATACTTTCTGCTAGAAAAGGTCTTATGCTCAGATTTATTCTGTTAGCAACCAGACAAATGTGATGCTTCTTCAATAATCTCTGTAGACAGGCATTGCACAGCACATAAAAGGTATCATAGAATCATAGAATCATAGAATCAGTCAGGGTTGGAAGGGACCACAAGGATCATCTAGTTCCAACCCCCTGCCATGGGCAGGGACACCCTACACTAGATCAGGCTGGCCAGAGCCTCGTCCAGCCTGGTCTTAAACACCTCCAGGGATGTGGCCTCAACCACCTCCCTGGATAACCCATTCCAGGGCTTCACCACTCTCATGGTAAAGAACTTCTTCCTCACATCTAGCCTGAATCTCCCCATTTCCAGCTTCATTCCGTTCCCCCTAGTCCTATCACTACCTGATACCCTGAGAAGTCCCTCCCCAGCCTTCCTGTAGGCCCCCTTCAGATACTGGAAGGCCACAATGAGGTCACCTCGGAGCTTTCTCTTCTCCAGACTGAACAGCCCCAACTCCTTCAGTCTGTCCTCATAGGAGAGGTGCTCCAGCCCTCTGATCATCCTCGTGGCCCTTCTCTGGACACACTCCAGCACGTCCACATCCCTCCTGTAATAGGGGCTCCAGAACTGGACGCAGTACTCCAGGTGGGGTCTCACCAGAGCTGATTAGAGGGGGAGAAGCACCTCCATTGACCTGCTGGTCACACTTCTCCTGATGCAGCCCAGGATCTGATTGGCTTTCCGGGCTGCAAGTGCACATTGAGAGCTCATGTTGAGCTTCTGGTCCACCAGCACCCCCAAGTCTCTCTCCTCAGGGCTGCTCTCCAGCCAGTCACTGCCCAGCCTGGATTTGTGCCTGGGATTGCCTCGACCCAGATGCAGGACACTGCACTTGGTCTTGTTGAAGCTCTTGAGGTTGGCTTGTGCCCACCTCTCCAGCCTGTCCAGGTCCCTCTGGATGGCATCCCTTCCCTCCACCAAGTCTGCTGCACCACACAGCTTCGTGTCATCATCAAACTTGCTGAGGGTGCACTCGAAGCCACTGTCCATGTCACCCACAAAATGTTGAACACGACAGGTGCCAGGACTGATCCCTGAGGGACTCCGCTTGTCACTGGCCTCCACTGGGACATGGACCCATTGACAGCCACTCTTTGGGTGCAGCCATCAATCTAGTTCTTTATCCATCTAGTGGCCCATCCATCAAACCCATGTGTCGCCAGCTTGGAGACCAGGAGGTGGTGCAGGACAGTGTCGAAGGCTTTGCTCAAGTCCAGGTAAATGACATCAGTTGCTCGCCCCTCATCTATTAATGCTGTCACCTGCTCATAGAAGGCCACCAGGTGTGTCAGGCAGGATTTGCCCTTGGCAAAGCCATGCTGACTATTCCCAATCACCTCTTCACTGTTCTTCTGAGTCAGTAGTGCCTCCAGGAGGATCTGCTCCATGATCTTTCCGGGCACAGAGGTGAGACTGACTGGCATGTAGTTCCCCGGTTCCTCCTTCTTACCCTTTTTGAAAATGGGAATAATGTTTCCCCTTTTCCAGTCTGTGGGGACTTCCCCAGTCTGCCAGGACTTCTGGAATATAATACAGAGGGTTTTGGCAACCTCATCTGCCAGTTCTCTCAGCACCCGTGGGTGTATGCCGTCGGGTCCCATGGACTTGAACACTTTCAGGTTCTTCAGGTGATCACGAACCTGAGCTTCACTTACGATGGGCAGTTCTTCCTCCCCGTCCCTGGCGTCGTCTTCCATGACACCAGGAGTGTGGCTGGAGGCCCTTGCAGTGAAGACTGAGGTAAAGAAGTGATTGAGTACCTCAGCCTTTTCCACATCACTTGTGATTAATTCACCACTTTCCTTTCTGAGGGGGCCCACACCTTCCCTAGTCTTCTTCTTGCCATTAACATCCCTATAGAAATTCTTAGTGTTCCCTTTAACCCCCTGGCTAGATTCAGTATTTCTGACTATGTCATGAGTCCCCTTGTAATGCCACCCAATCAGCCAAGCAGTTTTTGATGTAGTTTCTCTTCACCTTGTAGCCTCTGTATTGTTGGTCATGTAAACTAAACAACTCTTAAATCCAGCCGATTACAGGAATTTAAAATGTTTCTAACACTTGATGTGGATTTTATGGAACCAAAGTTAATTCCCTGTACATAAAATCATGAACATTAACAGAGCTTTGGAAAAATTGTAAAAACCTTTCAAGAGCCCTGGATACTGTAATGGCTTGAGCTTAGTCACACGTATATCCTACACCAGTTTGAGCAACACTTGCTGCATGACGTAAGTGGGCCTTGTCAGGATTTGTGAGGCTTGTAGGGTATTATGCAGTTTGTAAAGTTCCTTGTTCTGGTGTGGGGGCTGGGCTATCTCTTTCCAGTTTTGATTTTCCCATGGGGACTTGACACAGGTACCTGTATGATTTTGGCTGGCTATTTTCCTTTTATTTTCCCCACAGTCTCCTTTGGTGTGATCTGATAATTCTGCAATTGAGTAGTAATTCACTGTATATCTCGGCTAAATGTCTCTACCTCCCTTCTGTTGTTTTCCCTTCAGTGAGGGCAGAGAGTGAAAGGGGGTGGGGAGGAAGGTGTAGTCTTGCCATTGTCCACGCTCTGGAAGGAACCACATGCCTCGCTTGGAAGCTGAACTGTGTTCCAGTTTACCCAGACAAGACAGCAAAGACCCCTCGCTATTCTCAGCGTTGTAAAGCCCAGAGCACAGATACTTGTCTTGCCAGGCTGAGAGGCGAAACCCCAGAGGAGCCGAGTCCCCGGGACAGTTTCGTTTGATTGGAGCAAGGAGCGAGCGCTGCTGCAAAAGGACCACAGCCGAGAAACCTCTCTACAAAGCTTTTGGCTACAAATCCTTTGGGAGCAAATCCTGTCTCAGCAATAAGCTGCAGACCCCAACAGAAAGGGAAACTCTGCTCCTGCAGCTTCCACGTGCATCTATTGCAGGTCTGTTGCCCTGGGGAGTTCTGGGGGCCCCCCAAACACACACGTTGTGGGCAACCGCCAGCTGCATTGCCGAGGTTTCTTTTCTTTTTTTACCAACCTGATCTCCTTCTATGATCAGGTGACCCGCCTGGTGGATGTGGGGAGGCCTGTGGATGTGGTCTACCTGGACCTCAGCAAGGCCTTTGACACAGTCCCCCACAGCAAACTCCTGGCCAAGCTGGCAGCCCATGGCTTGGACAGGAGCACACTGCGTTGGGTTAGGAAGTGGCTGGAGGGCCGAGCCCAGAGAGTGGTGGTGAATGGTGCCACACCCAGCTGGCGGCCTGTCACTAGTGGTGTCCCCCAAGGATCAGTGCTGGGCCCCATGCTTTTCAACATCTTTACTGATGATCTGGATGAGGGCATTGAGTCCATCATCAGTAAATTTGCAGATGACACCAAGCTGAGGGCAGGAGTTGATCTGCTGGAGGGCAGAGAGGCTTTGCAGAGGGACCTCGACAGGCTGGACAGATGGGCAGAGTCCAATGGCATGAGATTTAACACATCCAAGTGCCGGGTTCTGCACATTGGCCACAACAACCCCAGGCAGCGCTACAGGCTGGGGTCAGAGTGGCTGGAGAGTGGCCAGGCAGAGAGGGACCTGGGGGTGCTGGTTGATGGGAAGCTGAACATGAGCCAGCAGTGTGCCCAGGCAGCCAAGAGGGCCAACCGCATCCTGGCCTGCATTAGGAATAGTATGGCCAGCAGGAGCAGGGAGGTCATTGTGCCCCTGTACTCTGCTTTGGTTAGGCCGCACCTTGAGTCCTGTGTCCAGTTCTGGGCCCCTCAGTTTAAGAAGGACATTGAGACACTTGAACGTGTCCAGAGAAGGGCAACAAGGCTGGTGAGAGGCCTTGAGCACAAGCCCTATGAGGAGAGGCTGAGGGAGCTGGGGCTGTTTAGCCTGGAGAAGAGGAGGCTCAGGGGCGACCTCATTGCTCTCTACAACTACCTGAAGGGTGGTTGTAGCCAGGAAGGGGTTGGCCTCTTCCCAGAGCCCACAATAGCCCCCTCATTGCCTTATCTTCATAGCTGTTCTTTCCGTGGGGGTTATTTACCTTTCAAATGGAGGGGAGGATGCTTGGATCTTGCTTCAAAGCTAAGGCTGCCCACAGCCTTGCAATACCCAACACTGAACCTCCTACACTTGACCTCAGCCCATCAATCTAGGCTGATCAAATCTCTTTGCAGAGCCCTCCTATCCTCAAGCAGTTCAACACTCCTGCCCAGTTTAGCATAATTTCCAGACTTACTGAGGCTGCACTCAATTCCCTCATCCATATAATTGATAACAATACTAAAAACACTGTCCCCAAAACTGAACACTGGGAACATCACTTGTGATTGGCTACCAACTGGATTTAACTCCATTTACCACAACTATCAGGATTTGGCTACCCAGACAGTTCTCATCCTAGGGAAGAATACACCTGTCTAAACCACAAGCTGCCAGCAGAATGCTGTGGGATACAATGTCAAAGGCTTTACTGAAGCCCAGGTAGACAACATCCTTGTCCTTTCCCTCATACACTAGGTACGTCACCTGGTCATAGAAGGAGATCATCTGGATCAAGCAGGACCTGCCTTTCATGAACCTGTGTTGGCTGGGCCTGATCCCGTGGTGTGGTGGTTTGAGCCTTAACTGGGAGTTCAGATGGGGGTAAAGCTGAGAATCTCTCCCCCACTCCCCCTCCTCTCTCCCAACAGAGAGGGGAGAAAAGGAAGGAGAAAATCCACCTAACAATAATTTGGAGTCAGCTTGGAAGTAGAGAGGTAAAGAGTTGTCTTTAAACAATATATATAATATAACTATATATATATATATATAAACAATATATATAATATAACTATATATATATATATATATATAACAATAACAGGAAAGGTTCACAAGGGCAAGGAACAAGGATGGATGGGAGGGGGACAAAAAACCAAGAGAATAATACAAAACCAGCCTTTCTCTGAGGAGGCATGGAGGCAGCAGGGAAGAAGGATCAGGTCCGACCATGTGGCAGAGGAGCAGGAGAGCAGCTGCAGTAGCTCTCATCCAGCAGAGGCAGGAGTCAAAAGGGCTAACAGCTATGATGTCCTGCTTTTTATACCCTAGCTGGGCAGGGAGGGGGAGTGGAACAGACTCAGCTTCCCAGGGGAGAAACACCCTGCAGGGAGGAGCTGGAAGTTCTGGTCCACCAGGGTGACTATGATATAGTTGCCATCTCAGAAACATGGTGGGATGACACGCATGATTGGAGTACTGAGCTGGGGGGTTACAGGCTTTTCAGGAGAGACAGGCAAGGGAGAAGAGGAGGAGGGGTGGGTCTGTATATTGGGGAGTCACTCCCTGCCACACAACTTGAGGTGGAAAATGAAGGGATTGAGAGCCTGTGGGTTAAAATCAGGGGTCAGACTAACAAATCTGACATCCTGGTTGGAGTCTGTTATAGACCACCCAACCAGGATGAGGAGGCCAACAAATTATTCTATGAGCAACTGGAGGCTGTTTCAAGGTCATCAGATCTTGTCCTTGTGGGTGAATTTAACCTGCCAGATATCTGCTGGGAACTGAATTCAGCAGAGAGGAGGCAGTCCAGAAGATTCCTGGACCACATGGGGGACAACTTCCTGATGCGGCTGTTGAGTGAGCCTACCAGGGGTCAGGCTCTGCTTGACCTGCTGTTCTCCAATAGAGAAGGGCAAGTGGGAGACATGATGGTGGGAGGCTGCCTGGGGTGCAGTGACCATGAGATGGTGAAGTTTTCAATATGCAGGGAGATAGGGAGGAGCACCAACAGAACCTTCACCTTGGACTTCTGGGGGCAAACTTCAGCCTGTTTAAGTGTGCTGGTTTGGGCTGGGTGCCCCTTGCTGCATGGTGTACTTCCTGTGTCCAGAAGTCCAGCCCAGTGGGTGGACACAGGAAAACCATGTATCTCCTACCACACCCCCCTGCACCGCTATAAGCTCTTGCGTGGGGTCCGCCTCTTTCTCTTTCTTCCCTTGCCAGCACCCGGTAACTGGGGAGACGTCTCCCGGCCTTGGGCCTGGCTAGGCCCAGGGCCAGGGGGATGTGCGGTCTCAGGCCTGGCCAGCTGAGACTAGCCTAGCAGTGGGGGGAAGAACGAGCCCTGGGGGTCTTGGGCCCACCCTCAGGTAGGGATGGGGTGTATCTGGGTCGTTTTGGTGTTTCTTCTGTCACTGTTTCTGGTTCTTTTGTGCACCTTCACCTTTTTCTATTTAAACTTTTCCATCACTTTTGCAATCTGTTTGTCAGAGTCGTTATTTTGCCTGTGGTGGGGAGGGGGCTGCCTCAACCCACTACATTAAGAAAATTATTTGCAAAGTTCCCTGGGTAGCAGCCCTCAAGAGCCAAGGGGTCCAGGATGGTTGGACCTATTTCAAACAGGAGCTCTTGAAGGCACAGGAACTGGTGGTTCCCATCTGCTGAAAGATGAGCCGGTGGGGAAGTCAACCAGCCTGGATGAGCAAGCAGCTCTTGGAGGAACTAAGGGAAAAAAAGAGGTTGTATCACCTTTGGAAGGAGGGGAAGGCTTCTCGAGGTACGTTTAAGGAAGTTTTTAGATTATGTAGGAAAAAAATAGAGAGGCAAGGGCCCAGTTGGAACTGAAGCTGGCCACCTCTGTGAAGGACAATAAAAAGCATTTTTACAAATATGTTAACGCTAAAAAGAAGGGCAAGAAGAACCTGCACTCCTTATTGGACCTGGAGGGGAACACAGTGACTGAAGACGAGGAAAAGGCTGAGGTCCTGAACACCTTCTTTGCCTCAATTTTTAACAGCAAGGCAGGTGGAGTTCAGGATGAGTGGCCTCCTGATCTGGGTGATGGGATCTCAACACAGCAGAGAGGAGGCAGTCTAGGAGGTTCTTAGAGTGCATGGAGGACAGCTTCTTATCCCAGGTGCTGCGCGAGCCTACCAGGGGTGAGGCTATGCTTGACCTCCTCTTCACCAATAGGGAAGGGCTGGTGGGTGATGTGGTGGTCGGAGGGTGTTAAGGCACCAATGACCACGAGATAATTGAGTTTTCAGTATTCAGCCAAGCCAAGAGGGGGAGCAAGAAGACCTCCACTTTGGACTTCAGGAGGGCAGACTTCAGGTTACTCAAGGAACTAACTCAGAAGGTTCCTTGGGATACAGCCCTTAAAAATAAAGGGGTCCAGGAGAGCTGGACCTACTTCAAAGAAGAACTCTTGAAGATGCAGGAACAGGCTGTGCCAGTGTGCCGGAAGATGAGCCGCCGGGGCAGACGGCCAGCCTGGATGGGTAATGAACTTCTAATAGAACTAAGGGAAAAAAAGAGGGTGTATCATCTTTGGAAGAAAGGGGAAGCAACCTATGGAGTGTTTAGGGATGTTGCTAGGACATGCAGGGAGAAAATTAGGGAGGCAAAAGCACATTTAGAACTTAGACTGGCCTCTGCTGTGAAGGACAACAAAAAGTCCTTCTATAAATACATCAATAGCAAGAAGAAGGGCAAGGACAACCTCCGCTCCTTGGTTGACACGGAGGGGAACATTGCAACAAAGGATGAGGAAAAGGCAGAGGTACTTAACACCTTCTTTGCCTCAATTTTTACTAGCAGGGCAGAACATCTTCCAGACAGCTGGCCTGCAGAGCTGGCAGAAGGAGCCAGGGAGCAGCATAGTTTCCCGCTGCTCCAGGAGGAAGTTAGAGATCTTCTCAGCTGCTTGGAGCCCCACAAGGCCATGGGACCAGATGGGATCCATCCCAGGGTGCTGAGAGAGCTGGCAGATGAGCTGTCCAAGCCACTCTCCATCATTTTTCAGCAGTCCTGGCTCACTGGAGAGGTCCAGAAGACTGGAAGCTGGCCAATGTGGTGCCCATCCACAAGAAGAGCTGGTTGGAAGAGCCAGGGAATTATAGGCCTGTCAGCCTGACCTCAGTGCCAGGCAAGATTATGGAGCAGGTCATCTTGAGTGCGATCACACAGCACTTACAGGATGGCCAGGGGCTCAGGTCTAGCCAGCATGGATTTAGGAAGGGCAGGTCCTGCCTGACCAACCTGATCTCCTTCTATGATCAGGTGAACCGCCTGGTGGATGTGGGGAGTCCTGTGGATGTGGTCTACCTGGACCTCAGCAAGGCCTTTGACACCATCCCCCACACCAAACTCCTGGCCAAGCTATCAGCCCATGGCTTGGACAGGAGCACACTGCGTTGGGTTAGGAAGTGGCTGGAGGGCCGAGCCCAGAGAGTGGTGGTGAATGGTGCCACATCCAGCTGGCAGCGAGTCACTAGTGGTGTCCCCAAGGATCAGTGCTGGGCCCCATGCTCTTTAACATCTTTACTGATGATCTGGATGAGGGCATTGAGTCCATCATCATTAAATTTGCGGTCGACACCAAGCTGGGGGCAGGAGTTGATCTGCTGGAGGGTAGAGAGGCTTTGCAGAGGCACCTTGACAGGCTGGACCGATGGGCAGAATCCAACAACATGAGATTGAACACATCCAAGTGCCAGGTTCTGCACATTTGCCACAGCAACCCCATGCAGTGCTACAGGCTGGGGTCAGAGTGGCTGGAGAGTGGCCAGGCAGAGAGGGACCTAGGGGTGCTGGTTGATAGTAGGCTGAACATGAGCCTGCAGTGTGCCCAGGCGGCCAAGAAGGCCAGTGGCATCCTGGCCTGCATCAGGAACAGTGTGGCCAGCAGGAGCAGGGAGGTCATTCTGCCCCTGTACACTGCACTGGTTAGGCCGCACCTCGAGTCCTGTGTCCAGTTCTGGGCCCCTCAGTTTAGGAAGGATGTTGTCTTGCTGGAGCGTGTCCAGAGGAGGGCAACAAGGTTGGTGAGGGGTTTGGAACACAAGCCCTATGAGGAGAGGCTGAGGGAGCTGAGGTTGCTTAGCCTGGAGAAGAGGAGGCTCAGGGGTGACCTTATTGCTCTCTACAACTACCTGAAGGGAGGCTGGAGCCAGGCAGAGGTTGGTCTCTTCTCCCAGGCAGCCAGTACCAGAACAAGAGGACACAGTCTCAGGCTGCACCAGGGCATGTTTAGGCTGGATGTTAGGAAGAAGTTCTATACAGAGAGAGTGATTGCCCATTGGAATGGGCTGCCCATGGAGGTGATGGAGTCACCTTCATTGGAGGTGTTCAGGAAGAGGCTTGATGGGGTGCTTGGTTGTATGATTTATTTGTTTAGGTGGGTTGGATTGGTTGATGAGTTGGACGCGATGATCTTGAAGATCTCTTTAAACGTGGTGTGTTGTATTGTATTGTATTGTATTGTATTGCAATGTATTGTATAGTATGTGGGGTCGGGGAGCAGTGTAATTCCCTGGATATCCATGAGGAATTAATTCGGGATCTGCTGAGCCACTTGGACACTCACAAGTCCATGGGGCCGGATCGTATCCATCCTAAGGTGTTGAGAGTGCTGGCAGATGAGCTGCCCAAGCTGCTCTCCATCATTTTCCTCCAGTCCTGGCTCACCAGTGAGGTCCCAGATGACTGGAAACTGGCCAGTGTGGTCCCAATCCACAAGAAGGGTCAGATGGAGGAACCTGGAAACTCCAGGCCTGTCAGCCTGACCTCAGTGCCAGGGAAAATGATGGAGCAGATTATCCTAGTGGCAATAACTGTGCACCTGAAGGATGGCCAAGGGCTCAGGTCCAGCCAACATGGATTTAGGAAGGGCAGGTCCTGCCTCTCCAACCTGATCTCCTTCTATGATCAGGTGAACCACCTGCTGGATGTGGGGAGGCCTGTGGGTGTAGTCTACCTGGACTTCAGCAAGGCCTTTGACACCGTCCCCCACAGCAAACTGCTGGCTAAGTTGTCAGCTCGTGGCTTGGACAGCAACACTCTGCGCTGGGTTAGGAACTGGCTGGAGGGCTGAGCCCAGAGAGTGGTGGTGAATGGTGCCACCTCCAGCTCACGGCCAGTCACCAGTGGTGTCCCCCAGGGATCAGTGCTGGGCCCCATCCTCTTTAATATCTTCATTGACAATCTGGATGAGGGGATTGAGTCAGTCATCAGCAAATTTGCAGATGACACCAAGTTGGGAGCAGATTTTGGTCAGTTAGACGCTGGAAGGGCCCTGCAGAGGGATCTCGACCGACTGGACAGATGGGCAGAGTCCAATGGGATGGCATTCAACAAGTCCAAGTGCCGGGTGCTGCACTTTGGCCACAACAACCCCATGCAGAGCTACAGGCTGGGCTCAGAGTGGCTGGAGAGCGGCCAAAGAGAAAGGGACCTGGGGGTGCTGATCGACAGCTGCCTAAACATGAACCAGCAGTGTGCCCAGGTGGCTAAAAAGGCCAATGGCATCCTGGCCTGCATTAGGAATGGTGTGGCCAGCAGGAGCAGGGAGGTCATTGTGCCCCTGTACTCTGCTTTGGTTAGGCCACACCTTGAGTCCTGTGTCCAGTTCTGGGCCCCTCAGTTTAAGAAGGACACTGAGACACTTGAATGTGTCCAGAGAAGGGCAACAAGGATGGTGAGAGGCCTCGAGCACAAGCACTATGAGGAGAGGCTGAGGGAGCTGGGGCTGTTTAGCCTGGAGAAGAGGAGGCTCAGGGGAGACCTCATTGCTCTCTACAACTACCTGAAAGGTGGTTGTAGCTGGGAAGGGGTTGGCCTCTTTTCTCTATCAACCAGCACCAGAACAAGGGGACACAGTCTCAAGCTGTGCCAGGGGAAGTTTAGGCTCGAGGTGAGGAGAAAGTTCTTCACCGAGAGAGTGATTTGCCATTGGAATGGGCTGCCCGGGGAGGTGGTGGAGTCACCATCCCTGGAGGTGTTCAAGAGGGGACTGGATGTGGCACTTGGTGCCATGCTCTAGTCGTGAGGTCTGTGGTGACAGGTTGGACTCGATGATCTTTGAGGTCTCTTCCAACCTTGGTGATACTGTGATACTGTGAGGATAAAGTACCTGCAAGCCCTCCACCCTGATTTGTTTTCTTTGTTCTCAGAAAGGGCATTAACCCACCACACCTGGTTGTCCTGCATGTGCCATGTGAGTGCACTCACGATTAACTGCTTCATAATCTTTCCTAGTACTGAAGTCAATTTTCCAGGTCTGTAGCTCCCTGGATCCTCCTCTTGCCCTTCTTGTAGAAGGGATTCACATTGGCAAGCCTCCAGTTGTCTGGGTCCTCCCCTGTTAAACAGGGTTGCTGAGAGATGGTAGAGGGTGGCTTGTCAAATTCCTCCACCAGCTCCTTCAGCACTCTTGGTTGGATCCCATCTGAGCCCATGGATTTGTGAGTCCAGACACTGCAGCAGCTTGCCAACTGCTTCCTCCTGGTTTATGGGAGCTTTTTTCAGCTATCTATCCTGGTTTTATACTCAAGGGGCTGGATACCCTGAGCATAACTGGTCTGACTATTAAAAACTTAGGCAAAGTTGCCATTACGTACCTCAGTTGTGCCTTCAGTCTAGGTAGCAATGCTCCCCCAGCATCCAATGTGGAGATTCTCTTCTACTCTCTTTTACTATTAATACATTTGTAGACACAATTTTAATTATCTCTTACAACATTAGCCAGAGTGAGCTCTAGCTGGGCTTTTGCCTTTCTGATAGTCTCTCTCTGCATGGCCTAATTAGATCACAACACTATTCCTGAGTTTCCTACCCTTTTTTCCAAAGATGGTGAACTGTCTTTTTCTTTCTGAGCTCTGTCAAAAGTACCCTGCTTAGCCAGGCCAGTCTTCTTCCCTGCCCATTTGTCTTACGATGCATTGGAACAGCCCTGCTCCTGCACCTCTAAGACCTCCTTCTTGAAGAATGTCCAGCTTTTATGAACCACTTTGTCCTTCAAGACTGTCTTCCAAGGGACTCTTTCAACCAGTGTTCTGCAGAGGCCAAAGTCTGCCCTCCAGAAGTCCACGGGAGTGGTTTCATTGCCCTGCTCCTTACTTCACTAAGAATGGAGAAATCTATCATTTTGTGATTGCTAAGCCCAACATGGTCTCTGGCCACCACATTGCCCACTATTCCTTCTTTGTAAACAGCAGGTCTAGAGAGGCATCTTCCTTGGTAGGCTTCTTTACCAGCTGTGTCAGGAAGTTTTCTTCCACACACTTCAGGAAGTTCCTAGACTGGTTCCTTTTTGCTATGTTGTATTTCCAGCAGATGTCCAGAAATTGGTGTTCCCTAGGAGATCAAAGGCTGGGACTTACGAGACTTCTGTCAGAAGTAGAATACTTTGTCTTCCTCTTTATCTTTTTTGGGTGGTCTGTAACAGGCTCCCAACAGGATACCTGTCTTGCTGGCCTTCCTCCTCATCATTACCAATAAACACTCTACTTTGCCTTCACATTTATTGAGGTCTACAAAGTCAGAACACTCCCTAATATACAAAGCCCACTCTGCTTTCTCAGAATCACAGAATCACAGAATGTTAGGGCCTGGAAGATGTTAGGGCCTTGAAAGATCATCTAGTCCAATCCCCCTGCCAGGACAGGATCACCTATACCAGGCCACACAGGAATTCATCCAGGTGGGTCCTGAATATCTCCAGAGAGGGAGAGGATACAATCCCCCTGGGCAGCCTGTTGACAGTGAAATAATTCTTCCTTCTGTTTCCATGGAACTTCCTATGCCTCAACCTCCACCCATTGCCCCTTGTCCTGTCATTGGGCATCACCAAGAAGAGCCTGGCTCCATCCTCTTGGCACTCGCCCTTCACATATTTATAAACATTAATGAGGTCACTCCTCAGTCTCCTCTTCTCTAAGATAAATAGCCTCATCTCCCTTATCCTCTCCTCATGGAAGATGTTCTACTCAATCATTTTTGTGGCTCTGTGCTGGACTTTTTCAAGCAGTTCCCTGTCTTTCTTGAACTGAGGGCCCAAGAGCTGACACAATATTCCAGATGCGGCCTCACCAGGGCAGAATAGAGAGGGAGGAGAACCTGTCTTGAGCTACTAACCACACATTTTCTAATCCACCCCAGAATGGCATTGGCCTTCTTGGCCACAAGAGCACATTGCTGGCTTATGGTCAACCTTCCATCCACAGGACCCAGGGTCCTTTACTCTTCACTGCTCTCCAGCAGGTCAGTCCCCAACTGACTCTGATACCTGGGGTTGCTCTTTCCCAGGTTCAAGACTCCACACTTGCCCTTGTTCAACTTCATTAAATTTCTCCCCGACCAGCTCTCCAGCCTAAGTCTCTCTGAATGGCAGCACAACCCTCTGGTGTATTCAACACTCCAACCAATTTTGTGTCATCAGCAAACTTGCTGACATTGCACTCTGTACCCTCATCAAGGTCGCTGATGAATATCTTGAGTAGTACTGGTCCCAGTACTGACCCCTGAGGGACTCCACTAGATACAGAGCTCCAGCTAGACTCCATCCCATTGAACACAACTCTCTGACTTCTTTCCTTCAACCAATTCTCAATCCACCTCACTACCTGATCATTCAGACCACACTGCCTCAGCTTAGTTGCAAGGATGCTGTGGGAGACTGTCAAATGCCTCACTGAAATCAAGATAAACCACATCCACTGCTCTACCATCATTTATCCAGCTGGTTATGTCCTCATAAAAGGCTAAGAGGTTGGTCAAACATGACTTCCCCTTGGTAAAACCATGTTGACTGCTCCTAATGACTCTCTTGTCCTTGATATGCCTAAGGACAGCACCAAGGATAAGTTGTTCCATTACCTTTCCTGGGATGGAAGTGAAGCTGACTGGTCTATAGTTACCTGGGTCCTCCTTCTTACTTTTTTTGAAGATTGAAATGATGGTTGCCTTCCTCCAGTCCCCAAGCACCTCTTCTGTCTGTCATGACTTACCAAAGGCAGTGGAGAGTGGTCTGGCAGTGACCTCTGCTGGCTCACTCAGCATCCTTGGGTGCATCCCATGGGAACCCATGGATTTATGGATGTCCAGATGACTTAACTATTCTCTAACTCAGTCGTCATCAACTACAGAAAATTTCTCCTTTGTCCTCTCTTTCTCTGGGGCCTCAGGTTGAGGGCCTCAGGCCTGAGACTATCTCCAACAGTACGGATGCCTTCTCTGTGTCCTCTGTCACCAAGGCACCCACCTCATTCAGCAGTGAGCCTATATTGCCTCTGGTTGAACTGGATGGAGGGCTGTACCCAGAGAATGGTGGTGAATGGTTCCACATCCAGCTGGAGGCCAGTCACTAGTGGTGTCCCCAGGGATCAGTTCTGGGACCCATCCTGTTCAATATCTTTATTGATGATCCGGGTGAGGGGCTTGAGTCAGTCATCAGTAAATCTGCAGATGACACCAAGTTGGGAGCAGATGTCGGTCGGTTAGGTGATTAAAGGGCTCTGCAGAGGGACCTTGACTGGCTGAACAGATGAGCAGAGTCCAACATGATGACATCTAGTAAGTCCAAATGCTGGGTGCTGCACTTTGGCTACAACAACCCCATGCAGGGCTAGAGGCTGGGGTCAGAGTGGCTGGAGAGCTGCCAAACAGAAAGGGACCTGCGGGTACTGGCTGATAGTAGGCTGAACATAAGCCTGCAGTGTGCCCACATGGCCAAGAAGGCAAATGGCATCCTGACCTGCATCAAGAATAGTGTGGCCAGTAGGAGCAGGGAAGTAATTGTGCCCCTGTACTCTGCACTGGTTAGGCCACACCTTGAATGCTGTGTCCAGTTCTGGCCCCCTCAGTTTAAGAAGGACATTGAGACTCTTGAACATGTCCAGAGAAGGGCAATGAGGCTGTTGAGAAGCCTCAAGCACAAGCCCTATGAGGAGAGACTGAGGGAGCTGGGATTGTTTAGCCTGGAGAAGAGGAGGCTCAGGGGAGACCTTATTGCTGTCTACGACTACCTGAAGCGTGGTTGTAGTCAGGAAGGGGTTGGCCTCTTCTCCTAGGCAATCAGCACCAGAACAAGAGGACACAGTCTCAAGCTGCACAAGGGGAAGTTTATGCCTGAGGTGAGGAGAAAGTTCTTCACAGAGAGAGTTGTTAGCTGTTGGAATGTGCTGCCCAGGGAGGTGGTGGAGTCACCATCCCTGGAGGTTTTCAAGATGGGATTGGACGTGGTGCTTGATGCCATGGTTTAGTAGTCATAAGGTCTTTGATGACAGGTTGGACTTGGTGATCTTTGAGGTCTTTTCCAACCTTACTGATTCTATGATTCTGTGGTCTTAGCTTCTCTCCGCTTATCCCTTCTGAAGAGCTTATAGCCACCTATTGCAGCAAAGACTTTTGAGAACCATCCCACCGTGTTTCTGGAATGGTGACTATATCCTGCTGCACAATGGCTTCCAGTTCCTCCTGTTGGTTGCCAGTGTTGTGTGTGTTGGTGCAGATGCACTTCAGCTAGGATATCAATCTGCCCTGCAGCACTGACTTATCACTAAGAGCTTGGTTTTAATCTCCTAGTTTAATACCCTGTCAATGAGCCCTGTCAACTCATGAGTGAGAATCCTCCCTCTTTGAGACAGCTGGATCCCATCTGTCACTGCTAGATCTGTAAACCTCCCATGATAAAAAAAAAAAACAAAATAAGAAAATTCCAATAATGACACCAGCCTCTACTCTGGCTGTACCCCTGAGCCTGGGTGCTCCTCAGAGATAACCATAGGTATTTTGTTCAT
Organism: Picus viridis; assembly: GCA_033816785.1. Taxonomy (NCBI): domain Eukaryota; kingdom Metazoa; phylum Chordata; class Aves; order Piciformes; family Picidae; genus Picus; species Picus viridis. The sequence continues at coordinate 57,680,390 of CM066606.1, forward strand.
TGTGAGCTGTGTCATTTTTGGCTTTGCCATTTTTAAATCTCCTGTGATTGACCCCAGGCATGCCAGCCTCTTGGCCTCACATACAGAGTCTCTCCACTGTTACTCAGCTTTGTCTGGCTCCAGGTACCCCCTGACCACATCAATCTAGCACACACCACAGAACATAGTTTTGCCACTGTTTTGTTCTTCATAAAATTAATGATGCAGAGAGCATGAAAGAGAAATGTTTCCATAATCTATTGTCTAAAGAGTCCTTTTTAATTCTGTCCTTAAACACCATCTGGATGGAGGCTGCTTCTCATGAGGTACCAACGAGCATGTTGTTCCTGTTTCCAAGTTGCCATTAAATCTTAGTGTCTTTCTTCCAAATATTTAACACACACAAAAAAATTCTACTTCTTTCTAGATTTGGTGGTTTTTCCCCTCCCCAGTCAGCCAGTATAGCTAATTACTTTGTTTAGTCTGTGAAATTTCACTGATGTCTGACCAAGCCAAAGCCTCTGTATTTACTAGAGAACTCCCTTGGAACCAGCACTTGAAACCAACATGCCTGAGCCGAAAGGCATGCTTTTAGATGCCTTTTCAGGCTTTTTGGAGCAGGAGGTCTCAGCAGACAGCAAGGACCAGCAGGGTTGTCACTCATGTGCATGCTCAAGATCTTGATATCAGCCGTGGGAAATTTAAACTTCTACAGGGAGCTGCACAATTGGCTTTTTGCTAGAGAGCTGCTGCCTTCTCACTCAGTTGCAGCGAGCAGCATGTGCCACGGCACGTTTTTAATTTTTCCAGCTGGTCGGTGGCCAGGAATAGGGATGGTTGTAACTCACAGCAAAGCTGTTTTCAAAACAGCTGCGTTGACCCACACTGAGGTTGAACATAAGCAGGCAGGTGTCAGGAAACTGGCTGCAGAGAGTGCTGGAGCCTGACACTTGAAATGCAGTGCAGTGGAGACAATACCTGCATCAGAAGAGAAGAGAAGAGAAGAGAAGAGAAGAGAAAGAGAAGAGAAGAGAAGAGAAGAGAAGAGAAGAGAAGAGAAGAGAAGAGAAGAGAAGAGAAGAGAGAGAAGAGAAGAAGAAGAGAAGAGAAGAGAAGAGAAGAGAAGAAAGAGAAGAGAAGAGAAGAGAAGAGAAGAGAAGAGAAGAGAAGAGAAAGAGAAGAGAAGAAGAAGAGAAGAGAAGAGAAGAGAAGAGAAAAGAGACAAGGCTGGAAGAGACCTTCAAGAACAACACATCCAACCCATCATCTAATCAGCTAAACCATGGCACCAAGCACCCCATCAAGTCTTCTCCTAAACACCTCCAATGATGGTGACTCCACCACCACCCTGAGCAGCCCATTCCAATGGCCAGTTACTCTCTCTATGAAGAATTTCTTCCTAACATCCAGCCTAAACCTCCCCTGGTGCAGCTTGAGACTGTGTCCTCTTGTTCCTCCACTGGTTGCCTGGGAGAGGAGACCAGCCCCCACCTGGATACAACCTCCCTTCAGGTAGATGTAGAGAGGAATAAGGTCACCCCTGAGCCTCCTCTTCTCCAGGCTAAGCAACCCCAGCTCCCTCAGCCTCTCCTCATAGGGCTTGTGTTCCAAACCCCTCACCAGCTTTGTTGCCCTTCTCTGGATGTGCTCCAGCAACTCAACATCTTTCCTAAACTGAGGGGCCCAGAACTGGACACAGGACTCAAGGTGTGGCCTAACCAGTGCTGAGTACAGGGGCAGAATGACCTCCCTGCTCCTGCTGGCAGCACTGTTCCTGATGCAGGCCAGGATGCCATTGACCCTCTTGGCCACATGGGCACACTGCAGGCTCATGTTCAGCCTACCATCGACCAGTACCCCCAGGTCCCTCACTGCCTGGCCACTCTCCAGCCACTCTGACCCCAGCCTGTAGCACTGCATGGGGTTGCTGTGGCCAATGTGCAGAACCCGGCACTTGGATGTGTTCAATCTCATGCTGTTGGACTCTGCCCATCTGTCCAGCCTGTCAAGGTCCCTCTGGAGAGCTCTTCTACCCTCTAACAAATCAACACCTGCCCCCAGATTTCAGTGTAGAGTGCTGCTGTGCAAGCCACAGGCTGACAGCTTGGCCAGGAGTTTGCTGTGAGATCAGGCCTCCTGAGCTGGCAGATAAAATATAATACAATATAATACAATATGATACGATACAATACAATACACCAGGTTGAAAGAGACCTTCAAGATCATCGCGTCCAACTCATCAACCAATCCAACCCAGCCAACAACTAAACCATGCAGCCAAGCACCCCATCAAGTCTCCTCCTGAACACCTCCAATGATGGTGACTCCACCACCTCCACAGGTAGCCCATTCCAATGGGCAATCACTCCCTCTGTATAGAACTTCTTCCTAGCATCCAGCCTAAACTTTCCCTGGTGCAGCTTGAAACTGTGTCCTCTTGTTCTGGTACTGGCTGCCTGGGAGAAGAGACCAACCTCTGCCTGGCTATAACGTCCCTTCAGGTAGTTTTAGAGAGCAATAAGGTCACCCCTGAGTCTCCTCTTCTCCAGGCTAAGCAACCCCAGCTCCCTCAGCCTCTCCTCATAGGGCTTGTGTTCCAAACCCCTCACCAACTTTGTTGCCCTTCTCTGGACACGCTCCAGCAAGACAACATCCTTCCTAAACTGAGGGGCCCAGAACTGGACACAGGACTCGAGGTGCGGCCTAACCAGTGCAGTGTACAGGGAGTGATCCAGGAGGAAGTAGGTAGAGATCTCCTTAGCCACTTGGACCCCACAAGTACATGGGACCAGATGGGATCCATTCGAGGTCATCTTGAGTGCAATCACACAGCACTTACAGGATGGCCAAGAGATCAGGCCCAGCCAGCATGGATTTAGGAAGGGCAGGTCCTGCCTGACCAGCCTGATCTCCTTCTATGATCTGGTGACCTGCCTGGTGGAAGTGGGGAAGGCCGTGGATATAGTCTACCTGGACCTCAGCAAGGCCTTTGACACCATCCCCCACAGCAAACTCCTGGCCAAGCTATCAGCCCATGGCTTGGACAGGAGCACACTGCGTTGGGTTAGGAACTGGCTGGAGGGCCAAGCCCAAAGAGTGGTGGTGAATGGTGCCACATCCAGCTGGCAGCCAGCCACTAGTGGTGTGGCCCAAGGATCAGTGCTGGGCCCCATGCTCTTTAACATATTTATTGATGATCTGGATGAGGGCATTGAGTCCACCATCAGTACATTTGGGGACAACACCAAGCTGGGGGCAGGAGTTGATCTGCTGGAGGGTAGAGAGGCTGAGAGGCTTTGCAGAGGGACCTCGACAGGCTGGACAGATGGGCAGAATCCAATGGCATGAGATTGAACACATCCAAGTGCCGGGTTCTGCACATTGGCCACAGCAACCCCATGCAGTGCTACAAGCTGGGGTCAGAGTGGCTGGAGAGTGGCCAGGCAGAGAGGGACCTGGGGGTACTGGTCGATGGTAGGCTGAACATGAGCCTGCAGTGTGCCCAGGTGGCCAAGAGGGTCAATGGCATCCTGGCCTGCATCAGGAACAGTGCTGCCAGCAGGAGCAGGGAGGTCATTCTGCCCCTGTACTCAGCACTGGTTAGGCCACACCTTGAGTCCTGTGTCCAGTTCTGGGCCCCTCAGTTTAGGAAAGATGTTGAGTTGCTGGAGCACGTCCAGAGAAGGGCAACAAAGTTGGTGAGGGGTTTGGAGCAGAAGCCCTATGAGGAGAGGCTGAAGAAGCTGGGGTTGCTTAGCCTGGAGAAGAGGAGGCTTGGGGGATACCTTATTGCTCTCTACAACTACATGAAGGGTGGTTGTAGCCAGGAAGGGGTTGGCCTCTTCTCCCTAGCAACCAGCACCAGGACAAGAGGACACAGTCTCAGGCTGCACCAGGGGAGGTTTAGGCTGGATATTAGGAAGAAGTTCTACACAGAGAGAGAGATTTGCCATTGGAATGTGGTACTCAGGGAGGTGATGGAGTCACCATCATTGGAGGTGTTCAGGAGGAGACTTGATGGGGTGCTTGGTTGCATGGTTTAGTTGATTAGGTGGTGTTGGATAATAGGTTGGATGTGATGATCTCAAAGGTCTCTTCAACCTGGTCTATTCTATTCTATTCTATTCTATTCTATTTTATTCTATTCTATTCCATTCCATTCCATTCCATTCCATTCCATTCCATACAGAGGAAACAACGTAACGTAGAAAACTCTCTCCCTCCTTGATAGAGAAGGGCTCCCCCAAGACCCCTTTCCCCCCCTTCCTCCTTTGTTTCCAAAAAAGGATTAAAGAGAGAGAAATGGATATTAAGGGTAATTCTCTTAGTTTAAAGCAATTGTTAAGGGAAGAAAAAAAATTAGTTTCTTATCTCATTATTTCAAGGTCAGCTCCAGGCACAGAAGAAAGAAAACAGCTGTTCAGAACGAGACTAAAACAGACTCAGATTGACTCCACAGAGCAAAACCTTTAAGTTACCTTCCCACTGATCTACCATTGAAATTCATTTAGAATTATCTTTGTTTTCCTTTTTACACCAAGACATTCAGCTAGAGTGTTTTAGTAGCTGTCCTTTCTTAAAGGCACAGCCTAAAACTTTCATAACATAGATACTGAATCCTTTAAAACACAAGCATATCCCTTTCCCCAAGTTAATAAATCATAAGGGCCTTCCCATTTACCATCATGCAGGAACTTTATGTAGGCCTTGGCTTTCTGGGGTCTCACTGTATGATCTTTGGACTTCAGTGAAACAAAATGAGAATGAGTTATTGCCATTTCTGCTTCTGTAAGAGAAAGAAAATTTAATACATGTAATGCTTTATTGAATCTGTTCTGGGGAGTTTCCCCAATCATTCCCCCTTTTTGTTTTTCTAACAATTCTTTTAAGGTGCAGTGAGTGCATTCCACAATTGCTTGATCTGTAGGCGAATGTGGGATGCCAATTTAATGTGTTATGCCCCATTGCTTTAAAAATTCTTGCATTTTCTTAGAGGTATATCCAGGACCATTATCAGATTTGTTTCCTAATACTGCAAATGCTGAAAGCCAATGTCTAATAACATCTCTGCTTTTTTCTCCTGTATGAACTCTGGCCCAGAGTGTTCCTGAAAAAGTATCAACAGAAACATGAGTATATTTCAGCTGACCAAATTCTGGAATGTGAGTGACATCTGTTTGCCATAGCTGTAGACCTTGTAATCCTCGTGGGTTAGTCCCTGTCTGAGTTGAGGGGGCAAAGGCTTGGCAGTCTGGGCAGGCATGAACAATTTGGTTTGCCTGTGCCCGTGAGGGGTAAACTATTCTCTTAGAGCTTTAGCACTCTGATGAAAAAAGTTATGAGGCAATCTAGCTTGAGATAAAATCTGAGGTGTTGAGAGAGATGCAAAGGAAATATAAGTGCATCTGCAAGTGCATTTCGTTCTGTAATAGATCCTGGAAGATTTGTATGACTTCTGATGTGCATGATATAAAAAGGATGCTCTTGATATGTTAATACATTCCATAAATTTTTAAGCAAACAAAAATAATTGTTCATTTGTAATGTGTTTAAGCCAGTATTTTTCTAGTCTAGGAATAACATTAGCAACATATTGTGAGTCAGTAACTACATTTAAAGGAGATTTTTCCCATTTCAAAAAAGCTTGATTCACAGCATATAGCTTGACAATTTGTGGTGAGCCTTTTTTTTCAAAAAAATGTCTTGTTTCCCATTCTTGGTGTTCCTGCCAGAATATGACAGCCTTGCCTGATTTTCGAGATCCATCGTAAACACTGTTGGGCCTTCCACTGGTGTTGACTGACAGAATGGTTTGGAAATTAACACAATGTCTTTGCAGAAATTCAGTAATTTATGTGATGGAAAGTTTATCTGAATTTTTCCTGTATAGCCTTCCAAGGCTACCTGTAAAGATAAACTATTTGCTTGACACCAATCTAAATAATCTGTAGTTATGGGAATATATATTATGGATGGTTCTTGTCTGGAAAGTTGTAAAATTCTTTTATGGATTTTTATGACAACATCATTTCAATTTTAGTATAAACGGCCTTTTTGGGTTGATTTAGTGAAAAAAAAAACACTCTAGGATAATTAAAGGATTGGTCAGGGATGGTATCCACTGGCCTAGAAGTCCATAAGCTTGGCAAAGAGTCACAAAACCAAATAATAAACCAGGATGATCTATATATGGCCTGTGAGCTTTCCTTTGTGTCAAAGCTCTTTCAATATTTGAAACAGCTTATTCAGCTTCAGGATTTAACTGTTGGGGTGATAACAATGAATTATCACCCTTCAATAAATCAAAAAGTGGAGTGAGTTCAGTATTAGTAATTCCTAAATATGGATGTGTCCAATTTATTGTTCCTAGCAATTTCTGCAAATCATTCATACTTTTAACAGTAATATCCAATTTAATATTTTGTAGTTCTATGGTTTGATCTAAAATTTTCCAACCTAGATACTTTAAGGGAGGAATTGTTTGAATTTTTTCTGAAGCAATTTTAAGTCCTCTTTTTTTGTAAAACCTCTTGTGTTTGCATAGCTATTTGTTGTAACTGAATTTTTGTTTGAAGCTGCAACAAGTGTATCATCCATGTGATATAAACAGAAACAATTTGGAAACAATCTTATTTCATAGTGAGCTTCAGCTACAAATTTCTGACAAATTCTTGACTGTTTTTCATTCCTGGGGGTAAAACTTTCCATTGGAATCTCTGTAAAGGTACTGAGTTACTGATGGAAGAAATAGAAAATGCAAATTTGTGTCTATCCCGTGGATGAAGGAAAATAGTGAAAAAACAGTCTTTTAGATCTACGACTATAATGTTCCAACCCTTAGGTATCATGGTAGGTGAAGGCATTCCTGGTTGTAAAGGTCCTGTATCTTCTATGATTTCATTTATTTTTCAAAGGTCTTATTCTCCAGATTCCATTATTCTTTTTTATTACAAAAACTGGAGTGTTCCAAGGACTAGTTGAAGGTACAATATGTCCCTGTTCTAGTTGTTCCTGTACTAGGTTTTTTAAAGCGTGGGCTTTTTCCTCAGTAAGGGGCCACTGATCCACCCACACTGGTCTTTCGGTAAGCCAAGTGAGCTTTGGTGCTGTAGGAAAGGAGATCATTGAATCAGTGACCCCTACAAAAAGTGTGAAGTGGTGCTAACAGTAAAATTTCAATTTGACAGCACATCTTGTCCCCACAGATTTATGGGTGCTTTGGAGACTTATGTGCGAATAGTGGCAATCTGCCCTTCTGGAGTCACAATATGCACATACATGGCACTTTGCTGTGCCACTGTTGCTCCTCCAATGCCAGAGAGTGCATCTCAAGATTTTATTAAGGGTCAGAAACTTGGCCAGTCCTGTGCTGAAATAATGGTCATGTCAGCTCCTATATCAATCATACCACAAATCTTGGAAGGTTTTGTACTTTTAAGTAGCAGTTGGCATGTTAATAAAGGTCTTCTAGTAGTTAAAGTTTGAGTCCAGTATATTTGAGGCTTTCCCTGTGGATCCAAAACCAGCAGTTCCTCTCTTTTTTCCTCTTATATTACTAACTTGATTTTTAAAAGGTACAAGCTGTGTGATAATACTTCCTAACAGAAGAAAAACAGGAAGGGATGGAGATGGAGTCACTGTCCCTGGATGTGTTCAAGAGGGGATTGGACGTGGCACTCAGTGCCATGGTCTAGTCATGAGGTCTTGGGTGACAGGTTGGACCTGATGATCTTTGAGTTCTCTTCCAGCCTTGGTGATGCTGTGATACTGTGAATTAACGTCTGTAGCTCCTGTGCTAAAAGCACATACCACAGGTGACCTTAATGCTGGGCGGGGAGGGGAGGGGGAGGGAGGGTGAGCAGGGGAGGGAGTGTGGAGGTGCAGGTGGAGGCGCTGGGTTGAAGAGCTTTGTTCTGGTGAAGTAGCATTAATTACTGCTATAGCGGCTTTATGGTCCTCTGCTAATTGCATCTGAGGCATCTTTAACTAGTCTCCATGTTGTGAGGGAAGACGTAACAATCTCATTTCCTTTTGTTGCTGCCTCAAACAAAGCCATACCTCCCTGCTCCCATGTCAAAAGATTAAAAGCATTTTCTACGTTACAAGCTTCAGTATTTTCTCTAAGCCATATATGCAATGAGGTAAGTTTCTTTTCATTGTATGTTATTTCTCTTTGTTTTAAAGATATGCATAATAACTCCCAGTATCGATTTGTCTTCTTTTGTTATTTGATTACCCATTACATGCTCATTAAAAGGAGGCACCAATGCCCAGGGAGGCTCCAACCACTGACTGCTCACCTCTGTCTCTGCAGAGCTACTCTTGCGCTTTCTGCGCTTCTGCTTCTTTTTTGAGCACCAACCCTTTTTGCTTCTTTTTTCTTTTCTTCTTTCTTCTTTGGTGTCTCTTGCACCTTTATCTCTGGTGTATCTTGCCTTATCTCTGGCATACTCCGTGCCTCATTAATGCAAATCAGGGAACATCACCGGCATAAAAATCAATAGATTAATCTCATAGAGACTAATTTAATGACTACCATTTGTGACATCAATGAGCACGACCATCTCTGCAATTCTTGGAAGTAAAATTTCTTCTTGTTGGTAGAAGTGGGAGTTGTAATGAATAGTTGCTCCAGGTGCATGGTCGGGAGTCACCATTTGTTGTTAGATAAATGTTCTAATCACCCAGAGCAATGCTTCCAGGACAAGATGTAAGCAGACAAAGACATTTACTACATTATAGAGCAAGGTTATATAGTCTTTTTGAAAGCATAGGTGTCACATCTTAATTGGGTTTTTTCTACTGGCGTGCATGCAATAAAGGCATATAATAGGTCAAAGTAACAAAACAACATTTCAACCCATTCAACCAAATTCCGCCCAGTTTCTCTCTCAAAGTGGTTACATTCCTCTCTGAGCTATAGACTAAACATAGCTTTCTCTGATTGAAACAAAGGCAAATCTTCCCCTACAAGAGTACAGGAAGGGAACTTAAATACCATTGAATAGTTGGATATTAGTAGTTAACTGTGTTACGTAGAATCTTAGAATGGTTTGGGTTGGAAGACACCTGCAAAGGTCCTTTGGTCCAACTCCCCTACAGTCAGGAGGGACATCTTCCATTAGGTCAGGGTGCCCATAGCCTTGTTGAGTCTCACTTTGAATATCTCCAGGGATGGGGCACCAACCACCTTCATGGGCAATCTGTTCCAGTGTTCCACTCCCCTCATGGTAAAGAACCCATTCCAAACATCCAAACTTAATCTGCTCTTTCTAGTTTGAAGCCATTGCCCTTCATCCTATCTCTACAGGCCCTTGTAAACAGTCCCTTTCCAGCTATCTTGTAAGCTGCCTTCAGGTACTGGAAGACCACTAATAGGTCTCCACAGAGTATTGTCTTCTCTAGGCAGAACAACTCCAGCTTCCTCAGCCTGTCCTTGTGGGAGTGGTGTTCCACCCCCTGATCATTTTTGAGGCTGTCAGAGTTATTTTTTCAACATAAAAAATATAATTTCTACAGGAGTTAGAGTTATTCAGATTGAGAATTAAATCTGTGATCAGTTGCCACCTGGCCTGTGGTCTTACAGCAGTAACAAACAATTCTATCAGAGATGACAGTACGCTGTATTTCAGCCTACAGTTCAGTATCACTGAACACTGAATCACAGAATGTTAGGGATTGCAATGGACCTCTAGAGATCATTGAGTCTAACCCCTCCCCCCGCCAAAGCAGGATTGCCCAGGGCAGGCCTCACAGAAATGTATTGAAGCAGGCTTTGAAAGTCTCTGGTGAAGAAGACTCCACAACCTCTCTGGGCATCCTATTGCAGTGGTCAGTCTTAAACTACGTTTGATTGTTTTCAGTGTTTTGTTAGCCCACAGAACATAATATGTTGTAGTTGGTCTATGGCTTCTAGGTGCTCATCCATCATCCTGCTCAGAGATTAAGGAGAACGATGCTTCCCTGTACACGTTAACCACAGTACACATCTATAGCTATCTCTGTATCCGTGTGTCTCCAAGATAAACAGTAGTATTTCCAAGCTGAATAGACTGATTTTGTAAAGCCCATGTTCTCTGCAGTGAAGCCCATAGGATATTTGATCATTTAATATTTGGACAGACATATGATGTCTTTAGAGTACCAGGTGTCATGCAATGTCTTTAGAGTACCCCAGGTGGCCAAGAAGGCCAATGGCATCCTGGCCTGTATCAGGAACAGTGTGGCCAGCAGGAGCAGGAGGTCATTCTGCCCCTGTACACTGCACTGGTTAGGCCACACCTTGAGTCCTGTGTCCGGTTCTGGGCCCCTCAGTTTAGGAAAGATGTTGAGTTGCTGGAACATGTCCAGAGAAGGGCAACAAAGTTGGTGCGGGGTTTGGAGCACAATCCCTATGAGGAGAGGCTGAGGCAGCTGGAGTTGCTTAGTCTGGAGAAGAGGAGGCTCAGAGGAGACCTTATTCCTCTCTACAACTACCTGAAGGGAGGTTGTACCCTGGTGGGGTTGGTCTCCTCTCCCAGGCAACCAGTGACAGAATAAGAGGACAAAGTCTCAAGCTGCACCAGGGTAGGTTTAGGCTGGAGGTTAGGAAGACGTTCTTCACTGAAAGAGTGATTGGCCATTGGAATGGTCTGCCCAGGGTGGTGGTGGAGTCACCATCACTGGAAGTGTTTAGGAAGAGACTGTTGCCATGGGTTAGTTGATTAGATACTGTTGGATGATGGGTTTGACTCAATGATCTCAAAGGTCTCTTCCAACCTGGTCCATTCCATTCCATTCCATTCCATTCCATTCCATTCCATTCCATTCCATTCCATTCCATTCTACCATGATTGGATGAGTTTTCCCAATGTAAGAAGATACACAGTGTTCATTCTCTTTACCAGTCATGGAAGCCTGGGGAAGTCCCCACAGACTGGAAAAGGGGAAACATTGCTCCCATTTTCAAAAAGGGTAAGAAGGAGGAACCAGGAAACTACAGGCCAGTCAGTCTCACCTCTGTGCCCGGAAAGATCATGGAGCAGATCCTCCTGGAGGCACTACTGACTCAGAAGAACAGTGAAGAGGTGATTTGGAACAGTCAGCATGGCTTTGCCAAGGGCAAATCCTGCCTGACAAACCTGGTGGCCTATGAACAGGTCACAGCATTAATAGATGAGGGGTGAGCAACTGATGTTGTTTACCTGGACTTGAGCAGAGACTTTGACGCTGTCCCACAGCATATCCTGGTCTCCAAACTGGTGACACATGGGTTTGATGGGTGGACCACTAGATGGATAAAGAACTGTCTTGATGGCCGCACCCAAAGAGTGGCTGTCAATGGGTCCATGTCCCAGTGGAGGCCAGTGACAAGCGGAGTCACTCAGGGATCAGTCCTGGGACCTGTCTTGTTCAACTTCTTTGTGGGTGACATGGACAGTGGCATTGAGTGCACCCTCAGCAAGTTTGTTGATGACACCAAGCTGTGTGGTGCAGCAGACACCACAGTACAGAACAAGCAGCTTATATAGGAAAAATCGAGCAGGGTAAGCAATTCCCTGACATTCTTGCATCACTGCTGCTAATTGAGTTTTCTCCTTTGATATGCAGCTGTCCATTGTTATCTTCATCCCACATCAGGTTGATCTTCTCCAGCATGGAGGCAAGTGTCCTCCTGTCTCGCACTTCAGGTTGTTTACCATGGTCAACTCTTCTTTATCATCAAGCCATCCTTCCAGTATCAGTGGCCTGTTCTTTCTTGTCCTGAAACCTTCCATAGATACTTTCTGCTTTCCTACATCAGACATAGTCTGCCCCACAGGTGTGTGGTGATTAATGTGATAATTTACTGACTGCCTCTGTATATAAACAAACCTTGCCTTACCACCTGAAATACAAAGTGTCATACATGAGTGTGGAACCCATTGGAGACTGGACTGAGAAACATTGTTTGTGTGTATTATTTGGTGTGGGTTTTTGGTGTTTTTTTTTTTTTTTTTTTTTTTTTTTTCTTTTCTGCATCACAAGACACTGGTAAGTTAAAGATTTGAAGCCTCATCTCTGAAAAGTCATGTTTGCCTTGTATTCCTCATGCCATAACCCCAGCGCGTGGCTGAGAGAGCAGGCAGTGGCGAGGAGCTCGGCTCTGAGAGCTTGCTTTTGCCTTTGCTTTCCTTGCTTTTCGGGAGGTAAGGGGCCGGTGGCTCAGGACCTCCTGGAGAGGGGAGGAGGGGCGGCAGGCCCGGGTTGCCTACATGCCTGAGGGCAGTGACGTAGCAGGGGGAGGGGTTGCCGTAGAAACCGCAGCAAACCAAACAAACCCCAGCTCGTGGCTGACAGAGCAGGCAGCAGCGAGGAGCTCGGCTCAGCCTTCTCACTGACAGGAAAAAAAAAAAAAAAAAAAAAAAAGGCGGGTGGAGAGGGTGATTCAGAGGGTGGTTACTGCAACATGGTTACTACTAGAAGAAAGGCTAGTAGAAGAACAGTGGGCATCCAAACAGAGGCCACTCACAAGCATGCAGGTGTTCAGGTAGGTGGCTGCAGTGAGTGCTGGGACCTGGCACTCGATATGGAGGATGGAAGGAGCAACTCCTGTGTGAGGTGTGAGCAGATCAGCGATCTGATGAGCATGGTGGCCGAACTAAAATAAGAGGTAGAAAGGCTTAGAGCTATAAGAGACAGCGAAAGGAACACTGACTATTCCCAAAATCTAACTTCTACCAAACCAGAACAGGGGGTAAATTTTAGTGGAGAAGGGAGTTTGATACCCTCCCATCAGCTAGCCTCTCAGCCTCCCTGCAGTAACCCACATGAGCAGGGCCAATGGGAGCAGGTCTCTGCTCAACAGAAGAAGGGCAGACGGAGCAAGCGTGCTACTTTGAGCAGCACACTGCCTACAGTGCAGGTTCAGAATAGGTATGAGGCTCTGCAGGAGGAGCAGGTCATAGGTGAGGATGAGGACTCAAGGATGACAGAAGCTGCACCAATGACAGGTTCCCTCAGGCCAGCTATCAAAACTAGTCCAGAAAGGAAACCTCGTAGGGTCATCGTTATAGGAGACTCCCTACTGAAGGGAGCAGAGGGCCCAATATGCAGACCAGACCCATTTCATAGGGAGATCTGCTGCCTCCCTGGTGCCCAAGTAAAGGACATTGTAGGCAAAATTCCCAAACTTGTGAGTCCTTCAGACTACTACCCATTGCTGGTCTTTCAGGTGGGTAGTGACGATGCAACAATGAGAGGCTCATGATCAATTTAAAGAGATTTCAGAACCTTAGGGCACCTGCTAAAGGGATCAGGATCTCAAGTAGTGTTCTCTGCTATCCCTCTAAAGTCAGTGATGGATGAGGGAACATTGTGGAAGAGCCAACAGGTCAACTCATGGCTCCGGGGCTGGTGCCATCGACAGGGATTTGGGTTCTACAATCATGGTTTGGTTTTCAAGGCAGCAGAGCTGAAAACAACTTATGGGACACACTTGTCCCAGAGGGGGAAAAGGATCCTGGAGCAGGAATTGGCAGGGCTCATAGACAGGGCTTTACACTAGATTTGAAGGGGGGAGGGGTTAATAGTCTCCTGCTGGCCTGTGACAAACAGAGGGGCAGCTCACCTGAGGCAGAGGGATGGAGAGCTGCTAAGGGCTCTCAACTTGCTGCCCTGAGGCAAGCCACAAGTGATGCACCAGGACACCCTGTGGAAACCAAGGGGAGTTGGCACAGGAGGACGACAGGGCCAGCCCAGCTGAGGTGCTTCTATGCAAATCCACGCAGCTTGGGCAACAAACAAGATGAGTTAAGGGCCACCGTGCTGTTGGGACGCCATGACATAGTGGGCATCACCAAAACTTGGTGGGACGACTCCCATGACTGGAACGTAGGGATAGATGGGTATAAGCTTTTTAGGAAGGATAGGCAGGGAAGGAGAGGAGGAGGTGTTGCCCTCTATGTCAACAACCAGCTGGAATCAGCAGAACTCCACCTGGGGAGGCATGATGAGTTGGTTGAGAGTTTATGGGGAGGCAAGACAGGGGAAGGAGATATTACTGTCAGGGTCTCCTACAGGCCACCTGACTAGCAGAACCAAGCAGATGAGGCCCACCACAGGCTAATAGAAGTGGCTTCCAGGTCACAAGCCCAGGTCCTAATGGGGGATTTCAACCACCCTGACATCTGCTGGAGGGAAAACATAGCAAGGCATCAGCAATCCAGGATGTTCCTGGACTGCATAGAAGACAACTTCCTCCTCCAAATGGTAGAGGAACCAACAAGAAAAGGTGCTACGCTGGACCTTGTTCTCACCAACAGGGAAGGGCTGGTAACCAATGTGAGGCTCAGAAACGGCCTTGGCTGCAGTGACCATGAAGCAGTTGAATTTAATCTCCTCAGGGCAATCAGGAGGACATATTCTAAGCTTACGACCCTAGACTTTAGGCATGCAGACTTTGATCGCTGCAGGGATCTGCTAGCCAAAATGTCGTGGGATGAAGCCCTGAAGGGAAGAGGGACCCAGGACAGCTGGTCAGTATTCAAGGACCACCTCCTCTGTGTCCAGGAGCTATGTATACCTACAAGGAGAAAAGCAGGTAAGAGTGCTAGGAGGCCTGCCTGGATGAACAAGGAGCTGCTGGACACACTATCACTTAAAAAGAAACTCTACAGGAAGTGGAGGGAAGGACAGCTAGAACAGGGGGGATATAAGGAAGCTGCCCCAGCAGCAAGAGGCCTGGTTAGGAAAGCCAAAGCAGAGTTTGAATTGAATCTAGTCAGGGAGGTTAAAGGGAACACTAAGAATTTCTATAGGGATGTTATTGGCAAGAGGAAGACTAGGGAAGGTGTGGGCCCCCTCAGAAAGGAAAGTGGTGAATTAGTCACAAGTGATGTGGAAAAGGCTGAGATACTCAATAACTTCTTTACCTCAATCTTCACTGCAAGGGCCTCCAGCCACACTCCTGGTGTCATGGAAGATGATGCCAGGGATGGGGAGGAAGAACTGCCCATCATAAGTGAAGCTCAGGTTCGTGATCACCTGAAGAACCTGAAGGTGATCAAGTCCATGGGACCCGACGGGATACACCCACGGGTGCTGAGAGAACTGGCAGATGAGGTTGCCAAACCCCTCTCTATTATAGTCCAAAGGTCATGGCAGGCTGGGGAAGTCCCCACGGACTGGAAAAGGGGAAACATTACTCCCATTTTCAAGAAGGGCAAGAAGGAGGAACCAGGGAACTACAGGCCAGTCAGTCTCACCTCTGTGCCCGGAAAGATCATGGAGCAGATCCTCCTGGAGGTGCTACTGACTCAGAAGAATAGTGAAGAGGTGATAGGGAATAGTCAGCACGGCTTCACCAAGGGCAAATCTTGCCTGACAAACCTGGTGGCCTTCTATGAACAGGTGACAGCATTAATAGATGAGGGGTGAGCAACTGATGTCGTTTACCTGGACCTGAGCAAAGCCTTTGACGCTGTCCCGCAGCACCTCCTGGTCTCCAAGCTGGTGACACATGGGTTTGATGGATAGACCACTAGATGGATAAGGAACTGTCTTGATGGCCGCACCCAAAGAGTGGCTGTCAATGGGTCCATGTCCCAGTGGAGGCCAGTGACAAGTGGAGTCCCTCAGGGATCAGTCCTGGCACCTGTCTTGTTCAACATCTTTGTGGGTGACATGGACAGTGGCTTTGAGTGCACCCTCAGCAAGTTTGCTGATGACACGAAGCTGTGTGGTGCAGTGGACACGCTGGAGGGAAGGGATGCCATCCAGAGGGACCTGGACCGGCTGGAGAGGTGGGCACAAGCCAACCTCATGAGCTTCAACAAGACCAAGTACAGGGTCCTGCATCTGGGTCGAGGCAATCCCAGGCACAAATGCCGGCTGGGCAGGGACTGGCTGGAGAGCAGCCCTGAGGAGAGAGACTTGGGGGTGCTGGTGGATGAGAAGCTCAAGATGAGCTCTCAATGTGCACTTGCAGCCCGGAAAGCCAATCAGATCCTGGGCTGCATGAAGAGAAGTGTGGCCAGCAGGTCAAGGGAGGTGATTCTCCCCCTCTACTCAGCTCTGGTGAGACCCCACCTGGAGTACTGTGTCCAGTTCTGGAGCCCCTATTACAGGAGGGATGTGGACGTGCCGGAACATGTCCAGGGAAGGGCCACGAGGATGATCAGAGGGCTGGAGCACCTCTCCTATGAGGACAGACTGAAGGAGTTGGGGCTATTCTGGAGAAGAGAAGGCTCCGAGGTGACCTCATTGTGGCCTTCCAGTATCTGAAGGGGGCCTACAGGAAGGCTGGGGAGGGACTTCTCAGGATCTCAGTGATAGGACTAGGGGGAATGGAATGAAGCTGGAAATGGGGAGATTCAGGCTAGATGTGAGGAAGAAGTTCTTCACCATGAGGGTGGTGAAGCCCTGGAATGGGTTATCCAGGGAGGTGGTTGAGGCCCAGTCCCTGGAGGTGTTTAAGACCAGGCTGGATGAGGCTCTGGCCAGCTTGATCTCATGTGGGGTGTCCCTGCCCATGGCAGTGGGTTGGAACTAGATGATCCTTGTGGTCCCTTCCAACCCTGACTGATTCTATGATTCTATGCCATTTCATTTCCACGAAGTATGCTAAAAATCCTGTTCTTAATCTTTTATATGTCTTCAGATACATTTGTTTGAAACGAGTAGCTGTTTTCACACGGCACTGTTGAAATGAAGTAATTTAGGAGCTCAAGTTTAGTTTCAAAAGAGATTTAATGTCTAGGTTATTGAAAGTAATTGAAAACAAGCAGATGCACATGCCAGTCCAATTAAGCATATGAATCTAAGGATACTGAAATACATTTAGGGTCACACTTGTATTTCTACGTGGAATTTCACCCCATACATCACTTAAACCATTTTCAAAATGGGGACCACCAAGTTTCTCTGGAGCCTTTCTGTTTTTGTTGTTAGTTGGCCAGAACAGTGATGCATATGAGAATGCATCATTACTTTTACACTCTAACATTATTATTTTTCTGTGCCTGATTCTTTACACATTATTCATAAGTAGTCTAATGTCTTGTTCCCTTCTTCAGTTGGCATGAAAATTTCCACCTCATTAGGGATCATATAACTGCATTAGACAGAGCTATGTGGAAAAAAAGTAAAAACGTGTCAGAATGTAAATTTTTTCCATGACTGACACAGAGAGTAATGTGAAGAAACTGGCCTGGAACAGTGGTGAATTTGAAGCAGAAGCAAATTAAGTTAAGCTTACTAATCAACCTAGCTGAAACACATTTATGCAGATACATATTCTACTGGATAGCTCCTTTCTCTGTAATAGAATTGATAAAACACTAAACAATCCAGAAAATGTGGGTCCAGATTTGAATTTTTAAGCCACCTTCCATACTCTTTATCTGAAATACATTCTTGACCATTCAGTTAGAGGCTGCAGCCCCACTTCTACTTATCTGTTTTCATAGTCATCTTCCTTTTACATTGTTTTTCACATCTTGACACTCAAAATACCTGGAATAAATTTTCAGAATGCCAGTTTTGTCCTTTCAAAGGAAGAAACAACAAAGCTCTGTAAAATTACCCGATAAATTCTTTATCAAGTCATTCTGTTTCTAGTGTCTGTGAGTGTATTAAATATCGGATTGCAGCAACTGCCTGTGTTTGTAATGCAGATCACAGACCTTTTGATTTGGTTAGATTATTTTTTTCTTGTTACTAATAGGTATTTTGTGATTGTAATCTTTCTCTGCACAAGAAGAATACTGTGTTTCTGTAGAAATGTTCTGACTGAGAATTGTCTGTTTTAGGAATTAACATGCCTTGTTGACTCTATAACTATACATTTTTAATAGCATCTAGGTTTTTATTTTCATTTTTCTGATTCCTAGAGGTTTCTAGGGCACTTTATTTAATGAGATAAATACTGACTTATTGAAATAGTCCTCAAATTAAGTATTTCCCCACAATTTTCTGTTTTAATATATTTTATAGTTTTGAAATAGAGTAACTACCAGCTTGTTCCTTAGGAAAATGGCTTTAGATATAATTGCTGGCTGCTACTTTCAGGGACTTTGTCTTTCAAACCAATCCTTACATTTTAAATCTATTAGTTTTTGCATCTAATATCCATCAAGACACAGAAAACTAAATCATATTTTATGTTCTGTGAGGTTATTTTTTAAAATTTATTTGCTTTTAAATCTATTTAGTATGCCTCGAGTACCTATTATTAGAATCATAGAATCAACCAGGTTGGAAGAGACCTCCAAGATCATCCAGTCTAACCTATCACCCATCCCTATCCAATTAACTAGACCATGGCACTAAGTGTCTTATTCAGTCTTTTCTTGAATATCTCCAGTAATAGCAACTCCACCACCTCCCTGGGCAGCCCATTCCAATGGCAAATCACTCTATCTGTGAAGAACTTCTTCCTAATATTCAGCCTGAGCTACCTCTGGCACAACTTGAGACTGTCTTCTTGTTCTGTTGCTGGTTGCCTGGGAGAACAGACTGACCCCCACCTGGCTACATCCTCCCTTCAGGTAGTTGTAGACAGCAATGAGGTCTCCCATTAAATCTCCTTTTAAGTCTCCTATTAAATCAGTAGCACAACCTACAAACATCTAACAAATTCTGTAAGCTTCAACTTTTCTTTTCTGGGTATTTTTATGCTGATTAAACTCATCCACAGAATTGAAGATAGAGTACTCCATCAGATGAAAACATTCTGAACACATTAGTAATACTCATGCAAATCAATTTTGCTTTCTTTTCATCTTGAGTAATTCATTGTTGCCTACCCCATTCATGGCAACAGCTGGTCTGAAATACTTGTTTCCAGAACACAAGGGAAAACATAAGTAGTCATTTAACTGATGAAATATGGCCCTTAGTACTCAGCTGAGATCATCCATAGCTCTGTGATGGACACATGCTCTTCTACTGCAGAGACAGATGTGCATGAGTTTGAGTTTCACCCTAGACTCCCATGACATGTGATGCTGGAGAGTGTGCTAGATCATCTAGTAAATTCTCTCACAAAAGATGATGTGAGAGCTATTCCAGTGAACAGCCTCTTCATCTCCTCAGGGTAGAGAGGAAGTATTAGGCAAACTATCAATATCCAATCTGCATGTTTTTTCTGTACCTGTCAACAAGTCATCATTTTTGCTTGAAATGTCTATGTTTGTGTGGATTATATAGAATTATTATCTAAAGCTCTATAACTGTTAAGAAATGTGATCATTCAGCAAGGATAAGAAAAGAGCATGGACCTTTGGCTACAATACTACTGGAATGAAAGTAAATGCATCTTAGATGCAGGCTTAGCTAGGAGGCCAGAAAAAGAGCTGCTGTTTGAATTAGCAAGCAGTGAAAGGTAACATGAGAATCATAGAAGGTAATTTATTTGTATGTTTGAAATCAGAAAGTATGAAGAAAGTAAAAAGAATATGGTTCATATTTTTGTCTGAAACAGCTATAATCAAGGGAAAGTGTATTTACTGAAATCCACTTATGTGTATCAGACCAAGCAGGCTGCTTTATCTACATGTTGTTTAGGAATGAATAAAAATTATTTTTAAGTTCTGGCAAGAGTGCGAGGAAGAATATATTTTCTGGAGTTCTTCAGCTATCACTCTGAATACAACTGTGGTATCACAGTATCACCAAGGTTGCAAGAGACCTCAAAGATCATCGAGTCCAACCTGTCACCACAGACCTCACGACTAGAGCATGGCACCAAGTGCCACATCCAATCCCCTCTTGAATGCCTCCAGGGACGGTGACTCCACCACCTCCCTGGGCAGCCCATTCCAATGACGAATGACTCTCTCTGTGAAGAACTTTCTCCTCAGCATGAGCCCAAACTTCCCTTGGTGCAGCTTGAGACTGTGTCCTCTTGTTCTGGTGCTGGTTGCTAGAGAGAAGAGGCCAACCCCTTCCTGGCTACAACCACCCTTCAGGTAGTTGTAGAGAGCAATGAGGTCTCCCCTGAGCCTCCTCTTCTCCAGGCTAAACAACCTCAGCTCCCTCAGCCTCTCCTCATAGGGCTTGTGCTCAAGGCCTCTCACCAGCCTCCTTGCCCTTCTCTGGACACATTCAAGTGTCTCAATGTCCTTCTTAAACTGAGGGGCCCAGAACTGGACACAGGACTCAAAATGTGGCTTAACCAGTGCAGAGTACAGGGGAAAAATGACTTCCCTGCTCCTGCTGGCCGCACTATTCCTAATGCAGGCCAGGATGCCATTGGCCTTCTTGGTCACCTGGGCACACTGCAGGCTCATGTTTAGGTGGCTGTCAATCAGCACCCCCAGGTCCCTCTCTGTTTGGCTGCTCTCCAGCCACTCTGAACCCAGCCTGTAGTTCTGCATGGGGTTGTTGTGGCCAAAGTGCAGCACCCAGCACTTGGACTTGTTGAATGCCATCCCATTGGACTCTGCCCATCTGTCCAGTCCATCGAGGTCCCTCTGCAGAGCCCTTCTCCCTTTAACTGATCAACATCTGTTCCCAACTTGGTGTCATCTGCAAATTTGCTGATGACTGACTCAATCCCCTCATCCAGATCATCAGTGAAGACATTGAAGAGGATGGGGCCCAGCACTGATCCCTGGGGGATGCCACTGGTGACTGGCCTCCAGCTGGAGGTGGCACCATTCACCACCACTCTCTGGGCTCGCCCCTCCAGCCAGTTCCTAACCCAGCATAGAGTGTTGCTGTTCAAGCCATGAGCTGACAGCTTGGCCAGCATATGCCTCACCATAAACCCTTGAGGAATCAGCTTTGGAGAAAATGAACATAACAGACTCAATCTTCTTCTGCAAGTACAAGCTGTTGTTACTCCACAAAGTGAGTTTGGTATAGCAGTGGATAGATGGCATTTAATCTTTTCCTGAGGCTGCTGGAGTGCTATCTTTGACTTGGTCTGAATTCTGCAGAAAATCTCAATTTAACCGAACTATCTACTCTGTACTGGTGGGAACCACTGCTGTCCTCAAAATTTCTGGGAATCCAGTAGTTTGCAGGAGCTGTACATTCTACCTAATAATGCATATAGTCATTGTTGGGGTTTTTTGTTATGTTTTGTTTGGTGGGTTTTTTAGTTTGTTTTCTTTACTAATCTCAACTGTTCTTCTTGAAGTACACACATTTAATGCTCCTCCATGGCTAACTCTGTGACCTGA
Organism: Picus viridis; assembly: GCA_033816785.1. NCBI lineage: Eukaryota > Metazoa > Chordata > Aves > Piciformes > Picidae > Picus > Picus viridis. The sequence continues at coordinate 57,701,515 of CM066606.1, forward strand.
TCATTGACCCTGCCTTTGGTAAAATAATACGAATAACTTTGAGTAGGCAACACATGTGCACCCAAAAAAACCCCAAACTGTACTCACAGTGAATATCTATGTAGTGGGTTGCCTGTGGCTGTATGCCAGGTACTCACCAAGCTGCTCTATCACTCCCCCTTCTCAGCTGGACAGGGGAGTGAGTTCGTTATAATGTCCTCCAATGTGAGTCTTTCACACAGGCTGCATTTCTACACTGACTGCTCCAGTGCAAGTCCTTTCCAATAGGTACACTCCTTCAAGAAGGGAATGCTCCAGCATGGGTCTCCCATGGGGTCACAGGTCCTTCCAGGAGTCTGCTCCAGCACAGTCTTCCCTCATGGCCACTGCCTCCTTCAGGCTCACTCACCTGTTTCCCTGTGGACCACCATGTGCTGCAGAGGAATCTCTGCTTGACTGTCCAAATCACGTCCTCTTTCTTCACTGACCCTGGTGTCTGCAGTCTGTTATTTCAAATAGAATAGAACAGAATTAACTAGGTTGGAAAAGACCTCCGAGATCATTGAGTCCAACCTATCACCCAACGCTATCTTCTGGCTACAGTTGTGCAACAGTTTTTCTCCTTTCATATCATCTATGTATTTGTCATCTATAGCACCATCACTGGTGGGTGCAAGATTTGGTCTGAAGAATGCTATCTGTCTCAATAATGTCATCAGGAATCGGAACCCCCAAAACTTGGACTAATATTCAGGCTAACATCTTGACATGACTTTACAGTGCCCTGCTCTAGTAATAAGTTACTGATTAAGCTACTGAGCCTGTACAATGGAATGTGGTTTCCATGAATATGCAGGTGAAAGCTCCATGGCAAGAGGGCTACATGGTACCAGGGGCATCAAGCCATTTCAGTTACCTAGTGAAAGTCAGGAAAATGGACCATTCATCTGTCCCAGCTCTTTCCCTTGGAACAAGAATTGTAACAAATGTCAGAAAAGGATTGATGTCCTGCTGTTGCTGAGGAAACTGTGAACCTTAGCTGAACTTTGCTCATTATAATGTCATAATATGACAACACACCTCCTGGTTGAAAGCTACTTGCCTCCAAGGCAGACCACACCTTGGACACTTCTTGTTGGGCCTAGACCACACCTTCAACACCCCTCCTTGGACATGCATGAAAGCCTTGGTTGTGAAGGGTGGAGAGAGGCAGAGATAGGATATGGACAGGTGTGTGATCAACTATAGAAGAAGTCTCCCTAGCAACAAGATTTTGTAAGCTTTCTCCACCAGGATCAAGAAAGAACTGAAAGGACCATCAGGACTGGACCTGGGACCAGAAAGACATCTTTGGACTTTTCATTGGTGGTAGCTATAAGCCTCTTTCTCTTTTCTCTCTCCACTCTGCTCTACTTTTCTCCATTCTTCTCTACCTCTCATGTGCCACTTTACAGGAAAACAATAAAGTTTTACTGTTAAGGAGATATTACTGTCAGGGTCTCCTACAGGCCACCTGACTAGCAGAACCAAGTGGATGAGGCCCTTCACAGGCAAATAGAAGTGCCTTTCAGGTCACAAGCCCTGGTCCTCATGGGGGATTTCAACCACCCTGACATCTGCTGGAGGGACAACACAGCAAGGCACCAGCCATCCAGGATGTTCCTGGACTGCATAGAAGACAACTTCCTCCTCCAAATGGTAGAGGAAGCAACAAGAAAAGGTGCTACGCTGGACCTTGTTCTCACCAACAGGGAAGGGCTGGTAACCAATGTGAGGCTCAGAGAAAGCCTTGGCTGCAGTGACCATGAAGCAGTTGAATTTAATCTCCTCAGGGCAATCAGGAGGACATATTCTAAGCTTACGACCCTAGACTTTAGGCGTGCAGACTTTGATTGCTGCAGGGATCTGCTAGCCAAAGTGTCGTGGGAAGAAGCCCTGGAGGGAAGAGGGACTCAGGACAGCTGGTCAGTATTCAAGGACCACCTCCTCTGTGTCCAGGAGCTATGTATACCAACAAGAGAAAAGCAGGAAGCAATGCTAGGAGACCTGCCTGGATGAACAAGGAGCTACTGGACACACTATTACTTAAAAGAAAACTCTACAGGAAGTGGAGGGAAGGACAGCTAGAACAGGGGGGATATAAGGAAGCTGCCCGAGCAGCAAGAGGCCTGGTTAGGAAAGCCAAAGCAGAGTTTGAATTGAATCTAGCCAGGGAGGTTAAAGGGAGCACAAAGAATTTCTACAGGTATATTAATGGCAAGAAGAAGACTAGGGAAGGTGTGGGCCCCCTCAGAAAGGAAACTGGTGAAATGGTCACAAGTGATGTGGAAAAGGCTGAGGTACTCAATCACTTCTTTACCTCAGTCTTCACTGCAAGGGCCTCCAGCCACACTCCTGGTGTCATGGAAGACGATGCCAGGGACAGGGAGGAAGAACTGCCCATCATAAGTGAAGATCAAGTTCGTGATCACCTGAAGAACCTGAAAGTGTTCAAGTCCATGTGACCTGACAGGATACACCCACGGGTGCTGAGAGAACTGGCAGATGAGGTTGCCAAACCCCTCTCTATTATAGTCCAAAAGTCCTGGCAGACTGGGGAAGTCCCCACGGACTGGAAAAGGGGAAACATTGCTCCCATTTTCAAGAAGGGCAAGAAGGAGGAACCAGGGAACTGCAGGCCAGTCAGTCTCACCTCTGTGCCCGGAAAGATCATGGAGCAGATCCTCCTGGAGGCACTACTGACTCAGAAGAATAGTGAAGAGGGGATAGGGAATAGTCAGCATGGCTTCACCAAGGGCAAATCCTGCCTGACAAACCTGGTGGCCTTCTATGAACAGGTGACAGCATTAATAGATGAGGGGTGAGCAACTGATGTCGTTTACCTGGACCTGAGCAAAGCCTTCATCGCTGTCCCACAGCACCTCCTGGTCTCCAAGCTGGTGACACATGGGTTTGATGGGTGGACCACTAGATGGATAAGGAACTGTCTTGATGGCCGCACCCAAAGAGTGGCTGTCAATGGGTCCATGTCCCAGTGGAGGCCAGTGACAAGTGGAGTCCCTCAGGGATAAGTCCTGGCACCTGTCTTGTTCAACATCTTTGTGGGTGACATGGACAGTGGCATTGAGTGCACCCTCAGCAAGTTTGCTGATGACACGAAGCTGTGTGGTGCAGCAGACATGCTGGAGGAAAGGGATACCATCCAGAGGGACCTTGACAGGCTGGAGAGGTGGGCACAAGCGAGTGCAGGGTCCTCCTAACAGGAGCTCTCAATGTGCACTTGCAGCCCAGAAAGCCAATCAGATCCTGGGCTGCATCAGGAGTGTGGCCAGCAGGTCAAGGGAGGTGATTCTCTCCCTGTACTCAGCCCTGGTGAGACCCCACCTGGAATACTGCATCCAGTTCTGGAGCCCCTATTCCAATAGGGATATGGACGTGCTGGAACGTGTCCAAGGAAGGGCCACGAGGATGATCAGAGGGCTGGAGCACCTCTTCTATGAGGTCAGACTGAAAGAGTTGGGGCTGTTCAGTGTGGAGAAGAGAAGGCTCCGAGGTGACCTCATTGTGGCCTTCCAGTATCTGAAGGGGGCCCTACAGGAAGGCTGGGGAGGGACTTCTCAGGATCTCAGGTAGTGATTTGACTAGGGGGAATAGAATGAAGCAGGAGGTGGCGAGATTCAGGCTGGATGTGAGGAGGAGGTTCTTCACCATGAGAGTGGTGAAGCCCTGGAATGGGTTGTCCAGGGAGGTGGTTGGAGCCTCATCCCTGGAGGTGTTTAAGACCAGGCTGGATGAGGCTTTGTCAGCCTGATCTAGTGTGGGGTGTCCCTGCCCATGGCAGGGGGGTTGGAACTAGATGATCCTTGTGGTCCCTTCCAACCCTGACTGATACTATGATACTGTGATACTAATTGAAGCAATTCCCCCTGGCACTGTTGCCCTAGTTTTTGCACTTCAAAATCACAGCAAATGAACCATCACAAATTCATTGAGAGGACTGTGACAATGGCTCCATCTTGAAGCTGACTAGAACTGACTTAATCCAAGATGGGCTAACTTCTGGCACCTTCTCACAGAGGTCATCTCTGTAGTCCCATTGCTACCAAAACCTTGATATGCAATCTCAATACAATATGCTTACTTACTCTTCAGAGGCAGAATCACAGAATTGTTAGGGTTGGAAGTCACCTCAAGGATCATCCAGTTCCAACTCCCCTGCCATGGGCAGGGACACCTCACGCTAGATCAGGTTGCCCAGAGCCACCAGATGAAGAAATGTTTCTGAGTAATTTTCCTAACTGTTACCATATGCAATGGTTGCAGTCATATCTATTGCTAAAGAGCTATAGTGATAACCTGTAGTCTGGTATTCAGGCTCAGCTGCCCAGTTGCAAGGAAAAATTGCTCAAGTGAATCACAGAGTTGCAGAGAAATGGTGTTTCAGAATGAATTCATCAAAATGGGAAAAAGGTTTCAGAGCAGCAAGACATACTGTGGTGGTTTGGGCTGGCTGCCCCCTGCTGCATGGTGTACTTCCTGTGTCCAGAAGTCCAGCCCAGTGGGTGGACACAGGAAAACCGTGTATCTCCTACCACAATCCCCTGCACCGCTATAAGATCTAGCGTGGGGTCCACCTCTTTCTCTTTCTTCCCTCGCCAGCACCCGGTAACTGGGGGAGACGTCTCCCGGCCTTGGGCCTGGCTAGGCCTAAGGCCAGGTGGATGGGTGGTCTCAGGCCTGGCTAGCCAAGACTAGCCTAACAGTGGGGGGAAGAACGAGCCCTGGGGGTCTTGGGCCCACCCTCAGGTGGGGATGGGCTGTATCTGGGTGCGTTTTGGGGTTTCTTCTGTCACTGTTTCTGGTTCTTTTGTGCACATTCACCTTTTTTCTATTTAAACTTTTCCATCACTTTTGCAATCTGTTTGTCAGAGTCGTTATTTTGCCTGTGGTGGGGAGGGGGCTGCCTCAACCCACTACACATACCACTCAGGCTCTGATTGAAATGAAGCTGAAGTCATTAAGCTGTAGGTGAGGAGAAGGGAAAGATAATATTATTTGATGAAAGACTTGAAATGATTTGGAAATTACTCTTTAAATTATGCTTTGATTTCTAGAAGATAGTTTTATTGTAACTGACATGCTCATGGCATAATGTTGATGGCAGAGAGTGGTCTAGTTGCAGTTGATTTCTGGACATTCCTGAAGGGAAAGTGGTACTAAAGTCTGGTGCCTCTCCCTTTGTTCTTCATTGCCCTTCATACATGTATCAGGATAGTTTACACATATTCAGATCAGAAGGCTACACTGAGATAAAATGGTGTGTTCAGGAGTAGTTGTCAGTCAGCAGTGCAAAGCCACTAATTAGAAAAAAAAAAAAAGGTCACTCTGGTGAAAAAAAAAACCACAAAACACAAAACCCAGACATAGTTTTCACCCTTAAAAAGAATAGATTGCCTGATTTAGGCTCAGTTTTGTTTTGTTTGTAAAGAAGCTTGAGGCTAATCAGTAAAATGTGACAGAAGTTCCAGTCCCACACAGTCTATTTTTCAAGAAGAAAGCAAACACAGATATACATGTATTGAGCATTTTTGGTACTCTTCCTTCTATGTGATTGTATTTGCATATTTACTTGTGATCTGAACAACTTCCATTTGTTAATTGGTGTCTATTTTGTAAAGTAAGGGGGTGTTTTGTGCTTAATAACATATATAATATTGCCTGGGTCCATCAGTGACTTTATTTAGGATTAATCTCAACAATTCTTTCTGAAACATACAGTTATACAAAAAAAAAAACCAAAAACCAAACCATCAGATAATAATAAAATTCATTGTGCTGCATTATCAAAAAAATATACCATTGTAATGTAGCCTACTGTCTGTGTTAACGTAAGGTCAAACAAGACTTTTTTTGGTCTTTTTTAATAATGGAGATTATTTGAAAACCTGTGAATCTTATATATTGCAAACTTAATATCCTGAATTTCTGTACACTTACCAAGGATGAGGATAGGTTGTTTTTCACATTAGATTGTTTATTGGTGAAATATTTGCAAAGAGTATCTATTCCTAAATGTAATGTATTATTGCAGCCATTTAATCTGTCGCTCCTTATCCTGTTATTGGCCACCACTGAAAAGAATCTGACCCCATCCTTTTGTCCTCTCTCCTCCCTCCCCTACGCACCCCCTGCCCTGCCCCAGGCCCTTCAGCTCTTGCTGATCATTGAGAAGATATTGTGTGGTGCTGCGTGCACACTGTAAGTTAATGTGCATGTATCTGCAAAACAGGAGCATGCATTAACATTCTGGGGATTTCATGGAAATACACCCCACATTTCTTAGATGATCCTGGTAGGTATTCTATATTAATAATTTCACCTATGACATAAATCTAATTGCTGCTGCAGATTAATCTTCATTGGATAACTTCAGAGAAGGCAGAAATTTCCAGCAATGGATCATTTAAGCCATAGACTTTCATTTTGCACAGATGTCTTACCCCAGCGTAGCTCTTCTGAATGGAAGACAATGGAACATTTGTTCCAGTGACAAGTCACAGGGCATTCAAAATTTTTGGAAAGTATAGTGCAATGACCTACATGGTGGAAACCAGAGGAATAAGTGTGTGCACATACATGTTTATGTTTATGCTTATATGTAGTTGGAAAGGGCAAGGAGGTCTGCATGTTTGTGAAAGTGAGAGATTGATGGCCACATTCAATTTCATTCTCCCATGCTTTGTTTCTCTTTTGTCAATCATGGAGTGCCAGGAACCTTCCCAGCCAGGCAGCACAGGGCTGAGCAGATGATCTGGCTCTGGTAACAGTGAAGAATCCTGAGACAGGACTCAGATAGTGTAGTGAAAGAACTGATGGTTAACCTGCATGAAGTTTTCCTAAAGGTTGGGGCAATCTTCCCATTGGGACTCTCTGTCTGCAGCACCTAGCACTGTGGCACAGGGGAGCACAGAAGGCTCACAAAATGAGTCAAGGATCTTGCATGGTGCTTTTTTTTTTTTGCATAAAGAAGGGCTCCTCAATAGTTGTTTCAGATGTGACTATGTGCTTATTTACAGGTAGTGGAAGGTCGGCTGACTGGAACCTTTTCAGTCAGGCCATTCAGTTCACCTTAACAAACAGCTTTTGTTTTACTGTGATCATAGGAATAGAAGTTAAAAGGGAAGGACACTGTACAGTGGGAATACTAAGACTGTCCAAGCCATTTGGGCTCCCTTTGTTCAGGAAAGGTGGAGGATAGCTATGTTTGCAACAGTATTTTGACAGGCGAGGTATTAAGGAGTCATTTACTGCTGATGATAAAGGAGGATTAAAAATCACTAAATTCAAGTGAGAACAGCTTGTGGGAGCTTCTGTCTTTGCCTCGTGGAGGAATGGCTGGTCATTTCTCTGCAGGTTCACTGATGGTTTTCAGGCTGCCATGTGGATGGATGACTACATACAAACCATGAGAATTACCATGGTTTGGTAATTGTACCTGCCTTTGCTGGTACAATCTTCTCTCACAGGAGCAGACAGATGCTCTGGGGGCTTGCATGTGTCCCAGACATGTGGCAGAGCTGAAGTGTACTGCAGCAAACAGTATACTCAGCAAACAGAACAGAAAATATCACTGTAGAGAAGCAAAGTATAAGGCCAGAGTAGGTATTGGTATGACTAATATTGAGAAGAAAAGAGTAAAGTGCCAGGGAAGCTGTTATCTGCCCAGATGATGTACAAAAAAAGATGCTGAACAAAGAAAGATGCTGAACTATTTGGAGGTATCATTTTTTTGTGGAAGGAATCCCATGCAAATATTGCAAGAATGATAAAGGAAGTCTGATGGCTTCTTCTGTGTGTATCAAGCTCTCAAGTGCTAAAGGATGAGAGCCCTGTCTTCCATCCAGAACAGCTGAAGCCTGGGCTACCAAGTTCAGATGGGCTTTTCCCCATGGATGGACTGTCCTACCAATGAGGAAGATGCATATATTTTATCTTCAGACTCTACCTGCCATATAATTCTTTCTTAAGCAAGACACCTAATGGCATACTTGACAGTTGGGCATCTCCTGCAATGAAGCCATCAGTTGAAAGGTGGCATGATATTGGTGCACAGATACTGATTGAATTCATTGAGAGAAACTTGGCTTCAGAAAAGGAACGCATAATAAAGAGATTAAGACTAGAAGGAAATTAGAAAAACAGTGTTCAGTAAAATGTCATGGAAGTTTTAATAGTGTTTCAAAATAATCCCTGGGAAAAATAATTTTCCTTTTGAATCTTTGACTAATACATAGTTCCTCTGCCATAACTTCTGCTCTGCAGAGATTCACATAATCATTGCATCTACCGAATTATCATGCCAGACCTTCTCCTCCCCTGTGACATCCCAGACAGCTTGCACCAGCAAGCAGCTGACTGACCCAGGCCGCATATTAGCCCTGCACAAATGGAGATACCACTAATCTTCACTGGAAGAAGCCACAAGGGTCCTTTGGAAGATCACCTCAGGTGGACGGGTCTTTGCAGATTATATCATGGAAGAGTACATAATTTTCAGAGTATAACTCTGTCTCCATTCAGAGAGGGAAAAAGACTCAGTTCTTTTGAATATTGCCATGTTATGAAATTAGAGGCACAAATGAGGCAAAAATATCAGCAGCGAGGCTATTTATTAACAGAATAAAATGGATGGAACAGAAGAAGGGAGAGACAGAGGGAAAAAATAGAATAGAATAGAATAGAATAGAATAGAATAGAATAGAATAGAATAGAAATCATAGAAATCATAGAATCAATAAGGTTGGAAAAGACCTCAAAGATCATGAAGTCCAACCTACCACCCAAGACCTCATGACTAACTAAACCATGGCTTCAAGTGCCACGTCCAATCCCCTCTTGAACACCTCCAGGAACAGGGACTCCACCACCTCCCTGGGCAGCACATTCCAAAGGCCAATAACTCTTTCTGTGAAGAACCTTGTCCTCACCTTGAGCCTAAACTTCCCTGGCACAGCTTGAGGTGGTGTCTCCTTGTTCTGGTGCTGGTTGCCTGGGAGAAGAGACCAACCCCCACCTGGCTACAACCTCCTTCAGGTAGTTGTAGAGAGCAATAAGGTCTCCCCTGAGCCTCCTCTTTTCCAGGCTAAACAACCCCAGCTCCCTTCCTTAGCCTCTCCTCATAGGGCTTCTGTTCCAGGCCTCTCACCAGCCTTGTTGCCCTTCTTTGGACACATTCAAGAGTCTCAATATCCTTCTTAAATTGAGGGGCCCAGAACCGGACACAGTACTCAAGGTGTGGCCTAACCAGTGCTGAGTACAGGGGCACAATGACCTCCCTGCACCTGCTGGCCACACTATTTCTGATGCAATCCAGGATGCCATTTGCCTTCTTGGCCACCTGGGCACACTGCTGGCTCATGTTTAAGCAGCTGTCAAACAGCACCCCTAGGTCCCTTTCTGCCTGGCAGCTCTCCAACCACTCTTTCCCCAGCCTGTAGCACTGCATGGGGTTGTTGTGACTAAACTGCAGCACCCAACACTTGGACTTGTTAAATGCCACCATGTTGGACTCTATCCATCTGTCCAGCCTGGCAAGGTCCCTCTGCAGGGCCCTTCCTACCCTCTAACCAATCAACAACTGCTCCCATCTTGGTGTCATCTGCAAATTAACTGACGATGGACTCAATCCCCTTGTCCAGATCATCAATAAAGATATTGAACAGGATGGGGCCCTGCACTGATCCCTAGGGGACACCACTAGTGACTGGCTGCCAGCTGGATGTGGCACCATTCACCACCACTCTCTGGGCCTGGCCCTCCAACCAGTTCCTAACCCAGCACAGATTATTGCTGTCCAAGCCATGGACTGACAGCTTGGCCAGGAGTTTGCTGTGGGGGATGGTGACTTGCTAAAGTCCTGGTAGGCTACACCCACAGCCTTCCCCACATCCACCAGGCGGATCACCTGATCATAGAAGGAGATCAGGTTGGTCAGGCAGGACCTGCCCCTCCTAAATCCATGCTGGCTGGGCCTGATCCCTTGGCCATCCTGGAAGTGCTGTGTAATTGCACTCAAGATGACCTGTTCCATAATCTTGCCTGGCACTGCGGTCAGGCTGACAGGTCTGCAGCTTGCAGGTTCATCCATCTGGCCCTTCTTGCGGATGGGCATCACATTGGCCAGTTTCCAGTCATCTGGGACCTCTCTGGCAAGCCAGGACTGGTGGCAAATGATGGAGAGTGGCTTGGCCAGCTCATCTGCCAGCTCTCTCAGTACCCTAGGATGGATCCCATCTGGTCCCATGGACTTGTGAGTATCCAAGTGGCTCAACAAGCCCCTAACTATTAAAAACTCCACTATCTCATGGTCACTGCACCCTAGACAGCCTCCTACCATCACATCTCCCACCAGCCCTTCTCTATTTGAGAACAGCAGGTCAAGCAGGTCCTGACCCCTGGTATGCTCACTTAACAGCTGCATCAAGAAGCTGTCCTCCATATACTCTAAGGACCTTCTGGACTGCCTCCTCTCTGCGAAGTTCCCAGCAGATGTCTGGCAGGTTAAAGTCACCCACAAGGACAAGGTCTGATGATATAGAGACAGTCTCCAATTGCTTATAGAATATTTCATCAACCTTTTTATCCTGGTTGGGTGCTCTATAACAGACTCCAACCAGGATGTCAGTTTTGTTAGAATAGAATAGAATAGAATAGAATAGAATAGAATAGAATAGAATAGAATAGAATAGAATAGAATAGAATAGAATAGAATAGAATAGAATAGACCAGGTTGGAAGAGACCTTCAAATCATCGCATCTGACCTATCAACCAATCAAACCCACCTAAACAAATAAACCATGCAACCAAGCACCCCATCAAGTCTCCTCCTGAATATAGAGAGAGGATGAGAGAAGTGGAAAGGAGTTGTATTACCACCCCCACCCCCACACCTCCCAGTACAGCTTAGGTCTGTGGAGGGAGGGTGCTGCTGCTTTGGCGTGAAGGAGATGTCATCTTTTTTGGCTGTGCTGTCCTCCACTGGAGGAGGGGAAGGAGAGATTCCGAAGTCAAAGTCCAAGTCCAAGTCGTTCTCTGAGCAGCCTCTTCAGCTCCATGAATTGCAGCAGGCAGAACTTAGGACACAGACAGAGAGTTCCTCCTGGTCTGCTGCTTCCAGGCTACATGGTGATGTCTTTTTTCCTGTGTCTGTCCTTTTCTCCCCTTGTATTTTCTTCTCTGTTTTTCTTCTTCTGAGCAGTCATTGCTCAGGTCTTTTATACAGTTTTTTAGGCATGTGTCCATATGGTGAAACCATTGTCCTTTTCACCTCCTCCCTTTCTGGGGTAGCTGATGTGTAGAGATTATCTTGTCTATGCACATTCCAGAGAGTCATTATCCAGTGGGGTCTGCCCAATACAAATCAGCTATTGTATGGGCAGGGGGCAAAGGTGAATTTATCTTTGTTTATTCACACCAAGAGAGACAAGATTTAGTCTCTTACAGACTAGCACTGTCAACCCTGTTAAAATCCAGGGGGAAAAGCAGGACATGATAATCTTGTGGAAGAAATTCTGTTGCAGCCAAAACCATGCTCCAAGTTGGGTGAAATTAAGCTTTAGCATGTAGATTAGTGCTGTGCTCGGTGCAGTGGTGATCAAGCTTCTTTAAGCATAGCAGTCTCCTTAATGAACAAGTGCAAAATATATTTTGTGGAAACAAAAGAGTAAGAGTATTCTAGAAAAGGGTTCTGTCTACTACAGTTTTCTTCTCTATTGCTAATGTCCAGTAGATTGTAACAGCGCTTTCTAAACCTTACTGTTGGAACAGTAGGATTTCCTCTCAAACCTAAATGGAGATAATTAGACATCATAACTGAAAGTCCAGTGTCTTCTGCCATATGCCCAGGGCAGAGCATGGTTATATTGATAAGAAAAGAAGAAAGTCCTGATTTTGCCAGAAATGTCATTGAAATCCTCTTAATCATTCCAGGATACATCTCAAAAAAAAAAACAAACAAACAAACAGACAAAACCCCAAAATTTAACTGAGTGTGGTGGGTTAACACCCTTTTCTGAAAACAAAAGAACAAAGCAGGGTGGAGGGCTTGCAGGTACTTTTCACTCCCTGCAGAGCATTTTTCACCTGGGAAGCTGAGTCTGTTCCACTCCCCCTCCCTGCCCAGCTAGGGTATAAAAAGCAGGACATCATAGCTGTTGACACGGCTTTTTGGCTCCTGCCTCTGCTGGATGAGAGCTACTGCAGCTGCCCTCCTGCTCCTCTGCCACGTGGTCGGCCCTGATCCTTCTCTCTGCTGCCTCCAGGCTTCCCCAGAAAGGCTGGTTTTGTATTACTCTCTTGTTTTTTGTCCCCCTCCCATCCATTATTGTTCCTTGCCCTTGTGAACATTTCTTCTGTTATTGTTTTTTTTATAATAATAATAATAATAATAATACAATACACCAGGTTGGAAGAGACCTTCAAGATCATCGCCAACCCATCAAACAATCCAAACCCAACAACTAGACAACTCTTTACCAACTCTTTACCTCTCTACTTCCAAGCCGACTCCAAATTATTGTTTGGTAAATTTGCTCCTTCCTTTTCTCCCCTCTCTGTTGGGAGGAAGGAGAGGGGGAGGGGAAGTGGGGGAAGAGATTCTCAGCCTTGCCCCATCTGAACTCTTAACTTCCAGTTAAGGCTCAAACCACCACACTGAGATACAATCATATTCAAACCAATCATATCAAATATGCTCTTCTATCAGAGAGAAAAAAAAAAAGACTTTTTGCATATCAAAAGCTGTGATACTTGAGTGGTGTTTTCATTTGAATTTTTATTCTCTCATCCTATGCAGGATGCAATTTTTATCACAATAGATGTTAAATTGTGGGAAAAAAATATCATTTTGCCTTTTAAGTTGCTACTTAAGTTTTTACTGTCTTGGGCAGGGAGGTGGTGGAGTCACCGTCACTGGAGGTGTTTAGGAAGAGACTGGTTGAGGCACTTCATGCCATGGTTTAGTTGATTAGATCATGTTGGGTGATGGGTTGGACTTGATGATCTCAAAGGTCTTTTCCAACGTGGTTAAGTCTATTCCATTCCATTCCATTCCATTCCATTCCATTCCATTCCATTCCATTCCATTCCATTCCATTCCATTCCATTCCATTCCATTCCATTCCATTCTATTCTACTTCCCCCTAAACAGTTTTAATTAACTCTTTGATCTAGTAATTCATTCTCATCTCTCCTCTGTCCTCTGTCTGTTTAAAGCTCCTATCCTATCAGCTATAAGCCCTGGGAAGTAACAAACACATTTTGATATATTACATTGTTTTGGCAATGCAGGCAAAGCAAGCTCTACTCCTTGAATTCAGGGGAAAACACAGAACTTCATGTGTGATGAGGAAGAATGTTATTCTAAATAGTCATATAATGCATGATGATGAAATACTTTCTCCTGGATCACCAGTTTTGTAGATCTACTCCTAGCTTCTGGGCTTAATAAGATCGGTGTAGTACAGCTATATTAAAAAAACAAACAAACAAACAGACCACTTTGGCTTAGTTTGTTGTAGCTTGTAACACCTGTTGTGAAAGGATTCTCTGGGGAGCCTGTGTCCCTAGGACTGTATCTTTAAGTGGGAGCCTGAAGGAAGAAAACTATAGTAGGTAGGTGCCTTCACCCGGTTGTAAAATGGTGGAAAATTGGGTCTGATGTATCAGATTAATGTTGTTTTGGAAGAGATTAAAAGGTGAATGTTCTCTATGACACAAAAATCCATGAGCTTCCAACACTGTCTTTAGTGAATATTTAATGGCTGCTAATGTTATTTAATGTGTGTGTGTTAATGTTGCAGCTTGAATTTTGTGGAGTCTGGGCACTGTCACTGATGTTGAGTGACAATGGGTCCTGTTCACTTCATGGATGCCCTGGGTGCTACTGTCTTCCAGTTCATTTTTTATTTTTGTCTTAAACATTCCTTTGCAGCTCTGTAGCCTTTATCTTTAGCCTTCCTAAATATTCTTTTTCTGATCACTAATTCCTAACGATTTTTTCTCTGCTTGAAGAAAATTCCTTTCCATCAAACTCTGTTTCTTCTTGAGGTGAGCTGAAGTTTCCCCCCAGCATTAACTTTTAAGCCAGACCAACTCAGTTAGAAGCAAATGATGCTGTAGTTACAAGCAATGAATATGTACAAAATATACAGTATTTACAATATTATACAGATATTTACAATTATCAAACAACACAAACCCTCCCCTGGTCCAAAAGACCAGGGAAGGTGCTGCACTGCCCCCCAGGCCTCCCCCACCCCCTAGCACCAGAGAGAGAAAAGAGAGGAGCTGGGAGAAAGAAGTATTAATTCTTATCTCAAGGTCAACCAGAAGCGTTGTTACCTCCTGGGTGAAGCAGAACAGCCAAGATCAGAGGAGAAGAGAAAAGGAATGGGAATAGAAGTGAAATGTGAAGTATTGTTATGATACAGCTTCTCTTATCCCAGACTTTCACCCAATGAATTTGTTTAGAAAAATCTTTTGTTTTCCTTTTTACACACAATAGTGATTTATTTATATTTTTCTACTTTTCTGCTCAAAATCTGCAGCTAAATTTTAAAGTCATAGCCTAAAACTACCACACTTCTTAAGGCTTCACTGGCTTTGGTGATTCACAGTAAATAGGGTCTTTATAACTGGCTTCTCTGCAGCAGAAGCTCTGTGTGTGTGTGTGTTACTGCATAGGTGGTTTAGATGTAGAATTCATAAACTTAAATCTTACAGTTTGTGCATAGAATCTTCAAACTGTCACAACATGGACTAATATAATGATTTTTTTAAATCATGTATTTATTGGAATTTATGATAGACTTTTTTTTTCCTTCTCATGAAAAATAAATTTGGGGATATTATTTAACTTTTTGTTTTGAAAATTTAGAGAAAGTTCAGGGAAAAGATCATAGAAAAGCCTTTGAGGCTGGGATGAAGTATTGTCAAAGTCTCAAAGTCACTGAAAGATGGCATTCAACCTATATGATTTCAGTAGGCAGCATAATATTTTTTCAGTACTTTTCAGTCATTTTGTGAGAACCTAGGTGACAATACAATTAGAGGCAGCAGATAGCACACTGGGTTTACAGAGTTGGGTGGGCTTAAGTGGGCACTGGTGAGACTCCCCACACTATCTTATATTACACGTATTATATTGTAACAAAGAGAGACTTGAAAAGTATATGCAAAACTTAGACTGGGATTTAAGGAGCACACAAGTTCAAAAGCAAAATACTTGAAGAGATATTTCAAGAGAAGAATTCAGATAGGCACCACAGGTATCTGTTTTTTTATGTGGCCAGTGAGTGACTTGGAAAGTGACACCAAGAGTCATTCTGAAGTAGAAAAGGGAACAGAACTGGATGACAAAAAAGCTTCATAAACCAGAGAGTTGAGATGAAGAAGGGGCAATTCAATGAGGACAACTGCAATGTGTGGTACTGAAAGATGAAAAATTAACTTTACAGATGTAGAACCAAGAATAACTGGCTGGGCAAGGGTCCAGCAGCAAAGTGTCTGTGCAGTAATTGAAGTGCTCGTGCATGAGACAACAGAGTGTTGCTGCTGTGGAATACAACAACTCATATAAATATGGAACTAGGAAAACTTATATTAAATAGCTCCCCCATTTTCGAGGTTCACACTCAAAGAAAAATATGAGCAAATAGACAGAATCTGAGGAAAACCAAAATGGTAAGTAAAGCTGTCCCTTGAGGAAAAGCTGAGTGACTGTGGTAGTTTTAGGCTATGCCTTTAAAATTTTCCACAGATCTTGAACAGAAAGTAGTAGAATTAAATAAATCACTATTGGGTGTAAAAAGGAAAATAATGATAGTTCTAAACAATCCCATTGGAGTGGTATCTACCACAAGTTTAGTTTGCAAACCAACCTTTCTCTCTTTTAACATCTTTGGCTCTGGCTGATGCTTCTCCTGGCTTTACTGACCTTGGCTGCATCACTTTTGTTGTGACTGGTATTAACAACTTGTGTGCTCCATCTCTTTTCCCTTTTTTCTACAGGGGGTAGGAAAAGGTGCAGAATCTATTAACTTCCCCTGGTCTTTGGGCAGGGGGGTTCTTGTGCTGTTTATTAATTGCAAATACCTGTCAATATCTGTAAATACTGTATATTTTGTACATCTTAATTGCGTTCCATTGCAGATTGTAGTTTTGCTTGTAAATACAGCTTTCATTTGCTTCCAACTAAGCTGGTCTGGCAAATTGAATGTTGGAGGGGAATTTTCAACCCACCACAGTGACCAACTCATAAGAACTTTTTTTTTTATTTTCTGATTTATCAAAGCTTATTAAGGAATGAAAGAATGAATAATTCTGGTGGGATAGCACA
This sequence comes from Picus viridis, assembly GCA_033816785.1. NCBI lineage: Eukaryota > Metazoa > Chordata > Aves > Piciformes > Picidae > Picus > Picus viridis. The sequence goes on from CM066606.1 coordinate 57,717,891, forward strand.
AGACAAAACTGAGAATATCTGGGGAATAAAAGCATTGTTAATAAAAAGGTTCCAGTTAGCAGGCAATGGTGCACTAGAACAAGTGATGCAGAGAAATTATAAACCCAAGCATTTCTCAGAAATGACTTGGTTAAAATTTCCTCTTGCAGAGGGATGGACAAAAAGAACTTGAAGTCCCTCATGGCCTTGCATTTTTATGACTTTTCTGTCACTGTATTGCAAAAAGTGACTTCTCTGAGACAAGTCAGAAACCAGGGGTCTGACAGACTGGTTTGACAAGAAGATGACAAAAAAGGGAGCAGTATATGGACAGCAGTGACAAGAAAAAAGTTTCCACCAGTGAAATACTTGGGGAGTTGGAACCTGCTCTGCCCCTCACATTCTATTTGTACCCTCACATCCTATTTATACCAGCAGAGACAGGTTTTTACCTAAAAGTAAAATAATCAGCCAGTGGAAGTGCTGTGCCTGCTGCCCGGTTGGAAAGGCCACAGAAAATGCCAGTAAGGGCCTGTTTGGCATTGCTTAGAGGGAAAGAAGAGGTTTTCCATCTTCAATTCTTGGTACTAAGCAGGAGCAATTCTTCCACCACTGTGCCTCTGAGTGGTTGTTGAGTCCCTGGGGTTGGACAATGCACAATAGACTAGGTCTTTTGAACAAAGGATGATAAGGCTGTTGCAGCAGCAGCAATGAACCTGAGTTGCATACACTCGCAATTTTTGAGGCAAGAGTAGCTAACAACGCAGACCTAAGCCTCGATTTCTTCTTATTTCTTGATAGGGCCAAAAGTTATTGCAAATTGTGGTACTGATGGAAAAGTCAGTAACAGTGTCTGACATGCAGAGGCTGCTCTTCTGAATATCATCATGGATGGTCAAAGCATGTTTCTTTGTGGAATCTCTAAAGGAAGTTATAAATGATGGGGGAAAAAAAATCTGCTTGCTTTCTGCCCATTGAAAATAGGTAACACAGTGCTATTTGCTCTGACTTTTATCTCCTAAACACTTAGGAAGTCATTAAATTTAAAATTAAACAAGAAGAATCTTTCAAAGGCAAATAGCTATTTTTCTGAAATTGTTTTTTCTGACATCCACCTGCTACCTGGAGCACATAATTAAAATAGGAGGGAAAAAAAACCCAACTTTTCTGTCCTATTCATAGACAGCATGGTATTTCCAGGCTCTGTTTCAGTGAAATATTTCAAATTACTCCTACAACCGAAACAATTCTAACCATGCTCCAAAGTCTTTAATTTCACTTTAATCTTCAGAAATGTTTTCTAAGTGGTACTCTGATCTTGCTCTTGAACAGTAATCTCAGTGAAATTATTATGATATGTCTCTCTTAGGACTTTCCTTGGAGCAAAGGTCAGCTGGAAAACAGGTGCATCATTTTATGGCACACATCAGCCTTAAAACTGAGGCTTTCTTTTGTATGGAAAGGGACAGCTCACGTGTTCTCTCCTGCTGCTGAGTAACTAGCTCTTCTGGCAGGCCTCTCTCAGTCTGAGGAAACCTTCACATGAAAAATCCTTAAGAAGCCTGGGTTTTTCACACACACACACACACACACACACACACACACACACACAGAGTTATTTTGTGACCCAGTGGTCATCTTCACTTTTATGAGTATTGCAGTTTAGCTGCTAATATCCAGAAGGTTTCTGCTTTGTGAGAGATGATTTCTGCAGTTACTGATGAGAAGATGTTGAGGTTATTTAATTTATAGCAGCTGTATCCTGGAGATCATAATCTTGTTTGTTGTGGATAAGGTGAAAATAAAATCAGTTATATTCAATTTCTGTTACAGTTTAAAATATCTTTTAAGAAATAGTAAGAAATAGACTACTTATATGCTGCTGTTTTGGTTGGTTTGGTTGTTCTTTTTTTAAGCTGCTGTCAATGAGCTGCTGAGTGCTTAGGATGTTATACTTTGAAATATTTTAGATTTCCTTTATCCTATATGCCTTATGATTTTGTCACATCTCCTGTTCTCTCTATTTCATACTTATTCTGCCAGGTTTTCGTTTCCAAAGTAAGAATGAAAATTTGGAGTAGAAGGAATGCAGATTGTGGGATTCTTCCAGTTTAAATAAATTAGCAGGAGAGACTGCAAAGTTCAGCACAAAAGAATTTGTTTTGTAAGAAGAAATTTCAAGAAAATTCCAAATGCCAATGTAAAACAATTTATTCCTAAAGATGAGATCGTGATGGCTTTTGAAAGATGCAAATACATTTTTGTAAAAATTTGTTCTACTGCAGTTATCTGTTGTTTTAGCGGTACAGACAGTGCAGGTTGGGGTTGGTGTGTTTTGTTATTTTGTTTTATTTTATTCTATTTCCTGTAAGTACTATTTTTTCTTGTTTTATTTTGCTTTTAAATTTCCAGTCAGTGATAACAGAATTGTTCTCCTTGTGAATTTATTCCATTCTGCATCAGTCTACATTAATCTCCAGGAAACTAAAGGCAGGGCTTTATATGCTCTTACTAACGGCTTTTCTTGCAGCAATCAGTTTAGGATCGTAGAATAACAGAATCAGCAAGGTTGGAAAAGATCTCAGAAATCATCAAGTCCAACCTATCACCCAAACACCTCATGAATAATTAAACCATGGCTTCAAGTGCCACGTACAATCCTGTTTTGAACACATCCAGGGATGGTGCCACCACCACCTCCCTGTGCAGCACATTCCAATGGCCAATTACTTTCTGTGAAGAACTTTTTCCTCACTTCAAGCATAACAGTCCCTTGGTGCAGCTTGAGACTGTGTCCTCTTGTTCTGCCCATGGTTGCCTGGGAGAAGAGACCAACCCCCTCCTGGCTACAACCTCCTTTCTGGTAGTTGTAGAGAGCAATAAGGTCTCCCCTGAGCCTCCTCTCCTCCAGGTTCACAGTATCACAGTATTACCAAGGTTGGAAGAGGCCTCGAAGATCATCGAGTCCAGCCTGTAACCACAAACCTCACGATGAGACCATGGCACCAAGTGCCACATCCAGTCCCCTCCTGAATGCCTCCAGGGACGGCGACTCAACCACCTCCCCGGGCAGCCCATTCCAATGACGAATCACTCTCGGTGAAGAACTTTCTCCTCACCTTGAGCCTGAACTTCCCCTGTTGCAGCTTGAGACTGTGTCCCCTTGTTCTGGTGCTGGTTGCCTGGGAGAAGAGGCCAACCCCTTCCCGGCTACAACCACCCTTCAGGTAGTTGTAGAGAGCAATGAGGCCACCCCTGAGCCTCCTCTTCTCCAGGCTAAACAACCCCAGCTCCCTCAGCCTCTCCTCATAGGGCTTGTGCTCAAGGCCTCTCACCAGCCTTGTTGCCCTTCTCTGGACAGGTTCAAGTGTCTCGATGTCCTTCTTAAACTGAGGGGCCCAGAACTGGACACAGTACTCAAGGTGTGGCCTAACCAAAGCAGAGTACAGGGGCACAATGACCTCCCTGCTCCTGCTGGCCACACTATTCCTAATGCAGGCCAGGATGCGGTTGGCCTTCTTGGCCACCTGGGCACACTGCTGGCTCATGTTCAGGCGGCTGTCTATCAGCACCCCCAGGTCCCTCTCTGTTTGGCCGCTCTCCAGCCACTCTGAGCCCAGCCTGTAGCTCTGCATGGGGTTGTTGTGGCCAAAGTGCAGCACCCGGCACTTGGACTTGTTGAATGCCATCCCATTGGACTCTGCCCATCTGTCCAGTCGGTCGAGGTCCCTCTGCAGGGCCCTTCCAGCCCTCTAACTGACCGATATCTGCTCCTAACTTGGTGTCATCTGCAAATTTGCTGATGACTGACTCAATGCCCTCATCCAGATTGTCAATGAAGACATTGAAGAGGATGGGGCCCAGCACTGATCCCTGGGGGATGCCACTGGTGACTGGCCGTGAGCTGGAGGTGGCACCATTCTCCACCACTCTCTGGGCCCGGCCCTCCAGCCAGTTCCTAACCCAGCGCAAAGTGTTGCTGTCCAAGCCACGAGCTGACAGCTTAGCCAGCAGTTTGCTGTGGGGGACGGTGTCAAAGGCCTTGCTGAAGTCCAGGTAGACCACATCCACAGGCCTCCCCACATCCAGCAGGCGGTTCACCTGATCATAGAAGGAGATCAGGTTGGAGAGGCAGGACCTGCCCTTCCTGAATCCATGCTGGCTGGACCTGAGCCCTTGGCCATCCTGCAGGTGTGCAGTTACTGCTGCCAGGATAGTCTGCTCCACCATTTTCCCTGGCACTGAGGTCAGGCTGACCGGCCTATAGTTTCCGGGTTCCTCCATCCGACCCTTCTTGTGGGTGGGGACCACATTGGCCAGTTTCCAGTCATCTGGGACCTCACCGGTCAGCCAGGACTGGAGGAAAATGATGGAGAGCGGTTAAGCAACTACAGCCCCTACAGCCTCTCCTCACAGGGCTTGTGTTTGAGACCTCTGACCAGCCTCATTTTCTGCACAAGTTCAAGTATCTCAATATCCTTCTTAAACTGAGGGGCCCAGAACTGGACACAGGACTCAAGGTGTGGCCTAACCAGCGCTGAGTACAGGGGCAGAATGACTTCTCTGCTTCTGCTGGCCACACTTTTTATGATGCAGGCCAGGATGCCATTGGCCCTCTTGGCCACCTGGGCACACTGCTGGCTCATGTTCAGCCAGCTGTCAACCAGTACTGCCAGGTTCTTTCTGCTTGGCTGCTCCCAGCCACTCTGTGCCCAGCCTATAGCTCTGCATGGGATTGTTGTGGCCAAAGTGCAGCACCCGGCACTTGGGCTTGTTGAATGCCATCCTGTTGGACTCTGCCCATCTGTCCAGTTGGTTGAGGTCACTCTGCTGAGCCCTTCTGCCCTCTAACAGAGCAATATCTGCTCCTAACTTGGTGTCATCTGCAAACTTGCTGATGACTGACTCAATCCTCTCATCCAGATCATCAGTGAAGATATTAAAGAGGATGGGGCCCAGCACTGATCCCTGGGGGACACCACTAGTGACTGGCCTCCAGCTGGAGGTGGCACCATTCACCACCACTCTCTGGGCTCAGCCCTCCAGCCAGTTCCTAACCCAGCACAGAGTGCTGCTGTCCAAGCCACAAGCTGACAGCTTAGCCAGCAGTTTGCTGTGCGGGATGGTGTCAAAGGCCTTGCTGAAGTCCAGGTAGACTACATCCACAGCCCTCCCCACATCCACCATGCAGGTCACCTGATCATAGGAGATCAGTTTGGAGAGGCAGGACCTGCCCTTCCTAAATCCATGTTGGCTGGACCTGAGCCCTTGGCCATCCTGCAGGTGCGCAGTTATTGTCACCAAGATCATAGAATCATAGAATCATAGAATCATAGAATCAGTCAGGGTTGGAAGGGACCACAAGGATCATCTAGTTCCAACACCCCTGCCATGGGCAGGGACACCCTACACTAGATCACGCTGGCCAGAGCCTCGTCCAGCCTGGTCTTAAACACCTCCAGGGACTGGGCCTCAACCACCTCCCTGGATAACCCATTCCAGGCCTTCACCACTTTCATGGTGAAGAACTTCTTCCTCACATCCAGCCTGAATCTCCCCATTTCCAGCTTCATTCCATTCCCCCTAGTCCTATCACTACCTGAGATCCTGAGAAGTCCCTCCCCAGCCTTCCTGTAGGCCCCCTTCAGATACTGGAAGGCCACAATGAGGTCACCTCGGAGCCTTCTCTTCTCCAGACTGAACAGCCCCAACTCCTTCAGTCTGTCCTCATAGGAGAGGTGCTCCAGCCCTCTGATAATCTGATAACCAAGATAATCTGCTCCATAATTTTCCCTGGCACTGAGGTCAGGCTGACTGGCCTGTAGTTTCCAGGTTCCTCCACCTGAACTTTCTTGTGGATGGGGACCACATTGGCCAGTTTCCAGTCATCTGGGACCTCTCTGGTAAGCCAGGACTGGAGGAAAATGATGGAAAGCAGCTTGGGCAGCTCATCTGCCAGCTCTCTCAGCACCCTAGGATGTATTCTGTCTGGTCTTGTGGACTTGTAAGTATCCAAGTGGCTCAGCAAGTCCCAAACTAATTCCTTGTGGATTTGTGGGGCAATACACTGATATCTGACCCCATTAACCAGCTCAGGAGGCTGCTTGTCCTGAACTCCTCCTGCCTTACTGCTGAAGATTGAGGCAAAGAAGGTATTTAGAACCTCAGCCTTTTCCTCTTCTTCATCACAGTGTTCCCCTCCAGGTCCAGTAAGGAGTGAAGGTTCTTCTTGCCCCTCTTTTTAGCATTAATATATTTGTAAAAATGCCTTGTATTTTCTTTCACAGAGGTGGCCAGCCTCAGTTCCAACTGGGCCTTTGCCTCTCTAATTTTTCTCCTGCATAAACTAGCAACATCCTTAAACATATCGTGAGGATCCTCCTCTTCCTTCCAAAGGTGATACAGCCTCTTTTTTCCCTTAGTTCCTCCAGGAGCTGCTTGCTCATCCAGGCTGGTTGCCTTCCCCGCCGGCTCATCTTTCGGCAGATGGGAACTGCCAGTTCCTGTGCCTTCAAGAGCTCTTGTTTGAAGTAGCTCCAACCATCCTGGACCCCTCGGTTCTTGAGGGCTGATACCCAGGGAACTTTGCAAATATGTTTCTTAAACAGGCTGAAGTTCGCCCTCCACAAGTCCAAGGTGAAGGTTCTGTTGGTGCTCCTCCCTATCTCCCTGAATATTGAAAACTTCACTATCTCATGATCACTGCACCCTAAGCAGCTTCCCACCGTCACATCTCCCACCAGCCCTTCTCTATTGGAGAACAGCAGGTCAAGCAGAGCCTGACCCCTGGCAGACTCACTCAACAGCTGCATCAGGAAGCTGTCCTCCATACGCTCTAGGAATCTTCCGGACTGCCTCCTCTCTGCTGAATTAAGTTCCCAGCAGATATCTGGCAGGTTAAGGTCACCTACAAGGACAAGATCTGATGATCTTGAGACAGCCTCCAGTTGCTTATAGGATATTTCATCTGCCTCCTTACCCTGCTTGGGTGGTCTATAATAGATTCCAACCAGGATGTCAGATTTGTTAGGCCTCCCTCTAATTTTAGCCCACAGGCTCTCAATCCTTTCATCCTCCACTTCAAGCTCCATGGCATTGAGCGACTCCTTAATATACAGAGCCACCCCTCCTCCTCTTCTCCCTCACCTGTCTCTCCTAAAGAGCCTGTAACCCCCCAGTGTAGTACTCCAGTCATGTATATTTTTCCACCATGTTTCTGAAATGGTGACTATATGATAGCCTTCCTGGTGGACCAGGAATTCCAGTTCTTCTTGCTTGTTACCCATACTGTGTGCATTGGTATACATGCACTTCATTTTGATTTCTCAATTAACCCTAATTTGTGTCCCACTCTCTCCTCTTCAGAGAGACTGATTTCCTCACCCACCCCCTTCAGACCTAGTTTAAAGCCCTTCTAATGAGCACTGCCAACTCCAGTGCTAGTACTCTCTTGCCCTTTCTAGATAAATTCACCCCATCAGAATCCAGCAGGTTGGGTGCAGTAAAAGCTGCCCCATGCTCAAAGAACCCAAAATTCTGTTGCTGGCACCATCCCCTGAGCCATTTGTTGATGGCATGGGTTCTCCTGTCCCTCTCAGTGTACACCCCTGCCACTGAGGGAACTGAGCAGAACACCACTTGAGCTCCTGTTCCATCAATCAATTGTCCAAGGGCCTTGAACTCCTTTTTAATTGTTCTGGTGCCCTTCTTATCAATTTCTTCACTTCCAGCTTGTATTACCAGCAAAGGGTAATAGTCAGAGGGCTGGATTAGCTTAGGGAGTCTCCTTATCCCGACCCTTCCCTGTGGGATGGGTAGGGATGATACATGGGTCCCTCAGTACCCCTCAGGAGAGAGTCCCCAACAACTATAACTGCTTTCTTTTTTTTTTGTGGAGCTGGTCATTGTGGTTGGTGGGGACTGCTTGGCCTTCGGCATCTCCCCAGATGGCTGCTCCTCAGCCCTCTCATCACTGCTCCTGAGCCACTCTCTGCCCCGGTGGGGTGTATTTTTGATAATACGAGGCTGAAAAGATTAATTCCAAAGAGATACTGTGTTTTCCTGGTGCCATGGATGTTACAACAATTTGGCTACCTCAAAATAACAATTTCAGTGTTAATTATGTGCTTGGCATTTGCTCATAATACAGATTCACATTAACTGCAGGAAGAACCCATGCCTTACATCGCCACACACAGAAAGGGCAACCAGCATTGTGACAGGAAATTTAAACTTGTTGGATGCCTAGTTCACAGTTCCAAGAAGTAATGTGCTCAGTTTGACAAATTATTTCAGATCTAGTTCCTTACTTCCTTTCATAATGTCTTATCTTAAGGGGACCTACAAGAAAGCTGGTGAGGGTCATTTTAGGGTGTCAGGTAGTGATAGGACTAGGGGGAATTGAGCAAAAATAGAAATGGGTAGATTCAGATTTGATGTTTGGAAGAAATTATTCACAGCGAGGGTGGTGAGACACTAGAACAGGTTGCCCAGGGAAGTGGTAGAAGCCCCATCCCTGGAGGTTTTTAAGGCCAGGTTGGATGGGGCTCTGAGCAACCTAATCTAGTGTGAGTTGTCCCTGCCCATGGCAGGGGGGTTGGAACTAGATGGATCCTTGAGGTCTGTCCTGAAGGGACAAAAAGCCCCAAAAATACTCTGAATCAGACAATGGGGCCTGGTTTTTCAGGAAATTGCCCACAATGCCCAGGCTTGTCTGAACATGCCCTGGGGTCAAAGTGCATACGATTTGTGTGCCTTTGGTTATGTTTGGAGAAAACTGGTTTGGAGAAAATAGGTTAAAGTGTCAGGTTTCTATCTCTTAATCTTTGTTGTCACTGGCCATCATTGTCTCGGGAAATCTATAAATTTGGCCCAAAGAGCCAGTGCCAGTTACTGCTGTAGTAACTCACCTGTCATCCATAAAGCACACTTTGTGGATGGAGAAAGTCTATATGAATGAGAATGCCTTGACATTCATAACTCTACCTTTTGTGAATTATAGACCTACTAAGGAATGCTGGATAAAGATAGAATCACCAGCTCTAATTATGTATATAACTAGGAAGACTGCCTAGAGTTTTAATGAATTTTTGAACTGGAGCCCTGTCTTCCAGAATGAATGTTTTGTACCTTTATGAGAAGCTGCAAACATTGTTGTTCCCAGAAGTAACATTATGCTTGTTTTCAGTGACAACAAATACTGAAGCACTAATATTTAAAAGAGTTCATAAGTGGCTCTGACTTCACTGCTGTACATTCAAATGACTTATAAGGGGGAGAAAGTGCCATTGTTTATTTTGAATAGTTTTCTGTATTTTCAAAGCACTTAACTGATAGGGGAAAACTCCAATATGCCAAGGGAAATTAGAACTATGGTTACACAGGCAGAAACAGCTAAGAATCATGAAGCTGGGCTTTGCAACCAAACAATATGTAGAAAAGACCAAAATGCCTTTATGCTCTCTTTTTCCTGCAAGACATATGAAAAACTCTCTTAGCAAAGAAAAAGGAAAAGTAACAAATGAAATGCCTTTTTCAAACTCTGAATCCAGCAACTTCTAATGGGAGGAAACTATAGGAGTAGATTTATGTGGGAAGAGGATTGTTTTTGGATAGCTTTAGAAGACTATAGGGAAGGTTTGCCTTTGCTTGAGTTAGAGAAAGCTATGTTTTGTCTTTCACTCTGAGAGTAATATAAACACTTTGGAACTGAAGGAGAGAAACTAGGCAGAATTTGGTTGGATGCATTAAAATACTGTTTTGCTATTCTAACCTATTGTATGCCTTAATTACACATATGCCAGTAGAAAATGACCAATTGAGATGTGACACGTGCCTTCTGATAGACTATATGACTTTGCTGCATAACGTAATAATGGTCTTTGCCTGTTTACATCTGGTCCAGAAAACACTAATTAAAACATCTATACTACAACAAATCGTGACCCCGAACGTGTGCCTTAACCAACTACTCATTACGACTCCCACTTGCACCATCAAGAAGAAATTTTTCTTTTAAGAACTGTGGAGATGCTCGTGTTTGTCAATGTCACTAATGGTAGTCTTTCAGTTAGTCTCTGTGAGATTAATCTATTGACTTTTATGCTGGTTGGATTCCCCAATTTGCAAAGAAACAACTGAGAGAAAAGAAGCACAGAGAATAAACAGGTTGATGACCTAGAAAAAGAATTGCAGAGAATAAAAGGGTTGGTGCCCGAGAAAAAAGAAGAAAAAAGCGTTGGTGCCCCAGAAAAGAAGAAACTCCGCAGGATGGAGGTGAGCTATCAGGGAAACTGGGGGTTGGTGTCTCCTTTTGAAGAACACATAATGGGTAATCAAATAACAAAAGAGAAATCAATACTTGGAGTCCTTACGCATATCTGAGCAGCCTTGAGAGGAGAGGATGAGGGAGCTGGGATTTCTTAGCCTGGAGAAGAGAAGGCTCAGGGGAGACCTCATTGCTCTCTACAACTACCTGAAGAGTGGTTGTAGCCAGGAGGGAATTGGTCTCTTCTCTCAGGCAACCAGCACCAGAACAAGAGGACACAGCCTCAGACTGCACCAGGGGAGGTTCAGGCTGGAGGTTAGGAGGAAGTTCTATACAGACAGAGTGATTGCCCATTGGAATGGACTGCCTGGGGAGGTGGTGGAGTCACCATCATTGGAGGTGTTCAGGAGGAGACTTGATAGGGTGCTTGGTTGCATGGTTTAGTTGATTAGGTGGTGTTGGATGATAGGTTGGACACGATGATCTTGAAGGTCTCTTCCAACATGGTCTATTCTATTCTATTCTATTCTATTCTATTCTATTCTATTCTATTCTATTCTATTCTATTCTATTCTATTCTATTCTATTCTACTCTACTCTACTCTACTCTACTCTATTCACAGGCAAATAGAAGCGGCTTCCAGGTCACAAGCCCTGGTCCTCATGGGGGATTTCAACCACCCTGACATCTGCTGGAGGGACAACACAGCAAGGCACCAGCCATCCAGGATGTTCCTGGACTGCATAGAAGACAACTTCCTCCTCCAAATGGTAGAGGAAGCAACAAGAAAAGGTGCTCTGCTGGACCTTGTTCTTATCAACAGGGAAGGGCTGGTAACCAATGTGAGGCTCAGAGACAGCCTTGGCTGCAGTGACCATGAAGCAGTTGAATTTAATCTCCTCAGGGCAATCAGGAGGACATATTCTAAGCTTACGACTTTAGGCGTGCAGACTTCAATCTCTTCAGGGATCTGCTAGCCAAAGTGTTGTAGGACGAAGCCCTGGAGGGAAGAGGGACCCAGGACAGCTGGGCAGTATTCAAGGACCACCTCCTCTGTGTCCAGGAGCTATGTATACCAACAAAGAGAAAAGCAGGTAAGAGTGCTAGGAGGCCTGCCTGGATGAACAAGGAGCTACCGGACATGGTATTACTTAAAAAGAAACTCTACAGGAAGTGGAGGGAAGGACAGATAGAGCAGGGGGATATAAGGAAGCTGCCCGAGCAGCAAGAGGCCTGGTTAGGAAAGCCAAAGCAGAGTTTGAATTGAATCTAGCCAGGGAGGTTAAAGGGAACACTAAGAATTTCTACAGGTATATTAATGGCAAGAAGAAGACTAGGGAAGGTGTGGGCCCCCTCAGAAAGGAAAGTGGTGAATTAATCACAAGTGATGTGGAAAAGGCTGAGGTACTCAATCACTTCTTTACCTCAGTCTTCACTGCAAGGGCCTCCAGCCACACTCCTGGTGTCATGGAAGACGATGCCAGGGACGGGGAGGAAGAACTGCCCATCATAAGTGAAGTTCAGGTTCGTGATCACCTGAAGAACCTGAAAGTGTTCAAGTCCATGGGACCTGACGGGATACACCCACGGGTGCTGAGAGAACTGGCAGATGAGGTTGCCAAACCCCTCTCTATTATATTCCAGAAGTCATGGCAGACTGGGGAAGTCCCCACAGACTGGAAAAGGGGAAACATTGCTCCCATTTTCAAAAAGGGTAAGAAGGAGGAACCAGGGAACTGCAGGCCAGTCAGTCTCACCTCTGTGCCCGGAAAGATCATGGAGCAGATCCTCCTGGAGGCGCTACTGAGTCAGAAGAATAGTGAGGAGGTGATTTGGAGCAGTCAGCACGGCTTTGCCAAGGGCAAATCCTGCCTGACACACCTGGTGGCCTTCTATGAACAGGTGACAGCATTAATAGATGAGGGACAAGCAACTGATATCGTTTACCTGGACCTGAGCAAAGCCTTCGTCACTGTCCCACACCACCTCCTGGTCTCCAAGCTGGTGACACATGGGTTTGATGGATAGACCACTAGATGGATAAAGAACTGTCTTGATCACCGCACCCAAAGAGTGGCTGTCAATGCGTCCATGTCCCTGTGGAGGCCAGTGACAAGCGGAGTCCCTCAGGGATCAGTCCTGGGACCTGTCTTGTTCAACATCTTTGTGGGTGACATGGACAGTGGCATTGAGTGCACCCTCAGCAAGTTTGCTGATGACACCAGCTGTGTGGTGCAGCAGACATGCTGGAGGGAAGGGATGCCATCCAGAGGGACCTTGACAGGCTGGAGAGGTGGGCACAAGCCAACCTCATGAGCTTCAACAAGACCAAGTGCAGGGTCCTGCATCTGGGTCGAGGTAATCCCAGGCACAAATGCCGGCTGGGCAGTGACTGGCTGGAGAGCAGCCCTGAGGAGAGAGACTTGGGGGTGCTGGTGGACAAGAAGCTCAACATGAGCTCTCAATGTGCACTTGCAGCCCGGAAAGCCAATCAGATCCTGGGCTGCATGAAGAGAAGTGTGGCCAGCAGGTCAAGGGAGGTGATTCTCCCCCTCTACTCAGCTCTGGTGAGACCCCACCTGGAATACTGCATCCAGTTCTGGAGCCCCTATTCCAAGAGGGATATGGATGTGCCAGAACATGTCCAGAGAAGGGCCACGAGGATGATCAGAGGGCTGGAGCACCTCTCCTATGAGGACAGACTGAAGGAGTTGGAGCTGTTCAGTGTGGAGAGGAGAAGGCTCCGAGGTGACCTCATTGTGGCCTTCCAGTATCCGAAGGGGGCCTACAGGATGGCTGGGGAGGGACTTCTCAGGCTATCAGGTAGTGATAGGACTAGGGGGAATGGAATGAAGCTGGAGGTGGGGAGATTGAGGCTAGATGTGAGGAGGAAGTTCTTCACCATGAGGGTGGTGAAGCCCTGGAATGGGTTATCCAGGGAGGTGGTTGAGGCCCCATCCCTGGAGGTGTTTAAGACCAGGCTGGATGAGGCTCTGGCCAGCTTGATCTCATGTGGGGTGTCCCTGCCCATGGCAGGGGGTTGGAACTAGGTGATCCTTGTGGTCCCTTCCAACCCTGACTGATACTATGATACTATGATTATTTTTTGATAGCTTTAGAATACTATATGGAACGTTTGCCTTTGCTCGAGTTAGAGAAAGCTATGTTTTGTCTTTCACTCTGAGGGCAACGTAAACAATTTGGAACTGAAGGAGAGAAACTAGGCAGAATTTGGTTGGATGCATTAAAATACTGTTTTGCTATTCTAACCTATTGTATGCCGTAATTACACGTATGCCAGTAGAAAATGACCAATTGAGATGTGACACGTGCCTTCTGATAGACTATATGACTTTGCTGCATAACGTAATAATGGTCTTTGCCTGTTTACGTCTGGTCTAGAAAGCACTGGTTGAGGTAATTAAAACATCTATACTACAACAGATGAAGAGCACTGTCCTGGATTGTATTGCTTGCAGTGTTAGAACATGCTGTTTTTATCTAAGAATTGTAGTAAAACTTCAGTACTGATGCTATCACCGTTGCCCACTCCAGCTTCATTTTTACAATTAGCATTCCAAAGCCTGATCAAATTGTATCTTCTTCCAGTTCTACTCTGGTGGTGAAGAACTTAGTATAATGAAAAATATTGTTCCTGACAAAGGCTCCAGATTATTAACATGATACAAAACTGTATTAAATAATGATTAATTATCATGACAAGCATTAAGTATATAATAGGTTTAATATCTCTACATTATTTTTCAATATTGCCCTGTTATCTACTTTCACGGATGTGATTGCTAAGCAACAGAGAGGACTAGAGTAATTCTGTATGCGAAAATATCAGCAATTTTGTTTCATCTAGAAGCTTGAGCTCAGAAATGTTCTGTGCTAGTAGGCAACTGGTAATGCTGACAGTTGGGCTCTGCATCTCTCACCTTGCCTAGCAAAGCATTTGAAAGGTTGACAAAATGCAGCACAGTACCTGATGAAATGCAGCTGATGAAATTGACGACTTGATGAAATGACTTGATGAAATGCAACACAGTACTCCAAAGAAGTAGGTGCTGTTGGATCTCACTCTGAACAGGATGTATTTTGGTGCAAACATAAAAAGTAAGCTTACTGATACTGCATCAGAGGACCACATAGTTTTGTACTGCTCAAAGGGAGAGAGTGTTCACATCTCTTGTTTTTTGAGTTTGCTTGCCAAGGATCACATCTGTTGAAAGCTATGTAGTTAACAATTTAGTCAACAGCTGTTTACATGATGTGGCAAATTAAGGGAATCTTTTGTATAGTCCTGCTTTGGCCTTGCCACAGTGATCCTTCTGTTTCAGAAAACTGGGTTTGTGACATCAGCAAGATAAAAATGTTATTGAGTAATTTACACAAGATCAGAGGGCTGATGTAATCTTGTATGCATTGCATCTTTCTCAGATACATATGCAACTATGTCATGAAAGATACAAAAATGGTCACGAAAAAGTTTACAATTGCTAAATAATTAATTGTCAAAGTACCCCTAGGAAACAGGAGAATTTCAGAAGTCCTTATAGAGAGTCTGGCTAGATCAATGAACACCATGAAATTATCTGTATCACATGGTAAACAATTTGTGCAAATTTATTCTTTGTAGTGTAGATAAAAGTACAACCATGAAGAAACAGAAGCATGAACTGAGTACTAGGAAATAAAGCCATCAGTGAAGCCTGTGTTGTTAGCCAGTGTTGCAGCCACACCTGCCATTTCTTGTATGTATTCATAGTATCATATGTACATCACTGTTTCTTGGGCTGTTAACATCCATGATATCACCAAAGAATATCTTATATTTTTTTCTTGCCTATAACAACATGGGCTGGTGTGGTGGGTTGAAAGTAGCCCCCAACTAATTGGAATCTACCCCCAGATTGTACTCCCCAGAAAAGCCAAATTCAGAACTCAGAAGCAAAATGACTATATTTACATTTACAAAAGGTAAACTAAAATCTAGAAGCATAAAATGCAACAAATATGTAGAAAATACATTTACAATTCCGAAAACCTCTTGTACATAATCACTCCCTGGAGCACAGGGAGTGGATATAGCTCAGAGGGCTGGCTGCAGCCTCCTCCCTTTTCCCTTCCTGTTGCTTCACTGGCACAATATTGAGCCAGCATGTCAAGAAAGAGATAAGGAAGCAAGTCATGCAAGCTGCAAAGAGAAGTGAAAAGGAGAAAAGGATAGTTTGAGCAGCAAACTTTATCCTAGTCAGCAAGCCATTAGAATGATGTAGACAAATCAGTTGTTATTATTCTATATCCAATGGTAATTTATTTACCTGTTACTCAAAGATTTCCAGCAAGTTGCTATTCTTGTTTATGATTAAGATGATTAAAGCATCAGCCTAAAACTGTAAAAGCTGACCAACTGATTTTGAACATCTTGCTTACCTAGCAAGGAGGATGGTGAAATTATTTTCGAACGTTTGTAAAAAGAGGTGCATAGTTTTACATATAGACAAAGCTAAAAGTATGGAAGAAAGATAAGACTATTTTGATTATAAAGCCTGGAAAAGGTAAGAAAATATTTCATTTAAAGTCAACAGAGAAAACGGCTTTCCCTGTGAAAGGACCAAGAGGTTTTCTGTGGCCTAGACATCTCCACAGTTAGTAGAGCTCCTATCAGGAGAGTGTTTTGGCTTTTTAGAATAGAATAGAATAGAATAGAATTACCAAGGTTGGAAGAGACCTTGAAGATCATCGAGTCCAACCTGTAACCACAACCTCACAACTAGACCATGGCACCAAGTGCCACATCCAGTCCCCTCCTGCATGACTCCAGGTTCTGAAGGAGTGCAGAGGAGTTTAGTCTCTGGATGCCTAGGGGACAGACATGCAAACCCAGAGCCTCCAACATCTACCTGAAATGTATCATTCTCCCTTGAAATCCAGCGCAAAGCTGGCTGTTCTTCTGGAGGATGTTTGCTTCACCCTTGCCTACTTCTCTTTGCAGAGCAAAGAATGGAGTCTTCTTTGGCATTAGTAGGAACAATGTCTGCATGTCATCATGCTGAGTGGCACAACCTATAAGGAGTTACTCCTCAGGGTTTCTGATAGGCTTTCTGCAACACACAGACTAGTGTGCACATGTCTGGTTATATAGATCTGATGTAAGTTTTGTAATCAAGCTTTTAGTAAACTGAAGGCATTGTATGCCTTTATGCATATTGCTTCAGAAAAGTCTCTACCCTAAAAAGCCAAAACAACCTGAAAGCATGAACAAATATGCCAATCACTTCCTTCTGGGATATTTTGTATTGGACTCTTGGGGTGTACTATTTATGCAATATGAGAATATATATAATGGAATTTCTTAATTCAAGCATGTCATGCAATTCTGACAGTTGCAAACTGTCATTAACATATTAAAAAATAACATATACTAGGAAATCATCATCTGAATATACAAAATGTATAAATGTAGTTAAATACATACATTTACTCTCTAAACTCTGGTGGGCTTGCTGACAAGCTGAAGTTGTTAGAAAATAAGACAGTAATTGAGATTTCCACTTTCCACTGCACACTGAACCACTGTTTCCTATTGAGGTGTTCTACAACCATGAGAAAAGATGTGTCATTTCACCACGTCTGCAGCTGAGCTCCAACCTATGTGAACCTAAATTTGCTTTGGTTAGGGTAGGCTCTTTGCATATCTGGGAGAAGGAGGAAGTTGCCAAACCATATCTAAGAGCAAGACAAAGAATAACGCCTACAGGGGTCTATGTGAAAAGTGAGTGTATTTTGTGCCAAGAAAAAGACAATTATTTGCTACTGGTGAGGAAACATGCTACTTCTCATTCTGTCACTGAACTGGCCAGGCATATCCTCCTAAAGGTGTGTTTACTGGGTAGCAGAGCTCTAACTGCAGTACCTGGGGTTGAGGTACTCCAAGGCCAACCCTTCCTTGCTGCATGTTGGTACTTAAGCCCCTTCAGTGTAATCTGACATGCATGGCCTTACCTCTTGTGTAGGAAGAAAATAACTGGAGACAGCTGGGGTCTGATTACTTGTGAGGCTGTGTTATACTTCCTAGTGATATGACAGGATAATACTTCCTCAATATGCAGAGAAATTCATATAGAGAAATAAACCCCTTACTGAGAACACATGGTCCATTAAGATCACTTTAAAAGTGATGGAAATAACTGCAAAGCCAATTGCTGCTCCTAAGTGCCTTCTGTAGAGAAAACTGAGCAGGGAAAATCAGCATCAGATTTTTTGGCCAGCAGAAAGATTCAGGGGGAGTTATGTGAGTGGCTGCTGTGTAATGCTGCCAAAAGGATTTTGTCAGTTTTTGTTGTCATCGGCAACATCAACTTTCATCTTGCTTTGCATTTTGTTGTTTGTTTGCTTACAACAGTTGTTTCATGTTGATTGATAGCTGTAAAGATGTATTGATTTCAAATGAAATGTTACCTTTATAATAACTGCAGTAATTCTTAGTAACCATAATGTTATACAGAATCATTATATACTTTATGACAATCACAGTAATTTTTGTATCTTATAGATACAAAAAGAAAATTTATAGAAAATCATTATGTATTTGCATTAAAAATATTTATTGGTATTAAAAATTTCACAGTTACATTATATTGAAAAATTATAATAAAATATTTACTTTTGAAACATTTGGGTGCATGTTGGAGATCAGTTAAAATACCCTGAAAATAAAGTTTTGAAACAATTGTATGGACTTCAGAAGTGATATCTAAATACAATACAGAAAGAGAAGGCTTAGTTTGACAAAATGAGTGATGCACATAAAACTAGTAAGCCTACTAAATAAAAATAATATCTGTAGTTAGCTGAAAATATTACTACCTACTTGAGGTATATTCTTCAATTAATTTAAGTCATGGCAATTTTTGGGGGGCCACATTTTTAGTTAAAAGCAAAGTGGGGCAGTAGATTTTCTGTATTCTTATTCTCTGGTGAGCTATTTTTGATGACGATGTGAGTGTACATACACATAAAGGAAAAAAATTGCCCGAAGAAGATTGTGATAAAGAGATTATTAATTGATGAATATGAAATTTGATTTATGCAAATATTATTTGTATTGTAAAAATTATTATTAACCTATGAATCACTGTTTTATATACATGTTCTAGTGCATGATTGGAAAATACATCCTATAGGTGGTTTAGTATTCATAATTAGGACTCAATTGGAATATTTACAGAATTACTTTCTATTTATATAACAAAGGGTGCAATTCTGACACTTGTCCACCAGAGGGTGACTCGATGGGAAGTTGGTGGCTGCTAACTATATACAGAGATATTACAATGCGTATCAGAGGATTGGGCTGGAAAGATTATGCTGGCAGACATGGGTGCTTTGAACTGAATGTGAATGGAAAGCATGTGGGGTATACACTGTGCCCTTTGTTTGTAGCAAGGTTAAGTTCCAATGGACTACTGTCACCAGGCTGATTCCTCAGCTGGTCTGGATGGCGACGGTGGGTGGCAATCCTCTCTCCGCAGCAGCAGAGAGGAGATGGAACCTCGGCTAGCTGGTAGGCAGGTTCCCTTCGCAGAACTCAGGCAGTTCCCTCCAGATGACAGGGAGCAGTCCTGCGAGGTCGGCCGAGTAGGGCCACTAAGGCTGGTCCCAGGGCAGGGTTGGCCTTCACGAAGTTGGCCTGCACAGCAGGGCAGGGCAACAGTTCCTGGTAAGGGGCTTGGAGGTTTCCGATCTGGTGTGGTGGGAGGCGGAGCTGGAACAGAAGGGGTCGGCCCTGCAGCAACGGGTTTTGGGGCTGGCATGGATGGCCCCAAGGAAGAAGTTCTGCTGCACGGGAGTGGCAGCTTCCCCTTTACTTGGCTCAAAGGAGCAGTGGGACCCTCTCAGAGAGGTCCCAGCTTTGGATCACAGGCACAGACAGTGCTCTGTATTTCCCTGAGATTTACAAGGCACAGAGTGGCGGAAGCGGCGACTCCTCTCTGAGCTGACACACAGGTTGTGTATGCTCATCAGTCTGCTGCTTAAGGCTAACGCAGATGTGTGGACTGCCACTCTTGGATATGTCCCTTTCCCTAATAACTGGGCAGATCTTACACTTGGGGGGCCAGTCCTCTTGAGACACGGTGGCTCTTCCAGCTGGTGAAACTGGCAGTGCAACACTGGAGCTTCTCAGGCTCAGCAAAGGTCCCTCCTCTGGAGGTATTCATCAGGCCTGCCTGGATGCTGCTTCTTGTCATGCAGAGGCTACTAGTTTACTTTCATATATGAGAGAGAAGACTTAATAGAATAGAATAATAGAATAGAATAGAATTACCAAGGTTGGAAGAGACCTTGAAGATCATCGAGTCCAACCTATAACCTAATAGCAATGAGCTCAATGGCAGAAGTTATGGCATGAGCTTTGTCCTCTCAAGCAAGGAGAGAGAGAATAAAGTGAAAGATGGGGCCATGTATTTACCAACTGGGGTAATAATTTAGGTTTCTCGAGGCTAGATTTGGCCAGTGGGCACTCTTGTAAACAACTGGCTTCAGCCTATAGGAAGCATGAAACTAAAATTATGCCTGTACTTGGTATTAGCAGAAGCATCCCATGTGATGGGTCCGTGCAGGCCTGGCTAATGTCTTGGCCTTTGTTCCCCTCATGAAAGAGGGGGAATTTATCCATGTGCTGGGACAAGTTTCAATATCTGGATTTGGAAGGGACAGGTCCTGCCTCTCCAAACTGATCTCCTTCTATGGTCGGGTGGCCAGCCTGGTGGATGTGGGGAGGCCTGTGGGTGTGGTCTACCTGGACTTTGGCAGGGCCTTTGACGCCGTCCCCCACAGCAAACTGCTGGCTAAGGTGTCAGCTTGTGGCTTGGACAGCAGCACTCTGCGCTGGGTTAGGAACTGGCTGGAGGGCTGAGCCCAGAGAGTGGTGGTGAATGGTGCCACATCCAGCTGGTGGCCAGTCACTAGTGGTGTCCCCCAGGGATCAGTACTGGGCCCCATCCTCTTTAATATCTTCATTGATGATCTGGATGAGGGGATTGAGACAGTCATCAGCAAATTTGTAGATGACACCAAGTTGGGAGCAGATGTTGATCTGTTAGAGGGCAGAAGGGCTCTGCAGAGGGACCTCGACTGACTGGACAGATGGGCAGAGTCCAATATGATGACATTCAACAAATCCAAGTGCTGGGTGCTGCACTTTGGCCACAACAACCCCATGCAGAGCTACAGGCTGGGGTCAGAGTGGCTGGAGAACAGCGAAACAGAAAGGGACCTGGGGGTGCTGATTGACAGCCACCTAAACATGAGCCAGCAGTGTGCCCAGGTGGCCAAGAAGGCCAATGGCATCCTGGCCTGCATTAGGAATAGTGTGGCCAGCAGGAGCAGGGAGGTCATTCTGCCCCTGTACTTTGCATTGGTTAGGCCACACCTTGAGTACTGTGTCCAGTTCTGGGCCCCTCAGTTTAAGAAGGACATCGAGACGCTTGAACGTGTCCAGAGAAGGGCAAGGAGGCTGGTGAGAGGCCTTGAGCACAAGCCCTATGAGGAGAGGCTGAGGGAGCTGGGGTTGTTTAGCCTGGAGAAGAGGAGGCTCAGGGGTGACCTTATTGCTGTCTACAACTACCTGAAGGGAGGTTGTAGTCAGGCAGAGTTTGGTCTCTTCTCTCTAGCAACCAGCACCAGAACAAGAGGACACAGTCTCAAGCTACACCAAGGGAAGTTTAGGCTCGAGGTGAGGAGAAAGTTTTTCGCTGACAGAGTGATTCGTCATTGGAATGGGCTGCCTGGGGAGGTGGTTGAGTCGCCGTCCCTGGAGGTGTTCAAGAGGGGATTGGATGTGGCACTCGGTGCCATGGTGTAGTGGGTTGAGGCAGCCCCCTCCCCACCACAGGCAGAAATAACGACTCTGACAAACGGATTGCAAAAGTGATGGAAAGTTTAAACAGAAAAGAGTGAATGTGTACAAAGAACCAGAAGCAGTGACAAAAGAAACCCCTAAGCAGACCCAGAAACATCCCATCCCCACCTGAGGGTGGGCCCAAGACCCTCAGGGCTCGTTCTTCCCCTTCCCCCCACTGCTAGGCTAGTCTCAGCTGGCCAGGCCTGAGACTGCCCATCCCCTGGCCTTGGGCCTAGCCAGGCCCAAGGCCGGGATATGTCTCCCCCAGTTACAGGGTGTCGGCGAGGGAATAAAGAGGCAGTGCCAGACCCTGTGCTGGATTTTATAGTGGTGCAGGGGATTGTGGTAGGAGATACCTGGTTTCCTGTGTCCACCCACTGGGCTGGACCTCTGGACACAGGAAGTATAATATCACAGTATCACCAAGGTTGGAAGAGACCTTGAAGATCATCGAGTCCAACCTGTCACCACAGACCCCATGACTAGACCATGGCACCAAGTCCAATCCCCCTCTTGAGGAGGGAGGACATTGCTGCCCAGCGAGAACACTCCTGCCCACTGCAGGCTTGAACTCACAACCTTCCCAGTAAGAGTCTTATGTGCTCCCAACTTAGCCACATGGTCACTTCACCAGCCACATGGTCACTTCACCAAAAAAAGGAGGACACTGCTGCCCACTGCAGGCTTGAACACAAGACCTTGCCATTAAGAGTCTCATGCTCTACCAATTGAACCACATGCTCCCCCGTAGCAGAGGGCACCCAGCCCAAACCAGCACACATGGTCTAGTCATGGGGTCTGTGGTGACAGGTTGGACTCGATGATCTTTGAGGTCTCTTCCAGCCTTGGTGATACTGTGATACTGTGATCTGGGCATAATGTGCCTTCACCACAAGGATGTGCTTATGTACTTGACCAGCAGACAAAAAAGGCATAACATGCAGAGAGCAGCTTTCTTCCACCCAGCTTGGTGTGGAGTTGCTCCTTTCCAATCAAAAGACAGTTGCAGTCTGTGTGGGCTTCTTGATCAGCCTGGAATTCATTCCTGTGATGAGGCACTTTTTCCTCTGTCTCATGTTGATGAATTCTATTGGAAAAACTGATGAGGGAATTGGTTGCATCATCATGCCTGGAGGTGTTTAGAAAACTTGCAGATCTTGTAGTTACGGACATGGTTTGGTGGTGGACTTGGTAGTGCTAGGTTAACTCTTGGAATTGATGATTCTAAGGGTCTTTTCCAACCTAAAAATTCTATAATTGTATGAATGTTGTTCCCACCTCTGCCATTGTAGAGAAGCATTGCTCTAGACTTGACACAAGATGTACCTGGGCTCAGTACTGAGAGGCCTAAGCCTTTCTGTCCAAGCTTTTTGGAAGGAGACTTTATGTTCTCCTCACAGCTTGACCTGGGAGCTATATGGGATGGACTGCTTATAACACAATGTCAGCTGTCCCAGTTTCTCTTTGACCAGGAAGGCAGGCAATGTATCCCGAAGACTTTGGCAGCAAAGGAGAGAAGGTGAAAATTTGCTTCTAGCCTGTGTACCAAATCATAGAGTAATAGTAATGTTAGTGCAGAAGGTCTATATGATTAAGCAGGTATGCTGTCTTGTGCAAGGACAGCACACACTGAGTCCTTGCAGCGACTTGACAAGCCATCCCTAAAACTTTTCTGCATCTGTATGTTCTTACCAGGTCAAGTTCAGAACTTAAAAAAATCTATTGGTTTAAATTCTCACATATAGTTCAGAGATCAGATTTATGTTTAGGCTTGAACATGAAATATCTCATCTCTTGAACAGTTCTCCTTAGCTGTGGAATTTCATTGTGACTGATACAATGGCATGATGGTACTTCACTCTTTCTACCATAGTACTCTAAATCTCTTCAGCAGCTGGCGATGTGCTGTTCTTGAGTGCAGAATAGCATACTGAAAATAAGACATAGTGAATGCTTGCTACACATATATCTTTACCATACAATTTTGCTTTCTGGTTGAAACTTTCTAAACTATTTCTTCAGGCTCTTTTGAAAATTCCATATCACAGGAGCAATCTTCTTGTTCTTATCTGTGGCAGAGATTTTCTGTGTTAGTCTGTAGCACAATGTGGTTTCAATCAGAAGGGCTGAACATACTGTGTTTTTGTAAGCCTTCTAACTACTGATATATTTACAACTGCACTCCCTCAGTCAGCTTCAGTATCATAACAATGAATCCTGCGTTTAAACTTGAGGTAAATGTTTCAGTCTCTACCCTTTTACAGAATCACAGAATCACCTGGTTGGAAAAGACCTTAAGATTATTGAATCCTTACATAACCTACAATCTGCCTGGATGCAACCATTAGACCATGTGTGGTGAAGGCACATTCTGCCCAGATACTAGATCTGGCCCCCAGCATGTGGATAGGTCTCCCCTCCTTCAGGAGGAAGACCATTACCAAGTATGGGCATAATTCCAGCTTCACGCTTTCTATAGGCTGAAGACAGTTGTCTATCAGAGTGCCCATTGGTCAAACCCAGCCTCGAGGAATCTATAAATATTACCCCTGTTGGTAAACAAGTTACCTCCTCTTCACTTTGCCTTTGTACTTGCTTGGGAGAGCAGCTATCGAGCCACCGCCTCTGCCGTTGAGCTTGTTTTAGCTTCTATCATACATGCATGCATACTGAAGCCTCTGCATCGTGAGAAGCACTTTGATCGTGAGGATCAGCCCAGAGGAGGACCTTCGCTGACCCCGAGAAGCCAGCGTCGCTATAGCCGGTCGTATCTCCAGGAGAGCCCATCTTGCTATCGGAGGACTGGACCAGCTCCGAGGGTAAGATCTGCCCAGTTGTCGGGGAGAAGGGACTATCTCAAGCGTCGCGCTGTTCCTTTAAGCCCAGGAATGGAGAAGCCGCATTCTCTCTCTAAGGCCGTTTGCCACGGGGCCGACCCCATAGCTATTGTCCGACCGGGAACCTCTGAGCCCGCCTATCGGCAATCGTCGCCTCGCCCTGCTGTGCGAGCCGACTCCCAGGGCCGACCCCACGGGCCGAACGCGACCAGGAACCAGTCCAGCGGCAGTAGCCAGCCGGACCCCCACCTTGCTACAAGCAACAGCTAGAGAATATCTTCCACGTGCTTTCCACCCACTAGCACTCAGTTCAAAGTCTCCGCGTGTGGCAGAATCATCGCTGACACACACAAAGATTGCAGCATCGCTGTATATTAGCCAGAAGCCGCCCGCGTTCCGCCGAGTCGCCATCTAGTGGTCAAGCGGTGGAACTGCACCCCTGGTTATATAAAACACAGAGATAGTCTGTAGATAGTTTAATTAAGTTCTAATCATAATACTAAGCCATTTATGGAATGTATTTCACAAACGTGCACTAGAACATGTATATAAGTTGTTGATTCATCGGTTATTAATAATTTTATACTTAATAAAAATTCATATTTTCATAATTCATATTTCATATTCATAAATTTAATAACCTCTTCACAACACCATGTCCCTGAGTACCTAATCCAAATGTCTTTTAAACATTCCCAGAGATGGTGACTTCACCACTTCCCCAGGCAGCATGTTCCAGCTTCTGATGACCCTTTTGGTGAAGAAATTTTTCCTAATATTCAAACTGAACCTCCCCTGGTGCAACTTCAGGCCATTTCCTCTTGTCCTATTAGTTGTTACCTGGAAGAAGAGGCTGACACATTGCTATAACCTACTCTCAGGTAGTTGTAGAGAGCAATGAGGTCTCCCTTCAGCATCCTCTTCTTCAGCCTGAACAATCCCACCTCCCTCAGCTACTTTTATCATGACTTGTTTTCAAGTCCTCATTGCCCTTCTCTGGACACTCCAACGTGCTTCTTGTAGTGAGGCACCCAAAAATAAACAGAGTATTCAAGGTGTGGCCTCACTAGTGCTGAGTATGGGGCATGATGACTTCCCTGGTCCTGCTGGTCACACTATTTATGATACAGGTTAGGATGCTGTTGGCCTTCTTGTCCTCCTGGGTTCATATTCAGACAGTTGTCAACCAGATACCTCTCTGCAAGCTGCCTTCAGACCACTCTTCCCAAGCCTGTAGCATTGCATGGGGTTGCTGTTACTGAAGTGCAGAATCCAGCACTTGGCCTTGTTGAACATCATACAGTTGGCCTTAGCCTATTGATCCAGACTGTCCAGATCCCTCTGCAGAGCCTTCCTCTCCTCCAGCAGATAAACATTCCCACCCACTTTGGTGTTTTCTGAGAAGGTGTAGTCCTCTGAGAGGAACTATTTTATGTACAGAATGATCAGGTCTATTTAGGGGAATCCACTGGAACAGAAGTGTAGGTATGGATGTAGTTAATAAGAAATTGAGCAAACAATTCTTATGGGTTTATATTCAGATGAAACATACATTGACAGAATAATTTTTTTACTCTGTAGTTAAAAAAATTCTACTTGTTTTTTACAAAAATAATTTTCTTTCAGATTTGTTTGTACTTTGGAATGATAGGATACATTGCAACATTTCTACCTTGCAATATACAGACAATTAAGTACCTGCACAAATGCAGTAACTTGTTCAGTGTTATATTGGTTTAATTATGTGAGGACTTGACTTGAATACTTATTGATATACAGTGAATAAAAATAAAGCCTTTTTTTCTCTAAATTCATTACCAGAATCCCAACCCATATCTCTCTCAGGTTGAACAGGTTAGAGCTAGCACAGCTACATCTATTCATGACATATAAATGAACTTACTGACATCCTGATGTTTGATAATGGATATTTTAATATTGGAGAGTGCTGATTCATTTCTGTTCCCAGTTCAATGTACTTTTGTAAGGATTTCTTTTTCCCCTGCGCAACACTATTTGAAAATCAGTATCTCTTCATGCATATAAGCAGATCTCTGCTGCTAGGGGTGTGGCACATTAAGGGTACTGACCCCTAAGGCATCTAGGAAGAAAACTTGATGAGACTCATAGATAGCTCAGCAAACAGGATCCATTTGTTGTGAGAACACACACAGCTTATACACCCTTAGCAGCAGTTGAAAGCAAGCCTGTTTCTAGCAGAACTTTTCCATTCTAGCCACACAAAACTTATCTAAACAGTCATTGATTAAGCATTTCAAACATTTGTACTACAGAGGTCAACAACAGATTCTTTTACCTTGTCTATTCTTCTAAACCTTCTAATTTCAGTCTGCACCTTTAGAATTTTTCACAGATCTTGAACAGAAAATGGTAAAATGTAAATAAATCTCTATTGGGTATAAAAAGGGAAAATAATGATAACTCTAAAAAATCCATTGGAGAGATAACAGACTTAAACTAGTTGTACAAAACAATCTCTCTCTTTTGATTTCCTTGCTCTGGGAGATACTGTCTTTGTGCTTCTGCTGCCTTCTGCTTGACCTTGGTGCACTCTTTTGGCTAAGTTCTAATGTCCCTCTGCTCTTTCACTTGTCCCTTTGTGTCTAAGGGCAGAAGGAGGTGGGGAGGGAGGGAGAAGCTATAGCTCCCCTATTTTTTGGCTGGGGAGCAGTTCTTGTGATGTTTATAAAATTGTAAATACCTGTAAATGTTGTAAGTACTGTATATTTTGTACATGCTGCATTTCTTTGTAGATTGTAGTTTTGCATGTAAATATAGCTTCATTTGCTTCCAACTGTGCTGGTCTGGCAAATTTACTATTGGGGGAATTTTCAACCCACCACACCTAGAATCTCACAAGGTTTTGTTTTAATGAGCACATCTATTTCTTTATCAGAAAGTTGGTTTTCAGACTCAAAATTGACTAGTTCATTTTCATCAATTCCCACATGTTCACCTTTTTTATATATATAAAAAAGATACTTTAAAGCACAATTAACTATTGCTTTCACACAGCATAACAGACAAGGAATACAGATTTAAAATGCAATTAAATTTGAACAACTATTCCAATCCCAATTTTACCAACTGTAAACCCCATCCTTGCAGTCCTCCAAAAAGATTACCAAACAGATTAAATCCATAATCTTGTCTGAGTTTTTTTTTAACTCCATCCTGCAAGTCCTGACTGCTTTTATGTATAGACTCAGAATGATAAGAAAGATTCATGAAACACAAACCATCAAAATATTGACAACCATGACCTTGTGTTAATAATAAAAAATGTACGGCAGTCCTGTTTTACAGTGTTGCATGTCTAACCAAGTCAACATCCAATAATAGTCCACTTAAAGTTAGACAGGTGTCATTACTTTGTTTAGACAACAAACATCTAAATTTTGTAAGAGTTGCCAGTGTTTGAGCAGCTGCAACCCCAGGTGCCAATATTGATGCTGCTATTATTTTTTTCAGGACCCCAAAAATATAAATTATCTTTATAATCAGGTTGATAGGCATGAGTATTTAATTTATGCTGTTTAAGTTTATGTGATATAATCATTGATATTTTTACTGTCAATATTGTCAATCTCCCTAAACTACAGGGGCCCCTTTTGATATGTGAGGGGGTGCTAGACCATGCTCTATCCCCACAAATAAAAAAGAGATCTTGGGGTAGGCTGAGTGGACTGTTGATGAGCTTTCACACATTTACAGCAGTATAATTACACCAAGCACTACCATTTCTATAAGCAGCTAAGCTAGTATTTGCACATTGACTTAATGAGCTATTTTTTCCCACTATAATTAAAATAGAAACAATAATACATTTCAGTTGTCCCTAACAAATCTATTTCTTGCATTACTAATCCACTATGCTTCAGATACGGTGTCCATCCATCCCACATTTCAACAAGATTTTTAGGATTGACAGCTAGATATTTTTGTGCAACTGGTATTGGCCAGCTGTTGAAAGGCACTCCTACAAGGCTTGTAGGAAAGGGATTCTTTGGAGATGCTGTTGATAGACAGAGGGTGTCTTGTCTTGTTGTGTTAGCCAAGGTGACCCATATGTTGGTCTTAGGTTGTGGTGGGACCCACATCGCAGACTGTCATGATCCAGATGACAGAGGATGTGAAGATAGGAATGGTCTGACCCGTCATGCTGGTACCCATTGAGGGCCTGTTCCTGTAGAAGCACAAGCATAACCTCTGAGCGAAGTTATGAGCGAATATGGCACTTCCCATTTAAGGGAATTTGATCGTGACTTGAGCTTTTTCTTCTATGGGTTTCAGATTACTATTACAAAAATGTTTCTGAATTTGGGATCCTGCATCTGTCCAATGATTGAAGAAACTGAGAACACAACATACATTTGCTACCTTTTCTTGAAGTGACACCCTCTTCTTCATTTTTTTTTAGGAGGAAGTTTTACACAGAAAGAGTGATTGCCCATTGGAATGGGCTGCCTGGGGAGGTGGTGGAGTTGCTGTCACTGGAGGTGTTCAGGAGGAGACTTGATAGGGTGCTTGGTTGCATGGTTTAGTTGATTAGGTGGTGTTGGATGATAGGTTGGACACAATGATCTTGAAGGTCTCTTCCAACCTGGTTCTATTCTATTCTATTCTATTCTATTCTATTCTATTCTATTCTATTCTATTCTTGTAATGTATTTTTTAAAGCACCATGAGCATGTTCTATTATTGCTTGGCCGGTGGGTGAGTGTGGGATGCTTGTAAGATGTTGGATGCCTGTAAGATGTTGGATGCCCCATTGCTGAAAAAACCTATTTGTTTTACCAGCATTAAATCCTGCCCCATCGTCTGTTTTGATTGGTTTTGGTATCCCAATGTTGCAAAAGCCATCAAAAAATGTTTGCATGTCTTTAGCTATTTCACCTGCATGGACAGATGGACAGTTGCAAGCAGAAAAGATATCAATTGCCATGTGAACATAACGCAACTTGCCAAATTCAGGTATATGAATACAATCTGTTTGCCATAATTCCAGGGCATTCAGCCCTCTGGGATTAGTTCCAAGTGAAGGAGCTGGTGCAGCATACTGACAGTCAGGACATTACTAAATCATTTACTTTGCTTGTTCCTGTGTCAACTGAAAAGCATACTGCAGAACTTTTGCATTTTGATGGTAGAACTCATGAGATAAACGAGCCTGTGCAAATTGATCTAGCAGGATCACTACACCTGCTAACCAGTCAGCTTCTGCTTTGCCTAATGAAATAGGACCTGGTAAAGAGGTGTGAGAACAAACATGCTGTATAAAATAAGGATTTCAGTGATGCTTTAAAAGCCATTGCAGCTGTAACAAACCCACAAGTAATGGTGGACTAGCTGTTTCCTTTAGGTAGGAATGCTCTAGTTGCATCACTAGCCCTGCAACATAAAAATGTTACAATGTTAAGAGGCTCTGACCATTGCTGAAATGCATGAAACACAGATGAGAGCTCAACTATTTGTGACTAGCCAGTGACTGTGTGTGTGTCCACCTACCATTATGGTCATGTCATGCCTCAAAATGACCACACAGCCAGTTTGTCCAGACCCATCTGTAAAGACAGTTAAAGTAGTCATCATTGGGATTAATGCTAATTGAGATGTAGACAGGAGATACAAAAAGCCAAAATATTATAAGAGCTTATGCATTAGAAAACTTATATACTTATCCGATCTGAAAATTCCATAAAAGTACATTGAAAAGCTACAGAATGATGAAACAGAAATTCTTTTTGTTTCATATCTAGGGGCAAATAGGTAACATCAGGTTCAGTCCCTTCTAAGGCTAACAATCTGTCATAACCTTTTTGAATCACCATAGTCATCATCTCTGTGGTTGTGGTTACTGTTTTTCCAAATCTATGAGGTAAGAAAATCCATTTCAAGATAACAAAAGGATCTGGATTTACTGACACCTGTTGTGCTAAAAGACCATATGGCTGAAAAGGTGAATTGAACACAAAAAGACTAATAGGTTGCCCTATTATTCTATGATGTGCTGCTTATTGAGTAATTTTTGTCATGACTTTGTTCAGTGTGTCCTTTGTTTCTGCTGTTAGATGTCTGGGTGATGCCAGCTCTGTGTCTCCTTCTAACAACTTAAAGAGAGGACAGAGTTCTTCAGTAGTGATTCCTAGTAAAAATTGAACCATTTTTTTTGTTCCCAGCAGTTTCTGCAAATCATTCAAGGTGCTGATGTTAAGTCCTAATGTTATCTTTTGTGGCTGAATCTGATACTCTGTGGTCTTCCATCCTAGATTATAACCAAGGGGGTGTTTTTTAATTTTTTTCTTCTGCAAATTTGAGCCCTGCTGCAAATGCATCTTGCACAACCTGTTGCTGTACTTTCTTTGCCTTTTGTTCCACTGATGATGAAATAAAAACGTTTGCCATATAGTGACATATGAATATTTACGTATTCTTTTCTCTGTGTCAGTGATCCCTGGTAATATAAACAGTCCTGTCTGAGTAGTAGAACAACAACTGAGCAACAAGGCATCCATCCCCCTCCCTAATGGCCCGTATAATCCTATTAGAATAGACATGACTGAAGTGTCTTTAATGACTACTACAACTGAGGTGGCCAAGTCCAGCCCCGTGGTGTCACTTGTTCTGGCACATAGACTGTGGCTGCTGGCTGAGGGCACCAGGTCGAGGGGAGAGAGGGGAGATTTGACGTCATCGCACAACTCCTGCGTGTGCTCTTCTTGGAGTTTCCCATTTAAGCAAGCAGCTGGCCACCTTTACGAAATCTAGAATGGTATTGTCTTGCAAAATGTTGCCCTTTGTGACAGTGAGGGCATGTCCCTGGTGTCTTTTTAGCATCTGCTTTCACTTTAGGACAGTTTTTGTGAAAGTGTCCAGACTAGCCACAAGAAAAACATTGCTGCACTGGACAGACACAGCTGCAAAAGCCTCTGCTGCTAAAGAAGCCTGATGTTGATGCATGCCTATATTCATACAGGTTGTCAACATATGGTAGGATTTTTTTAAGGTGCACAAAACTTTCTGACAAGCAATGTTTGCATTTTCAGTAGCCAACTGTTTAAAAATAAGGTCTCAAGCTTGCTCATTTGCCACTTGCTTCTCCAAGATATCTTTTAGATGATCAAGAAACTGCACATAAGGCTCTTGAGGTCCCTGTTTAGTGTTGACAAATTATTGCCTTTGTTTACCAGAGTCAGGCACTGCTTTGAGCACTTGCAGCACCAAATGTTTGACTTGCTGTAACTCTTCTGCTGGAATCTTAGCCTTTTCTGTAGTACTAGTAAACTGTGATTCATTCATTAATGCATTTACTCCAATATAATGCAGAGGATTTTACTGTCCCAAAGTTGAATTTTGCATTGCCTGGGCTTGTGCTAGCTCTCTCCATTTAGCCAAGAAGAGGGTAAATTGCATTTCAGTCACTATGAGGATAGCACAGCATTTTAAAATCATAGGGACTAAGCACCGAATTGTCATGCACTGATTGTATCAAATGCATGGTATAGGGTGCTCCCAACCCATGATCTGTAACTGTGTGATGGAGATCTTTTATCACAGAATAAGGGAGACTCTTCCAGTGTGCATCTTGCTGCAGAGTGTAAATTGCTGGAAAAGCTGTGAATGTTCCTCTGAACTGCAGTCCAATTATCAGAAGGATTAGAGAGGGAGAGAAAGATCAAGCTCCTCTTTAGGGTCTGATGTTCCAAAGATACCACAAGGTTTGTTAGCCTCATGCTCAGCAGGTGGTGAGACCACTGAGACTCATAATGCTGATCCCATGGGTGAAGCACACACAGCTTTTTCTGTTGGTGCAGAAGCCCCACTAAAAGACTGCTTTTGTGAGCCAACATGATTTTTCAACACTTCAAAGACAGATCACCATGTGTGCAAAAGTCCTACTGTCACCTTGTCATCCTTCATAGCAGAATCCCAGAGTTTAACCCTATCTCGTCCCACACCCCTGGTATTGTCTGGCTAGGAATAGCAGGCTGGTGTTTAGTTATAGTATCATAGTATCACAGTATCAGTCAGGGTTGGAAGGGACCACAAGGATCATCTAGTTCCAACACCCCTGCCATGGGCAGGGACACCCCACACTAGATCAGGCTGGCCAGAGCCTTGTCCAGCCTGGTCTTAAACACTTCCAGGGATGGGGCCTCAACCACCTCCCTGGGTAACCCATTCCAGGGCTTCACCACTCTCATGGTGAAGAACTTCCACCTCACATCAAGCCTGAATCACCATACCTCCAGCTTCATTCCATTCCCCCTAGTCCTATCACTACCTCATAGCCTGAGAAGTCCCTCCCCAGCCATCCTGTAGGCCCCCTTCGGATACTGGAAGGCCACAATGAGGTCACCTCGGAGCCTTCTCCTCTCCACACTGAACAGCTCCAACTCCTTCAGTCTGTCCTCATAGGAGAGGTGCTCCAGCCCTCTGATCATCCTCGTGGCCCTTCTCTGGACATGTTCTGGCACATCCATATCCCTCTTGGAATAGGGGCTCCAGAACTGGATGCAGTATTCCAGGTGGGGTCTCACCAGAGCTGAGTAGAGGGGGAGAATCACCTCCCTTGACCTGCTGGCCACACTTCTCTTCATGCAGCCCAGGATCTGATTGGTTTTCTGGGCTGCAAGTGCACATTGAGAGCTCATGTTGAGCTTCTCGTCCACCAGCACCCCCAAGTCCCTCTCCTCTGGGATGCTCTCCAGACAGTCACTACCCAGCCTGGGACATGGACCCATTGACAGCCACTCTTTGGGTGCGGCCATCAAGCCAGTTCTTTATCCATCTAGTGGTCCACCCATCAAACCCATGTGTCACCAGCTTGGAGACCAGGAGGTGCTGCGGGACAGTGATGAAGGCTTTGCTCAGGTCCAGGTAAACGATATCAGTTGCTCACCCCTCATCTATTAATGTTGTGACCTGTTCATAGAAGGCCACCAGGTTTGTCAGGCAGGATTTGCCCTTGGCAAAGCCATGCTGACTATTCCCAATCACCTCCTCATTATTCTTCTGAGTCAGTAGTGCCTCCAGGAGGATCTGCTCCATGATCTTTCTGGGCACAGAGGTGAGACTGACTGGCCTGTAGTTCCCTAGTTCCTCCTTCTTACCCTTTTTGAAAATGGGAGCAATGTTTCCCCTTTTCCAGTCTGTGGGGACTTCCCCAGCCTGCCATGACCTTTGGACTATAATAGAGAGGGGTTTGGCAACCTCATCTGCCAGTTCTCTCAGCACCCGTGGGTGTATCCCGTCGGGTCCCATGGACTTGAACACTTCCAGGTTCTTCAGGTGATCACGAACCTGATCTTCACTTACCATGGGCAGTTCTTCCTCCCCGTCCCTGGCATCATCTTCCATGACACCAGGAGTGTGACTGGAGGCCCTTGCAGTGAAGAATGAGGTAAAGAAGTTATTGAGTACCTCAGCCTTTTCCACATCATTTGTGACTAATTCACCAGTTTCCTTTCTGAGGGGGCCCACACCTTCCCTAGTCTTCTTCTTGCCATTAATATACCTGTAGAAATTCTTAGTGCTCCCTTTAACCTCCCTGGCTAGATTCAATTCAAACTCTGCTTTGGCTTTCCTAACCAGGCCTCTTGCTGCTCGGGCAGCTTCCTTATATCCCCCCTGCTCTATCTGTCCTTCCCTCCACTTCCTGTAGAGTTTCTTTTTAAGTAATAGTGTGTCCAGCAGCTCGTTGTTCATCCAGGCAGGCCTCCTAGCCTTCTTTCCTGCTTTTCTCTTTGTTGGTATACATAGCTCCTGGACACAGAGGAGGTGGTCCTTGAATACTGACCAGCTGTCCTGGGTCCCTCTTCCCTCTAGGGCTTATGAGCCCCACATTGGTTACCAGCCCTTTCCTGTTGGTAAGAACAAGGTCCAGCAGAGCACCTTTTCTTGTTGGTTCCTCTACCATTTGGAGGAGGAAGTTGTCTTCTATGCAGTCCAGGAACATCCTGGATTGCTGGTGCCTTGCTGTGTTGTCCCTCCAGCAGATGTCAGGGTGGTTGAAATCCCCCATGAGGACCAGGGCTTATGACCTGGAAGGCGCTTTTATTTGCCTGTGAAGGGCCTCATCTGCTTGGCTCTGGTGGTCAGGTGGCCTGTAGGAGACCCCCACAATGATATCTCCTTCCCCTGTTTTGCCTTGAATTTTAACCCATACACTCTCAACCATCTCATCATCTCTCCCCAGGTGAAGTTCTGCTGATTCCAGCTGGTTATTGACATAGAGGGTAACACCTCCTCCTCTCCTTCCCTGCCTATCCTTCCTAAAAAGCTTATACCCATCTATCCCCATATTCCAGTCATGGGAATCATCCCACCAAGTTTCAGTAATAGCCACTATGTCATGGTATCCCAGCAGCACAGTGGCCCTTAATTCATCCTGTTTGTTGCCCAAGCTGCATGCATTTGCATAGAAGCACTTCAGCTGGGCTGGCCCTGTCGTCCTCTTGTGCCAACTCCCCTTGGTTTCCACAGGGTGTCCTGGTGTGTCATTTGTGTCTTGCCTCAGGGCAGCAAGTTGAGAGCCCTTAGCAGCTCTCCATTCCTCTGCCTCTGGTGATCTGCCCCTCTGTTTGTCACAGGCCAGCAGCAGACTATTAACCCCTCTCCCCTTCAAATCTAGTGTAAAGCCCTGTCTATGAGCCCTGCCAATTCCTGCCTCAGGATCCTTTTCCCCCTCTGGGACAAGTGCATCCCATAAGTTGTTTTCAGCTCTGGTGCCTTGTAAACCAAGCCATGATTGTAGAACCCAAATCCCTGTCAATGGCACCAGCCCCGGAGCCATGAATTGACCTGTTGGCTCTTCCTCAATGTTCCCTCATCCATCGCTGACATTAGAGGGATAGCAGAGAACACAGCTCCTGATCCCTTTAGCAGGTGCCCTAAGGTTCTGAAATCTCTTTTAATTGATTGCGAGCCTCTCATTGTTGCATTGTCACTGAGTTGCTCATGAAAGCATTTGTTGAAGAGTTGTGTTCCTGATTGATTCCCCCTTTTGCTAAAGGTTTTCTGAAAGGTTTCTGGAACGGTTTTCTGTTACAGAGTTAAATTATTTCCCATTGTTCTCAGCTGCTTGCCTTCATCCAGAGAGAAGTAATTGTGTGCACTTATGTGCTTCCTTTCAGTGCCTCTTTTCCCATAGTTCAGCTGAGCTATGCCATCAGAGACAGATAGCCTTTCAGTCCCTGATGTGGAGTGCCATTTGTGGCACATGAAGGGCACAGACCCCCAAGGTATCTAGGAAGAAGACTTAATGAGACTCACGGATAGCTCAGAAAATGGTCAGGATCCATTTATTGTGAGAACACACACAGCTTATACACCCTTAGCAGCAGTTGAAAGCAAGTCTGTTTCTAGCAGAACTATACAATACAATACAATACAATACCATACAATACAATAAAATACATCAGGTTGGAAGAGACGTTCAAGATCATCGCATCCAACTCATCAACCAATCCAACCCACCCAACAACTAGACCATACAGCCAAGCACCCCATCAAGTCTTCTCCCGAGCACCTCCAATGATGGCAACTCCACCATCTCCCGAGGCAGCCCATTCCAATGGGCAATCACTCTCTCTATGAAGAATTTCTTCCTAACATTCCCCTGATGCAGCTTGAGACTGTGTTCTCTTGTTCTGGTGCTGGCTGCCTGGGAGAAGAGGCCAACCTCTGCCTGGCTCCAACCTCGCTTCAGGTAGTTGTAGAGAGCAATAAGGTCTCCCCCTCAGTCTCCTCTTCTCCAGGCTAAGCAACCCCAGCTCCCTCAGCCTTTCCTCATAGGGCTTGTGTTCCAAACCCCTCACCAACTTTGTTGCCCTTCTCTGGACACGTTGCAGCAAGTCAACATCCTTCCTAAACTGAGGGGCCCAGAACTGGGCACAGGACTCAAGGTGTGGCCTAACCAGTGCAGTGTACAGGGGCAGAATGACCTCCCTGCTCCTGCTGGCCACACTGTTCCTGATACAGGCCAGGATGCCATTGGCCTTCTTGGCCACCTGGGCACACTGCAGGCTCATGTTCAGCCTACCATCTACCAGCACCCCCAGGTCCCTCTCTGCCTGGTTGCTCTCTAGCCACTCAGACCCCAGCCTGTAGCACTGCATGGGGTTGCTGTGGCCAATGTGCAGAACCCGGCATTTGGATATGTTCAATCTCATGCCGTTGGATTCTGCCCATCTGTCCAGCCTCTGCAAAGCCTCTCTACTACAGGCCGCCAGCTGGATGTGGCACCATTCACCACCACTCTCTGGGCTCAGCCCTCCAGCCACTTCCTAACCCAATGAAGTATGCTCCTGTCCAAGCCATGGGCTGCCAGCTTGGCCAGGAGTTTGCTGTGGGGACTGTGTCAAAGGCCTTGCTGAGGTCCAGGTAGACCACATTCACAGGCCTTCCCACATCCACCAGGCAGTTCACCTGATCATAGAAGGAGATCAGGTTGGTCAGGCAGGACCTGCCCTTCCTAAATCCATGCTGGCTAGGCCTGATCCCTTGGCCATCCTGTATGTGCTGTGCGATCGCACACAAGATGACCTGCTCCATAATCTTGCCTGGCACTGAGGTCATGCTGACAGGCCTATAATTCCCTGACCCTTGCAACTGGCCCTTCTTGTGGATGGGCACCACGCTGGCCAGCTTCCAGTCTTCTGGGACCTCTCCAGTGTGCCAGAACTGTTGAAAAATGATGGAGAGTGGCTTGGACAGCTCATCTGCCAGCTCTCTCAGCACCCTAGGATGGATCCCATCTGGTCCCATGGACTTGTGAGAATCCAAGCAGCTGAGGAGATCTCTAACTACCCCTCCTGGAACAGCGGGAAACTATGCTGCTCCCTTGCTCCATCTGCCAGCTCTGCAGGCCAGCTGTCTGGAAGACGTTCTGCCCTGCTAGTGAAGATTGAGGCAAAGAAGGTGTTAAGTACCTCTGCCTTTTCCTCATCCTTTGTTACAACGTTCCCCTCCGTGTCAACCAAGGAGTGGAGGTTGCCCTTGCCCTTCTTCTTGCTATTGATGTATTTATAGAAGGACTTTTTGTTGTCCTTCACAGCAGAGGCCAGTCTAAGTTCTAAATGGGCTTTTGCCTCCCTAATTTTCTTCCTGCATGTCCTAGCAACATCCCTAAACATTCCGTAGGTTGCCTCCCCTTTCTTCCAAAGATGATACACCCTCTTTTTTCCCCTTAGTTCTATTAAAAGTTCATTGACCATCCAGGCTGGCCGTCTGCCCCGGCGGCTCATCTTCCGGCACACTGGCACAGCCTGTTCTTGCACCTTCAATAGTTCTTCCTTGAAGTAGGTCCAGCTCTCCTGGACCCCTTTGTTTTTAAGGGCTGATTCCCAAGGAACCTTCTGAGTTAGTTCCTTGAGTAACCTGAAGTCTGCCCTCCGGAAGTCCAGAGTGGAGGTCTTCTTGCTGCTCCTCTTGGCTTGGCTGCATACCAAAAACTCTATTATCTCGTGGTCACTGGTGCCTAAACAGCCTCCGACCACCACATCACGCACCAGCCCTTCCCTGTTGGTGAAGAGGAGGTCAAGCATAGCCTCACCCCTGGTAGGCTCACGCAGCACCTGGGATAAGAAGCTGTCCTCCATGCACTCTAAGAACCTCCTAGACCGCCTCCTCTCTGCTGTGTTGAGATCCCAGCAGATATCAGGCAGGTTGAAGTCACCCATGAGAACGAGGTCAGGTGATCTTGAGAGAGCCTTAAGCTGCCTATAGAATGCCTCATCAACATCCTCCTCCTGGTTGGGTGGTCTATAACAGACGCCAACCAGGATGTCTGCCCTGCTGGTCTTCCCTCTAATTCTCACCCACAAGCACTCAACCCGATCATCCCTGATCTCCAGCTCAACAGCATCCAGTGCCTCCCTGATGTACAGGGCCACCCCTCCACCCCTTCTTCCTTGCCTGTCTCTCCTGAAGAGCCTGTAGCCGTCAATTGCAGCGCTCCAGTCATGCGAGTCGTCCCACCACGTCTCTGTGATGGCAACTACATCATAACTTTCTTGCTGCAACAAGGCTTCCAGCTCCTCTTTTTTACCCATGCTTCATGCATTAGTGTACATGCACTACAGCTGGGCTGCTGGTTTCACCTCTAGCTCTAGCTTATCACCTCCAGACTCCTGCCTGAGGGCACTGGTTTCCGACCCTTCCCCCTTCGAAGCTAGTTTAAAGCCCTGTCAATGAGACTTGCTAATTCCCTTCCCAGACTCTTTTTACCTTTGGGGGACAGGCCATTCTCATGTATTGTGACCTTTCCCCTCCTCTGGGACAGATGTACTCCATCTGTTACCAGCTGACCTGGTGCAGTAGAAAGTTCCCCAAGATCGAAAAACCCAAAATTCATTCGTCTGCACCAGCCCCTAAGCCACTTGTTGGCTACAGCGGCTGACCTGTTCCTTATTGTGTTCCCTCCTGCAACTGACGGTATCGATATAAAAATTATTTGTGCACCTGACCCCTCAACCAGATCTCCCAGGGCCCTGAGGTCATTTTTGATAGCCCTGGGAGGCCTGGTACCAACATCATCATTCCCTAACTGCATGACCAATAAGGGATAATAATCAGAGGGCTGTACCAGACTGGGCAGCCTTCTGGTAACATCTCCAACTTGGACTCCTGCTAGGCTAATAACTTCCCTATGAGATGGGTCTGGCCTATATATGGGACCTTCTGTTCCCCTCAGGAGGGAATCACCAATAACAATTACCCTCCTTTTCTTTTTAGGGAGCAAGTCCTGATGCCAGGGGAAGGCTGTTTAACCTTAGGCTGCGTTGCCTTAGGCTGCTTTGCCTTAGGCTGTTTAACCTTAGGCTGTTTAACCTTAGGCTGTTTAACCTTATGCTGTTTAACCTTAGGCTGTTTAGCCTCAGGGAAGACCCCAGATGGTGTGTCCTCCGGCATCAGTATCACCTCACCCTCGATCTCCAGTGCCCCATACCTGTTTTCCAAGGGCAGCGAGGAAGGTGGGGGGAGGCAAGGAGGTTTTAATTTGTGTCTTTTGAGAGGAACCTGCATCCATTCCCCTCTGCTTTTTGGATAACCAGCCTCTGCTGGGGGAGCCTGTGGAGCCTGCTTACTCGGGTTCATCTCTTTCCTCCTCTGGCTCATCTCTTTTCTACATTCCCATACATCTCTAAGACTAGCAACCTCATCCTTTAGTCTGGCCACAAGGTCGAGCAGACAGCTAATCTGCTCACCCCTAATGCAAGAGATGTTTCCACTACCCTGCATCTCACGAGCCAGGCCCCAGCACTCACTACAGCCAGATACCTGGACAGCTACCTGCTTGTGTTCTACCTCAGTCTGGGTCGACACTGATTTTTTAAAGGAGATTTTGCTGCGCGTTATAACCATGCTGCCCCTGGCCACGGCCGTGGCTGCCCCTGGACACACCACCCACTGGACAAAAATTTAGAAAAAGTGCGGCGGCGCGCGAGAGCACCAGAGAGTACCAGAGAAGGGGCTGCTGCCGAGCGGAGCCCCGCGAAGCACTGCCCGTTGTTTAAATTCCGCCGCCGAAGGCGCTGGCCTCATGAGCCGTAGGCACGTGAAGACAGGGCCGCACCGAGACTTTTCCATTCTAGCCACACAAAACTTATCTAAACAGTCATTGGTTAAGCATTTCAAATATCTGTACTACAGAGGTCAACAACAGATGTCTTTTGTCTTGTCTACTCTTCTACCCTAGTGCCTCCACTCCTTGGTGGACACGGAGTGGAACATTGTAACAAAGGATGAGGAAAAGGCAGAGGTACTTAACACCTTCTTTACCTCAATTTTTACTAGCAGGGCAGAACGTCTTCCAGACAGCTGGCCTGCAGAGCTGGCAGATGGAGCAAGGGAGCAGCATAGTTTCCCGCTGTTCCAGGAGGGGTAGTTAGAGATCTCCTCAGCTGCTTGGATTCTCACAAGTCCATGGGACCGGATGGGATCCATCCTAGGGTGCTGAGAGAGCTGGCAGATGAGCTGTCCAAGCCACTCTCCATCATTTTTCAACAGTTCTGGCACACTGGAGAGGTCCCAGAAGACTGGAAGCTGGCCAGCGTGGTGCCCATCCACAAGAAGGGCCAGTTGCAAGGGTCAGGGAATTATAGGCCTGTCAGCATGACCTCAGTGCCAGGCAAGATTGTGGAACAGGTCGTCCTGAGTACAGTTACACAGCACTTACAGGATGGCCAAGGGATCAGGCCTAGCCAGCATGGATTTAGGAAGGGCAGGTCCTGCCTGACCAACCTGATCTCCTTCTATGATCAGGTGAACCGCCTGGTGGATGTGGGAAGGCCTGTGAATGTGGTCTACCTGGACCTCAGCAAGGCCTTTGACACAGTCCCCCACAGCAAACTCCTGGCCAAGCTGGCAGCCCATGGCTTGGACAGGAGCACACTGCGTTGGGTTAGGAAGTGGCTGGAGGGCTGAGCCCAGAGAGTGGTGGTGAATGGTGCCACATCCAGCTGGCGGCCTGTCACTACTGGTGTGCCCCAGGGACCAGTGCTGGGCCCCATGCTCTTCAACATCTTTATTGATGATCTGGATGAGGGCATTGAGTCCATCATCAGTAAATTTGCAGATGACACCAAGTTGAGGCAGGAGTTGATCTGCTGGAGGGTAGAGAGGCTTTGCAGAGGCTGGACAGATGGGCAGAATCCAACGGCATGAGATTGAACATATCCAAATGCCGGGTTCTGCACATTGGCCACAGCAACCCCATGCAGTGCTACAGGCTGGGGTCTGAGTGGCTAGAGAGCAACCAGGCAGAGAGGGACCTGGGGGTGCTGGTAGATGGTAGGCTGAACATGAGCCTGCAGTGTGCCCAGGTGGCCAAGAAGGCCAATGGCATCCTGGCCTGTATCAGGAACAGTGTGGCCAGCAGGAGCAGGGAGGTCATTCTGCCCCTGTACACTGCACTGGTTAGGCCACACCTTGAGTCCTGTGCCCAGTTCTGGGCCCCTCAGTTTAGGAAGGATGTTGACTTGCTGGAATGTGTCCAGAGAAGGGCAACAAAGTTGGTAAGGGGCTTGGAACACGAGTCCTGTGAGGAGAGACTGAGGGAGCTGGGGTTGCTTAGCCTGGAGAAGAGGAGACTGAGGGGAGACCTTATTGCTCTCTACAGCTACCTGAAGGGAGGTTGGAGCCAGGCAGAGGTTGGTCTCTTCTCCCAGGCAACCAGCACCCGAACAAGAGGACACGGTCTCAAAATGGGCTAGGGGATGTTTAGGCTGGATGTTAGGAAGAAGTTCTACACAGAGTGATTCCCCATTGGAATGGGCTGTCCGAGGAGGTGGTAGAGTCACCACCACAGGAGGTCTTCAGGAGGAGACTTGATGGGGTGCTTGGTTGCATGGTTTAGTTGATTAGGTGGTGTTGGATGATAGGTTGGACATGATGATCTTGAAGGTCTCTTCCAAACTGATCTTTTCTTTTCTTTTCTTTTCTTTTCTTTTCTTTTCTTTTCTTTTCTTTTCTTTTCTTTTCTTTTCTTTTCTTTTCTTTTCTTTTCTTTTTTTCTTTTCTTTTCTTTTCTTTTCCTTTTCTTTTCTTTTCTTTTCTTTTCTTTTCTTTTCTTTTCTTTTCTTTTCTTTTCTTTTCTTTTCTTTTCTTTTCTTTTCTTTTCTTTTCTTTTCTTTTCTTTTCTTTTCTTTTCTTTTCTTTTCTTTTCTTTTCTTTTCTTTTCTTTTCTCTTCTCTTCTCTTCTCTTCTCTTTTCTTTCTTTTCTTTTCTTTTCTTTTCTTTTCTTTTCTTTTCTTTTCTTTTCTTTTCTTTTCTTTTCTTTTCTTTTCCTTTCCTTTCCTTTCCTTTCCTTTCCTTTCCTTTCCTTTCCTTTCCTTTCCTTTCCTTTCCTTTCCTTTCCTTTCCTTTCCTTTCCTTTCCTTTCCTTTCCTTTCCTTTCCTTTCCTTTCCTTTCCTTTCCTTTCCTTTCCTTTCCTTTCCTTTCCTTTCCTTTCCTTTCCTTTCCTTTCCTTTCCTTTCCTTTCCTTTCCTTTCCTTTCCTTTCCTTTCCTTTCCTTTCCTTTCCTTTCCTTTCCTTTCCTTTCCTTTCCTTTCCTTTCCTTTCCTTTCCTTTCCTTTCCCTTTCCTTTCCTTTCCTTTCCTTTCCTTTCCTTTCCTTTCCTTTCCTTTCCTTTCCTTTCCTTTCCTTTCCTTTCCTTTCCTTTCCTTTCCTTTCCTTTCCTTTCCTTTCCTTTCCTTTCCTTTCCTTTCCTTTCCTTTCCTTTCCTTTCCTTTCCTTTCCTTTCCTTTCCTTTCCTTTCCTTTCCTTTCCTTTCCTTTCCTTTCCTTTCCTTTCCTTTCCTTTCCTTTCCTTTCCTTTCCTTTCCTTTCCTTTCCTTTCCTTTCCTTTCCTTTCCTTTCCTTTCCTTTCCTTTCCTTTCCTTTCCTTTCCTTTCCTTTCCTTTCCTTTCCTTTCCTTTCCTTTCCTTTCCTTTCCTTTCCTTTCCTTTCCTTTCCTTTCCTTTCCTTTCCTTTCCTTTCCTTTCCTTTCCTTTCCTTTCCTTTCCTTTCCTTTCCTTTCCTTTCCTTTCCTTTCCTTTCCTTTCCTTTCCTTTCCTTTCCCTTTCCTTTCCTTTCCTTTCCTTTTCTTTTCTTTTCTTTTCTTTTCTTTTCTTTTCTTTTCTTTTCTTTCTCCCACAGTTTAATTTTAATGAAAGTGCCTGTTTCTTTATCAGAAAGTTGGTTTTCAGACTCAAAAGAGATTGATTCATTTTCTTCAGTGGGCAAGCTGTGGATTGGTTGGAACCTTATAGAATCTTTCAAAAACGGTTTTGTATGAGATAATAAAGCCTTGCCTTTTATGTTGATGTTTCTGTTATGGTATCACCAGCTATTACTGGATTAATATCATTGTATAATTGTTGTACACATTGTTTAGAGACAATAATTTCAGATTATATCTAGCGTTGCACTTCTGAAATCTTTCATTAATCCCACATTGTAAAAAGCTGAATTGCCCACCCTTGTGGCAAAACCTGTGGAAGGTGTATGAGGAGAGGAAATCAACAGAGTGTTTTTCAGGCCTATTTTGTATCCAGGAAAACAACGAGGTAGTATTCATCTTGTCCAGTTTTTGATATTTACACACTGAATTTAGAACTAATCGCAGCTACTACAAACCCTTAAGAATTGCAGAGAATACAGTGTGCTTTACCTTCTCATAAGAAATATATAAAAATATTTTGGAATATGAAGGTTTTACTGTTTATAGGAACTTTTGTCTTGAAAAAAACACCAAACCAACCCACGCATTTAAATTGTAAAGTTACTACGAGGGAAAGCTTTTGAATACCTGTGGGATGTGATGCTTATCAGTAAATATAGTTATTGAAGGTTATTGGGGGTACTGGTCAATGGTAGGCTGAGCCTGAGCCTGCAGTGTGCACAGGCAGCCAAGAGGGCCAATGGCATCCTGGCCTGCATCAGGAACAGTGTGGCCAGCAGGAGGAGGGAGGTCATTCTCCCCTGTATGCTGCACTGGTTAGGCCACACCTTGAGTCCTGTGTCCAGTTCTGGGCCACTCAGTTTAGGAAGGATGTTGAGTTGCTGGAATGTGTCCAGAGAAGGGCAATGAAGTTGGTAAGGGGCTTGGAACACAAGCCCTATAAGGCGAGACAGAGGGAGCTGGGGTTGCTTAGCCTGGAGAAGAAGAGGCTCAGGGGTGACCTTATTGCTCTCTACAACTCCCTGCAGGGAGGTTGTAGCCAGGCAGAGGTTGGTCTCTTCTCCCAGGCAGCCAGTACCAGAACAAGAGGACACAGTCTCAGGCTGCAGCAGGGCAGGTTTAGGCTGGATGTTAGGAAGAAGTTCTACACAGATAGAGTGATTGGCCATTGGAATGGGCTGCCCAGGGAGGTGGTGGATTCACCATCATTGGAGGTGTTCAGGCGGAGACTTGATAGGGTGCTTGGTTGCATGGTTTAATTGATTAGGTGGTGTTGGATGATAGGTTGGACACGATGATCTTGAAGGTCTCTTCCAACCTGATCTATTCTATTCTATTCTATTCTATTCTATTCTATTCTATTCTATTCTATTCTATTCTATTCTATTCTATTCTATTCTATTCTATTCTATTCTATTCTATTCCATTCCATTCCATTCCATTCCATTCCATTCCATTCCATTCCATTCTATTCTTAATATCCATCATAACTCCATGCCAAGCTAACTCTTTTTTTGCTTTACAGTAGTATGTCTTCCAATTAACTCTCCTGTTCATTCACTTAAATAAACCTAATCTTTGTAGCTCTACTTAAAATTAACAGGGTTAATCCCGGTTAAAGCAAGAATACACACGACTGCACATAACCACATCTTTAAATGTCCTTTCAGCAGTGGATAAAAGTACAATTTGGACATGAGAGATGTCTCCTGTCTCCAGTTGGAGAGAATAATTTCAACATAGGCTGGTTACCTATTTTTAGAAGAATTTATTAACATCTGCCTCAAATCCAGTATGATTTTACAAAGCTGATTCTCCAGATATATGAACTACAGTACGAAACTGTTGTGAATATGCCCTCAGAAAGAGCAGCAGATATATCAGTGAATATATACATTAATAGTTTATTTCTATATATACGAAATCTGCAACGGGGTATTTACTGTCATCCTTCACAGGTATAGATATTCAGTTAGTGGAACCACCTTTACAGAATGTTTATGTATGGACACTTCAAACAAATCAAATGATTCACAGAACTTAGAATCGAAACTGATTCCAAAAGCGGTGGGGGAGGGGTTTTTCAGGGACCAGCAACCCTCCACCTGGAGTGATTTGAATGCTACCCTAACTGAAATTCTATAAAGAAAGGCTTGGCTTACTCAGAAGCTGAGAACTTCATGAAAT
Organism: Picus viridis; assembly: GCA_033816785.1. Taxonomy (NCBI): domain Eukaryota; kingdom Metazoa; phylum Chordata; class Aves; order Piciformes; family Picidae; genus Picus; species Picus viridis. The sequence continues at coordinate 57,762,759 of CM066606.1, forward strand.
CTTCCCTTGATAATATGTTTATAGTCCGCAGAACGTGGCATGGATATGTCGTAATAAGGAAATAGGAAATGGCGCCGATGGTGTGGCTGTGCCACATGGCTGCTACTTCTCCCAGAATACAAAGGTTCTCCACTTGGGGAGGGCTGTGGCAGTTCAGGAACGCTGGTGCAGGTTTTCTCCTGAAGCAATAGATCACACAGCGATTGATCCCATGGGGTACTGTTCACGGCACTGCACGCAGCTGGGTGATGGTGTCAAAGTACCACAAGGTCTCTTGGAGTACTGGTTTGAGTCCCGGGCAAGGTGGACCACAGCAACACTGGCACACATACAGGTGTAGGCTTGAACATGAGTGTAGGAGAGACTTGTTTACCAAACAACCCCTATTTACCATTTGCCCCAGTGAATACTGGTCCAATGAGCATCGGTTGCTAACACAAAGATTAACCAGTGAACTAATATTTACCAAATGCGGCATAAGCATACACTATAAACAGGGAAACAAACATATAGTCTGGCCCTTGTGTACCACAGGGGTGAGACCACGCCCAGGCAGGTTGTTTACTTCGACTCAGTGGTGCCAGGATCCCCCCCCTGCTGCCTCCAGAAGGGAGAGGGAACAAAGGAGGATTGACACACCCACAGAGAAGTATGTTCTAGAAATATTTGGGGCATAATCCTGGCCATAAGCACCATTTGCTACAGAAACGTAACTAATGTTGAGAACCTCCTCTATGGGAAGAAAAAGACCAATAAAAATGCAAAGTCAATATTGATTGTCCTTAGGAAATCAGCTGATATTCATAAACAATCGCAGTCAAGCATACAGTGAGCAAAGAGCAACAGAAAGACAGAGGACAGCTTTAACTTGTCGGTTGACAGAAACAAAGATTTATTCATGAGTGTGGGGGCTGCACTAAGAGATAATCCACTACTATTACGGGCTACTGCGGGGAGGAAATTCCAAATTCTGAGGCTTACAGTGGCAACTAAGTGGCTATGCTGGCTCAATACTGTATTTAGGGGAAGGAAGGCAATGGAATTCTGGGGTAAATCTGGAAACATCTAAATATAATCAACCTATATCTAGAACATGCTTAATCAAAATATGTTCTTTCAAACCAAATTCATTTGAAGCATTGTTTTCCATTTAGAACAGCCATTGAGAATGGTCCATCCTGTTCATGCACTGAAAGTGAATGTCAAGTATCTTTTGCACATTGCTATTGGGTGATGCTAATATGTGCATCATTGTAACAGCCAACAAATTCACAAGAAGACTCCAGAAAGGAAGCCTTCTGATACACTCAATAATGTGGAATGATCAAGGTCAAGGTTTAAAGATATTCCCTTTGAAGCATATTAGAGGTCATTAAAGACATGTCAAGTGGTCATAAAAGCCTAGGACACTCAATTAGTAGTTGTTCTTTTAAATTTCTCTAGGAATAAAGTTTTAGCATGAAAAACCTATGAAGATGACAGCATGCATCACTCAGAGAAGTATGCCATTCACTTACACAAATTTTCATGCTTAGGTCATATCTGAAGCTGAGATACTATTGTAGATATTTTTTTACATAGAGATATAACATTTAAAAGTTTGAGCTCTGGGAAAATGAAGTTTGAAATCTCTCAACATATCCTCCAAAGAGATAACTGGAATTTAAATGCATGAAATTAATCTCAGGATATTTAATCATTGCTTCAGTGTCTTTTTCTATATGATTATGTACCTATTTTGCAGTTTACAGATCCATGACAAATTTTGAGCCCGAAGTTCCCCTACTCATGTAGGAATGGTGAGGGTCTGCAGTGGAAAAGGAGAACATTTCAGATAGTTTATGTAGGATTCAGACTGTTTTTTCCAATGTTGATTGCCCATTTTTTATGAAAAATCTGGATCTTCCTGACTTGAATCTAAATATTTGTGGTATTAAACCTTGTTTCGTTACAGATTGTAGTGTAATAACACTTTACATGTAATTAAAGCATATTTATAGACTTGAAAAGGTACTAATGTACATAACCAAAATCTGACATTAAATTATAGTATCATCCACAGGTATTTTAGAAAAGTAGATTCTCATAACTGATTTTGTTCTTCACTGTCATGTTCATACTGTGTTTACTTTTCCTCTTTTCTGCTTTGTTTTAGACTCTAAATTCTTGAGCTGGTGCCCACCTGTCAGAAACACACCTGGAAATCAGAGATAATTGCTAAGCATTTTCCAGGGTAGATATTTGAAGAGAAGACAAATCTGAGTGATCTTTCACTTTTTAAAAGTGTATTTGTATAGTCCTGCCAATCTGTAAAAAAGGCTTTACAGTCTCTGACTATTTTAACTTTCATATGCTTGCAATTCTACATATTTATGAATGTCTCATGCCCTGTTCAGTTTTTAAGGTGTTTTAGAGTAATTAAAAAATATATGATATGTGAGACTGCAAGGGTATATATTCTTGTAGTGAAAAATGAGGTACTACTTTGGCTTCTAATCTTACCTTCTTAATTTACAAGGCAAAATGGTATTAGCTTCTTTATGTGTAGCTGACTCACCAGAGCAATAGCACTTCTGTTCTCATATTTTTAAATAATCCACAGTCTATTTTCATTAACTTGACAGAATTAAAGATGTGGGGAAAAAAAGGAGGGATATTTGCCCTAAAAGCAAAGGTTTTTGCTTTAAATAATTAATACTTTCCTATGACTCATAGATAGTGCAAATGGCCAGAATTGAGCTCTCTCTCTCTTTTTTTTTTTTTTCCAATTCTCAAAGAAACTTATTAAAAATCCCAAATGCTGGTAACACATGAATTGATATCAATGGTAGCCAAGGAGTTAAATGCCAGTCACAAGCTGGGTATTGTTGCTTGTCTGACTGTTGAAAGTGTGATAGTGTCCTCCAGCCACTGCCTAGGAGCTGGATGGGTTATAGGTCCTGGGCAAGTGATCTGTAGCTCATATACAGTGATCCACTAAATTGTTCCACTTGCATTTTCTTTTAAAAGGTGTTTGTGAAATATGTGATGGTCTGCAATACTTTTTGAAGTGTTGTAATGATCTTTTAAGTTCCATTTTTGGGACACAAAGATTTGCAATTTATCTGATGTGTTTCTTACAAAATTCAAACTGATGGGGATCATTCTTTTTTTCCCCCTTTTTTTCCTTTTTTCTGTTTAAAAAGGGAACTGCATCCAGTTCTGGGCCTCTCAGTTTAGGCAGGATGTTGACTTGCTGGAATGTGTCCAGAGAAGGGCAATGAAGTTGGTGAGGGGCTTGGAACACTAGCCCTGTGAGGAGAGACTGAGGGAGCTGGGGTTGCTTAGCCTGGAGGAGACTGAGGGGTGACCTTATTGCTCTCTACAGCTACCTGAAGGGAGGTTTTAGCCAGGCAGATGTTGGTCTCCTCTCCCAGGCAACCAGCACCAGAACAAGAGGACACAGTCTCAAGCTGCAGCAGGGGAGGTTTAGGCTGGATGTTAGGAAGAAGTTCTACACAGATAGAGTGACTGCCCGTTGGAATGGGCTGCCTGGGGAGATGGTGGAGTCACCATCATTGGAGGTGTTCAGGAGAAGACTTGATAGGGTGCTTGGTTGCATGGTTTAGTTGATTAAGTGGTGTTGGATTAGTTGGTAGGTTGGATGCAATGATCTTGAAGGTTTCTTCCAACCTGGTCTGGTCTATTCTATTCTATTCTATTCTATTCTATTCTATTCTATTCTATTCTATTCTATTCTATTCTAACACATACAAGCACGTTTTGAAAGTCTCTAGAAAAAGAGATGCCAGGGTAGCCTGTTCCAGAGCTCCACCTCCCTCACATTTTTTTTCTTCATTTCATGGATTCACCCCATTATGCCAGCAAAGCACTACAGATAATTACATTATAATGCCTATACAGATGGATTCACCACACAGCTTGTGAGTCTTATCTTAGAAAACAAGAATGTGTATTGTAATGCAAGCTACATCATTTGTAGATATCAACTCTGAATAAACGTTAATCTCTCATACATAAAGTTTATATCCACAAAATGAACAGTTGTGACTGTGTAGTTAGCATATTAAAAAAATTACAAAAGCTGATTTCTTACTACTGTGAATGCCAGGTTTTTAATGCATCTCTGAATTCTGTCTGTGTTCTTTGCTATACTTACCTGATTACTTAGCTAATGTGCAGCATAAACTCTGAGGATCAAATATTACATCTAGTACTGTGACAGCACAATAAGGCATGACAGATTGTTTCACATAGTGAAAAAAAAAAACCACAACAAAACAAAACAGAGAAGTAACAAATTATTATTAAATCTGTGGAAATGGTGGAAGCTGTATTTTACTGTGCTAGCGAAGACTATCGCAGTCTCAACAGTGATCTATGAACAGCTTGTGATGTTGGACAGATTTGTGCATGTTACTGTAAGATAGATGAAGGTTCTTTCTAACATGGTAAACTGACTCACAGTGGGAAAGTGGTGTTGATGCCTGTTTGCAAACATGGTTAGCCTTGCTTGCCATCTTGGGCCTGTCTTGGGTTCTTTCGGCTTAAGAAATATGGAACTGTTACCTCAACCACTTTACCCGCAGAAGTATATGAATTCAGCATTCCTGTAAGAGAAAGATATGTGAGCAGTAGCAGCTGGGATTCCAAAGAGATTTATCTGCTGTGTGTAATCCTACTGTTGGAAACAATTAATGTATTCTTGTTAATGGCTTTGCTATGTGAGAGACAAGCAGCTAAGATATGTTTTATTTTAAACGCAGTAGACATAGGCATAGGAGAAGCTGTTCTAATTTGAATCCAGAGAATTCTAGTGATGAGGAGACAGGGGAAGGAGCTAGGAACAGGCAAGGAGGAATTATCAGTTAGGCAGCTCTCAATGGGACCACCGGCAGTTCTGGTGTTCAGCCAGCAGCAGTGGTAGCACCTAAGATGGTGGCCGCAGTTTAACCAACAGCCATTAGAAAGGCAAAATAATTTCCTCCTGCAGCAGCAGGACCAGAGGTGACCTCCGCAACAGCTGCTGGATCTCAAACTCTTTCTGCCAGCACTGCCTCTGTGGTGAAGGCACATTTTGCCCAGATATTCGATCTGGTCCCAGCATGTGGACACATTTCCCCTCCTTCAGGAGGAAGACAAAAGCCAAGGCATTAGCCAGGCCAGCACGCACTCAGCACATGCAGTGCTAGTGCAAATACCAAGTATGGGCATAATTCTAGCTTCATGCTTTCTATAGGCTGAAGCCAGTTTATGAGAGTGCCCATTGGCCAAACCCAGCCTCGATGAATCTATAAGTATCACCCCAGTTGGTAAACAAGTTGGCCCCTCTTTCACTTTGTCTCTGTACTTGCTCAAGAGAACAAATCTAGAGCCATAGCCTCTGGCATTGAGCTTGTTGTTGTTAGCTTCTATCATACATGCATGCATATCGAAAGCCTCTGCATCGTGAGAAGCAATCATGAGGATCATCTCCAGAGGGAGGACCTTCACTGAGCCTGAGAAGCCCAGCGTTGTCACAGCCAGTCCTAGTGACCAGGAGAGCCCACCGTGCCACTGGAGGACTGGACCAACCTCTGAGGGTAAGATCTGTCCAGTTTCCGGGGAGAAAGGACTTGATCAAGACCGAGTCCACATATGCCCAGAGCCGCCATAGCGGGAGAGGAGCTGCCACATGTGCCGCTCTGAGCCCTGTAAACCTTAGGGAAGACTAAAGCACTGTTCGTGCCTATACGAAGGACATTGAGACACTTGAATATGTCCAAAGAAGGGCAGCAAGGCTGGGGAGGGGTCTGGAGCACAGCCCTATGAGGAGAGGCTGAGGGAGCTGGGGTTGCTTAGCCTGGAGAAGAGGAGGCTCAGGGGAGACCTTATTGCTGTCTACAACTCCCTGAAGGGAGGTTGTAGCCAGGAGGGGGTTGGTCTCTTTTCCCAGGCAACCAGCACCAGAACAAGAGGACACAGTCTCAAGCTGTGCCAGGGGAATTTTAGACTCAAGGTGACTAGAAAGTTCTTCACTGAGAGAGTCGTTCGCCATTGGAATGTGCTGCCCAGGGAGGTGGTGGAGTCACCGTCCCTGGAGGTGTTCAAGAGGGGATTGGATGTGGCACTTGGTGCCATGGTTTAGTGATGAGGTCTGTGGTGACAGGTTGGACTCGATGATCTTTGAGGTCTCTTCCAACCTTGGTGATTCTGTGATCGGTGATCTGTGATCTGTGATCTTGGAGGTCTCTTCCAACCTTAGTGATACTGTGATACTGTGATATACTGCACCAAACCCCGGACCACTCCAAGTGTCCCGCTATTCCTTTAAGCCCAGAAAATGATAAACCACCACTTAACGCAGCCGCATTCTCTCCCCAAGGCCGTTTACATCAGCCCCACAATTCGCTGTAGCTGGGCCAACCCCATAGCCTTTGTTTGCTGTCGTTGTTTGACCAGACACCTCCGAGCCCACCTACTGGCAATTGTCGCCCCACCCTGTGTGTGAGCCGACTCCGAGGGCCGACCCCACAGGCCGACCCCGACCATGACCGATCCCTATTATCGGTCGATCAAGTCCTGTAGGGAACCTGCTTCCGAGCTAAACCCAGGTTCCATTGTTCCCTCTCCACTGTTGCAGAGAGAGGAGACAGTAACCCAATGCCAACGTCCAACTTGACTAGGAACCAGTCCAGTGACAGTAGTCTGCCGGACGTCCACCTTACTACAAACAACCCCTCAGTTTAGGAAGGATGTTGACTTGCTGGAACGTGTCCAGAGAAGGGCAACAAAGCTGGTGAGGGGTTTGGAACACAAGCCCTATGAGGAAAGGCTGAGGGAGCTGGGGTTGCTTAGCCTGGAGAAGAGGAGACTGAGGGGTGACCTTATTGCTCTCTACAACTACCTGAAGGGAGGTTGTAGCCAGGCAGAGGTTGGCCTCTTCTCCCAGGCATCCAGCACCAGAACAAGAGGACACAGTCTCAGGCTGCGCCAGGGCAGGTTTAGGCTGGATGTTAGGAAGAAGTTCTACACGGAGAGAGTGATTGCCCATTGGAATCGGCTACCCGTGGAGGTGGTGGAGTCACCTTCACAGGAGGTGTTCAGGAGAAGACTTGATGGGGTGCTTGGCTGTATGGTCTAGTTGTTGGGTGGGTTGGATTGTTTGATGGGTTGGACGCGATGATCTTGAAGGTCTCTTCCAACCTGGTGTATTGTATTGTATTGTATTGTATTATCTTCCACGTGCTTTCCATCCACTAGCACTCAGTTCAAAGTATCTGCATCTAGCAGAGTAATCAATGACACATAGAAAGATTATAACATTGCTGTACATAGCCAGAAGCCGCCTGCGTCCTGCCGAGTCTCCATCTAGTGGCCAAGCAGTGGAACTGCACCCTTCATTATATAAATACAGAAATAGTCTGTAGATAGTTTAATTAAGTTCTAATCATAACACTAAACCACTTATTGACTGTATTACATGAATGTGCACTAGAACATGTATATAAATTAGTGATTAATCGGTTATTAATAATTTGATAATTAATAAGAATAATGTTTTCATAATTACTATTACATATTCATAAATTTAATAACCCCTTCACAACAGCCTCCTTGCAAACTCCTATTGCTTCTTCAAAGCCTGCTGCAAATTCAAATGCAGCCCTAGTTAGACAAATTGCAGCTTTGGATAGAAGGGGATGGTGCAAGCCAGATACAGAAGCCAATGCAGGAGAACAGCAAGATCCCTCTGCTGGTGAGGGGGATTTTATGTTAAAAAAGATCCTTCTGAGGATGGAGAGAAGATTTGCCTTAAAGACATAGCTGAATTATTGAGACCATCACTGTATAGTGAAGATGTAGGACAGGATACAGGTTCTGGTAGGTCGGCAGTTAGTGGAGGTGCTTCTGAAATTAAAATAGTCCTTAAGAGAGTAGCAGCAGGATTGTGGGGACAGCCACTTCAAGAAGATGAAACAGAGGAGGAAGATGATGACATCCAAACAACAAATGCACCCAGTGAGGAAATTAGGCATATGAGAAAGAATTACATAAGAGGAGAGAATGAGCCAATTCTTGCCTGGCTTTGCAGGTGGTTCAATATGGGTGCAACAGCTTTAATAGTGGGAAGCAAGTCAGCATCTCAGCTTGGAACCCTCTCAAAAGATAGTGGAATAGATAGACATCCAGGCAGGTGTGTTGGTAAGATTTCTCTGTGGACACTCCTTTTACTGGCAGCTCCTATGTGGTACCCATCCAGAGATGACCTTCCATGGAATCAAAAAGCCTGGAACACCACAGATGAGGGAATTACGCATTTGAGAGAGTTTGCTGTGAGAGAGGTGATGGATGGAGACCATGGTACTCTGAATCCTGATGAAATTCCGGTGGGAACAGGTCTTCCGAAAAAGCTCATCAAACTTGCTCCTCCTAATTATGCTACTATGCTGGTAAGCAGAATTGCGGCAAGAAATTATGAGGGAGAGCCTCCTACGGTTGGCCATTTCACTGACCAAATGAGAAAACTGGAGGATAGTGTCACATGTGTTTCTTTGCTTTCAGCCATTGAATTGCTGTCTGAAAAAATTGAGAATTGCATGAAAGAGCTGAAGGAGGAATTTAAAACCTCCATATGCAAATTGACACAAGGAGATAATTTCAATTCTTCTTCTAGATGGATACAAGTTCCAGCTGTTGGAAACAGATGTCCTCCAAGGAGGCCATTCCAAAACAGGTCAAACCAAAACAGACAACAGAGACAATCACGTGGAAGTATTTGGATAACTCTGCATGATCAGTTTGGTGAGAACATGAACAGATGAGATGGTCAACCAACTTCTGATCTTTTCAGGAGACTAAGGGAATTGCAGAGTGGCAGAACCCGAGGTAACAATATCAGAAGGGTAGCTGTTACTTCCTCAGTTTCCCAGAACAACTTTAATAGCTCCAACAGTGATTCCAACTCTGACACTAGACTCTGTGCTAACTGCACATGTGGATGTATTGCCCATAATTAGGGTGCCCTGCCTCATGCCATAGGGAGGAGAGGGACAATGGAGATAACAGAATCTGTCGGGATGTGTTCATCCAGTGGCCTGGCACTTCAAAATTTCAGAAGTCCAGGGCCTTGGTTGACACAGGAGCTCAGTGCACCACAATGCCATCAAATTATCAGGGGTCAGAGCCTAAAAATATTCTGGGAGTTGCTGGTGGATCTCAAGAGTCAACTAAGAATTTGACATAAGTTTAACTGGTAGATAGCGGAAGAAGCATACTGTTGTGAGAGGACCTGATGCGCCTTGTATTTTGGGAATTGATTTTCTGAGAGAAGGGCATTTCAAAGACCCTAAGGGTTACAAATGGCTTTTGGAGTAGCATCTGTGGAAACTGATGGAGAAAAACGAAGCTGTCTATTAGACCTGAACTTTCTGATGGATCTGCAGTTGTGGGACAGCATGAGATAGAAGTTGTAAAGTTGCTGGTTACTTCTCAACTGTGCATCACAGACAATACAAAGCCAACTGTGACTCTTTGTTCCCACTGAGAATCTGATTCATCAGTTGGAATGTCAGAATGTTTTCAGCAAAACTCATTCACCTTTCAACAGGCCAGTGTGGCCTGTGCGAAAGCAGAATAGACACTGGTGTCTGACAGTTGACTTCCATGCCCTGAATGAAGTAACTCCACCTATGAATGCAGCAGTGCCAGACATGATGGATCTCCAATATGAGCTGGAATCCAAAGAGGCCAAATGGTATGCTACTATAGACATTGCTAATGCTTTCTTCTCTATTCCTATATCAGAGGAATACAGGCCTCAGTTTGCTTTCACCTGGAGAGGAGTTCAGTACACTTTTAACAGTTTCCCTCTAGCTTGGGTTCACAGTTCTAGCATCTGTCATGCAGTGATCCATGGTGCTTTGGAGAAAGGTGGTGCTCCAGAGCACATCCAGTTCATCAACAATATAATTGTCTGGAGTAAAACTACTGAAGAAGTCTTCGAGAAAGGTAACAAAATCATTGACATTCTCCTGAATGCAGGTTTTGCCATCAAGTGAGAAAAGGTGAAAGGACCTGCCAGAGAGATCCAGTTTCTGGGAGTGCGGTGGCAGGATGGACGCCAACACATTCCAGTGGATGTGGTAAATAGAGTCTCTACCATGGCAAATCCCATGAACAAGCAAGAAACTCTACGTTTCTTGGGGATAGTGGGATTTTGGAGACTGCACATCCCTGGATACAGTCAGATTGTGAAACCTCTGTATGATGTGACTCGAAAGAGAAACAGTTTCCCGTGGGGACCTGAACAACAAGCAGCCTTTGACCAGATAAAACAAGAAGTGGTCCAAGCAATAGGTCTGGGACCTGTTTGAGATGGTCCAGACATTAAGAACATTTTGTACATGGCTGCAAGTGACAATGGTCCAACCTGGTGCTTATGGCAAAGAACTCCAGGTGAGACACGTGGACAAACTCTTGGTTTCTGGAGTTGAGGTTACAGAGGTTCAGAGGCAAATTATACTTCAACAGAGAAAGAGATTCTAGCTGCCTATGAAGGAGTAAAAGATGCTTCTGAAGTAAGTGGAAGTGACTCACACCTTCTTTTAGATCCTAGATTGCCAGTTTTGAATTGGATGTTCAAAGGTAAAGGTTCTACACCACGTGATGACACAGATGCCACATGGTCCTAGTGGATGGCTCTGATAACACAAAGTTCAAATGGGAAATCTTGAGAGACCTGATCTGGTGGAGGTGATCACAAGCTGGCCTGAAGAGAGTAACTTGTGCTGAGGAAGCTCCTCCTTACAATGACCTTTCCGATGAATGTGTGAGTGGTAAAACCGTTAAGTGAAAACATGCCAACAACAGAAACAGTGGAATTTAAAAATAAATTGACAACTGGATTACTAAGGATTAACCTTCCCATGGAAATGGGAAGGTTAACTTGATCTGCCACTTTATTTGGCATGTAGGACACCCCTTTCAGCAAAATACTGTTGTCTTTTATTTTTCAGGATCTATGTTAAGGACAAAGAATAATAAATGTTATTTTAAGTCAATAGTGGCTACTTCAGAGCAATTCTTTCACCTCCCAAATTTAGGTAATATTCTACAACATGTACTAAAGAGGTGTTGTTTAGTGTGGTGCATTGAAACTACCCCCCAACATAAAATTGCCAAACCAGCTCAGTTGAAAGCAAATGCAGCTGCATTTACAAGGAAAACTTCATCTGTTGCCATGTGACAAATGTAAAATCTGTAGTTTCCTCTAGCACTGGTTTTGCATCACTGCTTATTTGGCAGATGATACTTAGGGAGTTTGCTGTCATGTTTCTCCTGCCTCAAGCTGCTACTTGTCGTTTAGCAAAACACTGAAAATTAAAGATGAAAACCTGACATAACCTTAATGTTTCTTAACATATGTGGTGGTTTGGGCTGGGTGCCCTCTGCTACGTGGTGTGCTTCCTGTGTCCAGAAGTCCAGCCCAGTGGGTGGACACAGGAAACCAGGTATGTCCTACCATAATCCCCTGCACCACTATAAAATCTAGTGCAGGGTCTGGCACTTCCTCTTTCTTCCCCTCGCCGGCACCTGGTAACTGGGGGAGGTATCTTCCAGCCTTGGGCCTGGCTAGGCCCAAGGCCAGGGGAATGGGCAGACTCAGGTCTGGCCAGCTGAGACTAGCCTAGACGTGGGGGGAAAAAGAAGGAGCCCTGGGGGTCTTGGGTGCACCCTCAGGTGGGGATGGGATGTTTCTGGGTCTGCTTTAGGGTTTCTTTTGTCACTGCTTCTGGTTCTCTGTACACACTCATTGCTTTCTATTTAAACTTCCCATCACTTTTGCAATCCATTTGTTAGAGTAGTTATTTCTGCCCATGGTGGGGAGGGGAGTCTGCCTCAACCCACTACAACATATTATCATTTTACTTGTTGAGAAAAGTAATTTCTGTCACATCTTTCATGCATTTTCTTCCTTTCCTGTGCTGCTAACAATGGAAAACTTCAGTTGCCAACATGCCAGCAAGAAGAAGAGTTACTGTTCCTTGCAGTGCTGCCAGTATCCCATGGGTAGTATTGCCAACATCAGCAACCTGTCTTGCTCTTTCCTGATCTTAGTACCTGCAGTAAAACACTTGTGCACACCAATATATTCCACACCAAGCACTACATCTTACATGTGATGAGGAAACTGGGTTCAACCTCAGTCTGCCAAATCCGTTGGGAGGATGTGCAAAACTGTCCTTGTCTGTCTGACATTCCAATGTGTTTATGAATATAAATACCAATTTTGTCCCTTTTAGAAATGTTGGTCTATTTTAATTTTCTTTTATGTAGCTGTCACTGTAAAAGAGCAAAGCTATATGAGAGCACTCTGAGTTAATGAAGAAGTCCTAATGCATGATAATCCACCTCAGTATCATAGCATCACAGTATCAGTCAGGGTTGGAAGGGACTACAAAGATCATCTAGTTCCAACCCCCCTGCCATGGGCAGAGACACCCTACACTAGATCAGGCTGGCCAGAGCCTCATCCAGCCTGGTCTTAAACATCTCCAGGGACGGGGCCTCAGCCACCTCCCTGGACAACCCATTCCAGGGCTTCACCACTCTCATGGTGAAGAACTTCCGCCTCACATCTAGCCTGAATCTTGCCACCTCCTGCTTCATTCCATTCCCCCTAGTCCTATCACTACCTGATAGCCTGAGAAGTCCCTTCCCAGCCTTCTTGTAGGCCCCCTTCAGATACTGGAAGGCCACAATGAGGTCACCTTGGAGCCTTTTCTTCTCCAGACTGAAGAGCCCCAACTCGTTCAGTCTGTCCTCATAGGAGAGGTGCTCCAGCCCTCTGATCATCCTCGTGGCCCTTTGTTGGAGAATGGCTTAAATCTAAGAGACATGACTCTGTGGAACAGCTACTTGAGCAGAATGTGTAGGCCGTACTCCATCTTGTTGTTTACTGCCCATGGTTAGCTGGCATGCTGAGGCAGTGAGGTCACTGTGGGCTTGTAGCTGTTCTTGCAGCCGTGTGTTTGTAAGATAACAGGATGGGAAAGGAAGAGCTAGTGAGAAGGGAGTTTTCTGAGATTGTACACAGACCTAATTGCAAGTGGGCTGGATATTATAATGTTGCCTTCAGTCAGAGACCAATAGAATAATGATACTTAGGCATATTTAGCTGAGATGCTATATAATCTGTGTATCTGGGCAATAAAGTTGAAGCGTGCCTATCAATCATATTGATTGCTGCTGTCTTCCCTCGCCGCTCCCAATAGCCCTTCTCTGGACACCTTCCAGAACCTCCAGATCCCTCTTGGAATAGGGGCTCCAGAACTGGACGCAGTACTCCAGGTGGGGTCTCACCAGAGCTGAGTAGAGGGGGAGAAGCACCTCCCTTGACCTGCTGGCCACACTTCTCTTCATGCAGCCCAGAATCTGACTGGCTTTCCGGGCTGCAAGTGCACACTGAGAGCTCATGTTGAGCTTCTCGTCCACCAGCATCCCCAAGTCTCTCTCCTCAGGGCTGCTCTCCAGTCAGTTACTGCCCAGCCGGCATTTGTGCCTGGGATTGCCTCGACCCAGATGCAGGACCCTGCACTTGGTCTTGTCAAAGCTCATGAGGTTGGCTTGTGCCCACCTCTCCAGCCTGTCAAGGTCCCTCTGGATGGCATCCCTTCCCTCCAGCATGTCTGCTGCACCACACAGCTTGGTCATCAGCATCAGTCATCAGCAAACTTGCTGAGGGTGCACTCAATGCCACTGTCCATGTCACCCACAAAGATGTTGAACAAGACTGGTGCCAGGACTGATCCCTGAGGGACTCCGCTTGTCACTGGCCTCCACTGGGACATGGACCCGTTGACAGCCACTCTTTGGGTGCGGTGATCAAGACAGTTCTTTATCCATCTAGTGGTCCACCCATCAAACCCATGTGTCACCAGCTTGGAGACCAGGAAGTGCTGCGGGATAGTGTTGAAGGCTCTGCTCAGATCCAGGTAAACGACATCAGTTGCTCACCCCTCATCTATTAATGTTGTGACCTGTTCGTCGAAGGCCACCAGGTTTGTCAGGCAGGATTTGCCCTTGGCAAAGCCATGCTGACTGTTCCCAATGACCTCTTCACTATTCTTCTGAGTCATTAGTTCCTCCAGGAGGTTCTGCTCCATGATCTTTCCAGGCACAGAGGTGAGACTGACTGGCCTGTAGTTCCCAGGTTCCTCTTTCTTACCTTTTTTTCCTGTTCTTTTGAGGAGTTTATGAGGACTAGTTGCAGGCTGGTAGAAAAAGAGAGAGCTGGAGCTACATTGTTTTGTGCTTTGTTAGGAAAGCAATATTGTTGCCATGTATTCCAGAGAAGACATGACAATATGGTGAGTTCAGGAAGCATAAAGCTTTTGCTTGGCTGAATTGATTCCAAGTATTCATTAGTCAAGCAGAGAAGTCCATCATGTTCATGTTTCTCCACCTTTGCAGGCCATTTCCTACATAAAGGCACAGAAGGAAGGACTGCTTGATCTCAGGTGGGTAAAACACAAACCCCATTGTTACACTCTGTCAGGGAACATCTGAAGATCGGTAAAAGATCATTTATGAACAAGGATATTTATTATGGTTTGATCAGAAATGCTGTGGCCATGCTAAACATGGGAGCTTGAGTAACATGTAAGCTAATTAGAACTGTGAAAGGCAGAGTAAATTAATTTGGGATTAAAGCAATGCTCTCACAGTTATTGAACTTCTAATTGACTTCAAGTGCAGACGTCAGCTGCAAAACACAATATACCTAGTTCCTGTTCCTCCTGTTGCATGCAGACTTCCCATGCCCTAAGTCTGGTTCTATCATTCTTGAAACATTGATATCTCTTTGAAAAAAATCTCACTTCAAACTTCAATTTTGACAAGTAAAGAAGAATAAACATTGGAGCACAAGCCCCCTGAGGAGAGGCTGAGAGACCTAGGGTTGCTTAGCCTACAGATGAGGAGGCTCAGGGAGACCTTACTGCTGTCTACAACTATCCAAAGGGAGGCTGTAATCAGGCAGGGTTTGGTCTCTTCTCCCAGGCAACCAGCATCAGAACAAGAGGACACAGTCTCAAACTGCACCAGGGGAGATTTAGGCTGGATGTTAGGAAGAAGTTCTTCACAGAAAGAGTTACTTGCCATTGGAATGGGCTGCCCGGGGAGGTGGTGGAGTCACCATCGCTGGAGGTGTTTAGGAAGAGACTTGATTGGGTGTTTGGTTGCATGGTTTAGTTGATTACATAATGTTGGATGATAGGTCAGACTTGATGATCTCAAAGTTACCTTCCAACCTATTCTATTCTGTTTTACTATTACAACATTATATTATAATATAGAATTTTTATTCTTCTTGTTGCACTGCTTCCGTTTGTTGCTAAATAGATGTTCAGATCACCTTGAGCAAAGCTTCCAGGACAAGATGTAAGCAGGCGAAGATGTTTATTGTGTTATAAGGCAAAGTTATATAGTCTATCAGAAGGCACATGTGTCACATCTTAATTGGTTATTTTCTACTGGCATGCATGTAATTTAGGCATAAAATAGGTCAAACCAATATTTTATCACATCCAACCAAATTCTGCCTATTTTTTCTCCTTCAGTTACAATGTGTTTACATTCTTTTCAGAGTCAAAGACAAAACATAGCTTTCTCTAATTCGAGCAAAGGCAAATCTTCCCTATAGCCTTCCAAAGTAATCTGAAAACCTCTTCCTACAATATTCTCTCTATGTAACAGAAAAGTGATATAAAACCTTGCAAAGAGAAGCAGCTGTAGCTCTGTAGAAATCCATGAATAATGTATTTTTTGTGTTGTTTGCAGAAGTACCTTTTTCGGTTGTCTCTTCACATAAGCTAAAAGTTATAGTGACTTGTACTGACTCCAAATACTGCTGTAGAGCCTAGTTAGCTGGAAAGGCATGAAGCAGTAGTAACAATCCAATAAATTAGAAGGACCTTGAGGGTTCTAAAAGATAAAGCATAATCAGCTCTTGAAGATGCACGTTCACACACCCTTCAAAGTGTGTATTTTCTTTTCATATGTGTCTGCACTTTCTTCTACAGGTAGAAGCTGAAAAAGGTATTACTTCAGTTTCACAACAAAGTAAACACAGAAAGCCAGAATTTTCAAGCAGTTGTTTAAATTAAAAGAGGTCTGAGAGGTTATGAACAGTAATTTTGCCTAATAGAAGCTCCCACTCCTAAAAGAGGAGTCCTATAGCCAAAGAAATTGCATCAAAACTTCCATGGTAGGTCCAGTTTGGGCAGTTGACTGACCCCCTGGCACTTCCTCAGCAGTTTCACACATAGTGAAGACCTGTACTCCAGGAGCAACTTTCTGTGTTCCCCTTCCAGGCAGTCTCCACACAGAAGGCCCTGGACTGTTTCTTGGGCAGCTGTTTGGGCTGCACAGAGCTCCATGGGCACATTGCCTCCACTGGCATCTGCATGAGGAGAGAGACCCCTGAGATGCTATGAGCAACCCAGGGGCTCTTCAACAGAGGACCAGCAATCACAGTGATAACACATTGAAAGTATTGGAATGAATTTGGTTCGCTTTTTTAGCAAAATGTCAGTCAGTACATAAACTTGACATGCTGCATTTGGCATAGATTTTTTACATATACACACACAGAGAATCACAGAATCACCTTGTTTGGAAAAGAGCTTTAAGATTATAAGTCAAATCATTATCCAACTCTGCCAGGGCCACTACTAAACCATATCCTTGTGCATCATATCCAGACAGCTTTTAAATACACCCAGGGAAGCAATTCAACCACTTCCCTGGGCAGCTTGTTCCAGTCTTTTTCTAGTCAGTGTGTAAGTTTTTTCTAGTGTCTAATCTAAACTTCCCTTGGTGTAACTTGATGTTACTCCCTTTTGTCCTATTATTTGTGACTTGTGAGAAGAGACAAATACCCACCTCTCTACAAATTCCTTTTAGGTAGTTGTAGAAAGTGATGAGGACTCCATTCGGTCTCCTTTTATTCAGACGCAACAATTTCAGCTGCCTCAGCCACTCCTTATAAGACTTATTCTCAAGGCCTTTTACTGTCTTTGTTGCCCTTCTCTGGGACAACAGATCAACACTCCCACCTAAGTTGGTGTCCTGTGAAAACTTACTGAGATTGCTCTCAATCATGTCAAGATCACTGATAAAGTCCTTCTCTGTTAACAAGCAGCAGGTCCAGTAGGGCACCTTGTCTAATTGGCTCCTTCACCAGCTGCGCAGGAAGTTATCTTCCACACAATCCAAGAGCAGCTAGAACTGTCACTTCTCTGCTGCATTGTATTCTCAGCAGACATCTGGAAAGCTGAAGTCCCCCACAAGAACAAGAGGTAACAATCATGAGACCTCTTCCAACTACTTATGGAGTACTTCGTCTCATTATGCTGTTTGGGTGGTCTGTAACAAACTCCCAGAACAATGTGGAAATGGTGGCAATAAGCAGTGTGAGCAATCTGGCAGTGTAGGCCTAGAGTCTGACATGGTGGTAGGCCATGCTCAGCATAAGTGCAGAAGTAACCATCAGCTTAGCAAAACAGTGCTGTGCCTGCAGCATGTAACTAAAGCAGGGCACTGGTAGCTATAAACATAGAAAGTTATCTGGGAATAACAGGGTGCACACCTGCATCAACAACCTTACGTGTTATTAGTGGTTTGACCAATAATCTATAATAGTACGATGTGTGGTCACTCATGGGGAACCAGTGAAGCTATGCTAACGATGCTCTCTGAGTCTATATAAGCTGTAGAAGTTCCCTTAATACGCACTATACTCGCACTATACTCTTACAACACTTGTACAATAAAGGAACAATACTAGAACAATACTAGATCATATTGGTCGTCTGTATTGACTCCATTCTCTGTTGCCGACTGAACGATATCTGCCTTGTTGGATTTCCCTTGATTCTTACTCATAAACATTGTTACCTCCACCATTAAGTTGTAGACATTCATATCACTCCTTGACATAAAGGGTCATCCCACCACCTTGACTTCATGTCTCTGTGACAGCAACTATTTCATAGTTCTCTCACTGCACAGTGGCCTCTAGTTCCTTCTGCTTATTGCGTAGCTGGGTACATTGGTACAGACACAATTCAGCTGGGCTAAGGGATCTGTCACCTTTGTGAGAGAGAAGAAAGACCCTATTCCCTCCAGATGATTCAGTAGTTACCAGACTATCAATTCCTATGTCTTCTGCAAGGATCATCATCCCCCACCTCTGTTGAGACAGCTGACTACAAGACCTTAATACCACAATACCCCACAGGTGTTGGCATCTCTCCCAGGTTTCTCTCTAGCAATCTTGGTTTCATCCCCATCCCCCTTTGACAGTAGTTTAAAGATCTTTCAGTAAGCCCTGATAGCTCTTGCCCTAGGATCCCTTGCCCACTTTGAGAGAGGTGCTCCCCATTTGCTGCCAAATATGGATAATTATATGGATATATAATGGTATCTGTCTTTCAACATGTATTTTTCCTGGTTTTGTTCCCTTTTGCAAGGATTCTCAACTTCCTGCTGAAATGTGATTTGATGTTAATGTAAAAACATAGATGCAACTGAATGTACCTGAATTAGACCTGCAATCACAGTGATACACATATGGGTTAACACTAAGGTTAATTTCTTCTTGTGAAGTTGAAAAAATGAAATGTAATTTCCTTGATGGGTCTTCAGAAATGCTTTTGCTTTGGTGCCTATTATGTATCTCTGTGTGCAAACTTTTCAGTTGTATCTATTTCAGGATAAAATATCTGTTTCTAAATAGTAGATGTCAATACAAAAATCCTTCAGCCTCAACCACCTTCTCCATCCTGGTTTATGATAATATTGCCAGCATTCTGAGTGTCTTTTAAATTTCAAGCTCCAGATATTCAAGTTAGCACATATCCTAACATTGACAAAACAAGAAAATCTAATTTCAAATATGCACAAGAGCATTCCAATAAGTTTATCTGACTATAAACATCACCAGATGCCCTAGGAGAAGGTGTAAAATGTTAAGCATAAATAGTTGTATAATATCTTGCTTTTTAACAATGTCATTTTCCAAGCAAAAACTGTTAACTGAATCATAGATTTCCTTTTTGTTGCAGTTTGGGCTGGGTGCCCCCTGCTTCCTCTGTCCAGAGGTCCAGCCCAGTGGGTGGACACAGGAAATTGGGTATTTCTACCAGAATCCTCTGCACCACTATAAGATCTAGTGCGAGGCCTAAGCACCTCCTTTTTCTTCCTCGTCGTCACCCGGTAATGGGGGAGATATTGTCTCTTGGCCATGGGCCTGGCTAGGCCCAAGGCCACGGGGGATGGGCAGTCTCAGATCTGGCCAGCTGAGACTAGCCTAGCAGTGGGGAGGGGGAAGAAGGAGCCCTGGGGGTCTTGGATGGACCCCCAGGTGGGGATGGGATCATCTTGGGACTGTTTTGGGATTTCTTTTGTCACTCTGCTTTTGGCTTTCTGTAAACATTCACTGCTTTTCTTTTAAACTTTCCATCACTTTTGCAATCCATTTTGTCTGAGTTGTTTTATTCTGCCCGTGGAGGGGAGGGGGCTGCCTCAACTCGTCACATTATTGGTAGCAGAGGATGGTTGTGATGGGGAGAGGGGTCTGCCCTCAACCCCTTTGCATTCCTGGCAAGCCAGCCAGGAGTAGGAGTTTGTTATTGTGGCCACTTTGCAGATCGGATTGCAAAAAACGGAGAGTTTAAATTCAGTTCTGGGCGTCAGTTTGGGTTTTGGAAGTTGGGGCTCAAGTTTTGTTCTTGGGGCGATTGTGTGAATTCTTGTGGATTGCAGGGGGACACCTGGTGCGTGGCCGATGGCATGGAGCCCTCTCCTGCTCTTCCATGCAGGGGTGGTTCCTGACCATCGGAATTGGGGTACTGCTTAAGAACGCAGGACCTGCCCTTCCTCCACCCTTTGCTCTCTGCGAGTGGTAAAAGTGGCAGGGAGTGAAGCAGGGGAGGGGCAGCGGCGAGCAGATCAGGATCGGGCCCGTTTTTGCTGCGGGCATGGAGCCAGCCGTGGCGAGCGGGCGAGCTCAGCTCCTGAAACTCAGGAGGGCGAACGGGGACCCCAGCTGCAAAGCTGTTCTCAAGGGCTCTGAGAATGCGTTTATGGCTTTCGCTGGAGGAGCCATTTGAATGCCCGAGGGGTGGAGGTGATTTTGATTCTGTACCGCGGCGATAGAGGCGGCCGGAACTCTGCTGTATACTCGGGCTGCGGTGGCGGTGGGCCCGGCCGTGCGCTTGGAGCGGCGACGGCGGCCCCCGGCTGGCCACTCGGGCTGCGGTGGCGGCGGGCCTGGCCGTGCCCTCGGAGCGCCGGCCCCGGCCCTGGCCGTGCCCTCGGGCTGTAGTGGGACCAGTCCTAGTCTCTTCCCTGATTATTTTTCGGACCAGTTCTGAAAATGGCGCCGAGCACCTGGCTCCACCTCCCTTCTTCTCAGTAGGTTGTGGTGCAGTCCCTCCCCTTCCGGGGGAGGGTTGTATAGCTGAATGCTGTCACGGCTCAGTACGCGAACGCCCAGTGGGGGGCAGTGTACCTGTGACATGCATTTGTGTAGCCTCGGGCCGCGGCTGGAAGCGGTCAGCACTGGGCTTGGGATAGGTCCATGCAGGGTTGAGGAAGGTTCAGTGTGCTATTTTCCTGGAGGGGTGGAGAAGCAGTTAGAGCCTGATTGTTCTGACTGGCTTGCCCCAGGGGTGGAAATATGCCACTGAGTAAATAGAGATGGAAATAGAAGCTGGTTGAGAAGTTGTGAGGCTCTTCCAGGTGACCAGGATGTCCATCGGATCCATGAAGAACTTGCACCGCAGAAGAGTGAACTCTGTATTGCTGGGAGGTTCCATTAGATGAGAGAAGAAGAACTGGAATGGACTGACACTTGAGCCTGAATGAGAGACTGTTTGGGTGGACGCCCAGATGAAGATATGGACTTCGCCAGACATGTCATCGGAAGAGTTCTGCTTTGATGATATGTTTGGGGTGCAGAGATTATGGTATGAAGTAAGGGGTGGCATGTTGCAGTTTGGGCTGGGTGCCCCCTGCTTCCTCTGTCCAGAGGTCCAGCCCAGTGGGTGGACACAGGAAATTGGGTATTTCTACCAGAATCCTCTGCACCACTATAAGATCTAGTGCGAGGCCTAAGCACCTCCTTTTTCTTCCTCGCCGTAACCTGGTATTGGGGGAGATATTGTCTCTTGGCCATGGGCCTGGCTAGGCCCAAGGCCACGGGGGGATGGGCAGTCTCAGATCTGGCCAGCTGAGACTAGCCTAGCAGTGGGGAGGGGGGAAGAAGGAGCCCTGGGGGTCTTGGATGGACCCCCAGGTGGGGATGGGATCATCTTGGGACTGTTTTGGGATTTCTTTTGTCACTCTACTTTTGGCTTTCTGTAAACATTCACTGCTTTTCTTTTAAACTTTCCATCACTTTTGCAATCCGTTTTGTCTGAGTTGTTTTATTCTGCCCGTGGAGGGGAGGGGGCTGCCTCAACTCGTCACACTTTTTTTTTTGTTAGTGTGGCAGTTTTAGGCTATGCTTTTAAACTTTAGCTGCAGATCTCAATCAGAAAAGTAGAAAAATACAAATAATTCACTATGGGGATAAAAAGGAAAACAAACGATTACTCTATACAAATTCCATGGACAAAGTCTGGGGTATAGAAGCAGCTGTACCATAGCAATCTTTCACATTTCACTTCCATTCCCATTCCTTTTCTTTCCTCTGGCTTGGCTATTCTGCTGGGAAGATAATAACACTTCTGGCTGTCTTTGCAAAAGACAAGCTAACCTGTTTTTCTCTCAACTCTTCTCTTTTCTCTTTCATACAAAGGGGAAGGTGGAGGAGGTTTGGGAGGGGGGCAATGAAGCAGCTTCCCTGGTCTCTGGGGGAGCCAGAGGGAGGCCATGGGGGTTTCCATGTTATTTTCTAATTGTAAATATCTGTGTAATATCGTAAATACTGTATATTTTGTACATATTAATTGTCTTTCATTGTAGAGTGTAGTATTTGCTTGTCAATGCAGCTTTAATTTGCTTCCAACTGGGTTAGTCCTGTTAGATTAATGTTGATGGGAAACTTCAACCCACTACAGTTAGCTATAGCTTCAAATATTATTGCCCATACTGGAAGTGAATTATTCTTCTAATTCTGGTATTCCTTGGCCTTGACTATATCCAAAGGAAGTGAAGTGCAGAAATTCCTGCTTTCATCACATTTATAATCTTAATTCAGGAGAACACCTGTATGCCTTTCTACATTAACAAAACACACTATACCTGAACCTGTAAAATGACAGGATTAAGCTTTTGTCGTATGTGTACATCTCATTCCTATTCACTTTCTTAAGAGAGGAACACATACTTAGCTGCTTTTTTAGTCACAAAGGTAGTTACACAGTTACAGTTGGCCAAAACTCCTGCCCATACTGGCCACCAGAACTATAGGTAGATCAAAACACTCTAAATTCTGGAGAATTTGATGTATACATTATTTTCTGTATATCTTATCTTAGGTACAAAAATATAAGCAAGATTTCCACTTCATTACTAACTTGAAAATGACACCTCCTGCTGCAGCCATTTTGTTTTACACTCACAGGCTGCCTGTTAGTGATCAAGCTGTGACCTTAGTGACCTATTAGAGTATTGATTTATGTGTTTGCATGACTCTCTTATTAGCTTGTTTTGATTTTGATCTGTTTCAAATTATTACTGAGTCTATCTCCACTACCAACTAACCCAGGAACTCAGGAGTGACTTCTTTTCTGATTTCTTGTTTCTCCTGCCGGCTCAGCTGGGTAAGACACAAAGGGAGTATGGAGGAGCTGGAAAGGACTGAAGAGCATAGAACAGGCTTATTGTCTAAATATCTAAACAAATCCAAGAATCAAAAGAGAACATCAAAACAGAACTGATATTAACATGAAAGGGCCTAGTTGTCTTTAAGATGGAGTAGGTTCATCTATGT
The DNA here is from genome assembly GCA_033816785.1 of Picus viridis. Lineage (NCBI taxonomy): Eukaryota > Metazoa > Chordata > Aves > Piciformes > Picidae > Picus > Picus viridis. The sequence continues at coordinate 57,785,743 of CM066606.1, forward strand.
CTGAAAATCAGGCAGTCAGTCTTGAATTATAATTTGAAACCAGACAGAAACTAGGGTACAGAATATTTGGAGATCATTATGGCAACCCGCTGTTTGGAGGGACAGAGTAGTCTCTCTGCAGCATTGTGGACCTGTCTTCAAGGGACAAAAGCCTCAAAAATGCCCTGAACCAGACAATGGAGCAGTACCCAGGAGGTCTGATTTTTTGGGAGATTGCCCAGACCTCTCTGAACATGCCCTGAGATCTAAGTGGGCCAGGTGTGTGTGCCTTTGGCCTTTTCTCCAGTTTGGAGAAAACTGGTTCTATAGGTTAAAGGATCAGGTTTCTATTTCTTAAATCTTTGTTGCCATTTGCCATCATTATCTCAGGAAATTTATAAATACCAGCCCAAAGAGCCAGTGCCTTGCATTGCCTTGTCCAAGACCTGGGAGAAGCCACAAGCCTTAACCCTACATGTCGTCGAAGCCAAGCCTTGCTTGTCTTCTAATTTGGAATCTGAGCTGTGCTTCAGTTTACCCAGAAAGATTGCAAGACCCCTCACTGAAAAGTGTTGTAAAGCCCAGGAGCAGAGAGACGTGTCTTGCCAGGCTGAGAGACGAAACCCAGAGGAGCCAAAACCCCAGGATAGTTTTGTTTTATTGGAAGAAGCAACAAGCACCACTGTGAAGATTGCAGCTGAAGAACCTCTCCAAAACAGGCAAAGCCACAAAGCTGACAAGCCCTGCAAACCTCAGTAGCAACCTTTTTTCTACAAACTATAAAGCCTTCAGAGAGAAACCCTGTATGTGTTACAGCAACATGCTGCAGAAGCCAACTGAAAGTGAAACTCTATTCCTGCAGCTTTCACCTCTTTGGCACCATTTCAGTTTTGTTCAAATCCACATGGTACCACATGTCCTGAAGGGACAAAAAGCCTCAGAAATGCTCTGAACCAGACAATGGGGCAGGTTTGGTTTTTCAGGAAAATGCCCACTTTGGCTACGCTTGTCTGAACATGGCCTGGAGTCCAAGTGGTCCAGGTGTGTGTGCCTTTTGCACGTTTGGGGAAAACTCATTCTATAGGTTACAGTGTCAGGTTTTTATCTCTCAATATTTGTTGTCACTGGCCATTATTGTCTCGGGAAATCTCTAAGTACCAGCCCAAAGAGCCAGAGCGTGGCCTTGCAATTGTCCAAGCTCTGGGAGAAATCACATGCCTTGCTTGTAATCCAAGCAGTGTTTCAGTTTACCTAGACAAGACTGCAAAGACCCCTCACTGTATAGCATTAATAAAGCCCAGGAGCAGAATAGACGTGTCTCACTGGGCCGAGAGATGAAACCCAGCAGGAGCTGAGTCCCTGGGCCAGTTTTGTTTTATTGGAAGAAGCAACAAGGACCACTGCAGCAATTGCACCTGAAGAACCTCTTGAAACAGTCAAAGCTACAAAGCCCAACAAGCCCTGCATCAGCATACACACCTCCCCTCTCCCCCTGTGGCCAATCTCCATCGCTGCAGCCAATGTTACCTTTTTTCTTTATAGTTTAAAGAGCTGTTCGTTGTTTTGCTCGTATTGTTTAAATTGTTACTTGTTCCTGCTGGTGAGATATCTGTTCCACAACCAAATATTTTGAACCAGTAAATAGGTTTTATTAATATTTTCCACTGGATTTTTTTACTAATAAAGTTATTAATATTTTAATTACTCATTCTGCCTATTCACAGTACAGTGTCACAGTATGACCAAGGTTGGAAGAGACCTCAAAGATCATGGAGTCCAACCTGTTACCACAGACCTCATGACTAGACCACGGCACAAAGTGCCATGTCCAATCCCCTCTTGAACACATCCAGGGACGGTGACTCCACCACCTCACAGGGCAGCCATTCCAATGATGAATGACTCTCTTGGTGAAGAACTTCCTCCTCACCTCGAGCCTAAACTTCCCTTCGTGCAGCTTGAGACTGTGTCCCCTTGTTCTGGTGCTGGTTGCTAGAGAGAAGAGACCAACCCCTTCCTGGCTACAACCACCCTTCAGGTAGTTGTAGAGAGCAATAAGGTCTCCCCGATCCTCCTCCTCTCCAGGCTAAACAACCCCAGCTCCCTCAGCCTCTCCTCATAGGGCTTGTGCTCAAGGCCTCTCACCAGCCTTGTTGCCTTTCTCTGGACACATTCAAGTGTCTCAATGTCATTCCCGAACTGAGGGGCCCAGAACTGGACACAGGACTCAAGGTGTTGCCTAACCAATGCAGAGTACAGGGGCACAATGACTTCCCTGCTCCTGCTGGCCACACTATTCCTAATGCAGGCCAGGATGCCATTGGCCTTCTTGGCCACCTGGGCAAACTGCTGGCTCATGTTAGGGGGCTGTCAATCAGCATCCCCAGGTCCCTTTCTGTCTGGGAGCTCTCCATCCACTCTGACCCCAGCCTGTAGCTCTGCATGGGGTTTTTGTGGCCAAAGTGCAGCACCCAGCACTTGGATTTGTTGAATGCCATCCTGTTGGACTCTGCCCATCTGTTCAGTCAGTCGAGGTCCCTCTGCAGAGCCCTTCTGCCCTCTAACAGATCAACTTCTGCTCCCAATTTGGTGTCATCTGCAAATTTGCTGATGACTGTCTCAATCCCCTCATCCTGATCATCAATGAAGACATTAAAGAGGATGGGGCCCAGCACTGATCCCTGGGGGACACCACTGGTGACTATTGAACATTAATAACCTTATTACAATCATAACACCACAATATAAGGGTCATAAATGTTGAGACTGAGTGTACCGGTCTAAAGTGATTTGCAGTGAGTAATCTATGTAATTAGATTTTTTTAAAGCATCTGTTAAAAGGCCTGTTGCCCTAGAGAATTCTTGAGTTCCCCCCGAAAACACACTGTGGGCAAAGCTGGCATGTTGCCAATGGTGGTCTTTTTTTCCCCCCTTTTTTTTTTTTTTCAGTTTAAATTACTGCTTGTTGTTTCTGGATTTCTGCTAATATTGTTTAAATTGATATATGTTCCTGCTGGTGAGGTATCTGTTCCACAACTGAATATTTTGAACCAATAAATAGGTTTTATTAATATTTTCCATGGGATTTTTTAAATTAATAAAGTTATTAATATTTTTATTATTCATTCTGCCTATAAAATAATGATAACAATACATTCGTAACAGGACCCCCTGAATGTGTCCTAAAACCTGTGATTACAAAGTAGGGTTGATCAATGAAGACAAGTTGCTTGGGGACAATAAGTCATTGCTGCAGCAAGACAAAGAAAAAAAAAGAAGAAGAAAAAGAGAAAGTTTTGCCTATACTTTCACTTCAAAATATATGAATATAATTTGGATTTAATGAAGGCAGTGAGGACGATAAAAATAATAGACAGTGAGAACAGGATAGTGTTTAAAATGAAAGAGCTGTCCCTGCAGGTTGTGAGAGATGAATAAAAATAAGAAATGAGAAACTGAAAGATCCAGACTCACAATGATGTAAATTGGCACTCATATCAGGAGAAGCTGTGCCATTTGACACCACCTGAAATCCAGTGTTACGTGAAAGATAATTATGAAGTTAAAGGCCTAAGCAGTTTCTCTATGAAAAAGCAATTTGTAAGCTAAATCATTGGGACAGCAAAGCAAGAATCTATGGCCTAAAAAGATATGCTTATTTTCAGTAATATTTCTTCTTTGTAGGGCATTTGCAGAGAAGATACAGAAAATTAAACAAAGACCTCAAGAAAAGAACTAGAAGAAAGATGAGGAATTTAAACTATTGAGTCTGACCTCAAGTTCTAGGAATTGTAATAAAAGATTATGTAAACCACTGAGTCTTTCCTAATTTTCTCTCACTCATCTGCTCAATCTTGTTGGATGGTAACTCAAAGAACACAAAAAAGAGGAAAATCAGAGTGAAAGAAACAAAGTTTACCGAAGTTTAATGTGCTTATTTGAGAGAAAAACTCCATTATCCTCTTGATCACGGCTAAGAAACATTCTCCTGTGTCATGTCTCCCATTGTCTTTCTCTCTTGTGTCTCTCTTTCCTTCATTTGTACTGGAAACTGTTGTTTCCCACATTATAGTCTTTCCATTTGTTCATAGAATTTTATGAAGATAAATTCTAGATTTTCTAAAGTAAGAGTTATACTATGACTTACTGGACCTACCTGCCTGGGGTTATTTGTTTTGGTTTGGGTTTTTTTTTTTGGTTGGTTGGTTGATTTTTTGTGTGTGTTTTTTGTCTGGGGTGTTCTTCATCAGAAGAATATTAAGGAAAGGAATATGATGTTAAGAGCATATAATATTAAGAAAGGGAAATCCCTTTGCATCAACAAGATAATGTGAATATAATCTTAAAAATATATTCTTGCATCATCAGATAAAGTACTAAGTGAACATTCAGGCTGTCAGAAGAATTGTAGATTTTTTTGTGGCAGTAATAAGAAGGAATATACTAGAGAGCAATAAAAAACCAGCCTTTCTGGGGAAGCGTGGAGGCAGCAGAGAGAAGGATCAGGGCTGACCATGTGGCAGAGGAGCAGGAGGGCAGCTGCAGTAGCTCTCATCCAGCAGAGGCAGGAGCCAAAAAAGCCGTGTCAGCAGCGAGGATGTCCTGCTTTTTATACCCTAGCTGGGCAGGGAGCGGGGAGTGGAACAGACTCAGCTTCCCAGGCGAAAAATGCTCTGCAGGGAGTGAAGAGTACCTGCAAGCCCTCCACCCTGCTTTGTTCTTTTGTTTTCAGAAAAGAATGTTAACCCACCACACACAGTCAACTAGAAATCAGCCTGTATATAAATCTTGGGTGACATTGATTGGACCAATAGGGCATGAAACCAGCACATATTTACCCAATGGGAAGGGGTTCAGCCAGGCTGTGGCCAGAGCACATGCCCTTACCATAGTGTGACTGGACCTGACGTACCTTGTATTTTGGGAATTGATTTTCTGAGAGAAGGGCATTTCAAAGACCCTAGAGCTTACAAATGGGCTTTTGGAGTAGCATCTGTAGAAATTGGTGGACAAAAACTGAAGCTGTCTGTTAGACCTGAGCTTTCTGATGAATCTGCAGTTGTGGGACAACACAAGATTCAGGACATTAAATTGCCAGTTGCTTCTCAGACTGTGCATCACAGACAATACAGAACCAACCATGACTCTTTGTTGCCCATTCAGAATCTGATTTGTCAGTTGGAGAGTCAGAAAGTCATCAGCAAAACTCATTCACCTTTCAACAGTCCAGTGTGGCCTGTGCGAAAGCAGAATGGAGACTGGCGTCTGACAGTTGACTACCGAGCCCTGAATGAAGTAACTCCACCTATGAGTGCAGCAGTACCAGACATGATGGAACTCCAATATGAGCTGGAATCCAAAGAGGCCAAATGGTATGCTACCATAGACATTGCTAATGCCTTCTTCTCTATTCCCATAGCAGAGGAATGCAGGCCTCAGTTTGCTTTCACCAGGAGAGGAATCCAGTACACTTTCAACAGGTTGCCAATGGGCTGGATCCACAGCTCAAGCATCTGTCACGCAGTGATCCACGATGCTCTGGAGAAAAGTGGTGCTCCAGAACACATCCAGTTCATCGATGATATCATCGTCTGGGGTAAAACTGCTGAGGAAGTCTTCGAGAAAGGTAACAAAATCATTGACATTCTTCTGAATGCAGGTTTTGCCATCAGGCGAGACAAGGTGAAAGGACCTACCAGAGAGATTCAGTTTCTGGGAGTGTGGTGGCAGGATGGACGCCAACACATTCCAGTGGATGTGGTAAATAGAGTCTCTACCATGGCAAATCCCATGAACAAGCAAGAAACTCTACGTTTCTTGGGGATAGTGGGATTTTGGAGACTGCACATTCCTGGTTACAGTCAGATTGTGAAACCTCTGTATGATGTGACTCGAAAGAGAAACCATTTCCACTGAGGACCTGAACAACAAGCAGCCTTTGACCAGATAAAGCAAGAGGTAGTTCAAGCAATGGGTCTGGGACCTGTCCGAGATGGTCCAGACATTAAGAACATTTTGTACATGGCTGCAAGTGACAATGGTCCAAGTACAAGTATGGTGAAGCTTGGCAAGTTGTCTACATTACTCTACCACGTTCTCGTTCTGGTAAGCAGTATGTGCTTACTATGGTAGAGGCAAACACTGGATGGTTGGAAACTTATCCAGTTCCACATGCAACTCCACGCAACACCATTCTCGGTCTGGAGAGACAAATCCTGTGGAGACATGGAACTCCAGAGAGGATTGAGTCAGACAACGGAACTCACTTCAAAAACAACCTTGTAAAGAGCTGGGCCAAAGAGCACGGCATCGAGTGGATATTCCACATTCCCTACTATGCACCAGCTGCAGGGAAGATTGAACGCTACAACGGTTTGTTGAAGACCACTCTTAAAGCCATGGGGGTGGATCTTTGAAAAACTGGGAAAAGCATTTAGCACAAGCAACCTGGCTGGTAAATAGTAGAGGTTCAGTGAACCGAGCTGGACCGGCACACTCAGATCTGCTACAGAAAGTAGAAGGTGATGGAGTTCCTGTTGTTAGAGAAAAGAATCTGTTAGGTAAAACTGTTTGGGTATTTTCTCCGTCAGGAGAGGCTAAACCTGTCCGAGGGGTGGTTTCAGCTGAAGGTCCGGGTCATACTTATTGGGTAATGAAAGAAAATGGTGAAATTCAGTGTATTCCACAAAGAAATTTGACTTTAGCTGATAGAGTTTAACTTCAGAGTGTTGTACAGCTACATCGCGCCCAAAGGAAGAATCCGTGAGGAATCTACAGGGATTCTCAGGAACCCTGAGAACCCTGAGTTAGCTGTGGATTCTTTTGTGTGTGTGTGTGAGAGGGGAACCTTCCTACCCCACCACATTTATTTTTTTAATTGGCGGTCCAACGTGGGGCTTGTGGATAATTGCTGTCCAGAAGCAGGGTGAAAAGGTTGCTTGGTTTATTGCTTGCAAACATGAAAGTGTTTTGGATTTTAGAGGGTTTGGTCTTTTCAGTTTGTTCGGTACTGGTCTACAAGTACTTCTTGGGATTGATTTTCGATCGCTTAGGCAGATACTTGATGTATAAATTGTATTTATGGTTTAAGTATAAGATTCAGCTTCTTTACGACCGGTGCCTGGGATTCTTTTGGCTTAACAGACAGGGGAATGTGACCTCCAGCACTCTGCCCATAGAGATACAGGGTTGTTTACCAGACTTGCATGGTCCTGTCTCCTTTGTTCCTTGTCCTGTGTTACCATGGCTTTCTGTAGTAAGGAGGAGGGAGAAGAGGACCATGTCTAGACACCTTAGTGTCTGTCTGAGTTTGTGCTGGGGCCATTTGGCCCTACCATGACAGTCTCTCCCACTGTAAGTGAAGACAAGAAAGCTGGGGAAGGACCTTTTTTATAAAGGCAAGTGGTGATAGGACAAGGGGCAATAGTCTTAAAACAGGGCAGGATAGATTTAGATTAGACATTAGTAAGAAGTTCTTTACTATGAGGTTGGTGAGACCTGAAATGAGTTTTCCAGAGAAGCTGCAGATATCTCATCCCTGGTAAACTGGTCTAGTGGGTGGTCTCCCTGCCCATGGCAGGAGGGTTGGAACTTGTTATCTTTAATGTACATTACAATTCAAGCCATTCTATGACATTATGAAGTCTTTGCTGTGCAGAGTGCCAGTGTGTTCTTCTGTGTGATTATTTTATTTCCCACTCATGCTCAGCGGCTGCTGGACTAAAACTTCAAAATTAGCACAACTAAGCCAATGTACAATATATTATAACTGGCCCACGTGCCTGTAGTCGCTCAAATTGCTTCTGTCCCTTGCTTTGGTGGCTAGTGATTAATCAGAAAAGAATAACATGAATGTTAATTCCACACTCCTTATTCCTCATCAATCTGTCCGGTTACCTGGTGAAACTTAGACTTGAGAGATAAGGTCGCCTCCTCCCCATGAAGAAGAAGGGTCCTGTCATAGGGTATGAATAAGTAAACATTGCAAGAAAAGCTCTTATATAAAGGCATTCTATTGAGTGTCACTGATGAATTGTAAGTACAAGTCAGATATCTGAAACCTTCAGGGACGGAATGAAGCTGGAGGTGGGGAGATTCAGGCTGGATGTGAGGAGGAATTTCCTCACCATGAGAGTGGTGAAGCCCTGGAATGGGTTGTCCAGGGAGGTGGTTGAGGCCCCATCCTGGAGGTGTTTAAGACCAGGCTGGATGAGGCTGTGGCCAGCCTGATCTAGTGTGGGGTGTCCCTGCCCATGGCAGGGGGCTGGAACTAGATGATCCTTGTGGTCCCTTCCAAGCCTGACTGATACTATGAAACTATGCTGATTTTCTCCACAGATCTCTTTGTGTTATTAGTTTCATATGGTTTTGTACAGTTACAATAGTAACTCCTGACTCAATTAATGCTGTGCAGGTAAAAAAAAAAAAAAATCCTTTACAAGGATTGATTTTGGATAATTGAGTTATCCTTACTGAGATGTTTGAAAAACTGTTCCCCAGACTGACACACAGGTACAGGAAAAGTTTATCATTATGCTGCAAGTCACGTTCATCCTGGCATCTGCTTCTTGAGCCCTGTACTTGATCCTCTTCTGAGCTCACTGTGTGAAATTGGGTGTATTTCTCACATACTGTGCTCTCAGTGCCCATGGTGCAGCACAACTGGGATGCCTCAGCAGCAGAAATACACAAAATCAGGAGCATGCTACAGGGAGCATCTCTCACTGCCCAGTCACCCAGATCCATTAACTCTACTTCCACACCATCCTCAAGATGATTCATGTATGGATCCTTCTCACTGGTGAGACCACAGTAGTTCTGCTGGAGGAGTCATTTGCTTTAACAAGAGACAACTTCTTGAATACCATTCTTCTGGCTAGTGTTTTGGAATCTGAAAATGACAGTACCAAAGCAGAACTTCAAATCCTGCTGGAGCCAGACTGCTTTTGTGTGTACCAGTGCAGGTGTCTGAGCACTGTGGTTACAAAAAGCATGACCCTTCAGGTTACACATGAGAGTTGTATAGCTCCTGCACCTCACTCACTATTATTAACCAGGTCTGATATTTCCTTCCTGACATTGCTATAAACCTGAAAGCGGGGCAAGAAATGTGAATATTTACATCCCTTTATGCAAATGATGCTGGGTAAATGTGCTCAGAAATACCTGTCTCTCTGCGTGAACTTCAATGTCATAAAAGGGATTTTATTCAAACCCCTTTCTATGAAATTTCTTCTGTTAATTTAATGAGAAACACTTATATAAAAGTTTGAGGTTTTTTAATGTGGCCAAGGGAAACTAGAATTAGGGATTACACCGATGCTTAAACTTGACCTAGAATACATTTATAGTAAAGCACAGGAAAGCCAGTGTATTTTATTAGTATTAAGTATGTGAGATTATCTTTTAATGTTCTCTGTTGTGTGCTAAAAAAATTTCCAAAATTTAAGAGTCATAACTATGGATACAGTAATGTTAAAGGCCATTGGGTAACTTAATTAATATTAACTTCTAAACTAACTTTTATTCAAATTATCTGGCTGCAGCTGGGTTTTTTTTTCTGCAGATCTTTCCCCTCATTATGACATTTAGCATGGAAAGTATTTAGGTTAAAACCTTAATGATCATGATAATTGGAAAAAAAATTGCACACAGGAGTTTAGGTAGTGGACATTCCAGATTTTTCATTAAAAAAGAAATTTATTGCAGATGCCATTTTTTTTTTCCTCAATGATACTTTAATTATACAGACAAAAATGAACAATTGGAAGACTTTCTGGCTCCACTGAGGTGGAGTTGTTTAGAAAGCAATAGGTAGAATATTAATAGGTCCATGCCTGTCCTGTTTCTCTGCATATCTGTTAAGACACAGAACTTAGAAAAAATCCGAACTTAATAAAATATTAACATAATCTTACTTTCTTACTAATGCTGCAACAACACCAGTTTTCTGGAGGTCAGAGGAGTTCAGTTAGCTTTTCTAATTATCTATGTCAGGCTTGGTAGAAAAAGAATAAAAACAGTTTTAAAAATTTGTTAGAGGTTGACCTTTATGTTGCAGATTCTTATTGATTGTCTGCAGCTCAAAAAAGTCCTCTTGAAATGGAATACAAATGCATCCTGTTAAATCTTGGAAAGATACTTGTGTTTAAAGGATTTTGGAAATATCTTCAGGAGGGCACTGAGTCCATCATCAGTGAATTTGCAGATGACACCAGGTGTTGGTCTGCTAGAGGATAGAGGGGTTTTGCAGAGGGACCTCGACAGGCTGGACAGATGGACAGAATCCAATGGCATGAGATTTAAAACATCCAAGTGCCGGGTTCTGCACATTGGCCATAACAACCCCATGCAGTGCTACAGGCTGGGGTCAGAGTGGCTGGAGAGCGGCCAGGCAGAGAGGGACCTGGGGGTACTGGTCAATGGTAGGCTGAACATGAGCCAGCAGTGTGCGCAAGCGGCCAAGAAGGCAAATGGCATCCTGGCCTGTATCAGGACCAGTGTGGCCAGCAGGAGCAGGGAGGTCATTCTGCCCCTGTACACTGCACTGGTTAGGCCACACCTTGAGTCCTGTGCCCAGTTCTGGGCCCCTCAGTTTAGGAAGGATGTTGACTTGCTGCAACGTGTCCAGAGAAGGGCAACAAAACTGGTGAGGGGTTTGGAACAGAAGCCCTATGAGGAGAGGCTGAGGTATGCTGGGGTTGCTTAGCCTGGAGAAGAGAAGGCTCAGGGGAGACCTTATTGCTGTCTACAACTATCTTAAGGGAGGTTGTAGACAGGGGGGCTGGCCTCTTCTCCCAGGCAACCAGCACCAGAACAAGAGAACACAGTCTCAAGCTGCATCAGGGGAATGTTAGGAAGAAATTCTTCATAGAGTGATTGCCCATTGGAATGGGCTGCCTCGGGAGATGGTGGAGTTGCCATCATTGGAGGTGTTTAGGAGGAGACTGCTGGCTAAGCTCTCAGCTCGTGGCTTGGACAGCAACACTTTGTGCTGGGTTGGGAACTGGCTGGAGGGCCGGGCCCAGAGAGTGGTGGTGAATGGTGCCACCTCCAGCTGGCAGCCAGTCACCAGTGGCGTCCCCCAGGCATCAATGCTGGGTCCCATCCTCTTCAAAGTCTTCATTGATGATCTGGATGAGGGGATTGAGACAGTCATCAGTAAATTTGCAGATGACACCAAGTTAGGAGCAGATGTTGGTCAGTTAGAGGCTGGAAGGGCCCTGCAGAGGGACCTCAACCGACTGGACAGATGGCAGAGTCCAGTGGGATGACATTCAACAAGTCCAAGTACTGGGTGCTGCACTTTGGCCACAACAACCCCATGCAGAGCTACAGGCTGGGGTCAGAGTGGCTGGAGAGCGGCCAAACAGAGAGGGACCTGGGGGTGCTGGTTGACAGCTGCCTAAACATGAGCCAGCAGTGTGCCCAGGTGGCCAAGAAGGCCAACCGCATCCTGGCCTGCAGGAACAGTGTGGCCAGCGGGAGCAGGGAGGTCATTCTGCCCCTGCACGCTGCACTGATTAGGCCGCACCTTGAGTTCTGTGTCCAGTTCTGGGCCTCTCAGTTTAAGAAGGACATCGAGACACTTGAACATGTCCAGAGAAGGGCAACAAGGCTGGTGAGAGGCCTTGAGCACAAGCCCTATGAGGAGAGGCTGAGGGATCTGGTGTTGTTTAGCCTTGAGAAGAGGAGGCTCAGGGGTGACCTCATTGCTCTCTACAACTACCTGAAAGGTGGTTGTAGCCAGGAAAGGGGTTGGCCTCTTCTCTCTATCAACCAGCACCAGAACAAGAGGACACAGTCTCAAGCTGCGCCAAGGGAAGTTTAGGCTCAAGGTAAGGAGGAAGTTCTTCACCGAGAGAGTCATTCGCCATTGCAATGGGCTGCCTGGGGAGGTGGTTGAGTTGCCGTCCCTGGAGGTGTTCAAGAGTGGACTGGACATGGCACTTGGTGCCGTGGTCTAGTCATGGGGTCTGTTGGGACAGGTTGGACTTGATGACCTTCGAGCTCTCTTCCAACCTTAGTGATACTGTGATACTGTGATACTGCGATAGGCATTTTAGTCTGACCTCAATGCCAGGCCAAGGGATCAGGGCCAGACAGCATGGATTTAGGTAGGGTAGGTCCTGCCTCACCAACTAGGATGAAGAGAAGAGAAGAGAAGAGAAGAGAAGAGAAGAGAAGAGAAGAGAAGAGAAGAGAAGAGAAGAGAAGAGAAGAGAAGAGAAGAGAAGAGAAGAGAAGAGAAGAGAAGAGAAGAGAAGAGAAGAGAAGAGAAGAGAAGAGAAGAGAAGAGAAGAGAAGAGGAGAGGGAGAGGAGAGGAGAGGAGAGGAGAGGAGAGGAGAGGAGAGGAGAGGAGAGGAGAGGAGAGGAGAGGAGAGGAGAGGAGAGGAGGAGAGGAGAGGAGAGGAGAGGAGAGGAGAGGAGAGAGAGAGGAGAGGAGAGGAGAGGAGAGGAGAGGAGAGGAGAGGAGAGGAGAGGAGAGGAGAGGAGAGGGAGAGGAGAGGAGAGGAGAGGAGAGGGGAGAGGAGAGGAGAGGAGAGGAGAGGAGAGAGAGAGAGAGAGGAGAGGAGAGGAGAGGAGAGGAGAGGAGAGGAGAGGAGAGGAGAGAGAGAGGAGAGAGGAGAGGAGAGGAGAGGAGAGGAGAGGAGAGGAGAGGGAGAGGAGAGGAGAGGAGAGGAGAGGAGAGGAGAGGGAGAGGAGAGGAGAGGAGAGGGAGAGGAGAGGAGAGGGAGAGGAGAGGAGAAAAGAGAAATCACTCTCCAGTGAGCCAGACCTGTGGAAAAATGATGGAGAGTGGCTTGGCCATCTCATTTGCTACCTGCTTAACCTGGTGGCCAAACTGACAGACAAGGTTTCTAGGCTTAGAGCTGTAAGGGAATGTAGAAGGGAGATGAACTTGAGTAACCAGGCTCTGCAGGCTCACCTGGCAGAGGCTGGTTATCCAAAAAGCAGCGGGGAATGGACACAGGTTCCTCTCAAAAGATGCAAAGTAAAACCTCCATGCCTCCCCTCACCTTCTCCACTGCCCTTGGAAAACAAGTATGGGGCACTGGAGGTCGAGGGTGAGGTGATTCTGATACCAGAGGACACACCATTTGGGGTTTTCCCTGAGGCTAAACAGCCTAAGGCAAAGCAGCCTAAGGTTACACAGCCTTCCCCTGGTATCAGAACTCGATCTGTCAAAAAAAAGAGGAGGGTAATTTTTATTGGTGATTCCCTCCTGAATGGAACAGAGGGCCCTATATGTCAGCCAGACCCTTCTCACAGGGAAGTTTGCTGCCTCCCAGGAGTTCAAGTTAGAGATGTTACCAGAAGGCTGCCTAGTCTGGTGCAGCCCTCTTACTACTATCCCTTACTACTTATGCAGTTAGGGAATGATGATGCTGCAACCAGAATTCCCAGGGCTACCAAAAATGACTTCAAGGCCCTGGGAGATCTGGTTGAGGGGTCAGGTGCACAAATAATTTTTTCATCAATAACCTTAGTTGCAGGAGGGAATACCAGAAGGAACAGATCGGCAGCTATAGTCAACAAGCAGCTTAGAGGCTGGTGCAGTCAAAAGAATTATGGGCTTTTTGATCTTGCAGAACTTTCTACTGCACCAGGTCAGCTGGCAACAGATGGAGTACATCTGTCCTAGTGGAGTGGAAAGATGACAGTGTATGAGAATGGGAGAAAGATTCTAGGGAGGGAGTTGGCAGGTCTCATTGATGGGGCTTTAAACTAGCTTTGAAGGGGTAAGTGGCTGAAACCAGTCCCCCCAGACAGGAATCTGGGAGTGATAAGCTGGAGTCAGGGGTGAAAACTAGCAGCCCAGTTGAAGTGCGTGTATACTAATGCATGAAGTATGGGCAACAAACAAGAGGAGCTGGAAGCCTTGTTACAGCAGGAAAGTTATGATGTAGTTGCCATCACAGAGACATGGTGGGACAAGTCACATGACTGGAGCACTGCAATTGATGGCTACAGGCTCTTCAGGAGAGACAGGCAAGGAAGAAGGGACGGAGGGGTGGCCCTATACATCAGGGAGGCACTAGATGCCATTGAGATTAGGGGACCATGTGGCTAAGTTGGTAGCATGTAAGACTCTTACTGGGAAGGTCGTGAGTTCAAGCCTGCAGTGGGCAGGAGAGTTCTCTCTGGGCAGCAATGTCCTCCCTCCTCAAGAGGGGATTGGACTTGGTGCCATGGTCTAGTCATGGGGTCTGTGGTGACAGGTTGGACTGGATGATCTTCGAGGTCTCTTCCAACCTTGGTGATACTGTGATACTGTGACTGAGATGGAGATCAGGGACGATTGGGTTGAGTGCTTGTGGGTGAAAATTAGAGGGAAGACCATCAGTGCAGACATCCTGGTTGGAGCCTGTTATAGACCACCCAACCAGGAGGAAGATGTTGATGATTCATTCTTTAGGCAGCTTAAGGCTGTCTCAAGATCACCTGACCTTGTTCTCATGGGTAACTTCAACCTGCCTGATATCTGCTGGGATCTCAACACATCGGAGAGGAGGCAGTCTAAGTGGTTCTTAGAGCGTATGGAGAACAGCTTCTTATCCCAGGTGCTGCGCGAGCCTACCAGGGGTGAGGCTCTGCTTGACCTCCTTTTCACCAATAGGGAAGGGCTGGTGGGTGATGTGGTGGTCGGAAGGTGTTTAGGCACCAGTGACCACGAGATAATTGAATTTTCAGTACTCAGTCAAGCTAAGAGGGGCAGCAAGAAGACCTCCACTCTGGACTTCAGGAGGGCGGACTTCAGGTTACTCAAGAAACTAACTCAGAAGGTTCCCTGGGAAACAGCCCTTAAAAACAAAGGGGTCCAGGAGAGCTGGACTTACTTCAAGGCAGAACTCCTGAAGGTGCAGGAACAGGCTGGGCCAATGTGCTGGAAGATGAACCGCCAGGGCAGACAGTCAGCCTGGATGGGTGATGAACTTCTAAAAGAACTAAGGGGAAAAAAGAGGGTGTATCATCTTTGGAAGAAAGGGGAGGCAGCCCATGGAATGTTTAGGGATGTTGCTAGGTCTTGTAGGAAGAAAATCAGGGAGCCAAAAGCACATTTGGAGCTGAGACTGGCCTCTGCTGTGAAGGACAACAAAAAATCCTTCTATAAATATATTAATAGCAAGAGGAAGGGCAAGGACAACCTCCACTCCTTGGTGGACATGGAGGGGAACTTAGTGATGATCATTTCTCACTCCAACCTCCCTTCAGATAGTTTTAGAGAGTGATGAAGTCTCCCCTCAGCCTCTTCTCTGGACTGAACAATATCATCTCCCTCAGATGCTCCTTACAGGTCATGTGCTCCTTGCCCTTCACAAGCCTTGTTGCCCTTCTCTGAACACACTCCAGCACCTCCATGCCCTTCTTATAGTGAGGGGCCCCGAACGTAACATAGTAGTTGATGTCTGGCCCCAGCAGTGCTGAGTACAGGGAGATGATCACCTCTCTGTTCCAGTTTCCCAGTGTGTTTCTAATACAAGCCAGGATGCCACTGGCTTTCTTGCCACGTGGGCACACTGCTGACTCATGTTCAGTTGACCAAAAACCAATATCCCCAGGTCCCTCTCCAAGCTGCATCTTTCCAAGCACGCATCCCCAGGTCTGGAACTTACCTTGGTGTTGTTACTCAAGTGCAGGTACTCTTACTCGCCCTGTGGAACTTCATGCAATTAGCCTTGACCCATCAGTCTAACCTGTTCAGTTCCTGATAAACCTGTCCAGATCCTGCTGTTGAGAGATCAGTCTTGATTTTGTGAAAGGGAAAGAATATACAGCCTTCAGAAACACAATTCAGAAACGGCAGCAGCTGTCTACCAGAACGTCTATCTAATATCAAAGGAATTTGCCAGCTAAGGGACTTGCAGATGATTTGTCATGGATTAAATAGTTGGTCCATTTGGCTGTTGTGCAGTCATCTCCTACAGCACTCTGTAACAAAATTGAAATTTTAAATTGTCTTTGAAATTTGGACTAGATTGAACAACTGGCTGCAACAGCTTTGCAACGTTTTTTTCATTGGAGGTCTTTTAGAAAACCTTAGGACACAATTTGTTAGAAATTAGATAAACAACTTTCTGAAGATTCTTGACCTTATTACATTTGGTTAAGTACTTGGATACAGTTACTATATCAAATTAATTTTTATTACTGACTGCAAATACAGTGTCATATATGGAAATCTGTCACACATTATTGGGGCAGGGAGCTGAGTAGTACTTTTGATAATGAGATTGTCTGCAGCTGGGCTTGAAAACAGGGGCTTCAATACCAAAATTCAGGTGCTTGCAAGTAAGTTGCAGATTTAAAGTCTTGTTCATTTTTAAGAACTTGAATTTTCTGGATGACCCTTACAATTCCATAACAAGGCTGTAACTTTAATAGTTTCTGAGAAAAAGTATTTTCAAAAGTACTTGTCTTCCAGTTTCTTACATTTTATACAGAAACTGAATGTTAATCCAGTCATAAATTTCAGATGTGTTTATAGTAGCAGCTTTGCACTGCTCACATTTTCTTACATGAGATATGAAGACTAATCGAAACAATAATGTTCCACTGGGATGGCTGTAAGTTTGCCAACACCAGGAAAAGGAAGGCAGCAAATGCACAGAAGTGTGGTAAGTCTTCCTATTTTTGGCAGCAAAGACCTCATAGTCCAACCTGTGCAGCTGACTACAAGTCGCGAGCTCTAGAGCCAATGCTCCAGCTAAGTAAATTTTGGTGCCAAAACCCATCTCTTTATGATAAACTGCTTTCTAGTGTGTCTCAGGGTTGCAAAACAAACATACTGTACACTTACATTGCTCTCCTTCTTGACAGTCTGTGCAGTGATGAAGAGCTGAGAGTCAGGACAGCTGTGCAGCACAATCGCTGTCAGCCTGTGGGGAGAATGGAAAGAGAATCTATAGGATCCATGTTCCTCTCTCCAACCACAAAGTATTTTGTGCTTCTTGGTGAGGATCCCAGAAAGTTTATCATATTCAAATCACAAATATGAAAATACACAAGCCACAGAATTCAGATTTCATTGTTTTTAATAACCTAAGTTTCTACCTCTAGTTTGGAGTATATAGAAAATTTGGTAACTTTTGTAATATTCACCTGCAGAACCCTAACATGTGAGGGGGTGTAGGGAGGGTGTAGGGAGGGTGGAAGACCTAAGATTAATCAATCTGATTTCCATCCCAGTCTTGGAGTTTATGGGAGTGTATCACTGAAAATGTACATGCAGTACCTCAAGAAGAAAAATTAAATGCTTTCAGAGTTCAATAAAACAAAGTATCAGTTTGCTTCAATCACTCTACCTTTGTCAGTCTAGTCCCACTCACTACTGTCCTGTGCTGGCACAATTTCCAGGACAGATGGTGGAAACTGAAGGACAAGAAAAGAATATGCATCTTTCTGTACAGTATAACACAGAGATGGTGTTCAATAAAATATTAATGCACACTACACAATCTTGACAAGTTTCCAGAATTGAAAACATACGCTCTGTAAGTGGGAATGTAGCCAGCCACAAATGACTGGCATCTGTGTCTTCCTCTGCTTCACTCACTGAGGTATGCTAGCAATACAAATTATCTCCCTAAGTATTTAAATCAGCTGAAGAAGACATGTTAACTATCACAGCCACTGAACATCACTGTAGCCCCACTTTGAAAAGAAGAAAAACAGAAAGTGTTGCCCAGGGATCAGTACTGGGCCCCATGCTCATTAATGTCTTTATCAATGATCTGGATGAGGGTATTGAGTCTGTTAGTAAATTTGTGGATGACACCAAGCTGGGGGCAGGTGTTGATCTGCTGGAGGGTAGAGAGGCTTTGCAGAGGGACCTCGACAAGTGGACAGATGGGCAGAATCCAAAGGCATGAGATTTAACACATCCAAGTGCTGGATTCTGCACATTGGCCACAGCAACCCCATGCAGTGTTATAGACAGGGGACAGAGTGGCTGGAGAGCGGCCAGGCAGAGAGGGACCTGGGGGTACTGGTCAATGGTAGGCTGAACATGAACCTGCAGTGTGCCAAGGTGGCCACAAGGGCCAAAGGCACCCTAGCCCGTATCAGGAGCAATGTGGCCAGCAGGAGCAGGGAGGTCATTCTATCCCTGTGTTCAGCACTGGTTAGGCCACACCTTGAGTCCTGTGTCCAGTTCTGGACCCCTTAGTGTAGGAAAGATGTTGAGTTGCTGGAAAATGTCCAGAGAAGGGAAACAAAGCTAGTGAGGGATTTGGAACACAAGCCCTATGAAGAGAGGCTTAGGGAGCTGGAGTTGCTGGAGAAGAGGAGGCTCACAGGAGACATTATTGCTCTCTGTATCTACCTGGAGGTGTTTAGGAGGAGACTTGATGGGGTGCTTGGTTGCATGGTTTAGTTAATGAGATGGTGTTGGATGATAGGTTGGACGAGATGGTCTTGAAGGTCTCTTCTAACCTGGCTTATTCTATTCTATTCTATTCTAGTCTATTCTAGTCTAGTCTAGTCTAGTCTAGTCTAGTCTAGTCTACCATTCACCACCACTCTCTGGTCTCGGCCGTCCAGCCAGTTCCTAACCCAGCACAGAGTGCTCCTGTCCAGGCAACAGGCTCACAGATTGGCAAGTGGCCAGCAGGAGCAGGGAGGTGATTCTCCCCCTGTATGCTGCACTGGTTAGGCCGCACCTTGAGTTCTGTGTCCAGTTCTGGGCCACTCAGTTTTGGAAGGCTGTCGACTTGCTGGAACATGTCAAGAGAAGGGCAACGAAGCTGGGGAGGGGTTTGGAACACAAGCCCTATGAGGAGAGACTGAAGGAGCTGGGCTTGCTTAGCCTGAAGGAGACTCAGGGGTGACCTTATTGCTCTCTACAACTACCTGAAGGGAGATTGTAGACAGACGGAGGTTGGTCTCTTCTTCCAGGCATCTAGTACCAGAACAAGAGGACACAGTCTCAGGCTGTGCGAGGGCATGTTTAGGCTGGATGTTAGGAAGAAGTTCTACACAGAGAGAGTGATCGCCCATTGGAATGGGCTGCCCAGGGAGATGGTGGAGTCACTACCATTGGAGGTGTTCAGGCGGAGACTTGATGGGGTGCTTCGTTGCATGGTTTAGTTTATTAGGTGGGTTGGATTAGTTGATGGGTTGGACGCGATGATCTTGAAGGTCTCTTCCAACCTGGTCTATTCTATTCTATTCTATTCTATTCTATTCTATTCTATTCTATTCTATTCTATTCTATTCTATTCTATTCTATTCTATCCTATTCTATCCTATCCTATCCTTCCCTCCCTCTTCTGCTGGAGGACAGCATAGCCAACAAGGATCACCACTCCTCCACAGCAAAGCTGCAGCACCCTTCCTCCAAAGACCTGAACCATCTCTGGGGGCAAGGGCTGTGGTAATATAATTCCTTTCCTCTTCTCTCTCCCTCTTCGCTCTCTCTATTTTCTCTCTCTCTCTCCTTCTGATCCATCCACTTTATTATGTTAATAAATAGCCTCACTGTTAATATTTTGTCTTTCTTTGTGCCTCTAATCTCATAACACAGGAATACTCATAAGAATTGAGTCTCTTTCCCTCTCTGGACCGAGATATTAATATTGGCGTAGTCATTAGGGCTGGTGAAATCCAGTCCAGCTTGCCTGACTCTTTCGTAAGTTAAAAAGTAGATTCAATGACATTTTCACTCATCACCAAAAAGAAAAACAAAGCACCAAATCAAACAACAGCAACAAAACAAACAAACCCAAACACAACCCCAAACTGCCACCAAAGAACAACAACAACAAACCTTAGGCATTAAAAGATTGCCTCAAATACATTAGATATGATTGCAAAGTACTTAATGCTATTCAAGTACACAGGACTATGAGCAGTATTTCCTTAAGTGTAATCATCATAGTATCATAGTATCAGTCAGGGTTGGAAAGGATCACAATGATTATCTAATTCCAACCCCCTGCCATGGGCAGGGACACCCCACACTAGATCACACTGGCCACAGCCTCATCCGGCCTGGTCTTAAACACCTCCAGGGACGGGGCCTCAACCACCTCCCTGGATAACCCATTCCAGGGCTTCACCACTCTCATGGGGAAGAACTTCTTCCTCACATCCAGCCTGAATCTCCCCACCTCCAGCTTCATTCCATTCCCCATAGTCCTATCACTACCTGATAGCCTGAGAAGTCCCTCCCCAGCCTTCCTGTAGGCCCCCTTCAGATACTGGAAGGCCACAATGAGGTCACCTCAGAGCCTTCTCTTCTCCACACTGAACAGCCCCAACTTCATCAGTGTGTCCTCGTAGGAGAGGTGCTCCAGCCCTCTGATCATCCTCGTGGCCCTTCTCTGGACACGCTCCAGCACGTCCATATCCCTCTTGTAATAGGGGCTCCAGAACTGTCCCCTTCGGAACAGCACCGGGACCAGTGGCCGCTTGGGCGGGCTTTCACGCTTCTCCTCTTTGGGCTGCGGTGGCGGCTGGGCTCGACACGCTTCCTGAACACGCAGCGAGTCTCAGCACGGCCCTCTCTTCACGTGCCTACGGCTCGTGAACCCAGCGCCTTCGGCGGCGGAATTTAAACAACGGACAGCGCTTCGCGCAGCTCCGCTCGGCAGCAGCCCCTTCGGAACAGCACCGGGACCAGCGGCCGCTTGGGCGGGCTTTCGCGCTTCTCCTCTTCGGGCTGCGGTGGCGGCTGGGCTCGACACGCTTCCTGAACACGCAGTGAGTCTCGGCGTGGCCCTCTCTTCACGTGCCTACGGCTCATGAGGCCAGCACCTTTGGCGGTGGAATTTAAACAACGGGCAGTGCTTCGCGGGGCTCCGCTCGGCAGCAGCCCCTTCTCTGGTACTCTCTGGTGCTCTCGCACGCCGCCACACTTTTTCTAAATTTTTGTCCAGTGGGTGGTGTGTCCAGGGGCAGCCACGGCCGTTGATTGTAGGCTGAACATGAGCCTGCAGTGTGCCCAGGCAGCCAAGAAGGCCAATGGCATCCTGGCTTGCATCAGGAACAGTGTGGCCAGCAGGAGCACGGAGGTCATTCTGCCCCTGTACACTGCACTGGTTAGGCCACACCTTGAGTACTGTGTCCAGTTCTGGGCCCCTCAGTTTAGGAAGGATGTTGACTTGCTGGAATGTGTCCAGAGAAGGGCAACAAAGCTGGTGAGGGGTTTGGAACACAAGCCCTATGAGGAAAGGCTGAGGGAGCTGGGGTTGCTTAGCCTGGAGAGGAGGAGACTGAGGGGTGACCTTATTGCTCTCTACAACTACCTGAAGGGAGGTTGTAGCCAGGCAGAGGTTGGCCTCTTCTCCCAGGCAACCAGCACCAGAACAAGAGGACACAGTCTCAGGCTGCACCAGAGGAGGTTTAGGCTGGATGTTAGGAAGAAGTTCTACACGGAGAGAGTGATTTGCCATTGGAATCGGCTGCCCGTGGAGGTGGTGGAGCCACCTTCACTGGAGGTGTTCAGGAGAAGACTTGATGGGGTGCTTGGCTGTATGGTCTAGTTGTTGGGTGGGTTGGATTGGTTGATGGGTTGGACGCGATGATCTTGAAGGTCTCTTCCAACCTGGTGTATTGTATTGTATTGTATTGTATAGTACTCCAGATGGGGTTTCACCAGAGCTGAGTAGAGGGGGAGAATCACCTCCCTTGACCTGCTGGCCACACTTCTCTTGACGCAGCCCAGGATCTGATTGGCTTTCTGGGCTGCAAGTGCACACTGAGAGCTCATGTTGAGCTTCTTGGCCACCAGCACACCCAAGTCTCTTTCCTCTGGGACACTCTCCAGCCAGTCACTGCCCAGACTGTGTTTGTGCCTGGGATTGCCTCGACCCAGATGCAGGACAGTATCACAGTATAAGCAAGGTTGGAAGAGACCCCAAGGATCATCAAGTCCAACCTGTCCCAACAGACCTCACAACTAGACCATGGTACCAAGTGCCATGTCCAATCTCCCTTGAACACCTCCAGGGACAGCGACTCCACCACCTCCCTGGGCAGCCCATTCCAATGACGAATGACTCGCTCAGTGAAGAACGTTTTCCTCACCTCGAGTCTAAACCTCCCCTGGCACACCTTGAGGACCCTGCACTTGGTCTTGTTGAAACTCATGAGGTTGGCTTGTGCCCACCTCTCCAGCCTGTCAAGGTCCCTCTGGATGGCATCCCTTCCCTCCAGCATGTCTGCTGCACCACGCAGCTTGGTGTCATCCGCAAACTTGCTGAGGGTGCACTCGATGCCACTGTCCATGTCACCCACCCATGCTTCACCAGCTTGGAGACCAGCATGTGGTGCGGAACAGTGTCAAAGGCCCTACTCAGGTCCAGGTAAATGACGTCAGGTGCTCGCCCCTCATCTATTAATGTTCTCACCTGCTCATAGAAGGCCACCAGGTTTGTCAGGCAGGATTTGCCCTTGGCAAAGCCATGCTGACTACTCCCAATCACCTCTTCACTGTTCTTCTGAGTCATTAGTGCCTCCAGGAGGATCTGCTCCATGATCTTTCCAGGCACAGAGGTGAGACTGACTGGCCTGTAGTTCCCTGGTTCCTCCTTCTTACCCTTTTTGGAAATGGGAGCAATATTTCCCCTTTTCCAGTCTGTGGGGACTTCCCCAGTCTGCCATGACTTTTGGAGTATAATAGAGAGGGGTTTAGCAACCTCATCTGCCAGTTCTCTCAGCACCCATGGGTGTATCCCTTCGGGTCCCATGGACTTGAACACCTTCAGGTTCTTCAGGTGATCAGGAACCTGATCTTCACTTACAATGGGCAGTTCTTCCTCCCCATCCCTGGCATCATCTTCCATGACACCAGAAGTGTGGCTGGAGGCCCTTGCAGTGAAGTCTGAGGTAAAGAAGTTATTTAGTACCTCAGCCTTTTCCACATCACTTGTGATTAATTCACCACTTTCCTTTCTGAGGGGGCCCACACCTTCCCTAGTCTTCTTCTTGCCAATAACATCCCTATAGAAATTCTTAGTGCTCCCTTTAACCTCCCTGGCTAGATTCAATTCAAACTCTGCTTTGGCTTTCCTAACCAGGCATCTTGCTGCTCGGGCAGCTTCCTTATATACCCCCTGTTCTAGCTGTCCTTCCCTCCACTTCCTGTAGAGTTTCTTTTTAAGTGATAGTGTGTCCAGCAGCTCCGTGTTCATCCAGGCAGGCCTCCTAGCCTTCTTTCCTGCTTTTCTCCTTGTAGGTATACATAGCTCCTGGACACAGAGGAGGTGGTCCTTGAATACTGACCAGCTGTCCTGGGTCCCTCTTCCCTTCAGGGCTTCTTCCCACGACACTTTGGCTAGCAGATTCCTGAAGCAATCAAAGTCTGCACGCCTAAAGTCTAGGGTTGTAAGCTTAGAATATGTCCTCCTGATTGCCCTGAGGAGATTAAATTCAACTGCTTCATGGTCACTGCAGCCACAGCCGTCTCTGAGCCTCACATTGGTTACCAGCCCTTCCCTGTTGGTGAGAACAAGGTCCAGCGTAGCACCTTTTCTTGTTGCTTCCTCTACCATTTGGAGGAGGAAGTTGTCTTCTATGCAGTCCAGGAACATCCTGGATTGCTGGTGCCTTGCTGTGTTGTCCCTCCAGCAGATGTCAGGGTGGTTGAAATTCCCCATGAGGACCAGGTCTTGTGACCTGGAAGCCGCTTCTATTTGCCTGTGGAGGGCCTCATCTGCTTGGTTCTGCTGGTCAGGTGGCCTGTAGGAGACCCTGACAGTAATATCTCCTTCCCCTCTCTTGCCTTTGATTTTAACCCATAAACTCTCAACCGTCTCATCATCCCTGCCTAGGTGGAGCTCCACTGATTCCAGCTGGTTGTTGACATAGAGGGCAACACCTCCTCCTCTCCTTCCCTGCCTGTCCTTCCTAAAAAGCTTATACCCATCTATCCCTACATTCCAGTCATGGGAATCGTCCCACCAAGTTTCGGTGGTGCCCACTATGTCATGGCATCCCAGCAGCACAGTGGCCCTTAATTCATCCTGTTTGTTGCCCAAGCTGTGTGCATTTGCATAGAAGCACTTCAGCTGGGCTGGCCCTGTTGTCCTCTTGTGCCAATTCCCCTTGGTTTCCACAGAGTGTCCTGGTGCATCCTTCGTGGCTTGCCTTAGGACTGCAAGTTGAGAGCCCTTACCAGCTCTCCATTCCTCTGCCTCAGGTGAGCTGCCCCTCTGTTTGTCACAGGCCAGCAGGAGACTATTAACCCCTTCCCCCTTCAAATCTAGCTTAAAGCCTTATCAATGAGCCCTGCCAATTCCTGCCCCAGGGTCCTTTTCCCCCTCTGGGACAAGTGCATCCCATAAGTTGTTTTCAGCTCTGTTGCCTTGTGAACCAAGCCATGATTTTAGAACCCAAATCCCTGTCGATGGCACCAGCCCCGGAGCCATGAATTGACCTGTTGGCTCTTCCTCCATGTTCCCTTATCAATCGTTGACGTTAGAGGGATAGCTGAGAACACAACCTGAGCTCTTGATCCCTTTAGCAGGTGCCCTAAGGTTCTGAAATAAATTAAATGTAATGCAATGAAACAGTATAAACTAGGGCCATCTTATAAAGGAGCTTAAAATTACTATGGGATTTGCCTTGGTTTACTGCACAAACGTAAAGTTAAATCAGCTCCACTCCAAGCAACAGTAAACATCTTAAGGTATGGAATATTCCTTTGGTCAGTTGTGGTTAGCTGATCCATCTGTGTCCCCTCCCAACACCTTCTGCATATTTAGCCCACTTGCTAGTTGGGTGGTGTGAGAAGCAGAAAAGCCCTTGACTCTATGAAAGCACTGCTTAGATGTAACGAAAGCATCCCTCATGTGTAATGAAAACAGTGTATTATGAACACTGTTTACATCACAAATTCAAAATGGCCCCATACTAGCTACCATGAAGAAAATTCACTTTATTCCAACCAAAACCATTACAGCGGATCAACTTATTCTTAAGTTAGTGTAGTGGGTTGAGGCAGCCCCCTCCCCACCACGGGCAAAATAACAACTCTGACAAAACGGATTGCAAAAGTGATGGAAAAGTTTAAATAGAAAAAGGTGAAAGTGCACAAAGGAACCAGAAACAGTGAAAGAAGAAACCCCAAAACACACCCGGATGAACCCCATCCCCACCTGAGGGTGGGCCCAAGACCCCCAGGGCTCGTTCTCCCCCCACTGCTAGGCTAGTCTCAGCTGGCCAGGCCTGAGACCACCCATCCCCCTGGCCTTGGGCCTAGCCAGGCCCAAGGCCGGGAGACGTCTCCCCAGTTACCCGGTGCTGGCGAGGGAAGAAAGAGAAAGAGGCGGACCCCACGCAAGATCTTATAGCGGTGCAGGGGATGGTGGTAGGAGATACACGGTTTTCCTGTGTCCACCCACTGGGCTGGACTTCTGGACACAGGAAGTGTGCCATGCAGCATAAGGGCACCCAGCCCAAACCACCACAGTTAGTTTTCTGAGTGCTGTGTTCCTGAAAATAAAAAATGCACTTCAAGAACATTGTTGTGTAATCATTGCTCCGTACTCTCCACAGGCTGCTCAAGAAGCAGTTTGGAGGCACCAAGCAGTAAAGGTTAGAAACAGAAAAGTAATTTCAATCTCTTCCTGGGAAGTGATTGTATTAAGAGATATATTTTCCCTTAAAAAAGGGAAGGCATGCATCTGCTGTGTGGAAGGGACACACTCAAGCTGAGTGTTTACTATGAGAAACGTATGTTCAATATGCACACTGCAACTACCCGGTGTGAAAGGCACACTCTGTCATGCTGCTGCCTTTTACTCATGTGAACAGATTTTTCCTGGAAGAAAAACCTAGAAGAATAGAGCAGTAACATGCTGCCACGTCTCCTCCAGATATGAAATACATGGGCCAGGGTCATTGGGAACACTATCTATCCTAACAGAAGATTCTTGAAGAGTGGTTTATTACAGCTTTACAATATCTACTCAGAGTCTCTCCTTCAACTCCTGAGAGCTCTCTGTCCCACAGCCCTACTGCGCTGCAGCAATAGTGAGGCATTCCAAAGTGTCTTGCGCTTTGTTATCACTATCAGACTGAGCTGTTATTACCTGCACCAGCCTTTCTCTCTCTCCTTCTTTTTTTGTTTTTTAAACCCAAACTTTTGGATGCCACACCACAACAGTTTCCAAAAGCAGAAGGTGGCAGATAAAGTTCTTGATAACACTATTCTAGAATGTGTCTGAGCTTCAGCTTTCCCAAGAGGCACCTGTAATGTCTCAAGTGGGCTGGCCTTCTTCTCTCTGATGAAATTAAAGCTTTTCCCGAAAGTGATTAAAGTTTATTGTGACAAGCAATAAATATAATAACTCTATGTGTCTATTAATTAGTGTGGTATTGATTAATAAAAAAATCTTGAAGAATCATAAGAAACATTTAATAAAGCTTCTAATGATGCCCACAGGTTCCGAGGGCTTTCTTTAGTTTTTGTCTTGGCCTATATATTGTTGCAGTGTAGGCTTTTCCCAGAGCCCAGAAGCCCAAAATGGAACAGATTTAGGTTGCCTAAAGTCTCCCCATTTCCTGGCAGGGAAAGCAAATTAGGCAGGAGGAAAAGAGAGAGATAAAATTATGAAAGAACATTCTTGAATTGATTTGGAAGTAAAAAGGTAAGTTTAACAAAATATAAGTGGAATTTGAATAAAAGGAAGGCTACAAAGGTAAAGAAAAATGGTAAATTAAAAATATACACAAAACCACATACAGCTGGCAAAGGATTTTTTGGTTGTAAGATGGATTCTATTTAGATGTCATCCCCTTAGGAGTCTGAAACAGCATGTAACAGGCACAACCACATGGTTAAATGGCTAGCAGAAGCAACGAGGTGTCAACAAAATAAGGGCAGGAAAAGAGAGATCAAGGCAGGGCATTCCGGGAATGGAATGGACTTTGACCCAGGGACCCCTTCCCCTGGGTGGGGGCCAAGTCTCTCTGCCCATCTGGGTCAGGTTTCTTTGTCCACTTGAGACTAGGTTCTTCCAATCCACCCCCTCTTGGGCTGGGCTTAACCTAGCACACACATTA
Organism: Picus viridis; assembly: GCA_033816785.1. Classification (NCBI taxonomy): domain Eukaryota; kingdom Metazoa; phylum Chordata; class Aves; order Piciformes; family Picidae; genus Picus; species Picus viridis. The sequence continues at coordinate 57,812,732 of CM066606.1, forward strand.
TGAATAAAAAAATCAGTTGGTAGAAGTATTTTAAAATCTCAGTGTCTGGTTTCTGGCCTTTTAAAGCTGTACCTGTTCTTCTCTCTCTTTAACCTCAAATCCCATGGAGACTCAAGGAAAAATTTCGTAGTGCCTCCAGGAGCAGATCTAGTGGAAAATTAACTACAGCGGGAAATTTGAAACGGTCCTTGCAGAAAATCGGTTATGTTGTCTGCTACATTTGTTAAAGATTTTCTCTATGTGTAAGGTAATGCCCTCTGGTTTCACTTCTTCAAGACACTTAAGAATGTTCATAGATTTTATCATACATGACTACTTCTGAGACATATATTTACATCTTAAGGTTTCTCAGTATAAAAGTATGAATTGTTTAATTTTATAAATTTTAATCAAGGGCTTATATTTAATTTTAAAGTTAAAAATAAAAAGGGAAAACAACTTGTCAGAAGGATAAAAACATTAGGAAGTACTACAGAAGTCTGGTGGAATTCTAGAAGCAATTTGAGTAGGAGTCTTCTCACAGGAAGATGCTTAATTACATCAGATGACTCAGAATGCAGAGCATTGTTCAGAGTACAGTTCAGAGCACTGTGAACCCTACCTTCATCTCCAGGGTAATGCAAATTACTTTCATGAATAGGAGAAAAGAGAACAAGAGTTCAACCAGAGGATAGTCTGCTACTGAGTTGCCTTTTGCCTCTTAGCTCACAGAAATGTGAACTATCCAAGGGCACAAGGTCTTTCAAAGGATACACACTACATTGGGCATCAGCATTTCCACTTAGAAGGCTGAGAATTATTTTCTCAACATTAAGCTTGTATATTTAGAATTTTTTTTTACTTTTGACTATATTAAGTGTCATGCAAAGTGACTATATTCATTTGGAGAGGAAAGAATATTTAATAGTTTGTGTTCCTTACATCTGGAGAAACATAGGCACTTCCCTTTGTCTTGTTTCTTGGGCAAAGAGTGCACAATGATAGCAGCTTTGCCAGATGTGGCTACATTGAGATTGTATATCAATAACAGTTGCTCTACTAAGGGTTTTTAAAATGTGCTTCTGGCACATGATGAGTCCCATTGCAGAGTAGTACAGTCAGCAGTTTTTTGGGTGTAAACATTTTCCATGACCTGGTTTAAACAGTGACCATGCAAGCTCTCAGCATGCACCTGTTGGGCACTAGAGGACCCAAGCCTCACTCTGAGCATCTGCCCTGGGATTTCTGATGGCATCACAAATGAGGAAGAGTTGCTCCCTTTGTAAACTGTTGACAGTTTATATACACATCTTCTGAGACTGAATGTCAATAATGAAAATATTAGAAAATGTGAATAGGAGAAAATGGTATTTTGGCTAAAGAAAATTAAAGCACACACCATTGAAATAATTTATTGAAAACTGGACATGATGGTCCAAAATGTAAGAGCACTGTGTAGCATCATAAAATCATTTGGGTTTGGAAGGGACCTTAAATATCATTTGGTTCCAACCCTGCTGCCATGGCAGGGACACCTCCTGCTAGATTAGGTTGCCCAAGGCTCGATCCAATCTTTTTTGATAGCAAGTTGACATGCATCTTTGGAAAAATCTTGTATGATTCACAAGAATGTGACTATTACTTCAGGGAAAAGTAGTACTACTTATATACTAATTTTGGAATTTCTAATCAGAAGAACAATAGTGTTCACATGGGGCTTTCCCATAGGCATATGCTACAACCATGTCATAATTAATCATAGACCTATGGGGATAAAGTGAGTATGAATTTTTAAATTTTTTAAAAAAAAAATCTTTTCTGGTTCCCTGACCATACTGTATAATTTTTCATTCTCCATAATTCCATAGGCTTTGAAGATGTAGATTGTGGTGCAGTGATAGAATCCATCTCTCTTTGTAAGAGAAAGATGAAATTAAGATTTCAGCATATGAAAGAAGTTGCAACTGAAAGAAGTAGTGTCACAGAATCACAGAATTAACCAGGTTGGAAAAGACCTTCAACACATCAAGTCTGGCCTATCACCCAACACCATCTAACCAACTAAACCATGGCACTAAGTTCCTCATCCAGTCTTATTTTAAACACTTCCAGGTGAAACAAATCATGCCTTCTTCTGCCTACATGTGTGTACCTATATTATGAAATAGTTCCAATGAAGTTTCCTGAACTTCAGAGCAGGGAAGAAAGAAGTTTAAATTTCCAAAGAATAGCAAGATATTTCTTTTTCACTAGAAAATTCTATCAAGCTACCATCCAGCTAGTTTCCTTTAAAAAAAAAATGTCAACAATATTTTCAGCTCCTGAAAATGAAATTGATGGCAGGAATGATACAGTGTAAACTAAAGCTCCGCTAAAATGAGGACATAACATATATTACGACTAGGGAGATAAATGCAACAAAAGAGCTCTTTCATTCCTGTAATTCACTATCCAAGCTTACAGTAACAATATCTGTAGACTTAGATATATTTCAGAGCAAGGTAAGACTAAGTTATTATTACTCAGATAAAATGATACCTGATATTTAAATTAGAAATAACATGCAAAGCACTAAAAATACAAACAATTACTAGCAGGAATCAGAACACTTTTCTGTTTTAAATACTTGCTCTGCCCTTATGTTTCACTGAATGAAGGTAGACATATACATATCCTGGGTTTGTTTGGGTTTTGTTTTATTGGTTATTGTGTTGGGTTTTTGTTGTTGTTTGGTTTTGGTGGTTTTGTTTTGTTTTTTGTGGGTTTTTGGTTGGGTTTTCTTCATTGTTTGGTTGTCACCTTCAAAATCAGCAATGATTTTTCTCTGAAGAATAAGAACAGATGACAAAATCTGTCACTAGGTAAGAAACAATATGAGCAAGGACTTGTTGCAGCCACTATTCTGAGGGCAGCTGCTGGATGCCTACAGAGTGCACGATTCCTTAGCTGACCAATTGCACACTGCAAAGAACAAACCAATAACATTCCATGTGTGCCAAGAACAACCTGATCACCCTTGATCTCTAGTTCCATGGTGTCTAGAGCCTCCCTGATGTACAGGGCCACCCCTCCAACCCTTCTCCCTCACCTGTCTCTTCTGAAGAGCCTGTAGCCATCAATTACAGTGCTTCAGTCATGTGAGTCATCCCACCACATCTCTGTGATGGCAACTACATCATAACTTTCCTGCTGCAACAAGGCTTCCAGCTCGTCTTGCTTGTTACCCGTGGTTCATGCATTAGTGTACATGCACTGCAGCTGGGCTGCTGGTTTCACCCCTGGCTTTAGCTTACCACCCCCTGACTCCTGTCTGGGGGGACTGGTTTCAGCCCCTTCCCCCTCTGAATCTAGTCTAAAGCCCTGTCAATGAGTCCTGCCAAATCCCTTCCTAGAACCCTTTTCCCTTTGCGGGGTAGGCCGTTCTCATGTGCTAAGATCTTTCTCCCCCTCTGGGACGGATGTACTCCATCTGTTGCTATCAGACTTCATGCTATAGAAAGTTCCCCAAGATTGAAAAACCCGAAATTCTGTTGGTGGCACCAGCCTCTGAGTCACTTGTTAATTACACCTGCTTTCCTGTTCCTTTCAGCATTCCTTCCTGCAACTAAGGTTTCAATACCATTGCTCCCTAACTACATAAGTATTAAGGGATAGTAATCAGAGGGCTGTACCAGACTAGGCAGCCTTCTGGTAACATCCCCACCTTCCTCACTGCCCTTGGAAAACAGGTATGGGGCACTGGAGATCGAGGGTGAGGTGATACTGATGCCAAAGGACACACCATCTGGGGTTTTCCCTGAGGCTAAACAGCCTAAGGTTGAACAGCCTAAGGCAAAGCAGCCTAAGGTTAAACAGCCTAAGGCAAAGCAGCCTAAGGTTAAACAGCCTTCCCCCGGTATCAGAACTTGCTCCCTTAAAAAAAAGAGGAGGGTAATTGTTATTGGTGATTCCCTCCTGAGGGGAACAGAGGGCCCCATATGTCGGCTGGACCCATCTCATAGGGAAGTTTGTAGCCTAGCAGAAGCCCAAGTTGGAGATGTTACCAGAAGGCTGCTCAGTCTGGTACAGCCTTCTGACTACTATCCCTTATTGGTTATGCAGTTAGGGAATGATGATGTTGCTACCAGAACTCCTGGGGCTAAAAAAATTACTTCAGGACCCTGGGAGATCTGGTTGAGGGGTCAGGTGCACAAAAGATTTTTACATTGATACCGTTAGTTGCTGGAGAGAATACGATAATACAATAATACAATAAACCAGGTTGGAAGAGACCTTCAAGATCATTGTGTCCAACCCATCAAACAACTAGATCATTTCACCAAGCACCCCATCAAGTCTCCTCCTGAACACCTCCAGTGACGGAGGAGACTTGATAAGGAACAGGTCAGCAGCTGTAGTCAACAAGTGGCTTAGAAGATGGTGCAGTCGAAAGAATTTTGGGTTTTTCAATTTTGGAGAGCTTTCTACTGCACCAGGTCAGCTGGCAACAGATGGAGTACATCTGTCCCAGAGGAGGGGAAAGGTCACAGTATACGAGAATGGCCTATCTCCCAAAGGTAAAAAGATTCTGGGAAGGGAATTGGCAGGTCTCATTGACAGGGCTTTAAACTAGCTTAGAAGGGGGAAGGGGCTGAAACCACTCCCCTCAGGCAGGAGTCTGGGAGTGATAAGCTAGAGCTAGAGGTGAAACCAGCAGCCCAGCTGCAGTGCATGTACACTAATGCATGAAGCATGGGGAACAAATAAGAGGAGCTAGAAGCCTTGTTGCAGCAGGAAAGTTATGAGATGTGGTGGGATGTCTCACATGACTGGAGCGCTGCAATTGATGGCTACAGATTCTTCAGGAGAGACAGGCAAGGAAGAAGGGGTGGAGGGGTGGCCCTGTACATCAGGGAGGCACTAAATGCCATTGAGATGGAGATCAGGGACGATTGGGCTGAGTGCTTGTGGGTGAAAATTAGAGGGAAGATTAGCAGGGCAGACATCCTGGTTGGAGTCTGTTATAGACCACCCAACCAGGAGGAAGATGTTGATGATTCATTCTTTAGGCAGCTTAAGGCTGTCTCAAGATCACCTGACCTCGTTCTCATGGGTGACTTCAACCTGCCTGATATCTGCTAGGATTTTAACACGGCAGAAAGGAGGCAGTCTAGGAGGTTCTTAGAGTGCATGGAGAACAGCTTCTTATCCCAGGTGCTGCGCGAGCCTACCAGGGGTGAGGCTTTGCTTGACCTCCTCTTCACTAACAGGGAAGGGCTGGTGGGTGATGTGGTGGTCGGAGGCTGTTTAGGCACCAGTGATCATGAGATAATTGAATTTTCTGTATTCAGCCAAGCTAAGAGGGGCAGCAAGAAGACCTCCACTCTGGACTTCCGGAGGGCAGACTTCAGGTTACTCAAGGAATTAACTCAGAAAGTTCCTTGGGATACAGCCCTTAAAAACAAAGGGGTCCAGGAGAGCTGGACCTACTTCAAGGAAGAACTCTTGAAGGTGCAGGAACAGGCTGTGCCAGTGTGCTGGAAGATGAGCCACCAGGGCAGACGGCCAGCCTGGATGGGTAATGAACTTCTAACAGTACTAAGGGAAAAAAGAGGGTGTATCATCCTTGGAAGAAAGGGGAGGTGACCCTTGGAATGTTTAGGGATGTTGCTAGGTCTTGTAGGAAGAAAATTAGGGAGGCAAAAGCCTTTAAACTTAGACTGGCCTCTGTTGTGAAGGACAACAAAAAGTCCTTCTATAAATACATCAATAGCAAGAAGAAGGGCAAGGACAACCTTCACTCCTTGGTTGACATGGAGGGGAACGTTGTAACAAAGGATGAGGAAAAGGCAGAGGTACTTAACACCTTCTTTGCCTCAATTTTTACTAGCAGGGCAAAACGTCTTCCAGACAGCTGGCCTGCAGAGCTGGCAGAAGGAGCCAGGGAGCAGCATAGTTTCCCACTGTTGCAGGAGGCATTTAGAGATCTTCTCAGCCACTTGGACCCTCACAAGGCCATGGGACCGGATGGGATGCATCCTAGGGTGCTGAGAGAGCTGGCAGATGAGCTGTCCAAGCCACCCTCCATCATTTTTCAGCAGTCCTGGCTCACTGGAGAGGACTCAGAAGACTGGAAGCTGGCTAACGTGGTGCCCATCCACAAGAAGGGCCAGTTGGACAAGCCAGGGAATTATAGGCCTGTCAACCTGACCTCAGTGCCAGGCAAGATTATTGAACAGGTCATCTTGAGTGCGATCGCACAGCACTTACAGCCAAGGGCTCAGGCCCAGCCAGCATGGATTTAGGAAAGGCAGGTCCTGCCTGACCGACCTGATCTCCTTCTATGATCAGGTGACCTGCCTGGTGGATGTGGGGAGGCCTGTGGATGTGGTCTACGTAGTCCTCATCAAGGCCTTTGACACCGTCCCCCACAGCAAACTCCTGGCCAAGCTGGCAGCTTGTGGCTTGGACGGGAGCACACTGCGTTGGGTTAGGAAGTGGCTGGAGGGCCGAGCCCAGAGAGTGGTGGTGAATGGTGCCACATGCAGCTGGCAGTCAGACACTACTGGTGTGCCCCAAGGATCAGTGCTGGGCCCCATGCTCTTCAACATCTTTACAGATGGTCTGGATGAGGGCATTGAGTCCATCATCAGTAAATTTGCAGATGACACCAAGCTGGGGGCAGGAGTTGATCTGCTGGAGGGCAGAGAGGCTTTGCAGAGGGACCTCGACAGGCTGGACAGATGGGCAGAGTCCAACAGCATGAGATTTAACACATCCAAGTGCCAGGTGCTGCACATTGGCCACAGCAACCCCATGCAGTGCTACAGGCTGGGGTCAGAGTGGCTAGAGAGCGGCCAGGCAGAGAGGGACCTGGGGGTACTGGTCGACAATAGGCTGAACATGAGCCTGCAGTGTGCCCAGGCAGCCAAGAAGGCCAATGGCATCCTGGCCTGCATCAGAACAGTGTGACCAGCAGGAACACGGAGGTCATTCTGCCCCTGTACACTGCACTGGTTAGGCTGCACCTTGAGTCCTGTGTCCAGTCTGGGCCCCTCAGTTTAGGAAGGATGTTGACTTGCTGGAACGTGTCCAGAGAAGGGCAACGAAGTTGGTGAGGGGTTTGGAACACAAGCCCTATGAGGAAAGGCTGAGGGAGCTGGGGTTGCTTAGCCTGGAGAAGAGGAGACTGAGGGGAGACCTTATTGCTCTCTACAACTACCTGAAGGGAGGTTGTAGCCAGTCAGAGGTTGATCTCTTCTCCCAGGCAGCCAGTACCAGAACAAGAGGACACAGTCTCAGTCTGCACCAGGGGAGGTTTAGACTGGATGTTGTGAAGAAGTTTTATACAGAGAGAGTGATTGCCCATTGGAATCGGCTACCTTTGGAGGCGGTGGAGTCACCTTCATTGGAGGTGTTCAGGAGAAGACTTGATGGGGTGCTTGGCTGCATGGTTTAGTTGTTTAGGTGGGTTTGATTGGTTGATGGGTTGGACGTGATGATCTTGAAGGTCTCTTCCAACCTGGTGTATTGTATTGTATCCCTGACTCGGCCCCCATGGAGGCAGCAGACATCTCTTTAGGAAGGATCTGGCCAACATATGGGGCCCTCTCTTCCCCTCAGGAGGGAATCACCAATAACAATTACCCTCCTCTGTTTCTTGCGGGAACGAGTCCTGATGCGGGGGGCAGGCTGTTTTGCTTTAGGCAACACCTTGGATGGTGTCTCTTCTGTCATCAGAATCACCTCACCCTCAACTTCCAGTGCCCAATATTTGTTTTGCAAGGGCAGTATGGAAAGTGAGGGGAGCCATGAGGGTTTTACTTTACGTCTCCTAAGAGTGACCTGTATCCATTTCCCACTGTTTTTTGGGTCACCTCCCTCTGCTAGGGGAGTCTGCAGAGCACCGTTACTCAAATTCAACTCCCTATCAATTTCCTTTACAGTCCTAAGTCTGGCAGCCTCTTCATTCAGTTCAGCCACTAGGTTAAGTAGATTGTCGATCTGCTTGCACCTAATGCAGGTGTTGTCTCCACTGCCCTTCATTTCAAGTGCCAGGCGCCAGCACTCTCTGCAGCCAGTTGCCTGGACACCTTCCTGCTTATGTTCGACCTCAGTCTGGGTCAACACAGATCTTTTGAAAACAGCTTTGCTGTGAGTTACAACCATCCCTATCCCTGGACACTGACCAGCTGGAAAAATAAAAAAGTGCCATGGCACGTGCCGCTCGCTGCAACTGAGTGATAAGCCAGCAGCTCTCTAGCAAAAAGCTGATCGCGTGGCTCTCTGGTGCCAGTTACTTTAGAAATCAGTTTTATGTAAGAGAGCCGTGTTCTTAGCCCCTCTCCTCTGCCTAATCTGGTTCAGGGAGTTCCTCTTTATCTAGTGATACACAGCAACTGCACAGTTACTCAATTAATTTCTCCTTTCTGCCATAGCGATCTCCTTACAGCACAGTGGAGAGATCACTGCTTACTCCAGTGAGATCTGCAAAACCACATCCAGGACTCACTAGAGAAGCAAGTGAGAAATCTGTCCCTTACCTGGTACCTTAATTGTGACCAGGGATTCCACTGATGCCAGCTGACAATATTGTTGTCAAAGTACGAATATTTACATTGTTGCTGTTATGGTGATAGATGTAAGTGACATATATGCACACTCATGGTAAGAAAAGTACAGGGTACAGGGTACCATTTCTTTCTTCAAGTAATACATATTTGTATGTTATGCCAGTATGTCTACTTCTAATTGGTTAGCAAGTAGTTTTTAAGGTTCTTATTGGTTACTGTATTTACAAGCAAAATCTACACTCTATGTTGGAATGCAATGAATTTGTACAAAATATACAATATCTACAATATTATACTGATATTTACAGTTAATAACTGCACAAGGACCCCCTGGCCAAGAACCAGGGGAATCTGCTAGCTTCTCCCTCCCTGCCTTCCCTTATTCCGCTGTACAAAAGGGACAAGAGAAAGGAGCAGAGAAGCTGGACTTGGCCAAAGCCCGCTAAAGTATGTTATGTCTCCCGAGTGAAGCAAAAAACATCCGAGATCAGAAGAGAAGAGGAAAAGGGAAGAATTGTTACGGTACAGCTCATCTTATTCTAGGTATTTACCCAATGGATTTGTTTAGAATAATCTTTTGTTTTCCTTTTTACACTCAATAGTGATTTTTTTCTTTCTACTTTTTCTGCTCAAAATCAGTAACTAAATTTTAAAGGCATAGCCTAAAACCACCACAAACAGTCAGACAGTGAAGAACAGATATTAATTAAGAAAAGGAAATAAGACATAGGTGCTGGTAGACATTGTCAGTAAAGTGCAGTACCAGGTATGAACTTAACGTTCTATGTTCAGGCTTTCTTGGGTGCTCTAGTTCATATAAGGATCAATCATTTTGTACATCCTAAGGTTAAATCTTAGGTTTTTTTTGTTCTACTCATAATAGAGTAAAAATAAATAAATAAACAAACCCCTTTTCTTCTGTGGTATCATTGTCTCATCAAACGGTCAGATGAGGACCTCAGGATATAGCCAATTGCACTAAGGGTGGTTAGATGAAGGGTCGTTCAGTGATGTTTGTAAGTAATGATTTTTCTAAGGCTGGCTGGCTTTGCTTATCATTTTAGCACTCTAACTTGAGTGCTCTCATCTCAGTTTGGATGTAAGTAAATGAGTTTAAACAAGACTGTTAATTTTCTATCTTTCAAATGTTGTGCTGGTGTTTATGTTGTGCTTAGTTTGTTCCTGTAATATTTGGGAGAAGAAGGATGATGCAGCACAAATTGGTTTTGATAACTTCACTGTCTGCACAAAATGACAAATCACAAAACAGCTGATTGGAATAACTCAGAAGTGGTGCTGCAGTTTCACTGCCAGAATTTACAGCAGTGAAGAAGCCTGTGAATCCATCACATACCCAAGCCCTATTTTTACATCATCAGGAGAATGTTTTGATGCATTCCTAAGTGAACATATGTCTGCACTATTGGAACAATATTGGTGAGAACAAAAATGGTAATGAAAAAGTGCTACAGTACAAATGTTGTGTCTAGGAGCGTGATGCATTCCCAGATCCACGATATATGTGGCCCAGGCTATACAAAACTAAATAATACTGCTGAAATGGTTAGTGGGGTGAAATACAGATATGGCCAGACCTTATCAGGCAACACATGTGGTTTATTGTTACCACAGACATTGTTCATCAGGACTTGCTGCAAGCACCTGACAACCTGAATGTTTCAGCTCTTGTCCAGCTGTTCCACTCAGAAGCTCAGGTGAGATTTGCTTCAAAATAGAGCCTGATTTCAATTCACACCCACATGGTAACACAGTGGGAGAGGAGCAGGGTCTTAAACAAAGCCTCGGAGGACAACTTTGTTATTGATTCTAGATTTACAGGCATAGAGCTTTAACAATGAGATTAAATTTGTTCATTTCTTTTTGCTCTCTTTTCACAGACCACAGGGAGGAATTCCTTCTCTCAGGGAAGCCTGAGAAATGAAACATACTGTTCTTGCAGTGCCAGGTGGAGCTGTAATGTTTCAGTGTCCTTTTGCAGATAGTGATTCTCCTGCCTTTGCTATACACTTCAGTTGTTTAAGATATTTTGTTCAGACTTTAGATTGGTGTGGATAATGTGTTTCCTTGTGTTCCTTGATTGCAAAGGCTTTTCTCTTTTTGCTCATTTATGGCCATTAATTTTTTTCTCCTTGATATACCTGGGGGCAAAATTAAACTCACAAAATTAGAGACTAAGACCTAGATATTAAATTTCCCTTATATGAGTATATATCTGATAGGATAATGTCACATTAAGAGTAAGATCCTGATGTCTGCCTGTCTCTGAGCCCCAGGACTCTTATTTGAACTCTTTGACAAAATCAAAATTTGCCTCTTTTCCAGTGGCTAAGTAAGGGAGGACTTGTACTGACACAGGTTCAAAAATTTAAAATAATAGATAGAGTTAACTCAGGCAGCCAAGAAGGCCAATGGCATCCTGGCCTGCATCAGGAACAGTGTGAACAGCAGGAACACGGAGGTCATTCTGCCCCTGTACACTGCACTGGTTAGGCCACACCTTGAGTCCTGTGTCTAGTTCTGGGCCCCTCAGTTTAGGAAGGATGTTGACTTGCTGGAACATGTCCAGAGAAGTGCAACGAAGTTGGTGAGGGGTTTGGAACACAAGCCCTATGAGGAGAGGCTGAGGGAGCTGGGATTGCTTAGCCAGAGAAGAGGAGACTCAGGGGTAACCTTATTGCTCTCTACAACTACCTGAAGGGAGGTTGTGGACGGGTGGAGGTTGGTCTCTTCTCCCAGGCAGCCAGTACCAGAACAAGAGGACACAGTCTCAGTCTGCACCAGGGGAGGTTTAGACTGGATGTTAGGAAGAAGTTCTATACAGAGAGAGTGATTTGCCATTGGAATCAGCTACCTTTGGAGGTGGTGGAGTCACCTCCATTGTAGGTGTTCAGGAGGAGACTTGATGGGGTGCTTGGTGCCATGATCTAGTTGTTTATGTGAGTTGGATTGGTTGATGGGTTGGACGCATTGATCTTGAAGGTCTCTTCCAACCTGGTTTATTGCATTGTATTGTATTGCATTGTATTGTATTACTAAGGTGACAGATGGAACAGATTAGGGTTTCCAGTGGTAAATGCACTAATTGCAAGTGGTTGAGCTCGTGTAATAATTCCTGGGTAACATCCAGCAAAGTCAGACACACAAATTTCTGCAACAGTGCTAATGTATGAAAGAAATGTCAGAAAAAGTTAAGCCACATTGTTGTGAAGAGGTTATTAAATTTATGAATATGAAATATGAATTATGAAAATATGAATTTTATTAAGTATCAAATTATTAATAACCAATGAATCAACAACTTATATACATGTTCTAGTGCACGTTCGTGAAATACATTCCATAAATGGCTTAGTATTATGATTAGAACTTAATTAAACTATCTACAGACTATCTCTGTGTTTTATATAACCAGGGGTGCAGTTCCGCCGCTTGGCCACTAGATGGAACACGGGCGGCTTCTGGCTAATATACAGCGATACTGCAATCTTTGTGTGCGTCAGCGATGACTCTGCCACACGCGGAGACCTTGAACTGAGTGCTAGTGGGTGGAAAGCACGTGGAAGGCATTCTGTAGCTGTTGTTTGTAGCAAGGTGGGGGTCCGGCTGGCTACTGCCGCTGGACTGGTTCCTGGTCGTGTTCGGCCCGTGGGGTCGGCCCAGGGAGTCGGCTCGCAGAGCAGGGCGAGGCGACGATTGCCGATAGGCGGGCTCGGAGGTTCCCGATCGGTCCCGCGGCAGACAGTCTTAGAGAGAGAGTGCGGCCTCTCCATTCCTGGGCTTAAAGGAACCGCGGGATGCTTGAGATAGTCCCGGGCTAGGTATATGTGGACTCGATCTCTGTCAAGTCCCTTCTCCCTGACAACTGGGCAGATCTTACCCTTGGGGGCTGGTCCAGTCCTCCAATAGCACGGTGGGCTCTCCTGGAGATATGACCGGCTGTAGCAACGCTGGCTTCTCGGGCTCAGCGAAGGTCCTCCTCTGGGCTGATCCTCACGATCAAAGTGCTTCTCACAATGCAGAGGCTTCAGTATGCGTGCATGTATGATAAAAGCTAAAAACAAGCTCAACAGCAGAGGCGGTGGCTCGATAGCTGCTCTCCTGAGCAAGTACAGAGGCAAAGTGAAGAGGAGGCAACTCATTTACCACCAGGGGTAATATTTATAGGTTCCTCGAGGCTGGGTTTGACCAATGGGCACTCTGATAGACAACTGGCTTCAGCGTATAGAAAGCGTGAAACTGGAATTCTGCCCATAATTGGTAATGGTCTTCCTCCTGAAGGAGGGGAGACCTATCCACATGCTGGGGGCCAGATCTAGTATCTGGGCAGAATGTGCCTTCACCACACACATATTGACTGTGTAACTTTTAGCAAGAAAACATCTCTGTGGTGGAAGAAAACGAGAAGGTCTATCAACTGCTTTTGTCTCTACTAAATTAACAGTTTTCCTCCAGAGAGATGTTCATCTTGTGCTTTTTTATACCCTAACCCAGTCTCACTCTGTCATCTAGGTGATGTTTAGCATGATTTGGGTAGAGAGTTGGTTAACAACATCATATATGTCAAATCTGTTTTCAAGCTGCATGCTTTTGTTGGTTTTACCTAGAGTCATTAGTTTTAGCCAAAACAAGGTCATTCTGTCTTCACAAGACTCCCTCAGCCATGTGGGAGGCCAGCTTTGCAAATCTTCTTTCCCATAGATAACATAAACATCTCATGTTTGAAAACATCTCAACCTCTCTTCTGTAGTGTACTAAATTAACTTGCATTCCTGTCCCACAGTAAGCAAGGCAGTTATCCCACAGATGCAAACCCTATTTCTGATTAGAAAAAAACCTCTGTTGAGTAACATAGATCTGAAACTGGTTTAGAACATCTAACATAAGGTAATTTTGAATACACATTGTGAACTTGTATTGTTATCTCAACCAGCTCAGGTGTGAAATTATTAGTACTTGGATTCAGAAAACACAAAACATTCAGAAAACAGACCTGTGTTTAATAAAATGAGGATGGTTGAAAGGAAATAATTTCCTTCTTAAAATCTATTGGTAAAACAGGAATCAAGCAAGTACTAATAACTTACTTTGAGAGAAGAAGATTGTTTTTACAAAGTATCATACAGAGTAGGAAAACATGCGTAGTAGAATATTTATGCTAAATGTTGACATCCCCTCAATGCACTGGGATATGAAATGATGTAAGAAACAGCAAGATAGAATTCCCTAGTGAGGTTATAGAATAGCTATACTTGAAGGATGTGAATGTGTTAAAAACAGAGGCTGTTGAGTCTTGATTTTCCTGCTATCTCTATGAACAGTATCATCTATAGGCAGATGCATTTCAGGAGCATGTGCCCATAGAAATCTGACTGGAGCAAATTGTAAGAGTAGGACTCAAATACAGTAGCACAAAAATATCAGATCTAAATGCAAAAAAATTTGAAAAAGCATGACTTGGTCAAATTAAATTACTAGATCAGTAAATTTCCTGGAAAAGGATTCCAGGGAAAGAAAACTGAAGGGAGGCAGAGTCTGCATTTCCAGCAGCTCAGATATAGTTCTGCTTGAGCTAGTTCCTCCATTTACTACCTAAATATCTCAATTTTTTTCACCCAGAATTTTCATTGTACAACAGGCTGAATTTCAATGAATATATGGTTGTTGGTGAAGTGTTGTGTAAAGTCAATCCTTTCTAAAAGTACAGAACAGTACTATAGAGCATGTGGAATGCAGTTTTAGATAATAGGGAAGTAAGACCTTTTTATTTGCTTCAGATGAAAATGTTGTTTCAGAATATAGACATTTTCGTAATAAGGAAAATCCCTTTCAATATCTTAAAGCAAAGAATGAAATGTTACTATTGTTGTGCCTACGCAAAGTTTTCCTGAGAGTCCTTTGTCATAAACACAGTAATTCATTGCAAATTTATGTACACCTTATTCTTAGAATAGTAAATTCATGGGCTGACAATGGTTATTTTCACAGAGAGAGTGATTGCCCATTGGAATGGGCTGCCCAGGGAGATGGTAGAGTCACCATCATTGGAAGTGTTCAGGAGGAGACCTGATGGGGTGCTTGGTGCCATGGTTTAGTTGTTTATGTGGGTTGGATTGATTGATGGGTTAGACACGATGACCTTGAAGGTCTCTTCCAACCTGGTCTATTCTATTCTATTCTATTCTATTCTATTCTATTCTATTCTATTCTATTCTATTCTATTCTATTCTTTATGTTGTTTTAACTAAGTTTGGGAAGCTAGATTATGCCATAGAGGTAATATTTAATACTACTGAGAATAGGATTAGATGAAATCTGGCATGAGATAAAACATTAGTCTGGCATTAGACTGCAGTGAAATGATTCTGTATTTAATGTTTTGTGTAAGGGCAAACCACCCAATACTTTAGTTCAGTGTCCTTGAGAATAACAGCCAGTGGGTATTGTTGTACTCTAATCTTCAAATACATTTTCTTTTTAACCATCTACTTTGGATAAACAACATGTTTTGATTCCACCTGCCCCCGAAACTTAGACATCTTTCAGCTCAAAGAATTGAGGCTGTTTCCAGGGCTATGCATGTTCAGCCTTCATAAATGCAGAATTAATAATTTTATGAGCCAGGGAATTATAGGCCTGTCAGCCTGACCTCAGTGCCAGGCAAGATTATGGACCAGGTCATCTTGAGTGCAATCGCACAGCACTTACAGGATGTTACTACTCACTCCTATCTCCTGGAATAACACCAGTGCCAGCACTGCTCCCTGAGGGACAACACCACTGACTCATCTCTAGTCTAAAACTTTGCTAATCTTTGCTTTCTATCCCTTAACTAGATTCCTGTCCAACTCACTCCAGCTCCGTGGAAACAGGTTTTTTGGTAATCTTTGGTGCAGAAACAAAATCTCCATGAGCAAGTCTTATCCGTGTTCTTCTTGATACCTTCTTAGTACTCTGGGACATTATTTAGCTTTGGAGAAACATTCAGGCTCTTTGGAAATGGACCACAGTTCTTCATAAGCACAGTGATTATTTTTTTCTGTTCTCATTACAATAGAATTTATTCTTTAACCAGTGATATTTTTGGAGTAACTCATGTGGTTATTCAAATTTCATTGTGGAGCATTAACTACAGAGGGTAAGCAATTATATCAAAATTGATACAAAAAGCCCTGAGGGGGAGGGTTTATATAAGTATTTTCTGGTAATACATACGGCACTCTTTTGCTGTGACCTATTGAAATAAACTGATTACTTTGGCTTTCCTAGTAAAAACCATGAACTCTGCCCCTTCATTACTGCACAGCAAAGCCTCTAATCTTCTGCAGTAAATAAGGGTTAAAGTGAGATATGAGCCTAGTATGAAAAAAGTTTTAATCTGGCCCTGTTTGTTCTCAGCCAGACCTAAGAGTTTGTACTTTAGTATATGATTTAATAAGAACTTTTTCTTTTGAAAGCTTTTGGACCGCATTTTTGCTTTCCATTTCCATCATTGCACTAAGGCCAGAAACTACTCAGCTATTGGAAATGTTCTGGTGCACATTTCCAATGCTTCTAAGGCTTGATGACACTTCTTGCAATTGCCATTGGAATCTATCAGGTTTTCAC
Source organism: Picus viridis (assembly GCA_033816785.1). Lineage (NCBI taxonomy): Eukaryota > Metazoa > Chordata > Aves > Piciformes > Picidae > Picus > Picus viridis. Next base: position 57,828,889 of record CM066606.1, read on the forward strand.
CATCCTTGTGGCTGGATCATGCTAAGCAAACATTAGGATCCTACCCTAAAACGCTCTTACACTTTTTACACTTATTACTAGATAGATGGGAGGGAAATTATGCACAAATTATTGACTGAAAGAAAGCAGGAAAAAAACAGGAAAGAACCTCACTGATTGGTAGTTGTTAAATTGTTGTTCTGATAGCCACTGACTGCATTATTGGTCACCTCATTGCCAACCCACTGTGAGTGATCCTGCTGTTGCAATACTAGAGCATTAGAACAGACCTACCCACTAGTCTAGGTTCACCTTTCCTACAAGCAGTCAGAATGCCTCATTCCTGATACTCTTCTTGTCAGCTAGGTCCCCACCAAAGCTGTGTCTGATGTTTTCTTGACCACAATTATTGTAATCTGAAGCACTATGCACCTGTCTGTACAGGCATTTATGATTCTTTCTTCACTGAAATCACAATTCACAGGCAACTTCAAACCTATTCCATAGGCAGAGTATTAAAATTTGTCAAGGTCTTCTCTGCACCACCTTTCAAAACTTAGTCCTGCTGCAGGCATTTCCTTTCCTGGACTTACCTTCACACGAGGTAGCAGAGATGATTGTAGTAGAGGCACCCACAAAATAGACAGCAACAGTCACCCAAATATATGGACTTATTGTATCAAAATTACTCAGTACTCTTTCTGACAGAATTAAATCATAAACTCAGATGTTAGTCAGAAAGATATTACACAACTAATTAAGCTTTAATCTTAGAAAAATTGACCAAAATGTTTGCAAATTCACTCTTGAAGGGGAAACTACATTCACCAAAGTGAGGGTGAGGACCCACTTTATCTGTGGAAGCATCCTTAAACGGCATCCCATTCTAAGGGGAGAGGATCATCTGCCAAGCCACTTTCTATGTGGAGATGAACTCAAAATGTCTCTTTAACAGGACTCCATTTGTACCCAAAGTCAAGAGTTCACTGTGATCAGTTCTTATTTTTTGGAGGACCAAGCCAATGGAGCTCCAAAACAGCAGAGTAAGAAGAGCCAGGCCCAGAGAGGTTTGAGAGGTGTCAAGCTGATCTTTATAAACTTCAACCAGCCTTGGCCTTTTGTCAGGTCTCTGTTGGGCTTTTGTGATTGTCAGAGTGGTTGTACCTGCCATGATGCCAGATAGGGATTTTAAAGTAAAAACATTTTTTAGATTACAGACTGTTAAATGCACATTATCTTGGCAATAATAACTTGGATACTACCATTTTACACAACAGTACTTTACTTCCTAGAGGAAAATACAAACTTATACCTCAGACAAGTTCTGGTTGTGTGTCTCATTGCTAATCAGGAATTCCAGACAATATAGTTTCTGAGGAACAGTTAAGCAAGGAGTGTTTCCATTTCTATATATGAAGCTAGTGTAGGTTTAAATGTGATTGAGGTCCACAGGACAATTTCTGTTCCTCTTTTATGGATAGCAAAATTACACATTTCTCCTGTTGAAGGGAACCATGCTTTCTTACTCAAGCTTTCCTATTTCATACAATGTGTGGTGCAAGAGATGAAGCTGTGTTCAGTTTTGAGTCACTCACTACATGAAGGATGTTGAGTTGCTGAAGCGAGTCGACAGATGGGTAACAAAGCTGGTGAAGAGAGCAAGTCTGATGAGGAGGGAAAGGGGATTTTCTAATGTGGAGAAGAGGAGGCTGAGGGGATGTCACGGTAGGGCCAGACGAACCTAGCACAAACCCAGACAAGCCCTGATGTGTCTAGACATGGTCCCCCTCTCCCCCGTCCCTCTGCAGGAATCAGGGTAACATGGGAAAAGGGACAAAAGAAATGCCCCCAGTATATCTGGGTAAACAAGTTTCCTTCTGGGGTAAGAGCATGTGTACTGGTCATTGCTTCCTCCTGACCAGGCCTATGTTTCCGTCTTTTAAGGCCACAGCCTGGCAGAACCCTTTTTCATTGGGTAACTGTGCTGGCTTCATTTGCCCTATTGGCCCAATTGAATCTCGGGCAAGACATATAAGCAGGTTGATTTCTAGTCACCTTTGCCTTGCTTGAACCTACCTTGCTTGCTTGGATCTGCCTTGCTTTAATTTGCCTTGAGTTGCCCTGTCTCGAGTTGCCTGACCCAAAACCTAGGATAGAAGGTGTGAGCCCTACTCATTGCAAGCTAGAGAAGCCACGAGCCTTAGGAACTGGAGCTGAGCCTCACTTCTCCTTGAAACAAGATTTTTGCTGCGCCTCAGTTTACCCAGTGTGGTGGTTTGAGCCTTAACAGGGGTTTAAGAACTCAGATGGGAGCAAGACTGAGAATTCTTCTCTCATTCCCCCATCCTCTTTCCTAATAGAGACAAAAAAGAGAATAGGGGAGAAATAATTTGGAATCAATCTGGAAGTAGAGAGGTAAAAGTTTTCTTTAAACAACATATACATATATATATATTTAACAATAATAGGAAGGGTTCACAAGGGGTAGGGAACAAGGATGGATGGGGGAAAAATAAAATGTATACAAAAACAGTCCACCAGGTGTGGATGTAGCAGGGAGTGGACCAGGCCTGACCACATGGCAGAATAGCAGGAAGCCAGCAATTGTAGCTGTTGTCCAGGCAAGGCAGAAGTAAAAAGAGAGCAATGGCTGCAGTGTCTTCCTTTTTGTAGGCTTGCTGGACAGGGAGGGAGAGTAAAACAGATTAACTCAGTTCCCCAGGCCAAAAACGCCCTCCAGGGAGAGCAAGGCTCTCACAAGCCCTGCCCCTCTGCTTTCAGGATGGGTGCAACCAATCACACCCAGGAAGATACAAGAGACCATTGTGAGAAACATCATGAACCACCCGCCATCCTGCTGAAGCCAGAGCAGCCCTGAGACAGAGTGGCCTTCTTGCTGGCAACCTGACATGCTTGGTGAATGAGAGCACCCCAAAAGTCTCAATGGCTATACACAGCAGCAACACTCCCCCATTTTGGGTGGAAATAACTATAAGTAATTAATTAATTTCGTCTGTGGCTTAACGGCTCTTACCGAGTCTTCCCCCACCTCCCGCCCTGGGCAAGTGCCATATTGTTCCTCAGGATTCGCTCTTTGTTTTATTCCTTCTGGCTTTCTTAAAATTGTTGTATTTGCCTAAATATTGTACATTCCCACTGTAAATATATATTCTACCTATACATCGAACCCATTTAATAGTTTTTGACAATTTTCCATATTAATAAAGTTTTGCTTTTTTTAAATTAATATCCATATTTGCCATATCTTAATTAAAAATTCATAAATCCTTAACAGGGGCCACTTAATTGCTCTCTACAACTATCTGAAAGGAGGTTGTAGTGACTTGAGGATCAGTCTCTTCTCTCTACTATCAGGTGATAGGACAAGAGGAAATGGCCTGAAATTCTACTATTGAAGGTCTAGATTGATGTTAGGAGAAATTTCTACACTGAAAAAGTGGTCAGGGATTGGAAGAGGCTTCCCAGGGACTGGAAGAGGCTTTCTAGGGAGGTGATGGAGTTGCTGTCCCTGGAGGCATTCAAGAAATATGTAGACATGGCAGTTTGGGACATGGTTTGTCATTGTAAGTTGAGGAAGTAGGGTTTCACAGTCCAGCTGAATAGTTTTTCTGGACATCTGGAAAATTGTAGGTAAGGAACGGTGGTGGTATGCTTGGTATGAGGTGTCGATTGAAGATAAGAGTGCTAAGATTTTTCTGTCACAGAAAGTGCTGTCATATATTTAGGTATATTATGTTAGATGCTTGTGTATAGCACAACAACTCTATTGACTCCCATAAAAGGTGTGCGATTTTCAAGCAAGCTTAGTGCTCTTAGAAAAAGTGCTGCCAAAATCCTTCCTAAAACTAGCAGTGAAATGGTTGTTTAGTTTGACACCTAATACTGGAGGTCAGGACAGAAGTAAGGCCATCATCACAAACAGTTAGTGACACATACTATATACATAAACCCATGAAATTCTATATATGCACCTGACATTTATCTCTCAAGTATCCAAGCTATACCTGATTTGAACAGATATTCCAGGATAGGAATAGGATAGGATAGGATAGGATAGGATAGGATAGGATAGGATAGGATAGGATAGATAGGATAGGATAGGATAGGATAGGATAGGATAGGATCTGCCTTCCTGGGACAACTGTGCAGTACAGTGAACAGCCAGAAATCTAGAAAGTATGCCTGGTCTCAAACTAAAAGTAGGACTTATGTTTGTATGGAGCTATTAGATTTTCATTTTTTTCTTCAAGAAGTAACTTGAATCTTCAGCCTCTGTTCTGTCTAAGAGGAATTTTCCTGACCTCTTCTAGACACTGTCATTTCATATGTGTATTATTAGTATGTATTTTATATACATGCACATACATACAAAGATATATACATAAATGTTTCCTAGAAGTGCAGAAATAAAACTTTAAAATAGCTGTGTAGCTTCTCAGATAGAGAATGTATTTCTTAAGACTGCAAGGGACTACTACTATCCCAAAAGATCCAGTAACTACTTTTTTTGAAGGAATGGCATGCCATCCTTCCCTTCATCCAACAGTCAGTGAACTGATCAGCTCACCTTTGCACTAACTGTGATGAGCTGTTCACCACTATCACAGCAACTGTGTTATCATGCACTTGCTGCAGTCTGTGACTAACCCCTCTAACATACTGTACATGACGTGCAATTCTTCTGTGTCCATATCTATAGCAAATAAACAAAATTAGTCCTGGAAAATCAGTAGCCAAGAATTCCAGCCAGCTTCTCTCTGGCTAGAATATTAAACAGTGTCATTGGAATGAGATTGTTCCAGAGATATTTGAGTGCAATTTGTTTTCAGACTGTTGCTGCTATGTGCATATGTGCATTGGCACAGTGATTAGGTTCTTTAGGGGAAAAAAACCCTTCTATAGGTAGATTTCATTTTCCTATAGTACTTCACTTTTCCATCTTATTGCAGTTCAAGAACTTGTATTTTCACAGGCTTTTATTAATGTCTGCATGTGAAACCTTTAGATCTAGTCAATAGTTTTTCATCATTAAATCTACTGTGTAGAATGGTGTGTAAACAGCTGACAATAAAATGAATAGCTACACGTAATGAAAATGAGAATACACTTTTTTTTCTTTTTTTTTAACTGCAAGTTATATCTGCTTGAAAACAAAGTCACAGACATCTTTAGCTGAATTATAAATCAGTGTGGTTTTTTTACTAGATGGTTTGATAGATTCCTAATAAGATAATTTTAAAGACTCACAAACTTAAAATTCCTGATATTTCATTTTTATACACCATGATAGAGAACTACTCTCTACTTTCACAGTATCACAGTATCACAGTATAACCAAGGTTGGAAGAGACCCCAAGGATCATCAAGTCCAACCTGTCCCAACAGACCTCACAACTAGACCGTGGCACCAAGTGCCATGTCCAACCTCCCCTTGAACACCTCCAGGGACGGCGACTCCACCACCTCCCCGGGCAGCCCATTCCAATGACGAATGACTCGCTCAGTGAAGAACTTCTTCCTCACCTCGAGTCTAAACCTCCCCTGGCACAGCTTGAGACTGTGTCCCCTTGTTCTGGTGCTGGTTGCCTGGGAGAAGAGACCAACCCCCTCCTGTCCACAACCACCTTTCAGGTAGTTGTAGAGGGCAATGAGGTCACCCCTGATCCTTCTCTTCTCCAGACTAAACAATCCCAGCTCCCTCAGCCTCTCCTCATAGGGCTTGTGTTCAAGGCCTCTCAGCAGCCTTGTTGCCCTTCTCTGGACACGCTCAAGTGTCTTGATGTCCTTCTTAAACTGAGAGAAATGAGAGAGATAAAGGATATCTTAAAAATATTTTAAAATCTACCACCAAATATCAGAAAACATTCATTTTTTATATATTTCAGCCTAAAGATTACAGAAATTAGATCTTTTTGTGTGGAAGCATATCTTGTCAGCATTTATTTTGTGAATTAATTTCTTTAAAATGCAAACATCTGTAAGTCATTAAAAATCAGTCAAAGCATGAAATTAACTTCTGCATAGCAAAGCTGGACAGCAAGGGGCCTACAGAAAATCTTCAAGTACTCATAGCTATTATGTCAAAATGTTTGTTTTTTTTTAAAGCTTCCACAAAGTATTATACCTGTCAACTCTGTCTTCTTATTTTAGTGTTGCATTTATCTGCTTCCTAGCAGAAGCTTGTGTTTTTGTCTGCTTTGGTCATAGAGAATGACAACCATTGGCAAGAAGCTTTTACATATAAAACTCAGGGATTGTGTGATTATCTTGGTGAAGTCAGTGAGACTTCTACAACAAGCAACACCCTCACTTTTCCTGCTGTCTCAGTCCAGAGAGGGAAAGAGACTCAGTTCTTTTGAATATTCCTGTGTTATGAAATTAGAGGCACAAATGAGGCCAAAATATCAACAATGAGGCTATTTATTACACAAATGAAGTGGATGGATCAGAAGGAGAGAGAGAATAGAGAGTGAGAGAGAAGAGGGAGAGAGAAGAGGAAAGGAATTATATTACCACACCCCTCACCCCCCAAGACAGTTTGGGTCTGTGGAGGAAGGGTGCTGCATCTTTTGTGTGGAGGAAATGTTAGGTCTGTAGAGGAAAGGTGCTGCAGCTTTGGCGTGGAGAAGAGATCATCCTTGTTGGCTGTGCTGTCCTCTGAGCAGCCTCTTCAGCTCCATGAGTTGCAGCAGGCGGAACTTAGGACACAGAGAGAGGGTTTCTCTTGGTCTGCTACTTCCAGGCTACATGGTGATGAGTCTGTCATTTTTCTCTCCTGGTATTCTCTCTGTTTTTCCTCAGAGCAGCATTGCCCTGGTCTTTTCCTTCTCTCATGTTTTCCTTCTCAGCAGCATTGTCCAGGTCTTTTCCTTCACTGTGTTTTCCTCCTCCTGTGTTTTCCTTCTCTGAGCCAGTAGTTGCTCATTTAGGCATGAGTCCAGGTGGCGAATATGCATATTCCAGAGAGTATCGATAGCAGTGGCCTCTGCTCATTATTTCAGGACAGCTGCAATCTGGTGAACAATCTTTATCTATGCACCTTCCAGAGAGTTGTTCCAGTGGTGTCTGCCCAATATACATCAGCTACTGTCTGGGCAAGCAGCAAAGGTGATTTTATCTTTGTTGAGTCACATCAAGAGAGACAAGATTTAGTCTCTCTCACCTGCCCCCAAAACATAACTTAATTGCCAGGGATTCCAATAAAAGGATGTGTTCTGCAGTGGTTGATAGGGTAGGGAGAGGGAAGAATTCTCATGCCAGACATATACACATTTGGTACTGTTATGCCAGGGCTGCAAGGCAGTATAAGTACACATTGCATGGACAGTCTGATTGTATGTCTGCAGGGACAGAGACAGCAGCATGGGTAAGACATTGGGAACTGAATTGTGTAAGAATCTTTATTGTGGCTTATATGGGTGCTAACGAAATAAAGATAGGAGTAGGAGCTCCTTAGTTTAAGTTGCAACATATTACTGAACTTAATGGGAGAATAGTCTGAAATGCTCTAAATATATATCCCACCAGAGTGGCATTGATAAATAGTTGAGGAAACGGTGCACAGAAGACAAACTTATGTTGATTATGAATTGCAGGTATAGCAATTTCTTCTCTCATTTCTTCCTAGCTCCACCTAAACCAAAATGGAAGCAGGCTTACGATGTTGAAAAGCAAGGTAGTAATACATACTTGAACTGAGGACTGCAGGAAGATGAATAAATGAAAGATCATGCAGTTTGGGATGACACATTCTGTAGCGATGAAGACGTAAGAGTTACAAATCATTAAAAATAAGTAGGGCAGATTGTCTCAGTCTGGAGAGGGAAAAGACCCAGATTTTTATGAATATTACCGTGCTGTGAAATTAGAGGTACAAACAAGGCCAAAATATCAACAGCTAGACTATTTATTACATAAATAAAGTGGATGGATCAGAAGGGGAGAGAGAGAGAGAGAGAGAGAGAGAGAAGAGGAAAGGAATTATATTACCACACCCCTCATCCCACCCCAAAACAGTTTGAGTCTGTGGAGGGAAAGTGCTGCAGGAGATGTTGGGTCTGTAGAGAAACGGTGCTGCAGGAGATGTTGGGTCTGTAGAGGAAGGGTGCTGAGGCTTTGGCTGTAGAAGGGATGAGGTCCTCTGGGCAGCTTCTTCAGCTCCATGAGTTGCGGCAGGCGGAACTTAGGGCATGGAGAGAGGGTTTTCAGAGTCCAGGATCCGTTGTGTTGGCCCTGTGATGTTTCCAGCATGTGGTGCCGTCTTCTTTCTTCTGCATTTTTCTTCTCCAGTTTTCTTCTACAAGCCAGTAGTTGCTCCAGTCTTTTATACAGTTTTTAGCCTGTTGCAGTTTGGGCCGGGTGCCCTCTGCTCCATAAGGTGCTTCCTGTGTCCAGAGGTCCAGCCCAGTGGGTGGACACAGGAAACTGGGTATTTCTACCATAATTCTCTGCACCACTATAAGATCCAGTGCAAGGTCTAAGCACTTCCTCTTTCTTCCTCGCCATCACCCGGTAATGGGGGAGATGTTGTCTCCCGGCCATGGGCCTGGCTAGGCCCAAGGCCACGGGGGGATGGGCAGTCTCAGATCTGGCCAGCTGAGACTAGCCTAGCAGCAGTGGGGAGGGGGGAAGAAGGAGCCCTGGGGGTCTTGGATGTACCCCCAGGTGGGGATGGGTTCTTCCTGGGACTGTTTTGGGATTTCTTTTGTCACTCTGCTTTTGGCTGTCTGTAAACATTCACTGCTTTTCATTTAAACTTTCCATCACTTTTGCAATCCGTTTGTCTGAGTTGTTTTATTTTGCTCGTGGTGGGGAGGTGGAGGCTGCCTCAACCCACTACATAGCCCTTACGCAAGTGTCCAGGTGTTGTGCCCCAGGATATCGTTCTGGGAAATCATCTTTAGGTAAGTGTCCAAATATCGTTCCCCAGGAAATCTTTCTGTGTGCTCAGGTGAGTTTGGGCAGCCGTCTGGATGGAGGGGAAGGCCTCCGCCTCCTCCTTCTCCATCTACCTACCCACACACTCTTTACACATCAGGAAACAGGTGGTGAATCCATTGTCCTTTCCTGGGGTATATGATGGCTGGAAATGATCTTGTCCTGAAGGTATGAATGCTGGGCCCTCGGTCCATTGTTGTAGGCCAGCTGCAGTCCCGTGAGTAATGTTATCTTTGCACCTTCCAAGAGTTCTTCCAGTGGCTCTGCCCAACACACATCAGCTATTGTCTGGGCAAGCTGCAAGTGATTTTATCTTTGTTGAGTCACACTAGGAGAGACAAGCTTTAGTCTCTCACACAGATATGAAAAAAAAAAAAAAAAAGTAAAAAGCAATTGGAAAGTGGTAAAGAGTGTTTCTACAAGTAAAGACTGTTCTATCAGACTGTCTTGGTTTTGAGTCACACAGACATAAAGAAAAAGCAACAAAACCAAGAATAAATATAAAAATTATGTAACAATATCAGGAACGTAGGAAGATTGGTAAACAAGGTTTGGTTTTAAGTGAGACAGCTATAATAATAAGCATTAAGGAAGAAGAAAAGAAAGAAAATCAGAGTAAATGACATTGGGAGCTGTTAATAGAGGTGTTAAAGGGGAAGGGGATAATATGAGTGTTGTCTATGACAATCTATGTGATGACACAGGAAGTTTAGAGAGATGGGATGCTTGTAAAGGACTTCAACCTGTTGTCCTGAGGCATGCTGGAGACATTGCAGTGCAGTCAAAGTCCTACTGAGATGAGCCTGGGACTTCTGAGGTAATAGGAGCAAACAGGAAAGCATGCACTAAGCACAGAATCACAGAATGGTAGAGGCTGGAAGCCGCCCCTGGACCCAACCCCACTGTCAGAGAAAGGTTCACCAAAGGCAGGTTGCACAGAGCAGCATCCAAGTGGTTTTTAAATACCTCCAGAAAAGGAGACTCCATTACCTGTCTGGCAGCCTATTCCCACCTTAAAGTATTTAAGCATTGATAAGATCCGCCCCCTTAGTCTGCTCTTCTCTAAACTAAAAGCCCCAGCTTCCTCAGCCTTTGTTCATAAGAGAGATCATAGTATCATAGCATCAGTCAGGGTTGGAAGGGACCTGTGGTAGGGTGAGAAAGTTCCCCCCCCCACACACAAAAGAATTCCACAGCTAACTCAGCCGGAGAAGCAGATGAAAGCTATATTTACAAGCAGAAAATGGAATGCAATGAATATGTACAAAAATATACAATAATTACAATATATACAGAAATATACAGCAATGTATGCAATATAGGAGACCTTTTTCCTCCTCCTGCAGCCAGGGGGGTTCAGCCTGTCCCCTCCTTCTCCCTCCCTACCTCCCCTTCTTCCCAAAATGGTTAGAGAGAGAGAAAAGGTAATTAAGGAGAAAATAAATTCTGTTAGCTCAAAGCGAATGCAAGAGTTAGTTTTCTTATCTGGTTAGCAAGGTTGTTCCTGCCCAGCAAGCTGTTGCTTCAGAGAGAGAAACAGGCCAGCCAACAGGACAGAGAAGAACAGACTGACTCCAAACAGACTGAACCCAAAACTAAAAGTTGCATTATACCAAATCCACAAATGAAATCAGTTTAGCATATCTTTGTTTTCAATACATTCAGCTAGAGTGTTCAGAAAGTGTCCATTTCTTAAAGGCACAGCCTAAACCGGTCGCAGGACCACAAGGATCATCTAGTTCCAACCCCCTGCCATGGGCAGGGACACCCCACACTAGATCAGGCTGGCCAGAGCCTCATCTAGCCTGGTCTTAAACACCTCCAGGGACAGACCCTCAACCATCTCCCTGGACAACCCATTCCAGGGCTTCACCACTCTCATGGTGAAGAACTTTGTCCTCATGTCCAGCCTGAATCTCCCCACCTCCTGCTTCATTCCATTCCCCCTAGTTCTATCACTACCTGATAGCCTGAGAAGCCCCTCCCCAGCCTTCTTGTAGGCCCCCTTCAGACACTGGAAGGCCACAATGAGGTCACCACAGAGCCTTCTTTTCTCCACACTGAACAGCCCCAACTCCTTAGTCTGTCCTCATAGGAGAGGTGCTCCAGCCCTCTGATCACCCTTGTGGCCCTTCCCTGGACACCTTCCAGCACCTCCAGATCCCTCTTGAAATAGGGGCTCCAGAACTGGATGCAGTACTCCAGGTGGGATCTCACCAGAGCTGAGTAGAGGGGGAGAATCACCTCCCTTGACCTTGATGAAGCCCAGGATCTGACTGGCTTTCCAGGCTGCAAGTGCACATTCATGTCTCTTCCAACCTGGTGTATTGTATTGTATTGTATTAACTCTGACAATCAGTGTTTGCATTTTCAATAGCCAGCTGCTTAGAAATAAGATCTCTAGCTTGCTCATTTTCCATGTGCTTCTCCAAGGTATCTTTTAGATGTTAAAGAAATTACATATAAGGCTTTTGAGGTCCCTGTTTAATGTTGACAAATTATTGCCTTGGTTTACCAGCGTCAGGCATCGCTTTCATTGCTTGCAACATCATATGCTTAACGTGCTGTAACCCTTCTGCAGGAATCTTCACCTGCTCTGGTGTATCAGCATACTATGCTTCGACCATTAATGCATTTACACCAACATGGCGCATTGGATTTCACTGTCCCAAAGTTGAATTTTGCATTGCCTGGGCTTGTGCCAGCTCTCTCCATTTAGCCATGAAGATGGCAAATTACATTTCAGTCATTATGAGATGGCACAGCATTTTAAAATCATAGGGAGTAAGCACCAAATTAGCAAACACTAATTGTCTCTAATTGAGACTATATGGTGAGATCTCATGTTGAGCTTCTTGTCCACCAGCACCCCCAAATCTCTCTCCTCCAGGCTGCTTTCCAGCCAGTCACTGCCCAGCCTGCATTTGTGCCTGGGTTTGCCTTGACCCAGATGCAGGACCTTGCACTTGGTCTTGTTGAAGCTCATGAGGTTGGCTTGTGCCCACCTCTCCAGCCTGTCAAGGTCCCTCTGGATGGCATCCCTTCCCTCCAGTGTGTCTGCTGTACTACACAGCTTGGTGTCATCAGCAAACTTGCTGAGGGTGCACTCAATGCCACTGTCCAGGTCACCCTCAAAGATGTTGAACAAGACAGGTCCCAGGACTGATCCCTGAGGGACTCCGCTTGTCACTGGCCTCCACAGGGACATGGACCCATTGACAACCACTCTTTGGGTGCAGCCATCAAGACAGTTCTTTCTCCATCTAGTGGTCCACCCATCAAACCCCTGCTTCACCAGTTTGGAGACCAGGATGTGGTGTGGGACAGTGTTGAAGGCTTTACTTAGGTCCAGGTAAATGACAGCAGTTGCTCGCCCCTCATCTATTAATGTTGTGACCTGTTCGTCGAAGGCTACTAGGTTTGCCAGGCAGGATTTGCCCTCTAACTGACCAACATCTGCTCCCAACTTGGTGTCATCTGCAAATTTGCTGATGACTGTCTCAATCCTCTCATCCAGAGCATCAATGAAGACATTGAAGAGGATGGGGCCCAGCACTGATCCCTGGGGGATGCCACTGGTGACTGGCCGCCAGCTGTATGTGGCACCATTCACCACCACTCTCTGGGCTCGGCCCTCCAGCCAGTTCCTAACCCAGCACAGAGTGTTGTGATCCAAGCCATGAGCCGAGAGCTTAGCCAGCAGTTTGCTGTGGGGGACGGTGTCAAAGGCCTTGCTGACATCCAAGTAGACCACATCCACAGGCCTCCCCACACCCACCAGGCAGGTCACCTGATCATAGAAGGACATCAGATTGGTCAGGCAGGATCTGCCCTTTCTAAATCCATTTTGGCTGGACCTGAGCCCTTGGCCATCCTTCAGGTGCGCAGTTATTGCCGCCAAGATAATCTGTTCCATAATTTTCCCTGACACTGAGGTCAGGCTGACAGGCCTGTACTTTCCGGGTTTCTCCAATCCAACCCTTCTTGTGGATCGGGACCACATTGGCCAGATTCCAGTCATCTGGGACCTATCTGGTGAGCCAGGACTGGAGGAAAATGATGGTGAGCAGCTTGGCCAGCTCATCTGCCAGCTCTCTCAGCACCCTAGGATGGATCCCATCCGGTCCCATGGACTTATGAGTGTCCAAGTGACTCAGCAGGTCCCAAATTAATTCCTCATGGATTTCTGGGATTTTTTTCTCCACAAATGTCCTTTCCTAACATGTCCTAACATATCCTGTTGCACTGCTTATTCCTCCCTATGTGCAGGACCCAACACTTGCCCTTGTTGAACTTCATGAGGTTCACTTCTGCCCAACTCTCCAGCCCGGCCAGGACATGATGGATGGCAGCACAGCCTTCTGGTGTGCCAGCCACCCTTCCCTGTTTTGTGTCATCAGCAAAGTTGCTCAGGGTACACCCTATCACTTCATCCAGGAATATTTTGAATGGGACCAAACTCAGTACAGACCCCTGGGGAACACCACTTGTCAAGGACTTGCAACTAAACTCTGTGCCACTAACCTCAACCCTCTGAAATCCAGCTTTTAGCTGGTTTTCTATCTACCACACTGTTTGTTTATCTCATCCCCAGTACATAAGTCTGCCTATGAGGATGCTGTGGGAGACAGTGTTGAAAGCCATACCAGTAAAGTTAGGCAATGCCCACTACCCTCCTCTCACCTATCCATCCAGTCATGCCCTTGTAGAAGGCTATCAGATTAGTCAGACATGACTTCCCACTAGTGAATTCATGTTCGCTACTTCTGTTAAACCTTTTCCCCTTCACATTCTTTGAGATGATACTCAGAATGAGGTACTACCTAGATACTATAAGTATCTACCTTTGATAATATTTGTAAATCTGCTTCATAGCTTCTAATTAGATTCAGATGATTTATTGTCAATAAAAGTGTGTTAAATGCCCCGTGTGAAGCAGATTACACTAAGGCTAGCTGTAAAAATATTAATAATAATACTACTAATAAAGAATTGCCTGGCTACACATGACAGTTGCATTAGTAAGTAAACACCACTAAATGAGTAATGAACCCCATATAGCACACTTCCTAAAAATAACATCCTCAGTGTATTTGGTGGAGAAGTAGTTCAAAAATCAAGAATAGATTATCATTCCATTAGCTATATATTCCCCCTTAATGTTGTCAAAGAAAGTATCCTTTTCTCCTGTGCAGAATTGGTAACAGAAAAGGTATTGTGAATTAAATGACTAGGTATTAAATTATCCAAGACACATAAACAGTCTTTGAAAGTGGAAATTAAGCTAACCAGAAGCCAGTAGATTGAACAGATATAAAATAGTAATGCAAACAAAATGATAAGACAATATCTTTCACAGAAAAATTCTTCCAAGTAGCAATTTTCTTAAGGGAACAAGACCTGTTAATGTCAGGGAAGCCATGAGTTTGGAAAGACATAATCCCATATTAAATATCAATGTGAAAATGAAAACCAAGCATATTCATGCTAAAGAGAAGAGAATAAGACCTGCAGCAGGCCTTAAGACATTGTGGTGGTGAGAGAAAGTTCTCCCCCACACACAAAGAAACCACAGCTAACTCAGTCGGAGAAGCAGATGAATGTTCTATATTTACAAGCAGGAATGAAATGCAGATGGATACGTACACAATATACAGTATTTACAATATATACAGAAATACACAGCAATGAACATAATACCGAAGACCTTTTCCCTCCTCCAGCCAGGAGGGCCCCCCCCCCTGCATCCCCCTTCTCTCCTCCTACCTCCCTTTTTTTCCAAAAACGGTTAGAGAGAGAGAAAAAGGTAATTAAGGAGGAAATTCTGTTAGCTCAAAGCATATGCAAGAATTAGTTTTCCTATCTGGTTAGCTTTGTTAATTCAAGGTCGACTCCATCCAGCAGCTGTTGCTTCAGAGAGAGACAGAAACAGGCCAACAGGAACAGACAAAACTAACTGAAATTCAAACAGAACTAAAACTTAAAGTAGCATTCTACCAATCTACCAATGAAATTCATTTAGAATATCTGAATGTTTTTCAAAACATTCAGCCAGAGTGTTCCAGCAACTGTCCCTTTCTTAAAGGCACAGACTAAAACAGTCACAGACATCTACTAGTAAAGGTTCACCTGCTAGATTACAAGCAAAGACTCTGCACTTATTTTTTCAAGGTCTGAAAAGCCTTACCCTGAAATTCTAGGTTGTGATTTATGGACAGTATTATACTGGATTACCTTGTGATGCTCAAGTACGGCACAATTTCTGTGATTCTACACTTAGGCAACTCTGTTGAGAAACAAACCTGAATGATTATCTTGAATCAAATTATTAAGATCCTGTCTGTTACCATATATGGATTACACCACTCAGAGCTTCATTGTATTTCAAAAGACTAATTCAGAATTTGAGAGATTTCATTTGACACTCTGATGGTTTAGAACCACGAATGATGAATGACAAAACTTTGTGCTGTATTGTATAGCAAAAAATATAATGTAGAATCTCCCTTAACATAAAGAATATGAAGAACTGCAGTTTTTCTCATGCTCTTATAACATTCTGGTTACTTGAATATGGTGAGCTCTAATCTTTGAAGGCAACACTTTCCCACATTATTCATGCAGACATTTTTATAACTGGAAAAGAATCAAAGCTGGCCGTATTTGCCACCCATAGTTTATTCTGATGTAAAATGTATTGACTAAAGTTATTTTGAAATATCTTTATACCTTATACCCTTTTATAACACTATGTGCAAGCACTGGCTTTTGTTCAGAACAAGAATATCATAGTTTGTGAAGACCTAAGGAAAGATGTTCAAGTTCTGCATACATATCCTATATTTGGCAATGAAAATGGGCTTTAAAGAATACAAAATGTTAGATATATGCAGAAGAGCCTAAACACATGAAATTATGTCCAGGCACTCACAGTTACGAGAACTGCTTAGAAAAATTAGCGTGTAACTTTTCTCATCATTAATCGTTAGCTTCTTGTCTAGTATACATGTGTCACTTGCCAGAGCCCTGGAAATTTGTATCTCTCTACCCCCTCTTCTCTCCACTTCAAAGAAAAAACAAACAGTACCCTCCTAATTCTATGGAACTCTCACAGAGAAGTAAAGAGATATCCAGCCTGGAGAAGAGGAGACTCAGGGGTGACCTTATTGCTCTCTACAACTACCTGAAAGGAGGTTGTAGACAGGCAGAGGTTGGTCTCTTCTCCCAGGCAGCCAGTACCAGAACAAGAGGACACAGTCTCAGGCTGCGCCAGGGGAGTTTTAGGCTAGATGTTAGGAAGAAGTTCTATACAGAGAGAGTGATTGCCCATTGGAATGGGCTGCCCAGGGAAGTGGTGGAGTCACCATCATTGGAGGTGTTCAGGAGAAGACTTGATGGGGTGCTTGGTTGCATGGTTTAGTTGTTTAGGTGGGTTGGATTAGTTGATGGGTTGGACGTGATGATCTTGAAGGTCTCTTCCAACCTGGTCTGGTCTATCCTATCCTATCCTATCCTATCCTATCCTATCCTATCCTATCCTATCCTATCCTATCCTATCCTATCCTATCCTATCCTATCCTACTCCTATCCTATTCTATTCTATTCTATTCTATTCTATTCTATTCTATTCTATTCTATTCTATTCTATTCTATTCTATTCTATTCTATTCTATTCTATTCTATTCTATTCTATTCTCCTGACAACTTTATGCATTACCTAGTTTAACTCTTGTCTGTTGCAACTGGCCCAAACTACAGGCAAAAAATTACATGTGTATTTGCTTTTCTGCTAATCAAATATCAGTACAGCTTTCTTAACCCATGCAGAAAAGACTGAATATTTGCACAATAGTAGGTGGGGAAGGAACTGAGAAATCTCTCTCTCAGATGTGAGAAAGGAAAGATATTTTGTATGTGTTTCAATAAGTTTGCTCCATGCAGCAGTAGAGCCCAGATAATGTGTATGGTTTAGTGCTACACTCCACTACCAGTCTCCCTCCTTGTCTTGTCCTGCAGTAGGTTTTCAGCATGTGACATGGACCTGTAGCCCCAGGATGGGGGAGAGCATGCTGAATTTGCAGCTCTGGGAATGTATGCATGAAGATCATAGTATCATAGTATCATAGTATCAGTCAGGGTTGGAAGGGACCACAAGGATCATGTAGTTCCAGCCCCCGAGCCATGGGCAGGGACATCGCAGAAAGATCATGGCTACTTTGGCACTATGTGGCAAGCAAAGCACTGCCAGCCCACAAGGGACATTGTGAATGTGCATTAGCCTGTGTTCCTAAACCTCATACACCTAGTGATAATATTTTGAAAGAAGAAAACTGCTTACTACTACTAGAAGCAGTGGGCACTCCACAAATCAAAGGGACAGTATTTAAGACAAGAAATAACTGAGCTTAAATGGCAGAAAAAGTGGATTTCAAGGGAAATCATGCCACAAACTTTCTAACTTCAAGGATGGTCAAGCATAGAAATCAGTTGCCGAATATAATTAAGAGTTGTTCAGGCAAAAGAGGTTGATCTGCACAGGATCTGTTGCCTAGTTTGGTAAGCATGATTGATCCACCATGAGTGAGAGGCATATCCTACTACCTGTAACACTGAAAGAAGGAAAACTCTTATTAAGCTCTTACTACAGTATCTGAATTCAGAATTCAATTATCATACCCTTCCTACCCAGAGTTTATGAGGCTGATTTGGGAATGGGAGTGTCCCAAAGGGACAGAAAGACTCAAAAATGTTCTGAACCAGACAATGAGGCAGGAGCTAGTAGGTCCAGTTTTTCAGGCTTGCCTGAACATGTTTTAGAGCCCAAGTGAGCCAGGTGGGCGTGCTTTTGGCCACGTTTGGAAAGAAGCCTTTCTATAGATTGCAATATCAGGATTTTATCCCTCAATATATGTTGTCACTGCCATTATTTTCTCGGGAAACCTATAAGTACTGGCCCAAAGAGCCAGAGCCTTGCCTTGCAATTCTCCATGATCTGGAAGGAACCACAAGCCTCACTTGGAAGCCGAATTGTGTTTCAGTTTACCCAGACAGGACAGCAAAGATCCCCTGCAGTTTTTAGCCTTGTAAAGCCCAGGAGCAGATAGACATGTCTTGCCAGGCCAAGAAGCAAAACCCCAGAGGAGCTGAGTCCCCAGGACAGTTTCGCTTAAATGGAGCAAGGAGCAAGCACCTCTGCAAAAGGATTGCAGCAGAGGAAGCTCCTTTCCACAAAGCTTTCAGCTACAAAGCCTCAGGAATAAATCCTGTCTCAGTAACAAGCTGCAGACACCAACAGAAAGTGAAACTGTGCTCCTGCTGCTTCCACATGGTCGACGCCATTTTGGTTTTGTTTAAATCCTAACATGTGCCACGAGGTATCAGGATCAGCCAGTAATTATGAAATCTGATTTTTTATAAGCATCTCTTGAAGGTCTGTTACCCTGGGGAATTCTGGAGTTCCCCCCTTGTGGGCAACCGCCGGCTTCATTGCCGATGTTCCTTTTCTTTACAGTTTAAAGTGCTGTTTGTTGTTTCTGAATTTTTGTACATATTGTATATTGCTGCTTACAATACAATACAATACACCAGGTTGGAAGAGACCTTCAAGATCATCACGCCCGACCCATCAACCAATCCAACCCACCCAACAACTAAACCACGCAGCCAAGCACCCCTTCAAGTCTTACAATACAATACAATACACCAGGTTGGAAGAGACCTTCAAGATCATCGCGTCCAACCCATCAAACAATCCAACCCACCCAACAACTAGACCATACAGCCAAGCACCCCATCAAGTCTTCTCCTGAACACCTCCTGTGAAGGTGACTCCACCACCTCCACGGGTAGCTGATTCCAATGGGCAATCACTCTCTCCGTGTAGAACTTCTTCCTAACATCCAGCCTAAACCTGCCCTGGCGCAGCCTGAGACTGTGTCCTCTTGTTCTGGTGCTGGATGCCTGGAAGAAGAGGCCAACCTCTGCCTGGCTACAACCTCCCTTCAGGTAGTTGTAGAGAGCAATAAGGTCACCCCTCAGTCTCCTCTTCTCCAGGCTAAGCAACCCCAGCTCCCTCAGCCTTTCCTCATAGGGCTTGTGTTCCAAACCCCTCACCAGCTTTGTTGCCCTTCTCTGGACACGTTCCAGCAAGTCAACATCCTTCCTAAACTGAGGGGCCCAGAACTGGACACAGGACTCAAGGTGCGGCCTAACCAGTGCAGTGTACAGGGGCACAATGACCTCCCTGCTCCTGCTGGCCACACTGTTCCTGATGCAAGCCAGGATGCCATTAGCCTTCTTGGCTGCCTGGGCACACTGCAGGCTCATGTTCAGCCTACAATCAACCAGTACCCCCAGGTCCCTCTCTGCGTGGCCACTCTCCAGCCACTCTGACCCCAGCCTGTAGCACTGCCTGGGGTTGTTGTGGCCAATGTGCAGAATCCGGCACTTGGATGTGTTAAATCTCATGCCATTGGACTCTGCCCATCTGTCCAGCCTGTCGAGGTCCCTCTGCAAAGCCTCTCTGCCCTCCAGCAAATCAACTGCTGCCCCCAGCTTGGTGTCATCTGCAAATTTACTGATGATGGACTCAATGCCCTCATCCAGATCATCAATAAAGATGTTGAAGAGCATGGGGCCCAGTACTGATCCCTGGGGCACACCACTAGTGACAGGCCGCCAGCTGGATGTGGTGCCATTCACCATTACTCTCTGGGCTCGGCCCTCCAGCCAGTTCCTAACCCAACGCAGTGTGCTCCTGTCCAAGCCACGGGCTGCCAGCTTGGCCAGGAGTTTGCTGTGGGGAA
The DNA here is from genome assembly GCA_033816785.1 of Picus viridis. Taxonomy (NCBI): domain Eukaryota; kingdom Metazoa; phylum Chordata; class Aves; order Piciformes; family Picidae; genus Picus; species Picus viridis. Next base: position 57,848,631 of record CM066606.1, read on the forward strand.
CGGTGTCAAAGGCCTTGCTGAGGTCCAGGTAGACCACATCCACAGGCCTCCCCACATCCACCAGGCGGGTCACCTGATCATAGAAGGAGATCAGGTTGGTCAGGCAGGACCTGCCCCTCCTAAATCCATGCTGGCTAGGCCTGAGCCCCTGGTCATCCTGTAAGTGCTGTGTGATCGCACTCGAGATGAGCCGTTCCATAATCTTGCCTGGCACTGAGGTCAGGCTGACAGGCCTATAATTCCCTGGCTCATCCAACCGGCCCTTCTTGTGGATGGGCACCACGTTAGCCAGCTTCCAGTCTTCTGGGACCTCTCCAGTGAGCCAGGACTGCTGAAAAATGATGGAAAGTGGCTTGGACAGCTCATCTGTCAACAATCTCAGCACCCTAGGATGGATCCCATCCGGTCCCATGGCCTTGTGGGGGTCCAAGCAGCTCAGTAGATCTCTAACTTCCTCTTGGAGCAGTGGTAAACTATGCAGCTCTCTGGCTCCTTCTGCCAGCTCTGCAGGCCAGCTGTCTGGAAGACGTTCTGCCCTGCTAGTGAAGACTGAGGCAAAGAAGGTGTTAAGTACCTCTGCCTTTTCCTCATTCTTTGTTACAACGTTCCCCTCCGTGTCAACCAAGGAGTGGAGCTTGTCCTTGCCCTTCTTCTTGCTATTGATGTATTTATAGAAGGACTTTTGTTATCCTTCACAGCAGAGGCCAGTCTAAGTTCTAAATGGGCTTTTGCCTCCCTAATTTTCTTCCTGCACAACCTAGCAACATCCCTAAACATTCTGTAGGTTGCCTCCCCTTTCTTCCAAAGATGATACACCCTCTTTTTTCCCCTAAGTTCTATTAAAAGTTCATTGCCCATCCAGGCTGGCCGTCTGCCCCGGCGGCTCATCTTCCGGCACACCGGCACAGCCTGTTCTTGCACCTTCAATAGTTCTTCCTTGAAGTAGGTCCAGTTCTCCTGGACCCCTTTATTTTTAAGGACTGATTCCCAAGGAACCTTCTGAATTAGTTCCTTGAGTAGCCTGAAGTCTGCCCTCCGGAAGTCCAGAGTGGAGGTCTTCTTGCTGCCCCTCTTGGCTTGGCTGCATACTGAAAACTCTATTATGTCGTGGTCACTGGTGCCTAAACACCCTCCGACCACCACATCACCCACCAGCCCTTCCCTGTTGGTGAAGAGGAGGTCAAGCATAGCCTTACCCCTGGTAGGCTCACGCAGCACCTGGGATAAGAAGCTGTCCTCCATGCACTCTAAGAACCTCCTAGACTGCCTCCTCTCTGCTGTGTTGAGATCCCAACAGATATCAGGCAGGTTGAAGTCACCCATGAGAACGAGGTCAGGTGATCTTGAGACAGCCTTAAGCTGCCTATAGAATGCCTCATCGACATCCTCCTCCTGGTTGGGTGGTCTATAACAGACGCCAACCAGGATGTCTGCCCTGTTGGTCTTCCCTCTAATTCTCACCCACAAGCACTCAACCCTATCATCCCTGATCTCCATCTCAACAGCATCCAGTGCCTCCCTGACGTACAGGGCCACCCCTCCACCCCTTCTTCCTTGCCTGTCTCTCCTGAAGAGCCTGTAGCCATCAATTGCAGCGCTCCAGTCATGCGAGTCGTCCCACCACGTCTCTGTGATGGCAACTACATCATAACTTTCTTGCTGCAACAAGGCTTCCAGCTCCTCTTGTTTGTTACCCATGCTTCGTGCATTAGTGTACATGCACTGCAGCTGGGCTGCTGGTTTCACCTCTAGCTCTAGCTTATCACCTCCAGACTCCTGCCTAAGGGCACTGGTTTCCGACCCTCCCCCTTCGAAGCTAGTTTAAAGCCCTGTCAATGAGACTTGCTAATTCCCTTCCCAGAATCTTTTACCTTTGGGGGACAGGCCATTCTCATGTATTATGACCTTTCCCCTCCTCTGGGACAGATGTACTCCATCTGTTACCAGCTGACCTGGTGCAGTAGAAAGTTCCCCAAGATCGAAAAACCCAAAATTCATTCGTCTGCACCAGCCCCTAAGCCACTTGTTGACTACAGCGGCTGACCTGTTCCTTATTGTGTTCCCTCCTGCAACTAACGGTATCGATGTAAAAATTATTTGTGCACCTGACCCCTCAACCAGATCTCCCAGGGCCCTGAGGTCATTTTTGATAGCCCTGGGAGGCCTGGTACCAACATCATCATTCCCTAACTGCATGACCAATAAGGGATAATAATCTGAGGGCTGTACCAGACTGGGCAGCCTTCTGGTAACATCTCCAACTTGGACTCCTGCTAGGCTAATAACTTCCCTATGAGATGGGTCCGGCCTACATATGGGACCTTCTGTTCCCCTCAGGAGGGAATCACCAATTACAATTACCCTCCTTTTCTTTTTTAGGGAGCAAGTCCTGATGCCAGGGGAAGGCTGTTTAACCTTAGGCTGCGTTGCCTTAGGCTGCGTTGCCTTAGGCTGCGTTGCCTTAGGCTGTTTAACCTTAGGCTGTTTAGCCTCAGGGAAGAACACCCTGAACACCTCCAATGAAGGTGACTCCACCACCTCCACGGGTAGCTGATTCCAATGGGTAATCACTCTCTCCGTGTAGAACTTCTTCCTAACACCCAGCCTAAACCTGCCCTGTCGCAGCCTGAGACTGTGTCCTCTTGTTCTGGTGCTGGCTGCCTGGGAGAAGAGGCCAACCTCTGCCTGGCTACAACCTCCCTTCAGGTAGTTGTAGAGAGCAATACGGTCACCCCTCAGTCTCCTCTTCTCCAGGCTAAGCAACCCCAGCTCCCTCAGCCCTTTCTCATAGGGCTTGTGTTCCAAACCCCTCACCAGCTTTGTTGCCCTCCTCTGGACATGCTCCAGCAAGACAACATCCTTCCTAAACTGAAGGGCCCAGAACTGGACACAGTTCCTTGTTACAGTGCTTGTTCCTGCTGGTGAGGTATCTGTTCCACGACCAAACATTTTGAACCTGTAAATAAGTTTTATTAATATTTTTTAGGGGTTTTTATAATTAATAAAGTTATTAATATTTTTATTAATTGCTCCATTTATTGAATATTAAAACATCCTTTTACTGGTCATAACAGGGAGTCATGGTACAAGACTTTCTCATGGTCCTGTGAAGCAGCCAGTGAGAATATTAATACAGTTTCACAAAATCTGCCTGCTACTGTTCCAAAAATGTCAAATGATCTGGATGAGAGGATTGAGTCCATCATCAGTTAAGTTCTGGACAGGCTGGACCGATGGGCAGAATCCCACAGCATGAGATTTAACACATCCAAGTACCGGGTTCTGCACATTGGCTATAACAACCCCAGGCAGTGCTACAGGCAGGGGTCAGAGTGGCTGGAGAGTGGCCAGGCAGAGAGGGACCTGGGGGTACTGGTTGATGGTAGGCTGAACATGAGCCTGCAGTGTGCCCAGGTGGCCAAGAAGGCCAATGGCATCCTGGCCTGCATCAGGAACAGTGTGGTCATCAGGAGAAGGGAGGTCATTCTGCCCCTGTACACTGCACTGGTTAGGCCACACCTTGAGTCCTGTGTCCAGTTCTGGGCCCCTCAGTTTAGGAAAGATGTTGTCTTGCTGGAGCATGTCCAGAGAAGGGCAACATGGCTGGTGAGGGTTTGGAGCACAAGCCCTATAAGGAGAGGCTGAAGGATCCGGGCTTGCTTAGCCTGGAGAAGAAGAGGCTCAGGGGAGACCTTATTGCTCTCTACAACTACCCGAAGGGAGGTTGTAGCTAGGTGGGGGTTGGTCTCTTCTCCCAGGCAACCAGCACCAGAACAAGGGGACACAGTCTCAGGCTGCACCAGGGGAGGTTTAGCCTGGATGTTACGAAGAAATTCTTCACAGAAAGAGTGATTTGCCATTGGAACGGGCTGCCCAGGGAGGTGGTAGAGTCATCATCACTGGGGGTGTTTAAGAAGAGACTGGATGGGGCACTTATTTTATTTAGCACACACAGACACATTCAAGATGCAGATACTCCCAAGGTTCCTGAAGCCTAGCCTTAGTGATGGCACTGGTCTTGCACACCTGAATGATCAGTGAGAAGTATGCCAGAATCCCATCTGGGACAATCTGAGCTTTGATGCTGAGGGCAAATACTTCTGTTATTTCCACAGGATTAGTGAACACTCCATTGCTTTTGACACATAAAGTATAAGGCCAGACGTAGAAATAAAAATGAACCTGCCTGTTGCATCACATAAGCATGACTCCCCTATGTAACAGATCAACGAAGCTGGAGTTCTCTCCGTGGAAATGTTCACCAGCTAAATCAGCAGACTTCTCTTCACAGCTTTTCAGTCTTCTCTGTCTTAGGATCATGATACACTATTTCAAGAACACTTTTCCTTGATTTTGAGCAAACACACAGTGCAGAAATTTGAAAGGCTGTTTCACCCTAACATTTTCCAAAATTGCTCTCTCTAAATGGAGAAAGCACAAAACATAGTGCTCTTTTACTACTGACTCTGTGGTAACTGTCAGAATTAAAGACAGAGATATAACAAAGAAGGTAAAAATAGGCCCCAGAATGAAGACAGAATTTGCTTATTCTGTGTGGTATCAGAGTGTGGTTTGCTTATTCACTTGGTAATTAATTTATTCATTTACTAAGTATTACTTTGCTTATTCATGTGGTACTGGACAGATCTCTTGCTTTGTGTGTAGTCATTTCCAAAGTCATTACACCAAGATGTTCTTACTTGTAAGTTTCCAAGTAGTATAATGAAAATAGATACATTATTGCCACTTAAACTAAAATATATGTCAGAAACTCTTTGACTGCTCTAAAAAAAATGATGACTACTTTAATTCAGATACCAAATAGTGGCATTTATTGAGGCTGTGGTATGGTGATAAATGCTGAACCACTCAGAATTGCACTTGGTGAATTTATGCACAAGATCTGTGAGCAGAAACAAAGAACTGAAGGCAGGGGGAAAAGAGAAAGCAAATTAATCTTAATTTACTACAGGCCACAAGCAAGCCTTTACAATGCAGTAGGTGTGGGTAAGATGAGTTTGTAGATAAAATCAAAACTTGTAGAGGAGTCCAAGCTGTAAAGAGAAGCTGCAAAAAGAGGAAGCAGGCTCACAAAACTGGACCTGGGGAAGCTAATGACAAAGGGTGACAGCCTGAAGAGAACACAGAGTACCCTTGAGTTTGAGGTGTTCTCAAGGCAGGAAAGATTCTGGACAGGAAGCTAGCTGACAAGGCTGATGAGAAGAGTCAGCATTTAAGCATGCAGACAATGGAGATGAAATCAAAGCAGTGATTTAAATGGGCTGTTGAAGGCAAGATCTACATTTTGGGGAATATTTGGGAAAGTATGCCTAAGGGTTTGAATAAACTGGCCACAAGGATGAAGATTATAAAGATTGTTCTGTGGGGATGGTGAAGACAAATAAACAGTAGGATTTTGAAAATGGATTTGTCATTAGCAGCACTGGTGAGAACAGTAACAGTGTAGAAACACAGAAAGATTGGAAGCATCCAAAACAGAAGAAAGGAAGAATGTTGTTCTATTTTGGAATATAATTAAGGATTTTTAAAAGAACAGGAAGAAAGCAAATGGGCAAAGCATAGAAACAAGCAAGAAAAGAGAGACATGCAAGGGAATTTGCATAGAACAGTGGAAGTAAGATAAAAGAAAATAAATTACCTGGGAGACAGATCAGTGCTGAGCAACAAGTTAAGAAGAGCAGTACAAAAGAAAAAAAACAACAGCCAGCAATTGGGTAGACCTCAAAAAGACTCATCTGCAGGCGTGTGAGATTGCCATAGAAACAGACATTCCCCAGTATCCGTATTCAGAATAACATCTCTCATTCTCTTTGGCTGCAACCATGTCTATAAATTAAAGTGTGTCTGAAACCAATCTCTGGCCCTGGCCATGTGCCACAGAGAACCCATATCTACATTATTAAATCCTCTTACCTGCCAGAGAATAATAGCACTGTCTAAATTGTCTGTAGCTCCCTCTAATTCCTAAACTCTGACTTGGGAATTGTTTGAGAAAATGCTGTTATGCACAGCATAAGTGTGTGTCAGGGACACTCTAGTAGTTTAGCAATTTGAATAATGGAGTTCCAAAACATGAAGTTTTATGAAGATTCTTGTATAAATGTACAAATTTATTTTGGGTAGTCCAGAGTTTTTTGCTGAAGATATTTATACATATCTGACTGGGTAAACTGCGTAGTAACAGGTAAAAGGTAGGCTCAGCTTGCCAAGAAGGATAGGCAGGTTTCAGCATTAGTGCTGACTTGCTCAGTATTTTAATTTCAGATTAGTTTCAGATTAGCAGGATATAGGGTTAAACTTGTCTTTCCTTTTGGAATGCATTTTCATCAGATGGATTTTGGGTTGTCATCGAAAAGCACATGGGCAACACCAGCTTCTGCATAGGAAGCCATAAGAGACAGTTTAGAGAGGCAAAACCATTCCACAGTTGTTGGGAAAACAACATTTTATTCCACACAAACCGAAGATTGCCTACTGATGAGAAGAACTAGGTATTTTACCTCCAACAACTTCCTTCTCAGTCTTTTTCTTCCCTACTGCCTGTCCTCTTTTCTGCAGCTCAGGGTGTTCTTTTTACATCCCCAAATGCCTCTCTGAGCTGTAATTTGAACATCACAGTCTCAGTGTTGTCATCACTGTCTCCACTGCAGCTAAATTGTGTACTTCTGTGTCTTGTATTGCAGTAGCATTGCACTTGTGTGAAAGAATTCAAAGAAAGGCTGTGCTTTTAAAAAACTATTAATGAATCCCCAAAGGTACAAATTTACAAAAAATATTTTCTGTAAATAGGAAAATTAAAGTGCTACTTCATATTCATTTTATCCTTCAGGAAAACAGTCATCCAATGCAACAGTATAAAGAATAGGTAAGTAGAATGCTTGGTGCAAACAAAAAAGTCTGGAAATTTCATGCTCCCCATCATCTGGATTAGGATGAATTGTTATCTTGGCCAGACCTTTCCACATATGTCTGCTTTTATTGCAGTGTCTACTCTTGAGTTATTACTGTCTTTTGTCAGTTAACAGGCTTGATTATTTGCCATACAAGACAGAAAAAAAAACCCCACAAAACACAACTAAAACCTACAAAGAAATACAGATAAAAAACCCCAAATATTTTTTAGATAAACTATAATAATTGTCACAGAAACTTAAAAAAAAAAAAATCATGGTCAGTTCCCGAGAGAATTTCTGTCCTCAAACTAAATTAATGAAGAAGACTTGCCAGAAGTAGCATATTGTGATTATGGTTCTTGGTATAAGGTGGTTGCATACAGACACAACTGCTCTTTTTGGTATGTTCTCACACTGAAAGACTCTTTTGGTATTCCTGTTAGAACAGAAGATGGATGTGACTTGAAGCCTTCAGGGATTCGAATGTAAAAACTGAAGAGGTTCTCTTCACCTGTGTTTCCCCATCAGGGAACACTGACTCCGAAGGGACCTTTACTCTTTCCAACCCCTCTATCGTGTCTTCTTCTCCATCCCTTCATCCTTCATTTCCTGCAACATATTTAGTTTCTGTCTGTCTGTAGAAATACTGATGCAGATCATCAGTGTCTGCTGCCTTTCTGTATACACATTGCATAACCAAAAATTATTTGGAGAATGCCAACATTCTAGCTGTTTCTATTAGTAGTTCACAGAGAAACCTGTCAGAAAACAAAGTTAATCTCAATAAGGTAGGGGATTATTTTAGAAAACATTTTCCATTTCTGCAATTTTAATTTCTAGAGAAGGACTTCAATCAAAATTAAACCTTTGTTATTTGCAGCAGTGTGCCAGTTGTGCAGGGACGCTAAAGCATCCTCATTAGCGATGTTGCTGCTTCACTTGTAAAATCAACCTTCTGCAGGTGCTGTGGCAAATCCACCCTAGTTTGCAAGATACTGATGGTGTTTCTGGATAGCAAATATCAGCTTTTGAAGCTAATTCAAAGCCTATTTAAACTGATAGAAAGATTCTTCTTTAAACAACTGTGAATTACAATTTCATTTCATGGACTCGGACAAAAAGATGGAGTCCTATTAAGACCATGAAAGTGAGGTGGATCAACATAATGTACTCCCAAGGATAACCCAGCTACATAGTAATCAAATCAGCTCAATCAAAGTGGCACCAGCATCAGCAGGTGTATTTTCAAATACTTTTAGCCTCTGAAGACATAAAAATATGTCATTAAGAACAGAATAAATCCTCATCAGTGATGGAATTCAAAACAGTCAAACTCAAACACCTGCTAAGCTATTTGCATTCATTAACATCCAAGCTTCATTGCAGGAGAAGTGGGGAACCTGAAAAACTGACTTTGCAGATCCTTTCACGTTTCCCTAATTTTTGCTAAATAGTTTCCTATTTACAGTCTTTCTCTCTTTCTTTCTTTTTCTTTCTTTTTCTTTCTTTCTTTCTCTCTTTCTTTCTTTTCTTTCTTTCTTTCTTTCTTTCTTTCTTTCTTTCTTTCTTTCTTTCTTTCTTTCTTTCTTTCTTTCTTTCTTTCTTTCTTTCTTTCTTTCTTTCTTTCTTTCTTTCTTTCTTTCTTTCCTTTCTTTTTCTTTCCTTCTTTCTTTCCTTCTTTCTTTCCTTCTTTCCTTCCTTCTTTTTCCTTCTTTCTTTCCTTCTTTCTTTCCTTCTTTCTTTCCTTCCTTCTTTCCTTCTTTCTTTCTTTCTTTTCTTTCTTTCTTTCTTTCTTTCTTTCTTTCTTTCTTTCTTTCTTTCTTTCTTTCTTTCTTTCTTTCTTTCTTTCTTTCTTTCTTTCTTTCTTTCTTTCTTTCTTTCTTTCTTTCTTTCTTTCTTTCTTTCTTTCTTTCTTTCTTTTTCTTTTTTTTTTTTTTTTTTTTTTTTTTTAAAAGCTCTTTTCTATTTTGCATTGCAAAAATCTAGAATGGACATAAGAAACAACTCTTAGGAAACTCCATGAATGACAATTTAATGAACACGGTAAGTTTTGAACTAGTAAATGCACTTCCAACTTTCTTTGCATATGATTGAAACTAGATAATCAGAGATTATTTGGAAGTCACAATGAAGAGCAGCAGTGCCTCTTTACCACTTCTTTCCTCATGCATTCAGGAGGGATAAACTGATCACAAAATATTTCAATCCCAAACTACCTTTTCATAAAATACATTATTCTAAATTAGATTTTTGCCTGGAAATACAGAAATACATTGTTTCATTTGTTGCTTTTTAGTATGACTCACCATAGAAAGGCTAGTAAATTTTTCTTCTGAAAAAGTATGATAACGCAACATCATCAGGAGAGATTGAATTATAATTAATACATCCTGATTCAAAATTCCAATGAATTCTAAATATGCTAGCCTTTTGCCAGGTCTTGTGGGAATTAATGCAAAATCATGCCAGACATCATAATATGTACTTGAATATCATTTATGATTTATGATGTACAGATGCTGAGAAAGATGGAAGAGTCCCAGTTTTTAAATGGATATTTGTGTGGCTCAAACATAATCTTTCATTAGTTATTTCAGCTTTGCTACAGGATAGATTTCAGGAGCTGTTCTTGACATTAGTCTGTCCAATCAAGAAATATTAAAAAAGACAACTAGTGTTATTGCAGAATTGCTAGCTGAAAGTGACAGGAAATTGGCTGAACTACAGCTTGATTTATATTGTTACCATTATAGGATGAAATGTGCTTTGGAAAAGATTAAAATCTCTCAATATTTTGTATAGGGAAAAAACCCACCAACAAAGAAATTCTTTCATTTGCCTCTAAAGCCGAAAAGCAACAAACAGGCCAGTAAAATGTTATGTTTGTTATACATTAGTATCATAGAGTCTGAAGAGCCCTCTTGAACTATCTCAGCTTTCTGATATTATCATGTGAATTCTCTTCTTTAAGCCTCAAATTCTTTTGTGTGCAATTGAACAAGAACTCTACATTTCTAGCCTTCATTTTATAAAGGAAAGACTGAAAGGTGGAACTTTTCTTAAACCAAAAGGTAAACGGAGAGATTACAGAATACATTATTTTGATTTTTAAATTACTTTCTGTTATTTGCTCTGTTTTCACTAGGTACACAGCCCTGATAACACCAGTATCTATTTTTTGTTTTGGTTTGTTTTTTATTTATCTAACTATGACTCATCATATAAAGACCTATGTGCAAGTTATTTTATGTAATTAGTTAGGCCTGTAAAATATAGCTACAATTTCTTGATGATACACTGCTAGTGTATTTGTCTCTCTCTTTTTTTTTTTTTTTTTTTTTAATTCCCCTCCTATACTTTGACTCTTTAAAAGAGAATATTCAAACTGAATGAAAATTTAGATTAACAAATATCCTTGTTTTGGGCCAAGCTAGTTACATTTGGGTACATCTAATCCATATATAAGGAGAATTATAGCAAGCGCATTATTCAAGAGACCAGTTGAATGTATAAAGAATTGCTAAATTCAGTACCTCAGGAACAAATTATCAGAGGCTCTCAACAGGACTAGGTACTGTATATACCATATTACAGATTTCTATTAAAATTTTAAAATATCTTGTAGACTGTTATATCTGGTGAAATTGGAATGCCACCTGTGTTACCAATTATCTCAAGTTGTTGCAGTTTGGGCTGGGTGCCCTCTGCTCCATAAGGTGCTTCCTGTGTCCAGAGGTCCAGCCCAGGGGGTGGACACAGGAAAATAGGTATTCCTACCACAATTCTCTGCACCACTATAAGATAAGATCTAATGCCTCCTCTTTCTTCCTCGCCATCACCCGGTAACTGGGGGAGATGTTGTCTTCCGGCCATAGGCCCGGCTAGGCCCAAGGCCACGGGGGAATGGGCAGTCTCAGATTCTTCTTCCCCCTCCCCACTGCTAGGCTAGTCTCAGAGGAGGTGCTAGACCTCGCACTAGATCTTATACTGGTGCAGAGAATTATGGTAGAAATACCTAGTTTCCTGTGTCCACCCACTGGGCTGGACCTCTGGACACAGGAAGCACCTCATGGAGCAGAGGGCACCCAGCCCAAACTGCTACATGCCACCCCTTATTTCATACCATAAATCTCTGCACCCCAAACATATCATCAAGTTAGAAATCTGATGACATGTCCGGTGAAGTCCATATCTTCATCTGGGCGTCCACCCAAAAAGTCTCTCATTCAGGCTCAAGCATCAGTTCATTCCAGTTCTTCTTCTCTCATCTAATGGCACCTCCCAGTGATGCAGAGTTCACTCTTCTGTGGTGCAAGTTCTTCATGGATCTGGCGGACATCCTGGTCACCTGGAAAAGCCTCACAACTTCTCAACTAAACCTTTATTTCCATCTCTGTTTACTCAGTGGCATATTTCCACCCCTGGGGCAAGCAAGTCAGAACAATCAGGCTCTAAATCCTTCTCCACCCCTCCAGGAAAATAGTATGCTGAGCCTTCCACAACCCTGCACGGACCTATCCCAAGCCCAGTGCTGACCGCTTCCAGCCGCAGCCCAAGGCTATACAGACGCATGTCACAGGTACACCGCCCCCCCCACTGCGCGTTTGTGTACCGAGGCATGACAGCATCCAGCTACACAACCCTCCCCCAGGAGAGGGAGGGGCTGCACCACAACCTACTGAGAAGAAGGGAAGTAGAGCCAGGTGCTAGGCACCATTTTCGGAACTTGTCTGAAAAAATCAGGGAAGAGACTAGGGCCGGCCCCACCGCAGCCCGAGTATACAGCAGGGCTCCGGCCACCTCTATAGCCATGGTACAGAATCAAAATCATCTCCACCTCTTGGGCATTCAAACAGCTCCTCCAGCGAAAGCCATAAACGTGTTCTCAGAGCCCTTGAGAACGGCTTTCCAGCTGGGGTCCCCGTTCGCCCTCTTGGGTTTTGGGAGCTAGGCTTACCCGCTTGCTGTGGCTGGCTCTATCCCCACAGCGAGAATGGACCTGACTTTGACCTGCTCACCACTGCCCCTCCCCCGCTTCACTCCCTGCCGCTTCTACCGCTCCGCAGAGAATAAAGGGGGAGGAAAGGCAGGTTCTGTGTTCTTAAGAGGTACCCCAATTCCGATGGTCAAGAACCACCCTGCATAAAACAGCAGATGGGGCTCCATGCTACCGGCCACGCACCAGGTGTGCCCCTGCAATCCACAAGAATTTGCACAATCACCCCAACAACAAAACTTGAGCCCCAACTTCTAAATCCAAACCGACGCCCAGAACTAAATTTAAACATTCCGTCTTCTGCAATCCGATCTGCAAAGTGGCCACAATAACAAACTCCTACTCCTGGCTGGCTCGCCAGGAATGTAAAGGGGTTGAGGGCAGACCCCCTCCCCACCATAACAATCCTCTGCTACCAAGAATGTGATGGGTTGAGGCAGCCCCCCTCCCCACCACGGGCAAAAAATAACAACTCAAACAAACAGATTGCAAAAGTGATGGAAAGTTTAAATGAAAAGTGGTGAATGTTTACAGAGAGCCAGAAGCGCAGTGACAAAAGAAATCCCAAAACAGACTCAGGAATCAGCCCAGGGCTTGGACAGGAGCACACTGTGTTGCGTTAGAAAGTGGCTGGAGGGCTGAGCCCAGAGGGTGGTGGTGAATGGTGCCACATCCAGCTGGTGGCCTGTCACTAGTGGTGTGCCCCAAGGATCAGTGCTGGGCCCCATGCTCTTCAACATCTTTACTGATGGTCTGGATGAGGGCATTGATTCCATCATCAGTAAATTTGCAGATGACACCAAGCTGGGGGCAGGAGTTGATCTGCTGGAGGGTAGAGAGGCTTTGAAGAGGGACCTCGACAGGCTGGACAGATGGGCAGAATCCAATGGCATGAGATTGAACACATCCAAGTGTCGGGTTCTGCACATTGGCCACAGCAACCCCATGCAGAGCTACAGGCTGGGGTCAGAGTGGATACAGAGCAGCCAGGCAGAGATGGACCTGGTGGTGCTGGTTGATGGGAGGTTGAACATGAGCCTGCAGTGTGCCCAGGCAGCCAAGAGCGCCAAAAGCATCCTGGCCTTTATCAGGAACAGTGTGGCCAGCAGGAGCAGGGAGGTCATATTGCCCCTGTACTCTGCACTGGTTAGGCCGCACCTTGAGTCCTGTGTCCAGTTCTGGGCCACTCAGTTTGGGAAAGATGTTGACTTGCTGGAAGATGTCCAGAGAAGGGCAACAAAATTGGTGAGAGGTTTGGAGCACAAGCCCTATGAGGAGAGGCTGAGGGAGCTGGGATTGCTTAGCCTGGAGAAGAGGAGACTGAGGGGTGACCTTATTGCTCTCTACAACTACCTGAAGGGAGGTTGTAGCCAGGCAGAGGTTGGTCTCTTCTCCCAGGCAGCCAGTACCAGAACAAGAGGACACAGTCTCAGGCTGCAGCAGGGCAGGTTTAGGCTGGATGTTAGGAAGAAGTTCTATACAGAGTGATTGCCCATTGGAATCAGCTACCTGTGGAGGTGGTGGAGTCACCTTCATTGGAGGTGTTCAGGAGGAGACCTGATGTTGTGCTTGGTTACATGGTTTAGTTGTTTAGGTGGGTTGGATTGGTTGATGGGTTGGACACGATGATCTTGAAGGTCTCTTTCAACCTGGTGTATTGTATTGTATTATATTATTGTATTATGCCAGTTTTTTTAAGTTAATGTTTTAGAATCATAGAATCATAGAATCATAGAATCAGTCAGGGTTGGAAGGGACCACAAGGATCATCTAGTTCCAAACCCCTGCCATGGGCAGGGACACCCCACACTAGATCAGGCTGGCCAGAGCCTTGTCCAGCCTGGTCTTAAACACCTCCAGGGACTGGGCCTCAACCACCTCCCTGGATAACCCATTCCAGGGCTTCACCACTCTCATGGGGAAGAACTTCTTCCTCACATCTAGCCTGAATCTCCCCACCTTCAGGTTCCTTCCATTCCCCCTAGTCCTATCACTACCTGAGATCCTGAGAAGTCCCTCCCCAGCATTCCTGTAGGCCCCCTTCAGATATTGGAAGGCCACAATGAGGTCACCTCGGAGCCTTCTCTTCTCCACACTGAACAGCCCCAACTCCTTCAGTCTGTCCTCATAGGAGAGGTGCTCCAGCCCTCTGATCATCCTCGTGGCCCTTCTCTGGACACACTCTAGCATGTCCACATCCCTCCTGTAATAGGGGCTCCAGAACTGGAGGCAGTACTCCAGGTGGGGTCTCACCAGAGCTGAGTAGAGGGGGAGAAGCACCTCCATTGACCTGCTGGCCACACACCTCCTGATGCAGGCCAGGATCTGATTGGCTTTCCAGACTGCAAGTGCACATTGAGAGCTCATGTTGAGCTTCTGGTCCACCAGCACCCCCAAGTCTCTCTCCTCTGGGATGCTCTCCAGCCAGTCACTGCCCAGCCTGGATTTGTGCCTGGGATTGCCTTGACCCAGATGCAGGACCCTGCACTTGGTCTTGTTGAAGCTCATGAGGTTGGCTTGTGCCCACTTCTCCAGCCTGTCCAGATCCCTCTGGATGGCATCCCTTCCCTCCAGTGTGTCCACTGCACCACACAGCTTGGTGTCATCAGCAAACTTACTGAGGGTGCACTCAATGCCACTGTCCATGTCACCCACAAAGATGTTGAACAAGACAGGTCCCAGAACTGATCCCTGAGGGACTCCGCTTGTCACTGGCCTCCATTGGGACATGGACCCGTTGACAGCCACTCTTTGGGTGCAGCCATCAAGCCAGTTCTTTATCCATCTAGTGGTCCATCCATCAAACCCATGTGTCACCAGCTTGGAGACCAGGAGGTGGTGCGGGACAGTGTCGAAGGCTTTGCTCAAGTCCAGGTAAACGACATCAGTTGCTCACCCCTCATCTATTAATGCTGTCACCTGCTCATAGAAAGCCACCAGGTTTGTCAGGCAGGATTTGCCCTTGGCAAAGCCATGCTGACTATTCCAAATCACCTCTTCACTGTTCTTCTGAGTCAGTAGTGCCTCCAGGAGGATCTGCTCCATGATCTTTCCGGGCACAGAGGTGAGACTGACTGGCCTGTAGTTCTCCAGTTCCTCCCTCTTACCCTTTTTGCAATTGGGAGCAATCTTTCCCCTTTTCCAGTCTGTGGGGACTGCCCCAGGCTGCCATGACTTTTGGAATAGAATAGAGAGGGGTTTGGCAACCTCATCTGCCAGTTCTCTCAGCACCCGTGGGTGTATCCCGTCGGGTCCCATGGACTTGAACACTTTCAGGTTCTTCAGG
The DNA here is from genome assembly GCA_033816785.1 of Picus viridis. Classification (NCBI taxonomy): domain Eukaryota; kingdom Metazoa; phylum Chordata; class Aves; order Piciformes; family Picidae; genus Picus; species Picus viridis. Next base: position 57,863,827 of record CM066606.1, read on the forward strand.
TGATCACCAACCTGAGCTTCACTTATGATGGGCAGTTCTTCCTCCCCATCCCTGGCATCATCTTCCATGACACCAGGAGTGTGGCTGGAGGCCCTTGCAGTGAAGACTGAGGTAAAGAAGTTATTGAGTACCTCAGCCTTTTCCACATCACTTGTGATTAATTCACCACTTTCCTTTCTGAGGGGGCCCACACCTTCCCTAGTTTTCTTCTTGCCATTAACATACCTATAGAAATTTTTAGTGCTCCCTTTCACCCCCTGGCTAGATTCAATTCAAACTCTGCTTTGGCTTTCCTAACCAGGCCTCTTGCTGCTCGGGCAGCTTCCTTATCTCCCCCCTGTTCTATCTGTCCTTCCCTCCACTTCCTGTAGAGTTTCTTTTTAAGTAATAGTGTGTCCAGCAGCTCCTTGTTCATCCAGGCAGGCCTCCTAGCATTCCTTCCTGCTTTTCTCCTTGTAGGTACACATAGCTCCTGGACACAGAGGAGGTGGTCCCTGAATACTGACCAGCTGTCCTGGGTCCCTCTTCCCTTCAGGGCTTCATCCCACGACACTTTGGCTAGCAGCTCCCTGCAGCGATCAAAGTCTGCATGCCTAAAGTCTGGGGTCCTAAGCTTAGAATACGTCCTCCTGATTGCCCTGAGGATATTAAATTCAACTGCTTCATGGTCACTGCAGCCAAGGCTGTCTCTGAGCCTCACATTGGTTACCAGCCCTTCCCTGTTGGTGAGAACAAGGTCCAGCGTAGCACCTTTTCTTGTTGGTTCCTCTACCATTTGGAGGAGGAAGTTGTCTTCTATGCAGTCCAGGAACATCCTGGATTGCTGATGCCTTGCTGTGTTGTCCCTCCAACAGATGTCAGGGTGGTTGAAATCCCCCATGAGGACCAGGGCTTGTGACCTGGAAGCTGCTTCTATTTGCCTGTGGAGGGCCTCATCTGCTTGGTTCTGCTGGTCAGGTGGCCTGTAGGAGACCCCCACAGTAATATCTCCTTCCCCTGTCTTGCCTTTAATTCTAACCCATAAACTTTCAACCGACTCATCATGCCTCCCCAGGTGGAATTCTGCTGATTCCAGCTGGTTGTTGACATAGTGGGCAACACCTCCTCCTCTCCTTCCCTGCCTATCCTTCCTAAAAAGCTCATACCTGTCTATCCCTACATTCCAGTCATGGGAATCATCCCACCAAGTTTCGATGATGCCCACTGTGTCATGGCATCCCAGCAGCACGGTGGCCCTTAACTCATCTTGTTTGTTGCCCAAGCTGCATGCATTTGCATAGAAGCACTTCAGCTGGGCTGGCCCTGTCGTCCTCTTGTGCCAACTCCCCTTGGTTTCCACAGGGTGTCCTGGTGCATCACTCATGGCTTTCCTCAGGGCAGCAAGTTGAGAGCCCTTACCAGCTCTCCATCCCTCTGCCTCAGGTGAGCTGCCCCTCTGTTTGTCATTAATAGATGAGGACAAGCAACTGATGTCCCCCTGGACTTGGGCAAAGCCTTCAACACTGATCCTTTTCCACATCCTGGTCTCCAAGCTGGTGACACATGGGTTTGATGGATGGACCACTAGATGGAGGAAGAACTGGGTATCGGAGAGCGGCGAGGGAAGACAGCAGCAATCAATGTGATTGATAAGCATGCTTCAACTTTATTGCCCGGATACACAGCTTATATAGCATCTCAGTTAAATATGCACAAGCGTCACTATTCTATTGGTCACTGACTGAAGGCAACATTATAATATCCAGCCCACTTGCAATTAGGTCTGTGTACAATATCAAAGGCTCTGTGTACATTCTTAGAAAACTCCCTTCTCACTAGCTCTTCCTTTCCCATCCAATTATCCTACCTAGCTCTTCCTTTCCCATCCAGTTATCTTGCAAACACACAGCCACGAGAACAGCTGCAAGGCCATAGTGACCTCACTGCCTCAGCATGCCAGCTAACTATGGGCAGTAAACAACAAGATGGAGTACGGCCTACACATTCTGCTCAAGTAGCTGTTCCACAGAGACATGTCCCTTAGATTTAAGCCATTCTCCAACAATTCCCCCTTTTTCTTTTGTACAAGAAAAGCTCGAGATGTTACCTCATTTACACTTCGCATAATACATCCATATGCAATACGCAAAACAAGCAATATCAACAAAACAATGCCAATCCAGCGTAAACCTTCCTTAAACAGACCTAATAACCAAGGAGACATATTTCCAAACCAAGATTGAAACCATCGATCAAAAGGATTTACATTTTTAACAATTGATTGAGTATGACTTTCTAACCAAGCAATCTTTTTATAAATTGATTGACTGTGATCAGACAAATTAAAACAACACATGCCTTCAAAATCCTGACAGCCATGACCATTAGCTAAAAGCAAGAAATCAACAGCAGCTCTATTCTGTAAATATGCATGCCTTAAACTATTTTGATCTAAAAGCAATTGATTTAAAATATCAGTAGTAACATTAGCTTGTTTAACTGACCAACAAGCCAATTTCTCAATTTGCGTTAAAGCCTGCTTAGCAGCAAGACCAGGAATAAAGAGAGAAGCAAAGATATTTGCTGTAGCTGACCATAAAGCTATATCGTCTTTGCAACTCCCATCCAAATGGAGCAAAGATCGTTTTTGACGATGTTGCAGTGCAGCAGAGATGTTTAACCAATCTCGATGTCGAGGCGCAAATAGAGTAAGCTTACCCAAATAACATGGGCCTCCATAGGCATTCTTTGGTATTCCCTGCCATGCTCTGTCACCACAGATCAAAAAGATTCCAGGAGGCAGAGCCTTGGCTGTGTTGTTGTTCCATAAATAAGACAAAGCCCCAGTGAAATACCGATATGAAGTCTGATCATGCCTATGGTGAATTACAATCTGATCAAACCTAGGCGCCCCATAAGCACCAAACATCACCCCTCCCATAAATATCATGCCACCTACAACCGTCACTCTTTTATGTGTATCGTTCCATCCACAATAATTACCATAAACTTCATATTCTTCTTGCAATTTAGGGCTGACTACCGTCCACCCAGTAAAGCTGTTTTGTGATGCAAGAGGAACCTTATTGTACATACGAGCAGTTGACCCTTGATACATTGAACCAAAAACAATACACGTGCGAGTCCAGTTATGAGATGCATTGCCAACTCGCGCAGAGCCTAACAGTTGCAGTTCTTGTGGATCCCAGGGAAGGGTAACGTTCAGTCCTGCAATAAGTCCTGCAGCACAATCCGAAGTACTATTAGCTTTAAAGCAGTCAGCATACACACTATAATTTCTAAAAGCATAAGCATTAAAATCAGGAACACCAACTAAGCATGTTTTAAAAGGCTCTACCGCAGACTGCAAACTTAGGCAAAAGTCCAGATTGCCTGTTTGGTTGGCCCATGTAACCCACATGTTAGTTCTCGGGTTTATCGATGTGATCGTCAGGCTCATCAGGGGCATCATTAGAAACAGAAGAATCTTCATGCTCCTGTGTCGCTGGAGTAGCAGGAGGTACTGGTCGAGTCCACTTGCTTGGAACCCACAAAGGACCTGTTGGAGTAGATACACACATATGACCTCTGCCTAAATACCTGACTGGAGCAGGGCCCATCCAAAGTCCAGTTGCAGGCTGTCGGTACATAACTGACATTTGCGGACAGGGTTGTTGGTGTACTAAAGAGCCATGAACATAGGCAGGAGGGCTTTTCTGCTCTCCAAAGATACATAAATGATTCAAGACAAAAAGAACACGCCCTAACTTCTCCTGCGGATCTTGTATATTATCAAATTTCTCCAGATAACATTTCAATGTCTGATTTGCTCTCTCTACAATAGCTTGCCCAGTAGGTAAGTGCGGAATGCCAGTACGATGCTGTATGCCCCATCGTTGTAAAAATCTCTTAACTCGGTGTCCAGCATACGCCGGGCCATTATCCGTTTTTATCTGTTTGGGGACTCCCATTACAGCAAAACATAATGTCAAATGTCGGATCACATGAACTGTCCTTTCACCAGCTTGTGCTGAGGCCCAGATGAAATGACTAAAGGTATCAATGGTGACATGGACATATTTGAGCCTCCCAAAAGGTGCCACATGAGTAACATCCATCTGCCATACCTCGTTCGGGCCGAGACCCCGGGGGTTCACCCCAAGACCGAGACCCGGACCTGCATGGCGACTGCACTGCGGGCAGGCTCTCACAAGTCCCCGTGCCTCCTCCATTGTGATACCAAAGGAACGATGCAAACCTCTGGCATTCTGGTGAAAGGTAGCATGTGCATCACGAGCTTTCGTAAAGGCATCCATTGGTACCAAATAAGATACCAGTTTATCAGCTCTATCATTACCCTCTCCTAAACCAATTGCACCTTGATGACTTCTAACATGTAATACTGCATAGGGAGCATCTCGCTGCCGAATGGCTAATTGAAGCTGCATGAATAATTCGCCTAACCTGCGGTTGTTAGTATCTCGTAATAAAGCTTCCTCTATTCTCTGCGCTACCCCCACTGCATACAAAGAATCAGAAACTACATTAAGGGGAAGCTGCAGCCAGCGTTTAAAGGCATAAACCATTGCAGCAAGTTCCAGCGTTTGCAGCGAGTCTCCTGGAACAGCTTCCAGAAGGACATGTTGCCATTGTCCATCTGTTTGCCATGTAACTGCTGCTCTCTTAGTTTTTCTTCCTGCATCTGTAAAGACAGTAAGTGCATCGGGTAATGGGTCCTCACTTCGCTTTGGTATAGACACCCATTCTTGCTTAGCTACCCATTTTAAAGGAAAAGGTACTGATGTCACAGCTATTTGCACACTTAAACCTAAAAGGCTTTTTTGTAGGTCTACTGAATGTTGTAAAAACCAGTTCAAATCCTCTTGTCGAATTGGTACAAAGATTGTATTTGGCTCCTGTCCTGTCACTTGTAGCACTCGTCTGCGACCCTTCTGAATTACGAGGGCTAATGACTCTACTTTTGTCTGAATCGAGTTACGAGGTTGTAGGGGCCCAAATATCCATTCTAGAACCCACACACGATTCCCTTTTTCTGGTGTAGATTGTGTAAGTGCACCAAACAAAAATAAACCATCACCCAGAATAGTCAAATCAATTGGTAAATCAAAAAATCGCCGTGAAACTGATGTCTCAAGATAGACTCGGCAATGTCACTGATTGCTTTCTGTTGTTGTTGTGTTAACACGACTGGTGCAGCAGGGTCAGTGCCCTTTAAAAGAGGTCGTAAAACTTCCAGTTGCGAATTCCTAGTGCCAATCACAGGACGAAGCCATTGAATATCACCCATAAATTTCTGAACATCATGCAGGGTACGAAGCTCCTTCTGAATAGTAATTTTCTGCGGCCGTATAACAGAGTCCGATATTGTCCATCCTAGATATTTCCAAGGCGCAGTCCTCTGTATTTTTTCTGCTGCTACTACAAGAGAACTCCTGCTGAGTTGTTCTGTTAAGAATATCTCCTGTTGTCGCGTGAATGGTTGCTCTTGTGCAATAAGGATATCATCCATGTAATGATATATTAGTGTTTCTGGCCAAGCTTGTCGCACTGGTTGCAAAGCTGCATCGACACATAGTTGACACAGGGTAGGACTGTTCTTCATTCCCTGAGGTAACACAACCCACTCATAGCGTGCAGCAGGTGCTTCCCTGTTTAAAGCTGGTAAGGAGAAAGCAAATCGCTTGGTATCATCAGGGTGAATATTGATGGTAAAAAAGCAGTCCTTTAAATCTATGACGAGCAAGTTCCATCCTGCTGGCAACATTGCAGGATTTGGCATACCAGGTTGTAAAGCTCCCATAGCTTCCATCTGATCATTAACTTTTCTGAGGTCATGAAGCAGTCGATATTTGCCAGATTTTTTCCTGATAACAAATATAGGAGTATTCCACGGACTAACGGATGGTTTAAGGTGGCCTAATTGTAGTTGTTCAAAAGCTAATTGATGAGCTGCTTCCAGGCTTTCTCTCTTCAGCGGCCACTGCTCGACCCACACTGGCTCATCTGTTAGCCAGGTTAACCGGATCGGGAAAGCCCAAGTAGTGACCGCTGCTAAAAACAGCCGCTGGTCACAAGCCGTGCCCCAATTTGGGTAAGAATGTCCCGGCCAATCAGTGCTTCCACCTTAGAAGGTAACTGCATTATGGTCAAAAAGGATACACAGACACGACCATCAACAATGACTCGGATTTTATCACGACTTTTGCTGACTGATGCCGTACCACCAACGCCCTCCACACCTGTTGACATAGAGGTAATTGGCCAATTGTCAGGCCAGACTGAACGGCAAATGATGGTAATGTCAGCTCCTGTGTCTAATAATGCATTTAGCTGACGCTGTTCATGCCCATTGTCCAAAGTGATCGTAGCTTTCGGACGTTGATTCATAGGCATACACAGTAGTGCCATTCCTCCTGTCGATCCAAAGCCTGCGTCTCCTCTCGTGCTCTGAGACACTGCTGTAGCTGCTTCTGTAAGTTGTAAGGACGGTACCAGCTGTGCAATGCGACTACCTTCAGCAATAACCAAGGGTGGAAAAAATGTCATAGCGATTACACAAATCTCTCCAGTGAAATCTGCATCGATAACTCCAGGTAGAACAAACAGTCCCTTTAGGCCTGCTGAGGAGCGTCCCAGCAACAGAGCTCCACACGGCTGATCTTGGTATTTTACAGGTCCTGTCACACCCGTAGCAATTTTCACTGGTTTAGAGTCTATTAGCACTGTTTCTATTGCTGCTGCCAGGTCCAGCCCGAGGCTCCCTGGGGTGGCTGGCTTGAGAGTTGAGGCTGGCTGGAGTTGACGTGCGATTGCCACGCAGGGGCTGCCGTTGGGGTCTTCACGCCGCTGCCCTTCGCGCTCTGCTTGAAGTTTCCCGAGCGCCTGCATATCTCAGTTACGTGATCTCTCGAGTTACAGTTTCTGCACCACACAGATCCTGCTTGGCAATTGCGACGACAATGTCCCACTTTACCGCATCTGTAGCATTTGAATTTCCCCTGTTGTTTGTACTCCTGATTTGCTGGTAACAGCGGCGTAAGAGCTGCAAAGGCTTGGGTTTGGGCTTGCACCATATCTTTCCCTAACTCCTTCAAAGCCTCTACTATCATAGCCTGTGGCCCTGCAGGAATATGGGACATACGCTCAAGCATTTCCTCTACTGATGCATCAGCGGCCATGGTAGAAAGAATACTCTTAGCTGTACCATTACAATTTTCTAACACGCACTGACGAAGCAAGGGTCCTTTCATAAATTCCTGCACATTTGCCTGATTGATGGCCTCAGTCACCCTATCTACAAAGCTTGCGAATGACTCATTCCTTTCCTGCTTAACAGACAAATACGAAGGTACAGGAGGTGTTACTCTGACTCTATTAAGAGCTTCTTTCGCGAGCCGCATTCCTAGCTGTAACCTTTCTGGACCTAACTGAGCTTGCGCCTCCATTGTTGAAAAATTTCCTGACCCCATCAGCTGTTCTACAGTAACATCATTGTTTGGATTATGTGTAACATATCTATCACATAGCCGAAGCCAATGCGCTTGCCACAGCATAAGGCTGGACTGTGTTGTCATCATGCGCATAACAGCTTTAATATCTTCAGGCAACAAAATTCCTGTGGACCATATATAATTTATCATTTGTTTAGTAGGCTCACCCTGCAGCCCACACTCCTTTGCTGTAGCTCTCAGTTGGGACAGTAACTTCCAATCTATAGGGCGATACACCGCTTCAACTTCACCCCTGTCATTCTGCGCATAAGAGACTGGAAAAGCTTGCAACTCTTCAAGAGAATCACAAAGCTCATAATCCTTGTTATGCAGAGCTTCCTTTCGAATAGACAACCAATCAATCTTTATGATAGGAGGGGTACTCCGGTTAGATTTACTGTTTTCTTCTACCCTCTTTTGATACTTTTTGAGCATAGGTTTCTCATTGTTTAATTTCGAATCCTTCACAGCAGAATTACATGCCACAAATGCTTCCTCCTTGTAACACTGTGCAGCCTCCTCCTCCAGTTCCTCCTCGTCCGTCTCAGAAAGCTGCTCTTTCTCAACTTTTACTTTAGGTGATAGCTGGACAGAGGGCTGGGGAGGAGAGGCACTGCATGACTGATCATGCGGAACGAGGTTCAAAGGGGGAGCAGATGGTGCCGTAATTGCTTTACTACCTTCTGAGGGAAACTCTTTGTTAGTTCGAGCAGGATTAGAAATCAGGATAGTATTCCCAATCGGTGGGCTAGGTACATAATCACAACCAAACTGATGCAAACCTGGTTTCCCTTGCATCCCATCCAGACCTTGCATTCCATCCAACGCAGCTGTTGCTACCGCTGCAACCTTTTTCTCAGTCTGATACTGACTTAAACAATTCATAACACCTCTCCATGGTTTCATAAGCTTACGAGCAACTTTATCATCATCAATCACCTTATACCACAAAACATTACCTACTTCTCTCCACACATCAACACTAAACACATCTTCAGACGACTTAAAAAACCCATTCTCTCTACCAAACTGTAATAAACGTTCAGGATGCTTCTTTAAATCCACATCCCCTACACTGCGTTTCTCAAGGAAACTTTTAAATAAGTTAAGAGCTACTTCGCTTTCCATCCCTTAGTGCAGCCTTCAAAACCCGTGAAAAGCCGACAGCAGCTCTTACCCGGACGGCGAGCCAAATTCCAGCTCAGGCACGGTACGAACTCCCTACGCCAGCGTTGAGTCGCACTTTTGCCCCTCGATTCGCTGCTAATCGATGCTTTTCCGGGCTCGCCACCACCCCGACAGCAAGAAGGTCTCCGAAAGCCTCCTATTCCGCGTCCGATAGCAAGAAGGTCTCCGAAAGCCTCCTATTCCGCGTCGGGGGTTCTCTCCCTTTCCCACTGGATCGTCCGTCCCTGTTCACGGCGCCAGATATCGGAGAGCGGCGAGGGAAGACAGCAGCAATCAATGTGATTGATAAGCATGCTTCAACTTTATTGCCCGGATACACAGCTTATATAGCATCTCAGTTAAATATGCACAAGCGTCACTATTCTATTGGTCACTGACTGAAGGCAACATTATAATATCCAGCCCACTTGCAATTAGGTCTGTGTACAATATCAAAGGCTCTGTGTACATTCTTAGAAAACTCCCTTCTCACTAGCTCTTCCTTTCCCATCCAATTATCCTACCTAGCTCTTCCTTTCCCATCCAGTTATCTTGCAAACACACAGCCACGAGAACAGCTGCAAGGCCATAGTGACCTCACTGCCTCAGCATGCCAGCTAACTATGGGCAGTAAACAACAAGATGGAGTACGGCCTACACATTCTGCTCAAGTAGCTGTTCCACAGAGACATGTCCCTTAGATTTAAGCCATTCTCCAACAGTTGGAACTAGATGATCCTTGTGGTCCCTTCCAACCCCGACTGATTCTATGATTCTATGGTTCTTTTTAATATTTTGTAGAATCCCTAAATTAGCTGAGGAAGAAATCTAATTTAAGTCATGCTTATATTTGAAAGACTTTTTTTCTGTGTTTCTTATGAATAATTGTAATTAGATCTGACAGTGAAGCCATTAAAGAAACCACACTGGTTAGTGGAACAAGTCAGAGTGACTACTGGTAACACTAAAAATAAACTGACACTGGAAATCTTCATACAAATAATCTACTGTAAACACCACCTGAATCGCCTCTGAAATAGTTTTTGATATATTAAAATTCATCTAAACTTTAGACTATAAATCACCCAACTGATGAACCAAAATACATTTGTCTAGGTGTACTGGTTTTAATGGTACAACATGAGTTTGCACCTCAGTGAACATCACAATTTTGTCTTCTCTGCACTTGGCATAGGAAAAATATCTGTTATATTTTCTAACTACTGAAATAACCCTGGATTTCATAGCTGCTCAGGCTAATGTCTGAGGAAGTGATCACACACTGGTTTATGAAAAGTGTAACTGCCACAGATTCTGTTAGAATCAAGTTCATGTTTACTAGATTACTTTATGGGGAGAGAAGACTGTTTCTTCTTTTACATAATTTTCAGTGGTGCAAATGTTTTTGATTTTCCCTTTGGTGCAGTGAGAGAGGCTGCAGGAATGGCCCTGGAGGCTGAGAAGCAGATCATAGAATCACAGTATTGTTAGTGTTGGAAGGAACCTCAAGGATCATCTAGTTCCAATCCCCCCACCTTGGGCAAGGTCACCTCACACTACATGAGGTTGCTAAGAGCCACATCCAACCTGGCCTTAAAGACTTCCAGGGATAAGGCTTCCACCACCTTGCTGGGCAACCTGTTCCAGTGTCTCACCACCCTCATGGGGAAGAACTTCTTTCTAACATCCAACCTGAATCTACCTACTTCTAGTTTTACTCCATTCCCCCTAGTCCGCTCATTACCTGACACCCTAAAAAGTCCCTCACCTGCTTTCTTGTAGGCCCCCTTAAGATACCGGAAGGCCACCATTTGTTCTCTTGTCCACAAGGACACATTGTTGTCCCATGGAGTACTTGATGTCTACTAGGACTCCCAGATCTTTCTCAGTGTCCCTGCTCTCCAGCAGGGCAATCCCTTAGTTGTACTGGTGCCTGTGATTATTCCTCCCCAGATGCAGGACTCTGCACTTGTCCTTATTGAACTTCATGAGGTTTGCCTGCACTCAGCTCTCCAGTCTGTCCAGATCTTGTTGGATGGCTGCACAGCCTAATGGGGTGTTTGCCACCTGCCAGTTTTGTATCATCAGCAAACTTGCTGAGGATGCGCTCAATCCCCTCATCCAAGTCGCTGATAAAGATATTGAACAAAACTGGACCCACTACTGATCTGTGACAGGATCCTTCAGGAATGCTGGAGGACTTTTATAAGGTTGTCTAGCAATACGACAAGGGACAATGATTTTAAGCTAAAGGAGAGTAGGTTTGGAGGGTAGGTTTAGACTGTACCTTAGAAAGAAGTTCTTCAGTATGAGGATGGTGGGACTCTGGAATATGTTGCTCAGGCAGGCTGTGGCTGCCTCCTCCTGGAGGTGCTCAAGGCCAGGCTGGATAAGGCCTTGAGCAGCCAAGTCTAGCTGAGAGGTGTCCCTGCCCATGGCAGGAAGGTTGGAGTAGATGACCTCTAAGGTCCCTTTCCACCTCAGGCATTCTATTATTATGTGAGTCTATGAAACCCACTTACACCCCATATCCAAAAGGGAAAATTATTTTTACATTAATTTTTGCATTTCCTTTTCTTTGCATCATGTATTGCTTCAACAAGAAATATCTGGTAATCTTTTATGTACACCAAAAATACTACATAGGCAGCACATAATACATTTGTTTAAACTTTCAGATGAAGGCAGACAGTAACTTTTAAATGCAAAGTCAAAATACTTTCTAAATTGTTCATGGACAATTTTCACCTTACCTAGCTTTATGACCTGAAGAATTCAAAGGAAACTTTATGCGACATCAGCTGAAGATGAAGACAGGCCATTGTGCTTTCAGGCACAATTAGGCTTTCTTGGATTCTTTCCTGAGGTTGCACATAAAGTCTTCCTGGAAGATAAATAATTAATTTGACCTTCTGTTTCCCATTTGAACTGCATGATAGACATACAAAATGGCTTAAGTGGCTTTTGTTCAGAAGGCAGCTGAAAGACTGTAACAGGCTTGTGTGGGGATAGACATTTCTGATGCTTCTAAATATTTGGTTTGAACATCCGTATATATGCAGTCATTTATTTGGAGCAGAAATAAAGCACACTCGTTCAGCTGGAGTTTCGTGAGACCATGTCTTAGTTGATGATAAAATATGCCCTGGAGTCTTGATGTGAAGGAAAATAAAATTAATCTCTTATTGTGTTTTGTGCTGAGGTGGGAAAATATAGCTGCTCACCTCTTGTCCAGCAGAGATGATGAAAAACGCATGTGTGTTATGGTCCCTTCTCTGGTCTCAGCCATAGATTCATCACTGGATAATTCACCTTCATGTCTTGAAATCTTCAAATCTGCCAAACCATGCTGAGGCACAAGATATTGCACCCCCATTTTGGGGTGCTGATGTAGTGATAGTAGTCCCTCATAATAGGGTTCCATTTGATGAATGTACAAACCCCATCACTGATCCATAGTCAGAGGGCAGAGAATCTCAGAAGTCCTCTCAGAAGTCCTTTATTACTGTGCTGTAGAATTCCCAAAATTACAGAGTCTTAGAGTCCCACTTACAGAATAAGTCCCAGAAGCCGTTAACACTCAAAGTAGAAGTCCCTATGAATCCCTAACTGAAATACCTATTGCCTGAAGTACCTGATTTTTATATGCTTTCTTACCTCTCACATTGACCCATCTAACTAGTAGGATCCAGATGTGTATAAACTAAAGCATGCTCAAATCAAAGGTTCAAACATGTAAGGAGGCTGGTTTCTGTGGTATATTATCCTTGGCTCACATACAAAAACAAGTTTACAGCGTGTAGCTGGCCCACTAGAAAGTATATAGACTAGACTAGACTAGACTAGACTAGACTAGACTAGACAAGGTTGGAAGAGACCTTCAAGATTATCACGTCCAACCTATCAACTAATCCAACCCACCTAATCAACTAAACCATGCAATCAAGTAACTTATCAAGTCTCCTCCTGAACACCTCCAATGAAGGTGACTCCACCACTTCCCTGGGCAGCCCATTCCAATGGCAAATTATTCTTTCTGTATAGAACTTTTTCCTAACATCCAGCCTAAACCTCCCCTGGCACAGCCTGAGACTGTGTCCTCTTGTTCTGGTACTGGCTGCCTGGGAGAAGAGACCAACCTCTGCTTGTCTACAACCTCCCTTCAGGTAGTTGTAGAGAGCAATAAGGTCACCCCTCAGTCTCCTCTTCTCCAGGCTAAGCAACCCCAGCTCCCTCAGTCTCTCCTCATAGGGCTTGTGTTCCAAATCCCTCACCAGCCACGTTGCCCTTCTCTGGACATGTTCCAGCAAGTCAGCCTCCTTCCTAAACTGAGGGGCCCAGAACTGGACACAGGACTCAAGGTGTGGCCTAACCAAAGCAGAGTACAGGGGCAGAATGACTTCCCTGATCCTGCTGGCCACACTATTCCTAATGCAGGCCAGGATGCCATTGGCCCTCTTGGCCACCTGGGCACACTGCAGGCTCATGTTCGGTCTACCATCGACCAGCACCCCCAGGTCCCTCTCTGCCTGGCCGCTCTCCAGCCACTCTGACCCCAGCCTATAGCACTACATGGGGTTGCTGTGGCCAATATGCAGAACCCGGCACTTGGATGTGTTCAATCTCATGCCGTTGGATTCTGCCCATCTGTCCAGCCTGTCGAGGTCCCTCTGCAAAGCCTCTCTACCCTCCAGCAGGTCAACTCCTGCCCCCAGCTCAATGTCATCTGCAAATTTACTGATGATGGACTCAATGCCTTCATCCAGATCATCAATAAAGATCAGAGTATCACAGTATCACAGTATTACCAAGGTTGGAAGAGACCTCGAAGATCATCGAGTCCAACCTTTAACCACAAACCTCACGATTAGACCATGACACCAAGTGCCACATCCAGTCCCCTCTTGAGCACCTCCAGGGACGGTGACTCAACCACCTCCCCGGGCAGCCCATTCCAATGACGAATCACTCTCTCGGTGAAGAACTTTCTCCTCACCTCGAGCCTAAACTTCCCCTGTTGCAGCTTGAGACTGTGTCCCCTTGTTCTGGTGCTGGTTGCTAGGGAGAAGAGGCAAACCCCTTCCTGGCTACAACCACCTTTCAGGTAGTTGTAGAGAGCAATGAGGTCTCCCCTGAGCCTCCTCTTCTCCAGGCTAAACAGCCCCAGCTCCCTCAGCCTCTCCTCATAGGGCTTGTGCTCAAGGCCTCTCACCAGCCTTGTTGCCCTTCTCTGGACAGGTTCAAGTGTCTCGATGTCCTTCTTAAACTGAGGGGCCCAGAACTGGACACAGTACTCAAGGTGTGGCCTAACCAAAGCAGAGTACAGGGGCACAATGACCTCCCTGCTCCTGCTGGCCACACTATTCCTAATGCAGGCCAGGATGCGGTTGAGCTCCTTGGGCCCCTGGGCACACTGCTGGCTCATGTTCAGGCAGCTGTCAATCAGATGTTGAAGAGCATGGGGCCCAGCATTGATCCCTGGGGCACACCACTAGTGACTGGCCGCCAGCTGGATGTGGCACTATTCACCACCACTCTCTGGGCTCGGCCAGCTGAGAAATGATGGAGAGCGGCATGGCCAGCTCATCTGCCAGCTCTCTTGGCACCCTAGGATGGATCCCATCTGGTCCCATGGACTTGTGGGGAGCCAAGCAGCTGAGGAGCTCTCTCATTTCCTCCTCTTGGAACACAAGGAAACTATACTGCTCCCTGGCTCCTTCTGCCAGCTCTGCAGGCCAGGTGTCTGGAAGACGTTCTGTCCTGCTAGTAAAAATTGAGGTAAAGAAGGTGTTAAGTACCTCTGCCTTTTCCTCATCCTTTGCTACAACGTTCCCCTCCATGCCCACCAAGGAGTGGAGGTTGTCCTTGCCCTTCCTCTTGCTATTAATATATTCATAGATGGACATTTTTTATTCTTCACAGCAGAGGCCACTCTCAGCTCCAACTGTGTTTTTGCCTCCCTAATTTTCTTCCTACATGACCTAGCAACATCCTTAAACATTCCATGGGTTGCCTCCCCTTTTTTCCAAAGATGATACACCCTCTTTTTTTCCCTTCGTTCCTTTAGAAATTCATTGCCCATCCAGGCTGGCCGTCTGCCCTGGTGGCTCATCTTCCGGCACATTGACACAGCCTGTTCCCGTGCCTTCAGGACTTCTTCCTTGAAGTAGGTCCAGCTCTCCTGGACCCCTTTATTTTTAAGGGCTGTTTCCCAAGGAACCTTCTGAGTTAGTTCCTTGAGTAGCCTGAAGTCTGCCCTCCAGAAGTCCAGAGTGGAGGTCTTCTTGCTCCCCCTCTTAGCTTGACTGAATACTGAAAATTCTATTATCTCGTGGTCACTGGCCTCTAAACACCCTCCAACAGCCACAACACACACCAGCCCTTCCCTGTTGGTGAAAAAGAGGTCAAGCAGAGCCTTACCCCTGGTTGGCTCGCACATCACCTGTAGTGAGTTGAGGCACCCCTCCCCACCACAGGCAGAAATAACGACTCTGACAAACGGATTGCAAAAGTGATGGAAAAGTTTAACTAGAAAAGGGTGAATGTGCACAAAGAACCAGAAACAGTGACAGAAGAAACCACAAAACAGACCCGGAAGCATCCCATCCCTACCCGAGGGTGGGCCCAAGACCCCCAGGGCTCGTTCTTCCCCCCCACCACTAGGCTAGTCTCGGCTGACCAGGCCTGAGACCGCCCATCCCCCTGGCCTTGGGCCTAGCCAGGCCCAAGGCCGGGAGATGTCTCCCCCAGTTACCAGGTGCTGGTGATGGAAGAAAGAGGCAGTGCCAGACCCCGCACTGGATTTTATAGTGGTGCAGGGGATTGTGGTAGGAGATACACGGTTTCCTGTGTCCACTCACTGGGCTGGACTTCTGGACACAGGAAGTACACCGTGCAGCAGAGGGCACCCAGCCCAAACCACCACAGCACCTGAGATAAGAAGCTGTCTTCCATGCACTCTAAGAACCTCCTAGATTGCCTCCTCTCTGATGTGTTGACATCCCAGCAGATATCAGGCGGGTTGAAGTGTTCAAGTCCATGGGACCTGACGGGATACACCCACGGGTGCTGAGAGAACTGGCAGATGAGGTTGCCAAACCCCTCTCTATTATAGTCCAAAAGTCATGGCAGACTGGGGAAGTCCCCACAGACTGGAAAAGGGGAAACATTATTCCCATTTTCAAAAAGGGCAAGAAGGAAGAACCGGGGAACTGCAGGCCAGTCAGTCTCACCTCTGTGCCCAGAAAGATCATGGAGCAGATCCTCCTGGAGGCACTAATGACTCAGAAGAATAGTGAAGAGGTGATTGGGAGTAGTCAGCATGGCTTTGCCAAGGGCAAATCCTGCCTGACAAACCTGGTGGCCTTCTATGATCAGGTGACAGCATTAATAGATGAGGGGCGAGCAACTGATGTCGTTTACCTGGACTTGAGCAAAGCCTTCGACACTGTCCCGCACCACCTCCTGGTCTCCAAGCTGGCGACACATGGGTTTGATGGATGGACCACTAGATGGATAAAGAACTGTCTTGATGGCCACACCCAAAGAGTGGCTGTCAACGGGTCCATGTCCCAATGGAGGCCAGTGACAAGCGGAGTCCCTCAGGGATCAGTTCTGGGACCCGTCTTGTTCAACATCTTTGTGGGTGACATGGACAGTGGCATCGAGTGCACCCTCAGCAAGTTTGCTGATGACACCAATCTGTGTGGTGCAGCAGACACACTGGAGGGAAGGGATGCCATCCAGAGGGACCTGGACAGGCTGGAGAGGTGGGCACAAGCCAACCTCATGAGCTTCAACAAGACCAAGTGCAGGGTCCTGCATCTGGGTCAGGGCAATCCCAGGCACAAATCCAGGCTGGGCAGTGACTGGCTGGAGAGCAGCCCTGAGGAGAGAGACTTGGGAGTGCTGGTGGACCAGAAGCTCAACATGAGCTCTCAATGTGCGCTTGCAGCCCGGAAAGCCAATCAGATCCTGGGCTGCATCAGGAGAAGTGTGACCAGCAGGTCAAGGGAGGTGCTTCTCCCCCTCTACTCAGCTCTGGTGAGACCCCACCTGGAGTACTGCGTCCAGTTCTGGAGCCCCTATTACAAGAGGGAAATGGAGGTGCTGGAGCGTGTCCAGAGAAGGGCCACGAGGATGATCAGAGGGCTGGAGCACCTCTCCTATGAGGACAGACTGAAGGAGTTGGGGCTGTTCAGTGTGGAGAAGAGAAGGCTCCCAGGTGACCTCATTGTGGCCTTCCAGTATCTGAAGGGGGCCTACAGGAAGGCTGGGGAGGGACTTCTCAGGATCTCAGGTAGTGATAGGACTAGGGAGAATGGAATGAAGCTGGAAATGGGGAGATTCAGGCTGGATGTGAGGAAGAAGTTCTTCCCCAAGAGAGTGGTGAAGCCCTGGAATGGGTTATCCAGGGAGGTGTTTGAGGCCCCATCCCTGGAAGTGTTTAAGACCAGGCTGGACGAGGCTCTGGCCAGCGTGATCTAGTGTGGGGTGTCCCTGCCCATGGCAGGGGGGTTGGAACTAGATGATCCTTGTGGTCCCTTCCAACTCTGACTGATTCTATGATTCTATGATTCTAAGTCGCCCATGAGAACAAGGTCAGGCAATCTTGAGACAGCCTTAAGCTACCTATAGAATTCTTCATCAGTATCTTCCTGCTGGTTGGGTGGTCTATAACAGACTCCAACCAGGATGTCTGCCCTGTTGGTCTTCCCTCTAATTCTCACCCACAAGCACTCAACCCGATCATCCCTGATCTCCAGCTCAACGGCATCCAGTGCCTCCCTGATGGGGAGGGGTCCACCCCTCCACCCCTTCTTCCTTGCCGATCTCTCCTGAAGAGCCTGTAGACGTTAATTGCAGCACTCCAGTCATCCAAGTTATCCCACCACGTCTCTGTGATGGCAACTACATCGTAACTTTCCTGCTGCAACAAGGCTTCTAGCTGCTCTTGTTTGTTACCCATGCTTCGTGCATTAGTGTACATGCACTTCAGCTGGGCTGCTGGTTTCACCTCTGGCTCTTATCCTCCCCAGACTCCTGCTGAGGGGACTGGTTTCAACCCCTTCCCCCTTCAAGTCTATTTTAAAGCCCTACCAATATCACAATTTCATGCACTCTGCACACATCCCAGCAGGACAGTGGCTGCAATGGGAAAAGGCTTTAAATCAGCTTCTATCACCCTCAGTGTAGATATCAGAACTGATAGGCCTGCTCTAGTTCCGTTGCACGTACCTGCAAGCCTGAGATCTTAGGAGTGGTGTGTGTCATGAGAATGTTCTGCTCACTTTCATGCAAGTTAAACCACAAGGATGATCAAATTTATTGTGTTCAAGGACTTCATTTATTTGAGCTGATGCTGTGATAAATGCATGCTTTTAGAAATTATGTCATAGCAGACTATGCTTTTCTACATTTTCTAATTAGGTGTACAGGCTAAACTTTTACTAATGTCTTTTAGCTTCGCTCTGACTTAGCTAGTTTTCTGTCTTTTATGCTGACATATTTAAATACTTTGCTTTCTGACACTAATTATAAAATAGTATGCTTAATCAGAAAAGCTCTTTTCTGAACAATCCTAAACCTTGGGAATGAAAAATATTTCAACTGATTCAGCTGAAAAGCATTTTAATATTGAGCTTTCAGTGTCTGTGCAATAATCCAACATTCTAAAGGATGCAGATCATTTTACAGATGAAGGTCTGCATCTTCAAAAGAACCATCACTAGAATTAGGTGCTGAACTCCTTTGAAGATGTTTTCAAATTTCCAGCTTAATTTTGTTTACTCCTGTGGAGTCTGCCATCTGAATATAAGAGGAATATAAAATGAGGACTCACCTTTTCTAAACAGTGTATTCATGGCCTTCAGCAATCTGAAGGGAGTTCAGAGGATTTTATCGTGCCTTTCATCCTAGAGTGCTCCTTTTTCTCCATGGAGGTTTTAATGTGTCATAGTTTAATAAGTCTTTCTTGCTACAACATTATAAAAAGAGGGGCAGTGGTGTTAAGGTGTAGAGACTACAAAAACATAGAGGACAGTGTATTATATGTCTTTATTCTTCCATTTTTAATACATTCTTGTTAGAACAAAGGCAGAGAGAAAGAAAGGCACGGTCTGGTCTCATAGCTTAGAATGAGGACTGGTTTTGGATGAAAAAATCCAGCCAAGGAGAAGAGTTCAGGTGTTTTTTTGTATCATACAACATAGAAGGCAATTGGAAAACTGTATAAAATATAAATCCCAGAAGCTGTTTCTCTCATTTGTAATAGAGTTGATTCTTGTCATGAAAATTTCAGGTATTGTCCCTTAGATCTTGTATACTGTAAAATCTAAATTATTTTAAAATTATTATTATTTTAGAGTATCTAGTTGAGTGCTTTATCAGCAGATTGAATGCTTTGGACCATGAAGGCTGACCCAAATGGAGATTTTTCTGAAAAGCCAGAAGCTTTCAAGGAGCCTCTGAGACACACAGAAGATCATCATGGACACTGTGTAGCTGTGAATCCAGACACTAAATTGGCAAAAATAAATTAAATTTTGGCAGACATTTTAATACAAAACAAGCAAGACTTTTAGCATCCAACCAACATTGGCTTACATCTGTAACTCCTGATGGAGTTGGATCTTATTTACGATGGCCAGAAAAAATATATTGTTTTTATTCATTGCAAGTTTTTTGTTCAGTTAGCTCTTAGGCTATTTACAGAGTCAAAGTAGGTATTTGCCCAGATTCTGAGCAGGATCAGAAGCTAAGATTTTTGTAGTGCTGTAGTCGGTAGCAAATAGCCTCACCATCCAGGTATTTACCTATGCACAGAGCAAGATTTTTTAAAAAGAAAAAAAAAAAAAGTTTATTTGAAGTACTTGAGCAAAAGCCAACAAATTAAATTTTCTTTCCTAATGGATATAGGTAAGCAAGGTTTGATGGGCTTGAGTAGAACAATGGCCAGTTAACTAACGACAAGGCCAGCCCAGCTGAAGTGCTTCTATGCAAATGCACGCAGCTTGGGCAACAAACAAGATGAGTTAAGGGCCACCGTGATGCTGGGACGCCATGACATAGTGGGCATCACCGAAACTTGGTGGGACGACTCCCACGACTGGAATGTAGGGATAGATGGGTATAAGCTTTTTAGGAAGGATAGGCAGGGAAGGAGAGGAGGAGGTGTTGCCCTCTATGTCAACAACCAGCTGGAATCAGCAGAACTCCACCTGGGGAGGCATGATGAGTCGGTTGAAAGTTTATGGGTTAGAATTAAAGGCAAGACAGGGGAAGGAGATATTACTGTGGGGGTCTCCTACAGGCCACCTGACCAGCAGAACCAAGCAGATGAGGCTCTGCACAGGCAAATAGAAGCGGCTTCCAGGTCACAAGCCTTGGTCCTCATGGGGGATTTCAACCACCCTGACATCTGTTGGAGGGACAACACAGCAAGGCATCAGCAATCCAGGATGTTCCTGGACTGCATAGAAGACAACTTCCTCCTCCAAATGGTAGAGGAACCAACAAGAAAAGGTGCTACGCTGGACCTTGTTGTCACCAACAGGGAAGGGCTGGTAACCAATATGAGGCTCAGAGACAGCCTTGGCTGCAGTGACCATGAAGCAGTTGAATTTAATCTCCTCAGGGCAATCAGGAGGACATATTCTAAGCTTAGGACCCTAGACTTTAGGCGTGCAGACTTCGATCGCTGCAGGGATCTGCTAGCCAAAGTGTCGTGGGATGAAGCCCTGGAGGGAAGAGGGACCCAGGACAGCTGGTCAGTATTCAAGGACCACCTCCTCTGTGTCCAGGAGCTATGCATACCTATAAGGAGAAAAGCAGGAAGGAATGCTAGGAGGCCTGCCTGGATGAACAAGGAGCTGCTGGACACACTATCACTTAAAAAGAAACTCTACAGGAAGTGGAGGGAAGGACAGCTAGAACAGGGGGTATATAAGGAAGCTGCCCGAGCAGCAAGAGGCCTGGTTAGGAAAGCCAAAACAGAGTTTGAACTGAATCTAGCCAGGGAGGTTAAAGGGAACACTAAGAATTTCTATAGGTATATTAATGGCAAGAAGAAGACTAGGGAAGGTGAGGGCCCCCTCAGAAAGGAAAGTGGTGAATTAGTCACTAGTGATGTGGAAAAGGCTGAGGTACTCAATCACTTCTTTACCTCAGTCTTCACTGCAAGGGCCTCCAGCCACACTCCTGGTGTCATGGCAGACGATGCCAGGGACGGGGAGGAAGAACTGCCCATCATAAGTGAAGCTCAGGTTCGTGATCACCTGAAGAACCTGAAAGTGTTCAAGTCCATGGGACCTGACGGGATACACCCACGGGTGCTGAGAGAACTGGCAGATGAGGTTGCCAAGCCCCTCTCTATTATATTCCAGAAGTCATGGCAGACTGGGGAAGTCCCCACAGACTGGAAAAGGGGAAACATTCCCATTTTCAAAAAGGGCAAGAAGGAAGAACCAGGGAACTACAGGCCAGTCAGTCTCACCTCTGTGCCTGGAAAGATCATGGAGCAGATCCTCCTGGAGGCACTAATGACTCAGAAGAATAGTGAAGAGGTGATTTGGAATAGTCAGCATGGCTTTGCCAAGGGCAAATCCTGCCTGACAAACCTGGTGGCCTTCTATGATCAGGTGACAGCATTAATAGATGAGGGGCGAGCAACTGATGTCGTTTACCTGGACTTGAGCAAAGCCTTCGACACTGTCCCGCACCACCTCCTGGTCTCCAAGCTGGCGACACATGGGTTTGATGGATGGACCACTAGATGGATAAAGAATTGGCTTGATGGCCGCACCCAAAGAGTGGCTGTCAACGGGTCCATGTCCCAGTGGAGGCCAGTGACAAGCGGAGTCCCTCAGGGATCAGTCCTGGGACCTGTCTTGTTCAACATCTTTGTGGGTGACATGGACAGTGGCATCGAGTGCACCCTCAGCAAGTTTGCTGATGACACCAAGCTGTGTGGTGCAGTGGACACACTGGAGGGAAGGGATGCCATCCAGAGGGACCTGGACAGGCTGGAGAGGTGGGCACAAGCCAACCTCATGAGCTTCAACAAGACCAAGTGCAGGGTCCTGCATCTGGGTCGAGGCATTCCCAGGCACAAATCCAGGCTGGGCAGTGACTGGCTGGAGAGCAGCCCTGAGGAGAGAGACTTGGGGGTGCTGGTGGACGAGAAGCTCAACATGAGCTCTCAATGTGCGCTTGCAGCCCGGAAAGCCAATCAGATCCTGGGCTGCATCAGGAGAAGTGTGACCAGCAGGTCAAGGGAGGTGCTTCTCCCCTCTACTCAGCTCTGGTGAGACCCCACCTGGAGTACTGCGTCCAGTTCTGGAGCCCATATTACAGGAGGGATGTGGACGTGCTACAGTGTGTCCAGAGAAGGGCCACGAGAATGATCAGAGGGCTGGAGCACCTCTCCTATGAGGACAGACTGAAGGAGTTGGGGCTGTTCAGTCTGGAGAAGAGAAGGCTCCCAGGTGACCTCATTGTGGCTTTCCAGTATCTGAAGGGGGCCTACAGGAAGGCTGGGGAGGGACTTCTCAGGATCTCAGGTAGTGATAGGACTAGGGAGAACGGAATGAAGCTGGAAATGGGGAGATTCAGGCTAGATGTGAGGAAGAAGTTCTTTACCATGAGAGTGGTGAAGCCCTGGAATGGGTTGTCCAGGGAGGTGGTTGAGGCCCAGTCCCTGGAGGTGTTTAAGACCAGGCTGGACGAGGCTCTGGCCAGCGTGATCTAGTGTAGGGTGTCCCTGCCCATGGCAGGGGTTTGGAACTAGATGATCCTTGTGGTCCCTTCCAACCCTGACTGATTCTATGATTCTATGATTCTATGATTCTATGATTCTATGATTCTATGATTCTATGATTCTAAAGACAAGGAGGTAAGACTTCTTACCTTGCTTAGAGAATTTGTCTGCCCTTGCAATTTCTGCCATTGTAATGGCACTGGAAACTCTTCAGTGGCAGGAAAAATGTATTAATTGGAAGCACATGGAAGCACTCTGAGAAACTGACTCTGAATCCTGTCTTCTTAAAGCTGATGGAAACATTTTTGTGTCACATTAAGGAAATAGAGTATACAGTTGATTCAAATCAGTGCTCTCTTATGATACTGAAAAAGGGAGAGAGCAGGGGTACTGAATCACTGACTACTATACTAAAATCTCTCCACACCAGAACAGCATCTCGTGTTTTGATTATCTGTATCTCATACTTACTTATCCAGGCACTAACTCTCCAGTTTCTCTTAGCTACTACTTCTCTTTCCCCTCACTGCACTGCAAAAATTGATCTTCCTGTGACATGAACTTGCTGTCCTACCTGTGTGCAGATCTAGACTTAGAAACTTAACAGCAATATATTTTGTATATATTCATAACATCTAAGAAGTTTTCCCTTCTCATGTACTCAGCTAACTAAGATCTGGGGACTAAACAGCTCCCTTATTCATAAATATGATAGGATATTTTGTGTTTTACTGCTGTTTTCATTAAAATGCATCACCACAAAAAAAGGCGGGGTTTGTTTGTTTGTTCCCTTATACCTTTGATTACATTCTTCTTCTGTATAGAATGTTCTAAATATGAAACTGAAATCTGACTTTCCCCAATTTTCAAAGTGGGCCATCTTAGGACATTTTACATTAGAAAACATGCTTTGGATCATTGGCTTCTGCAATGATCACATCTGAAAATACTGAGAAGGAACTAGAAATGCACATCAGTGTATTATTTACAGTGATCTATTTTCAAATTGTCTCACAAGCATGACTGTTTGCATTTGTTGTAATTTGACCAATTTTAACAATCATCTACATTTCTCCCAAACTGGAAATCTGCATTCTGTTTTGTTACAGGTAAAAGAGAAAGGATTCTCATTTGCTGCTACATGTTCTACAAATACATGCAGTGCAGTACCTAACAGAGTGCCAGCACATTTTTCAGTGGTTTGCATTTTTGCCTTTTTTTGTGTGTGTGTGTGTGTGATTAGAAATGCCATTTGTGGGAAAAAAAAAAAAAAAAAGAAAAAAAAAAAAAAAGAAGAATCTTCTCTTTCTAAGAAACAATTAGATTCCCCCAACACAGTGGCTTGTGTTAAATGTTGGATGATGACTCCTTTAGCAGTGGAGAAAAGCAGGAGAAAGTACTGCTGACATTTTTTTCTCTTTCCTTTTTCCTTCAGATAAAATAGTATTTTGTTTCATTCAATTGAATGTGACAAATTATATCAAAACATTAGAAAGCACAGTGAAGGTATTAAGGAACCATACTTTGTATGAATGCTTCCTTGGGCTACTAATGGGGAAAAGCCACTGTGTAAAGAGAGGGACACGTGGAATTGCTACATGCAGAAGTGCAAGTGTTGCCATGGAACAGAGGTTGAATGTGCTCACTGCAGAAGGTCAATACAGAAAATTATACACACTACTGAGGATTTGGATTTGCCAAAATCCAGTAGGGTTTTGAAGGCTTATATCCAGCAATTTGATTTAGTTTTGTCTGCTTAGTTTATTTTACATTTAAATTGTCGCTAATCAAATTCAGTTAACTACCTGGTAACTCTCTAACTACAACATGAAAGTGATGGAGAAAGTGATTTAAATTTAGTTAGTGGTTTAGTAGATTCAACACAAACATTAAAGGAACTAGAAAAAGGCAAAGTGAAATAGTGAAATAGTAAATCCAATTGATGTGTTGGGTGATGGCAGAAAGATGTCATCTCCAACTGCAGAAAAGCATTTTCTTTTGAAGCTAATATATGTCATCAGAAAGATTCATCAGCTATAGTAGAATATTAAGAAATCTTAATGATCTATTCGAAAGAAGAGGTGCTGTGTCCATCCTTGAAATGCAGCCATTGAAGGTGTTTAATGACTGTTCAGTCTCTCTTCTGTACTACTACAACCAGTCTTTATTCATAAAAATTGCCAGAGAAAAAACATGGACTAAGGACAGAACAACAATAACAACAATGTAAGAATTTAAACATGATAAGAATATTGCCATTTCTTATGCCAGTATCACCTTCAATGTACCAAAAGAGAGAACCAAGAATAAGTGACCGAAGTATTTTCTTCCTGAAAATACTTTGTCTAGTGATTGGTGCTCTGGTGACCCACTAATTGTTGCAAACATAAAATTAAATGTGAGATCAATACTTTCACTTCTCAAACCCTAGAACTGGCTCAATAGCTACAGATTTCCTTCAGGGTGCTATACATATTCAGTGCTTTTATCTTGTGTTGAAGCTAAAATACTGTTGGAGATATTTCCTGGGAGGCCAGACAGAGCTGTAGATTGAAAGACTGAAAGAAACAGTGACAACTTCATGTGGAAACTACTACTCTGCCACCCTGAAGATACTTTTTTTAGACTCTTTCCACCTTTATTTTCTGTAGAGAAAGCCTAAAAGGAAAATTCCCATTATCCTCCTTTCCTCATGCATAAAATGCCTCACCTTAACCAAGAGCCTTGCTTCCTTAAGCATTTCAGTGAGTGCTTCAGTGAAGATATTTATGGATTTAAATTTCAACACTGGTATTTCTAATAACCAGAGCAGAAACCTAATTATTGTGCATTTCAGTGGACATTTTGATGCTTCTTCCTGTTGGACTGACTTTTTTGCTTTTGAGAAGAATCAACTGTTGGTCCAGACTCACTCTATAAAGGGAACAGTGTTGATCCAGACAGCAAAAAAGGTGCAGAAAGAAATGAGGATCTTGGTGGTGGAGGAAAATTCAGGAGTTCTCTGTTTCATTGTAGAATTATTGAAGGAAATGAAAGTTACTGCAGGATCATGAAAGAGATAAAACCCACTGAAATGAATGCATTCCAAAAGTTTTTCCTGGTTATATTCTCAGTCACTCATCCACTCATCAATATTTGTGAAAGATCTCTAGCTTTTCTGTCTCTGTTTTCTAGCACACAGGACATCAACACCCTGAACCTTTCCATATTCCTGAATCAGGGCAACAAATACTGGTGAAGTTGTGTGGTGCACTCTTAAGTGTCTGCTTTGAAGCCAGGCAACCCTAATTTGGTTACTCCTCCTAATGACAGTCCCCGGGAGGCATACACCTGGTTTCTGGGGTGAAGTGCTCTAATCCCTTGTAGTGGGTTGAGAGACCAATTCTCCCACTACAGGTTAAAGAAGGACTTAGACAAAATGGATTGCAAAAAAAATGGTGGAAAGTTTAAATGGAAAAACAATGAAAAACTTTTACAGAAAACCACAAACACCGTGACAGGGAGAGAGATATCCCAAAATATACCCAAGAATGTCCCATCCATACGTGGGGGTACAACCAACCCCCACCCCGCCAGGGCTCTTTCTCCCCCCAACCCAGCCTTGGGCCTGTGCAGGCCCAAGGGATGCGGCTCACGCCATTTACCTAGGCAGTGGTGAGGGAAGAAAGAGAGCGAGAGGTCCCCGCACTGATGTTTTATAGGGCAGCAGGGCATTATGGGGTGAAATACCTGGCTTCCTGTGACCACCCACTGGGCTGGACCCCCTTTTGGAACCTCCCAGGTGTGGCCTGAGCAGTGGCATCCAGGCTGACACCCAGCCTAAACCACCACATCCTTGAAGAAGCTGTTCTTCAGAAAAAACAACCTCTAAAGTGTGCAAATGACTTGTACTAAATTGCCTGCAATTTAGATTCAGGTAGCTAGAGAATTTGCCCCATCAGATGCACTGCCCTCTAACTCCTCTTGGTTATTACACTCCTGTGATGTCCGCTTAAAAAGCTAAGTAGTTCATATTTTTGTGAAAGGTGGTAAAATACTCTCTGACACGAGTGTTAGGCTTAAAAGCTCTGTAGTTTTCAGCAGAAAATACTTTTTCTTATTGAACTGGAACAACATTGGCCTTCATCTACATGTCTGCCATCATAGAAGTACTGTATACCAGTAAAATATAACTTACATTTGTGTGTGCGTGGTGTGTGCCAGCTCCACTGCTACTTCAGGGGAGGTAAGGAATAATGAGCCATGTGTTGAGGAAGATGCAATAGCCAACAAGGAAACACCAGCACAAGCAGGGCTCAGTGGTAGGTTGGTGACCATGGAGGTGGCCAGGACTGGTCAGACAGCAGGAATAAAAACCACAGGATTAAATCCCTCTCTGAAATGCTTATATACCAATGCATAGACTAGACTAGACTAGACTAGACTAGACTAGACTAGACTAGAATATACCAGGTTGGAAGAGGAACATGGGGAATAAGCAGGAGGAGTTGGAGATCTGCGTTAAGCTGCATGACTGTGACATAATTCGAATCACTGAAAGGTGGTGGGCCAGGTCCAATGCAGAAGTCTTGTCATGGATAGCTATGACCTGTTCAGGAAAGATAGACCAACAAGGCGAGGTGGTAGTGTTGCTCTCTATGTGTGAGAGCAACTGGAATGTGTTGAGTTCCATTGCAGATGGAGGCGGGGGAGTGGGTCAGAGCAGATGGAAAGTTTGTGGGTAAGAATTAAGGGATGTGTAAAGGGAGGTGAAACTGTTATGGGGGGTCTACTATAGACCACCAAATCAAGCAGAAAATGCTGATGAGGCCTTCTATAGTCAACTGGAGGCAGTCTCTAGCACACATTCCTTGGTATTCAAGGGTGACTTCAATCACCCTGATATTTGTTGGAAAACCCAGACAGCCAGGCACATCCAGCCCACAAGGCTCTTGCAGTGTGTCAGTGATAACTTCTTGATGCAGGTAGTGGAGGAGCCAACAAGGAGAGGCACACTGCTGGACTTTATATTAACTAATAGAGAAGGACTGTCTGGGAACATTAAGGTCAGGAACAGCCTTAGCAACAGTGGTCATGACATGGAGGAGTTTAGTATTTTACAAGGTAGAAACAGGGCAGTAAGCAGGATTACAACCCTGGGCTTCCACAGGGCTAATGTTGTACTCCTCAGAGATATACTTGCAGGAATCCCATGAACTAAGATTTTGGAGAATAAAGGAGCCCAAGAAAGTTGGTCAGATTTTAAATACCACTTCCTCTGAGTCAAGGATAGATGTGTTCCTTTGAGTAAAAAATGAGGTAGGCATGCCAGGAGACCTGAATGCTTCTGAAGGAAATCTCATGGAACACTCTGACCCCAGCCTGTAGCTCTGCATGGGGCTGCTGTGGCCAATTGTTCTATCACAGGGTGCAACTGAGAAGAGCCTGTTCCCTCCTTCTTGACACCCAGCCCTCAGATATTTATAAACATTTATTAAATCCCCTCTCAGTCTTCTCTTCTCAGTCTAAAAAGCCTCAGGTCTCTCAACCTCTCCTCACAGGGAATGTGCTCCAATCCCTTAGTCATCCTTGTAGCCCTCCTTTGGATTCTCCCCAGCAGATCCTTGTCCCTCTTGAACTAAGGAACCCAAAACTGGACACAATACTCCAGATGAGGTCTCACCAGGTCAGAGTAGAGGGGGAAGAGAACCTCCCTCAATCTGCTGGACACAGTTTTCTTAATGCACCCCAGGATCCCATTGGTCTTCTTGGCCACAAGGGCACATTGCTGTCCCATGGATAACTTGATGTCCACCAGGACTCCCAGGTCCTTCTCCACAGGGCTGCTCTCCAGCAGTTCACTTTCTAACCTGTACTGGTGCAGTTTATTATTCCTTGCCAGATGCAGGACTCTGCACTTATCCTTGTTGAACCTCATTAGGTTCCTCTCTGCCCAGCTGTCTGGTCTGTCCAGGTCTTACTGAATGGCTACACAGCCTTCAGGTGTATCAGTCAAGCCTCCCAGTTTGGTATTGTCAGCAAACTTGCTGAGCAGACACTCTGTCCCCTCATCAGTGTCATTGATGAAGATGTGGAACGGAACTGAACCTAACACTGATCCCTGAGGGACTCCACTAGCTACAGCTCACCAGCTGGACTTGGCACCACTCTTTGGACTCTATTTCATAACCAGTTCCTAGTTGTGGCAGTTTAGGCTGGGTGCTTCCACATAAGTTACACCTTCAGTGTGCAGAGTGTCCACCCAGTAGGTGGACACAGAAAGCTGTGTATTTCTGCCCATAAATCCTGCACCCTATAAATCTGTCTGCAAAGTCATTCTCTTTCTCTTTGTCTTCCCTCTATGCTACCATGGGAGATGCTCCCTATCGGGCAAACAGTGGGGGAGTATCTCAGGCCTCTGAGGCCTGTTTAGGCCTAATGCCAAGATAAGAAGGGGGATGGTGGCAGTCTCAGGCCTGGCCAGCCTGAGACTAGCCTAGCAGTGTGGGGGGAAGGAAGACCCCTGGGGGTTTTGGGTGTACCCTCAGATGGGGTGAAGGCAAGTGTTGGGGGCTTTGGGGTGTGGTGCAAAGGAACTTTGTATGCTTTGGGAAATCTTTATCACTATGCTCTGTAGTTTTGTAGAGCATTGGTTGTTTTCCATTTAAACTTTCCATCAGTATCCAATCCAGAGCAATAAAGGATCTCTCCTGCTCTAAACGGGGACACTAATCCGTCTCACGACATTCTTCTATCCCACACTTCCTGAGCTTGCTCACAAGGAGGTTATGGGAGATAGTGTCAAAAGCCTTACTAAGGTCAAGGTAGACTACATCCACTGGTCTCCCTGCATCTATCTGTTCAGTTAGGACATCATAGAAGGCTATCAGATTACTCAAGCATCATTTCCCCTTGGTGAATCCATGCTGACTGCTCCTGATCATCTTCTCTTCCAAGTGCCTAGAGATACAATGCAGTAATACAATAAACCAGGTTGGAAGAGACCTTCAAGATCATCGCGTCCAACCTATCAACTAATCCAACCCACCCAAACAACTAAATCATGGTACCAAGCACCCCATCAAGTCTCCTTCTGAACACCTCCAATGGAGGTGACTCCACCACCTCCCCGGGCAGACCATTCTAATGGGCAATCACTCTTTCTGTATAGAACTTCTTCCTAACATCCAGTCTAAACCTCCCCTGGCACAGCTTGAGACTGTCTCCTCTTGTTCTGGTGCTGGCTGCTTGGAAGAAGAGACCAACATCTGCCTGTCCACAACCTCCCTTCAGGTAGTTGTAGAGAGCAATAAGGTCACCCCTCAGTCTCCTCTTCTTCAGGCTAAACTTACCCCAGCTCTCTCAGCCTTTCCTCATAGGGATTTTGCTCCAAACCCCTCACCAACTTTGTTGCCCTTCTCTGGACATGTTCCAGCAAGTCAGCATCCTTCCTAAACTGAGGGGCCCAGAACTGGACACAGGACTTGAGGTGTGGCCTAACCAGTGCAGTGTACAGACAGAAAATGACCTCCCTGCTCCTGCTGGCCACACTGTTCCTGATAAAGGCCAGGATGCCATTGGCCCTCTTGGCTGCCTGGGAACACTGCAGGCTCATGTTCAGCCTACCATCAACCAACACTCTGACCCCAGCCTATAGCACTGCATGGGGTTGTTGTGGCCAATGTGCAGAACCCGACACTTGGATGTGTTAAATCTCATGCCGTTGGATTCTGCCCATCTGTCCAGCCTGTCGAGGTCCCTCTGCAACGCCTCTCTGCCCTCCAGCAGATCAACTCCTGCCCCCAGCTTGGTGTCATCTGCAAATTTACTGATGACTGTCTCAATCCCCTCATCCAGATCATCAATGAAGATATTGAAGTGGATGGGGCCCAGCACTGATCCTTGGGGCACACCACTAGTGACTGGCCGCCAGCTGGATGTGGCACCATTCACCACCACTCTCTGGGCTCGGCCCTCCAGCCAGTTCCTAACCCAACGCAGTGTGCTCCTGTCCAAGCCATGGGCTGCCAGCTTGGCCAGGAGTTTGCTGTGGGGACGGTGTCAAAGGCCTTGCTGAGGACTACGTAGACCACATCCACAGGCCTCCCCACATCCACCAGGCAGGTCACCTGATCATAGAAGGAGATCAGGTTGGTCAGGCAGGACCTGCCTTTCCTAAATACTTGCTGGCTGGGCCTGAGCCCCTGGTCATCCTGTAAGTGCTTTGTGATTGCACTCAAGATGACCAGCTCCATAGTCCTGTCTTGCACTGAGGTCAGGCTGACTGGCCTATAATTCCCTGGTTCTTCCATCTGGCCCTTCTTGTGAATGGGCACCACGCTGGCCAGTTTCCAGTCTTCTGGGTCCTCTCCAGTGAGCCAGGACTGTTGAAAAATGATGGAGAGTGGCTTGGACAGCTCATCTGCCAGCTCTCTCGGCACCCTAGGATGGATCCCATCCGGTCCCATGGACTTGTGGGGGTCCAAGCGGCTGAGAAGATCTCGAACTATCCCATCCTGGATCAGAGGAGCACTATGCTGCTCCCTGGCTCCTTCTGCCAGCTCTGCAGGCCAGCTGTCTGGAAGATGTTCTGCCATGCTCATAAAAATTGAGGCAAAGAAGGTGTTAAGTATCTCTGCCTTTTCTTCATCCTTTGTTACAACGTTCCCCTCCATGCCCACAAAGGACTGGAGGTTTTCCTTCCCCTTCCTCTTGCTATTAATATATTTATAGTAGGACTTTTTTTTATCCTTAGCAGCAGAGGCCAGTCTCAGCTCCAAATGGGCTTTTGCCTCCCTAATTTTCTTCCTACAAGACCTAGCAACATCCCTAAACATTCCATGGGTTGCCTCCCCTTTTTTCCAAAGATGATACACCCTCTTTTTTTCCCTTAGTTCTTTTAGAAGTTCATTGACCATCCAGGCTGGCCGTCTGCCCCAGCGGCTCATCTTCCGGCACACTGGCACAGCCTGTTCCTGCACCTTCAAGACTTCTTCCTTGAAGTAAGTCCAGCTCTCCTGGACCCCTTTATTTTTAAGGGCTGTATCCCAAGGAACCTTCTGACTTAGTTCCTTGAGTAGCCTGAAGTCTGCCCTCCAGAAGTCCAGAGTGGAGGTCTTCTTGCTCCCCCTCTTAGCACCCACCAGCCCTTCCCCGTTAGTGAAGAGGAGGTCAAGCAGAGCCTTACTGCTGGTAGGCTCACGCAGCACCTGGGATAAGAAGCTGTCCTCCATGTATTCTAACAACCTCTTAGATTGCCTCCTCTCTGCTATGTTATGATCCCAGCAGATATCAGGCAGGTTGAAGTCACCCATGAGAACAAGGTCAGGTGATCTTGAGACAGCCTTAAGTTGCCTATGAAATGCTTCATCAACATCTTCCTGCTGGTTGGGTGGTCTATAACAGACTCCAACCAGGATGTCTGCACTGATGGTCTTCCCTCTAACTTTCACCCACAAGCACTCAACCCAATCGTCCCTGATCTCCAGCTCAATGGCATCTAGTGCCTCCCTGATGTACAGGTCCACCCCTCCACCCCTTCTTCCTTGCCTGTCTCTCCTGAAGAGCCTGTAGCCATCAATTGCAGCACTCCAGTCATGCGAGTCGTCCCACCACGTCTCTGTGATGGCAACTACATCATATCTTTCCTGCTGCAACAAGGCTTCCAGCTCCTCATGTTTGTTGTCCATACTTCGTGCATTAGTATACATGCAGTTCAGCCGGACTGCTGGTTTTGCCCATGACTCCGGCTTACCACCCTCAGACTCCTCTCTGGGGGGACTGGTTTCAGCCCCTTCCCCCTTCGAAGCTAATTTAGGGTTAGTGTTGACTCCAGAAGGAGCCACTACATCATATATCCAGGGATGGATGTGAGACTCACTGTTCTGTAGTTTCCTGGAACATCTTTCTTGCCCTTTTTGAAGACTGGAGTGACACTGACTTTCCTCCAGTCCTCAGGCACCTCTCCTGTATGCCAGGATTTTGCACAAATGATAGAGAGTGGTAGAGCGACAACATCAAGCAGCTCTCTCAACACTCTTGGGTTCATCTCATCTGGGCCCATAGACTTGTGAATATTCAATTTGTGTAACTTATCCCTAAACCAGACTTCATTGACTAATGGGGACTGCTCCCTCCTTCAGTCTTCTTCTCTTTCATGTGGGGTCTGGACTTCACAGAGGAGCTAAGTCTTATAAGTGAAGACTGAAGCAAAGAAGGCACTCAGCATATCTGCCTTCTCTGCACTCTCATTTATCAGGGCTGCCTCCTCATTCAGCAGAGGGACCTCACCTTCCCTGTTCTTCCTTTTCCTACTGACCCTGGGTATCAGCCCTCAAGAACCGAGGGCTCCAGGATGGTTGGACCTATTTCAAACAGGAGCTCTTGAAGGCACAGGAACTGGCACTTCCCATGTGCCGAAAGATGAGCCAGTGGGGAAGGCGACCGGCCTGGATGAGCAAGCAGCTCCTGGAGGATTTAAGGGATCAAAAGAGGCTGTATCACCTTTGGAAGGAGGGGAAGGCTTCTCGCGGTGTGTTCAAGGAAGTTGTTAGATTATGTAGGAAAAAAATTAGAGGCAAAGGCCCGGTTAGAACTGAAGCTGGCCACCTCTGTGAAGGATAATGAAAAGCATTTTTGCAAATATATTAACACTAAAAAGAGAGGCAAGAAGAACCTCCACTCTTTATTGGACCTGCAGGGGAACACTGTGACTGAGGATGAAGAAAAGGCTGAGGTCCTGAACACCTTCTTTGCCTCAATTTTTAACAGCAAGGCAAGAGGAGTTCAGGACGAGTGGCCTCCTGAGATGGGTGATGGGGTCAGGGAGCAGTGTATTACCCCAGAGATCCATGAAGAATTAGTTCAGGACCTGCTGAGCCACTTGGACACTCACAAGTCCATGGGGCTGGATGGGATCCATCCTAGGGTCCTGAGAGAGCTGGCAGATGAGTTGGCCAAGGCGCTCTCCATCATTTTCCTCCAGTCCTGGCTCACTGGAGAGGTCCCATATGACTGGAAACTGGCCAATGTGATGCCAATCCAGAAGAAGGGCCGGAAGGAGGAACCTGGAAACTACAGGCCAGTCAACCTGACCTCAGTGCCAGGGAAAATTAAGGAGCAGATTATCCTGGCGGCAATAACTGCGCACCTGAAAGATGACCGAAGGCTCAGGTCCAGCCAACATGGATTTAGGAGGGGCAGGTCCTGCCTCTCCAACCTGATCTTCTATGATCAGGTGACCTGCCTGGTGGATGTGGGGAGGCCTGTGGATGTGGTCTACTTGGACTTCAGCAAGGCCTTTGACACTGTCCCCCACAGAAAACTGCTGGTTAAGCTGTCAGCTCATGGCTTGGACCACGACACTCTGTGCTGGGTTAGGAACTGGCTGGAGGGCCGGGCCCAGAGAGTCGTGGTGAATGCTGCCACATCCAGCTAGGGGCCAGTCACCAGTGGCATCCCCCAGGGATCAGTGCTGGGCCCCATCCACTTCAATATCTTCATTGACAATCTGGATGAGGGGATTGAGACAGTCATCAGCATATTTGCAGATGACACCAAGTTGGGAGCAAGTGTTGATCTGTTAGAGGGCAGAAGGGCTCTGCAGAGGGACCTCAACTGACTCAACAGATGAGTAGAGTCCAATATGGTGGCATTCAACAAATCCAAGTGCCAGGTGCTGCACTTTGGCCACAATAACCCCATGCAGAGCTACAGGCTGGGGTCAGAGTGGCTGGAGATCTGCCAAACAGAAAGGGACCTGGGGGTGTTGATTGACAGCCGCCTAAACATGAGCCAGTGTCCTGAATGGACAAAAAAGCCTCAAAATGGCTCTGAACCAGACAATGAGGCAGAAGCTAGTAGATCTGCTTCTTTAGGCTTGCCTGGACATGTTTCAGAGCCAGAATGAGCCAGGTGGGTGTGCTTTTGGCCACATTTGAAAAGAAGGCTTTCTATAGGTTGCAATACCAGGGTTTTACCCCTAGACCTGTGTTGCTACTGGCCATTATTGTCTCAGGAAACCTATAAATATCAGCCCAAAGGGCCAGAGCATTGTCTTGCCGTTGTCCACGCTCTGGAAGGAGCCACAAGCTTCGCTTGGAAGCTGAACTGTGTTTCAGTTTACAGTTTACCCAGACAAGACAGCAAAGACCCCTCGCTATTCTCAGCGTTGTAAAGCCCAGAGGACAGATACTTGTCTTGCCGGGTCAAGAGGCGAAACCCCTGAGGAGCTGAGTCCCCTGGACAGTTTTGTTTGATTGGAGCAAGGAGCGAGCGCTGCTGCAAAAGGATCACAGCCGAGAAACCTCCTCTCTACAAAGCTTTTAGCTACAAACCCTTTGGGAGCAAATCCTGCCTCAGCAATAAGCTGCAGACACCAATAGAAAGTGAAACTCTGCTCCTGCAGCTTCCACATGGTCAGTGCCGTTTTGGTCTGCCTAGATCTTAACGTGTGCAATGAGGTATCAGGATCAGTGAGTAATTACAATACCTGATTTTTTTTTTTTTTTTTTATAAGCATCTATTGCAGATCTGTTGCCCGGGGGAATTCTGGGGTTCCCCCCGTTGTGGGCAACTGCCGGCTTCATTGCCGAGGTTCCTTTTCTTTACAGTTTAAAGTGCTGTTTGTTGTTTCTGGATTTTTGTACATATTGTTTAAATTGTTATTTGTTCCTGCTGGTGAGGTATCCGTTACACGACCAAAACCCCTTGAACCTGCAAATAGGTTTTATTTAATATTTTTTGTGTGATTAATAAAATTATTAATATTTTTATTAATAGCTCTGCTTATTGAACATTAATTTATCCTTTTATAGACCAAAACAGCCAGCAGTGTGCCTAGGTGGCCAAGAAGGCCAATGGCATCCTGGCCTGCATTAGGAATAGTGTGGCCAGCAGGATCAGGGAAGTCATTCTGCCCCTGTACTCTGCTTTGGTTAGGCCACACCTTGAGTCCTGTGTCCAGTTCTGGGCCCCTCAGTTTAGGAAGGACATTGAGACACTTGAATGTGTCCAGAGAAGAGCAACAAGGCTGATGAGAGGCCTTGAGGACAAGCCCTATGAGGAGAGGCTGAGTGAGCTGGGGTTGTTTAGCCTGGAGAAGAGAAGGCTCAGGGGTGACCACATTGCTCTCTACAACTACCTGAAAGGTGGTTGTAGCCAGGAAGAGGTTGGTCTCTTCTCCCTAGCAACCATCACCAGAACAAGAGGACACAGTCTCAAGCTGCACAAGGGGGAGTTTAGGCTCGAGGTGAGGAGAAAGTTCCGAGGGAAGAGATTAGAAATGTGCGTAAGAATTACATCAGAGCAAATGGTGGAGCTCCTCCTACGGTTGGCCAATTCACTGATCAAATGAGACAATTGGAGGATAGCATGACACGTGTTTCTTTGGTTTCAGCCATTGAAACTCTGTCTGGTGAGATGAAGAATTGCATGAAAGAGATGAAGGATGAATTTAAAAATACCATATCCCAATTGACACAAGGAAGTAATTCCAATTCTTCCTCCAGATGGATACAGGTTTCCTCTGTGAGGAATAGATGTCCTCCATTGGATGTCATTCCAAAACAGATCCAACCAAAACAGACCACCAAGGCAATCATGTGCGAGTATTTGGATAACTCTGCGTGATCAGTTTGGTGAGAACATGAACAGATGGGATGGTCAACCAACTGCTAATCTTTTCAGGAGACTGAGGGAACTGCAAAGTGGCAGAACCCGAGGAAGTAATACCAGAAGGATAGCTGTTACTTCTACAGTTTCCCAGGACAACTCTAATAGCTCCAACAGTGGCTCCAGTTCTAATACTGCACACTGTGCTCATTGCACATGTGGGCATGTTCCCCATAACTAGGGGTGCCCTGCCTCCCACCAGGGAGAGGAGAGAGATAACAGAATCTATTGGGATGGGTACATCCAGTGGCCTGGCACTTCACAATTTCAGAAGTACAGGGCCTTGGTTGACACAGGGGCTCAGTGCACCATAATGCCATCAAATTATCAGGGATCAGAGGCTATCACTATTCTGGGAGTCAGTGGTGGATCTCAAGAGTTAACTAAGGTGGAGGTTGATATAAGTTTAACTGGTAAACAGTGTAAGAAGCATACAGAGTCAGAAAGTCATCAGCAAAACTCATTCACCTTTCAACAGTCCAGTGTGGCCTGTGTGAAAGCAGAATGGAGACTGGTGTCTGACAGTCGACTATCGAGCCCTGAATGAAGTAACTCTGCCTATGAGTGCAGCAGTACCAGACATGATGGAACTGTAGTATGAGCTGGAATCCAAAGAGGCCAAATGGTATGCTACCATAGACATTGCTAATGCCTTCTTCTCTATTCCCATAGCAGAGGAATGCAGGCCTCAGTTTGCTTTCACCAGGAGAGGAATCCAGTACACTTTCAACAGATTGCCAATGGGCTGGATCCACAGCTCCAGCATCTGTCATGCAGTGATCCACGATTCTCTGGAGAAAGATGGTGCTCCAGAACACATCCACTTCATCGATGACATCATCGTCTGGAGTAAAACTGCTGAAGAAGTCTTCGACAAAGGTAACAAAATCATTGACATTCTTCTGAATGCAGGTTTTGCCATCAAGCGAGACAAGGTGAAAGGACCTACCAGAGAGATCCAGTTTCTGGGAGTGCGGTGGCAGGATAGACGCCAACACATTCCAGTGGATGTGGTAAATAGAGTCTCTACCATGGCAAATCCCATGAACAAGCAAGAAACTCTACGTTTCTTGGGGATAGTGGGATTTTGGAGACTGCACATTCCTGGATACAGTCAGATTGTGAAACCTCTGTATGATGTGACTCGAAAGAGAAACCATTTCCACTGGGGACCTGAACAACAAGCAGCCTTTGACCAGATAAAGCAAGAGGTAGTGCAAGCAATGGGTCTGGGACCTGTTTGAGATGGTCCAGACATTAAGAACATTTTGTACACGGCTGCAAGTGACAATGGTCCAACCTGGTGCTTGTGGCAAAGAGCAGCAAGTCAGACACGTGAACGACCTCTTGGTTTCTGGAGTCGGGGTTACAGAGGTTCAGAGGCTAATTATACTCCAACAGAGAAAGAGATTCTAGCTGCCTATGAAGGAGTAAAAGCAGCTTCTGAAGTAATTGGAACTGAATCACAACTTCTCTTAGCTCCCAGATTACCAGTTTTGAATTGGATGTTCCACACCACATCATGCCACAGACTCCACCTGGTCTAAGTGGATGGCTCTGATAACACAGAGAGCTCGAATGGGAAATCTTGAAAGACCTGGTCTGGTGGAGGTGATCTCAAGTTGGCCTGAAGGTACCAACTGTACTAAACCTCCAGAGGACAGAGTAACTCGTGCTGAGGAAGCTCCTCCTTACAATGACCTTTCTGATGATGAAAAGAAATATGCTTTGTTCACAGACAGTTCCTGTCATCTTGTTGGAAACAAGCGAAGGTGGAAGTCTGCAATGTGGAGTCCAACACAGTGAGTTGCAGAGGCAAAGGATGGAGAAGGAGAATCCAGTCACTGTGCAGAGGTAAAAGCTGTCCAGCTAGCTCTCAACATAGCTGAACATGAGAGGTGGCCAAAGCTTTATCTCTACACCGACTCATGGATGGTAGCCAATGCTCTGTGGGGTTGACTAAAGGACTGGAAGGAGAATGGTTGGCAGACAAAAGGAAAGCCTACTTGGGCAGCTGACCTGTGGCAGGACATTGCTGATCGAATCGAGAGAATTCCAGTGAAGGTGAGACACATCGATGCTCACATCCCTAAGAGCAAAGCTACTGAGGAACAGCAACAACCATCAAGCAGATCTAGCTGCAAGAGTTTCTCAAGTAGACATGGACTCTGATCTTGATCTCGACTGGAAACACCGAGGTGAGATATTCTTAGCTCGGTGGGCTCACGATTCGTCAGGACATCAAGGCAGAGATGCAACCTACCAGTGGGCTCGTGACAGATCCATAGACATTTCCATGGATGCTATCACACAAGTCATCCATGACTGTAACATTTGTGCTGCTATTAAGCAGGCAAAGCGAATAATGCCCTTATGGTATGGTGACAGATGGTCCAAGTACAAGTATGGTGAAGCTTGGCAGATCGACTATATCACTCTACCACATTCTTGTTCCAGTAAGCAGTATGTGCTTACTATGGTAGAGGCAAACACTGGATGGTTGGAAACTTATCCAGTTCCACATGCAACTGCACGCAACACCATTCTCGGTCTGGAGAGACAGATCCTGTGGAGACATGGAACTCCAGAAAGGATTGAGTCAGACAACGGAACTCACTTCAAAAACAACCTTGTAAAGAGCTGGGCCAAAGAGCACGGCATCGAGTGGATATTCCACATTCCCTACTATGCACCAGCTGCAGGGAAGATTGAACACTACAACAATTTGTTGAAGACCACTCTTAAAGCCATGGGGGTGGATCTTTGAAAAACTGGGAAAAGCATTTAGCACAAGCAACCTGGCTGGTAAATAGTAGAGGTTCAGTGAACCAAGCTGGACCTGCACACTCAGATCTGCTACAGAAAGTAGAAGGTGATAGAGTTCCTGTTGTTAGAGAAAAGAATCTGTTAGGTAAAACTGTTTGGGTATTTTCTCCCTCAGGAGAGGCTAAACCTGTCCGAGGGGTGGTTTCAGCTGAAGGTCCGGATCACACTTATTGGGTAATGCAAGAGAATGGTGAAATTCAATGTATTCCACAAAGAAATTTAACTTTAGCTGAAAAAGTTTAATTTTAGAATGTAGTACATATATATCGCACCCAAAGGAAGAATCCGTGAAGAATCTACAGTGCACAAACCCTGAGAACCCTGAGAGCCCTGAGTCAACCTAGAGTCCCTGTTTCCCTGTT
The DNA here is from genome assembly GCA_033816785.1 of Picus viridis. Classification (NCBI taxonomy): domain Eukaryota; kingdom Metazoa; phylum Chordata; class Aves; order Piciformes; family Picidae; genus Picus; species Picus viridis. Next base: position 57,903,078 of record CM066606.1, read on the forward strand.
TCCCTTTTATTTGTTTCGTCTGCAAAGAGACAAACTGTTTTCCATTTTTCTGGTTTCCTGATTTCCTTGGATTTCTGAATTATCTACACCTGAGGATAGCTGGAACGGACTATGAACTTTGCTTACAAACTGTAGATATTGTTTTAGATTGGATGGACAGTGCGAACAGCCAATGAAATTGTTTAGAACTGGTGGATTGTGACTGTTTTAGGCTGTGCCTTTAAGAAAGGGACAGTTGCTGGAACAATCTGGCTGAATGTTTTGGGGATAATAACGAAATCAAGATATTCTAAACTAATTTCATTGGTAGATTGGTAGAATGCAACTTTTAAGTTTTTAGTTCAGTCAGTTCAGTCTGTGTTCAGTGTGTTCTTCTCTGTTTCATGTGGGCTTGTCTGCTTTTCTCTGTCTCTGAAGCAACAACTGCCGGACAGAGGCGACCTTGATTTAACAAAGATAACCAGATAAGAGAACTAATTCTTGCACACGCTTTGAGCTAACAGAATTTTCTCCTTAATTGCCCTTCTCTCTCTCTCTAACCCTTTCTGGGAAAAAAGGGGAGGGAGGGAGAGGGGGTACAGGGGCCAGGGGGCACCCTCCTCCGGCTGTAGGTCTTCTGTATTACATTCATTGCTGTATATTTCTGTATATATTGTAAATATTGTATATTTTTGTACATATTCATTGCATTCCATTTCTGGTTGTAAATATAGCTTATTTCATCTGCTTCTCTGACTGAGTTAGCTGCGGTATCTTTGTGTGTGGGGGAGAACTCACTCACCCTGCCACATTCACTGAGAGAGTCATTCATCATTGGAATGGGCTGCCCAGGGAGGTGGTGGAGTCACCATTCCTGCAGGTGTTCAAGAAGGGACTGGACACAGCGCTTGGTGCCATGGTCTAGTCATGAGGTCTGTGGTGACAGGTTGGACTCGATGGTCTTTGAGGTCTCTTCCAACCTTGGCGATACTGTGGTACTGTGATACTGTAATGGGCAATTGATATGAACTGCATCAGAGGAGGTTCCACCTCAACTCGAGGAGGAACTTCTTCACTGTGAGGCTCACAGAGCACTGGAACAGTGTCCCTTAGAGGTTGTGGAGTCTCCTTCTCTGGAGACTTTCAAGACCCTTCTGGATGCATTCCTGTGTGACCTGTTCTAGATTCTATGATCCTGCTCTGGCAGGGTGGTTGGACTCGATGATCTCCAGAAGTCCTTTCCAACACCTAACATCTTGTGAACCTGTGGTTTATCCCCAGGGAAGGATTATGTTCCTCTGCGTAACAATGTTGTCTCTTCTTGTGCCATCCTTGAATAAAATCGACCTTGAAGTTAGTTATGAGATACCTTTCATAAGAAGAGGTTGCCAGAAGAAAATAATTTGTACAGGCTGGCAGTCTGACTTAGCATCTTCCTTACATTAATAATAACAGCTAACACCTCCTGTATTGCAAATCTTATTTAAAATCTGACTTTTATAAAGAGACCACTATCTTCTGATCTAAATGACCATTCCAAATGCAAAATATTTCATGCTCAGAATACTGCATAAGTATGCCTTTTTCTGCAGTCATAAGTAAAGTTCATTAAAATATTAACTGAATTGTCCCATGCAATATAAATTTTACTCCAAATAGTTATGTTATCTCCGACAGGAAGTTTATTCAACAGATTAAAAAAACAAATACAGTTTATAAATAACATTTTAAAATATTTTATTGTCAGCTGTTTCAGCATGCTATTCATAGGACACAGGCAGAAAGCTATGAAGATTAAGATAAGTCCTTCTGTCTTGTTTTGTATTTTTATGGCATCACACTGTAGATGAGTTGATATATCAGAGTCAAATAAGTAATTTTAATACATGATTTATGTTTCAGAGAGTGACTTTTCACAAAGCACTGTGATGCTGACTACAGTATGCAGCAATTTATATTTGGAGCATAGGATATTGCTGGACTGCAAGTAATTTGTAGTTACAGCAATTACAAATAGGTTACATAAAATGATGGCATTGTATTATAGTACTGCAATATACTGTACACAGTATAATGCAGCCTAAAAGTAGAAGCACAGGCATCCTAGGGTATGTGTCCACCCAAGCTGTGAGCAACCACTATTTCCAGGAGAATGCTTTAAGAACCAGTGTCAAAGGCTTTACAGAAGTAGAGCTAGGTATCCACAGCCTTTCCCTCATCCACGAAGTGCCTGATCTTGTCATGCAGGGAGATAAGGTTCCTCAAGCAGAACCTGCCTTTCAAAAGATGAAAGTGCTTTGGCAGGGGCGTTGGCCTGGATGAGCTGTAGAGGTGCCTTCCAATGCTTACCATTGTGTGATTCTGTACACATGTAGCAGTACATACTACTTTGTCTCAAATGCCTTGTTTAATTTTGGAGAGCCAAAAGACAAAATTAATGCCTTGGATATAAAAAAAAAAAAGTCTTGCAGCTTGCTGAAGCACCATGAGGAATGATCTCCAGATTTCAATGGTTTATTATTTTTGCCTTTTTTTCTGTCTGGTGTCTGTGGTGGTAAAATGTAATCTCCATTTAATACTCATTTAATACTGTGTATTCCTGGAGTCTGCTTGCACCTAAACAAGAGCCAGATCATTCCTCAGAACTGGAATAGCTATTACTAGAGGTTGTTTCATGAATCAATGGTCTGCATCAGATTTCTTTTATGGGACATTCTGTAATGGCTAGCACTTTTAGCCTCAAATGAGATGAAGTTCAGTTTTAGTATTTACACCTAAAGCTAGGGTACTGTCTTGGTCCAGAGAGGGAAAGAGATTCAGTTCTTTTGAATATTCCCATGTTATGAAATTAAAGGCACAAACGAGGCCAAAATATCAACAGTTATGCAAATAAAGTGGATGGATCAGAAGGAGAGAGAGAAAATAGAGAATGAGAGAGAGAAGAGGGAGAGAGAAGAGGAAAGGAATATATTACCACACACTTCACGCCCCAAGACAGTTTAGGTCTGTGGAGGAAGGGTGCGGCAGCTTTGGCATGGAGGAGATGTTGTCCTTGTTGGCTGTGCTGTCCTCTGAGCAGCCTCTTCAGCTCCATGAGTTGCAGCAGGCAGAACTTAGGACACAGAGAGAGGGTTCCTCTTGGCCTGCTTCTTCCAGGCTACATGGTGATGAGTCTGTCATTTTTCTCTCCTGGTATTCTCTCTGTTTTTCTTCAGAGCAGCATTGCCCTGGTCTTTTCTTTCTCTCATGTTTTCCTTATCAGAGGCATTGTCCAGGTCTTTTCCTTCACCATGTTTTCCTTCTCCTGTGTTTTCCTTCTTCTGAGCCAGTTGTTGCTCATATCTTTTATACAGATTTTTAGGTATGTATATACCAGAGAGTATCAATAGCAGTGGCCTCTGCCCATTATTTCCAGAGCAGCTGCAATCTGGTGAGCAATATTTCTCTATGCACCTTCCAGAGAGTTATTATCCAATGGCAACTGCCTAATACACATCAGCTGTTTTCTGGGCAAGCAGCAAAGTGATTTTATCTTTGTTGAGTTACACCAAGAGAGACAACATTTAGTCACTCACAGGTACCAAATAAAGAAAACTTCAATAAAAATCTTGTGAAACAATGTCTGTCATGTTTCGCACTGATATCTATGTAAAGCTTCTGTTCATGTCAGCAGGAAGTAACATAATCAGAGAATGAAGCAGTCGCTTCTCATTTGGCAACAGACTATTGAATACAAGTATTTCAGGTCAAAATGAAGCATGTAGAAACCATCAACACTTTGCATTGTTGATATAGCTTCATAAGTTTTCTATAACCTTGTTAGATAGAAGGCATCTCTCATGCTCCCTGCTGAGAGACTGCAATGAAGCCAGAGGAATGTTTTACCACTTGTTTATTGATACTGAGATGTGACTGCATCTCACATTGGAAGAAATTTATTTTGTGCATGTAGAATAGAATAGAATAGAATTAACCAGCTAGGAAAAGACCTTTGAGATCATCAAGTCCAATTTATCACCCAACACCATCTAATCAACTAAATGATGGCACCAAGTGCCTCATCCAGTCTCTTCCTAAACACCTCCAGTGATGGTGATTCTACCACCTCCCTGGGCAACCCATTCCAATGGCCAATCACTCTTCCTGTGAAGAACTTCTTCCTAATATACAGCCTAAACCCCACCTGGTGCAGCTTGAGACTGTGTCCTCTTGTTGTGGTGCTGGTTGCCTGGGAGAAGAGACCAACCCCCACCTGGCTACAACCTCCCTTCAGGTAGTTGTAGACAGCAGTAAGGTCTCCTCTGAGCCTCCTCTTCTCCAGGCTAAGCAACCCCAGCTTCCTCAGCCTCTCCTCATAGGGCTTGTGCTCCAATCCCCTCACCAACTTTGTTGCCCTTCTCTGGACACGTTCCAGCAACTCAACATCTTTCCAAAACTGAGGGGCCCAAAACTGGACACAGTATTCAAGGTGTGGCTTAACTAGTGCTGAGTACAGGGGCACAACGACTTCGCTGCTCCTGTTGACCACACTGTTCCTGATACAGGCCAAGATGCCATTGGCCTTTTTGGCCACCTGGGCACACTGCAGGCTCATGTTCAGCTTATTATCAACCAGTACCCTCAGGTCCCTTTTGCCTGGCTACTCTCCAGCCACTCTGACACCAATGCAGCACTCAGATGTGTTAAATCTCATGCCATTGGACACTGCCCATCTGTCCAGCCTGTCGAGGTCCCTCTGCAGAGCTCTCCTGCCTCTAACAGATCAACTCCTGCCCCAACTTGGTGTCATCTGCAAATTTACTGATGACGAACTCAATGCCCTCATCCAGATCATCAATAAAGATGCTGAGCAGTATTGGGCCCAGCACTGATCCTTGGGGCACACCACTAGTGACAGGCTGCCAGCTGGATGTGGCACCATTCACCACCACTCTCTGGGCTTGGCCCTCCAGCCAGTTCCTAACCCAACGCAGTGTGCTCCTGTCCAAGCCATGGGCTGCCAGCTTGGCCAGTAGTGTGCTGTGGGGAATGGTGTCAAAGGCCTTGCTGAGGTCCAGGTAGACTACATCCACAGGCCTCCCCACATCCACCAGGCAGGTCACCTGATCATAGGAGGAGATCAGGTTGGTCAGGCAGGACCTGCCTTTCCTAAATACTTGCTGGCTGGGCCTGAGCCCCTGACCATCCTGTAAGTGCTGTGTGATTGCACTCAAGATGACCTGCTCCATAATCTTATCTTGCACTGAGGTCAGGCTGACAGGCCTATAACTCCCTGGCTCTTCCAACTGGCCCTTCTTGTGGATGGGCACCACGTTGGCCAGCTTCCAGTCTTCTGGGACCTCTCCAGAGAGCCAGGACTGTTGAAAAGTGATGGAGAGCAGCTTGGCTAGCCTCTAGCTGCCTATGGAATTATTCATCAACCTCTTCATCCTGGTTGGGTGTTCTATAACAGACTCCAACTAGGATGTCAGCCTCGTTGGCCATCCCTCTAAATCTCACCCACAGGCACTGAACTTGATCATCCTTAATCTCTAGTTCCATGGTGTCTAGAGCCTCCTGTATATACAGGGCCACCCTTCAAACCCTTCTCCCTGTCCTGTCTCTCCTGAAGAGCCTGTAGCCTCCAGCCATGTGAGTCATCCCACCACGTTTCTGTGATGGCAACTACATCATAACTTTCCTGCTGTAACAAGGCTTCCAGCTCCTCTTGTTTGTTGCCCATACCGAGCGCATTAGTGTACATGCACTTCAGCTGGGCTACTGGTTTCACCCCTGACTCCAGCTTACCATTCTTAGACTCCTGTCTGGGGGGACTGGTTTCATCCCCTTCCTCCTTCAAACCTAGTTTAAAGCCCTGTCAATTAAACCTGCCAACTCCCTTCCTAGAACCCTTTTCCCTCTGTGGAATAGGCTGTTCTCATGTACAATATACAATATACAATAAACCAGGTTGGAAGTGACCTTCCAGATCATCACGTCCAACCTATCAACCAATCCAACCCACCTAAACAACTAGACCATGGCACCAAGCACCCCATCAAGTCTCCAGTGCTAGTATCTTTCTATATGCTGGTATCTTTCTCCCCTCTGGCACAGATATGCTCCATCTGTTGGCAGTGGACCTGGTGCCACAGAAAGTTCCCCAAGATGAAAAAACCCAAAATTCTCATGGTGGCACCAGCCTCTGAGCCATTTATTAATTACACCTGCTTAAACAAACAAGCAAACAAGCAAACAAAACAAACAAACAAAAAAATCCCCAAGCAACAAAAACTTCAAACCCAACCAACCAAACAAAAAACCCTCAAACCAGGGAACAGCACAAATGCAGTCCCCCACTACCACAAATTACAGTTGAGTTTCCTGCATTTGGGGAAATCGCAGGGGTCAGCACACCCGGAGTGCAAAGGTTGAGCCTCGCCCTGGAAAAACTACCTGCCTGATCATGGTGTCTCCCCTGCCAGGTAAGTATGCATGGTTATCCAGAATCTGAAATAAGAATTTGTAATAAATCTCTGAACTGATCTGCATAAGATAACTAAATAGTTTATTATAATTTGTTCATATATGTTTGATAAAAAGTAATTGATGCAATGCCAAGATTTTTTTTTTCAATCAAGCACTACTAATTTATTTCATTTTTTCCTTCCCTTTTTGAAAACACCCACTAATTTCATTTACTGTTATGATAGTGAGGAGTAATTGTGTGGGAAAGCATCCAGGATTGGTGACGCTTTAAAAACCTCTGTCTTTTTTATGGTGCAAACTTGATCAGGGTATTAAAAGACTATATGAACATTAGTACAGATTAATTTCTATCTCTGAATTATTCTCACAATTTAAAATTCGTACTCATATGGTTAACTTTTGGTTGCTTCTTCTAATTGTGGCAGCGAGAGAGAAACAGACAGGCCCACAGGAACAGAGGGAACAGACTGAATTGAGACTCAAACTGAACTAAAAACTTAAAAGTTGCATTCTACCAATCTACCAATGAAATTCATTTAGACCTTATCTTTATTTTTCAAAACATTCAGCCAGAGTATTCCATCAGCTGTCCCTTTCTTAAAGGCACAGCCTAAAATGGTCACACTAATACAGTCTGTTTTCAAATTTGTTCTTCCTGTCACAGTGATGAAAAGTACCAGATTCATCTGCCGACCAGTTTTTGAACCTGTTTTGTACCTGAAGAGTAGAAAAGAGAAGAACTGAATCAGCAGAAATGGCTGATTGTGCTCCACTCCCTCTCCTTCTTCATACTCCTGCACATTAGGGGGTGGGTGCTGGCTAACTACTCTAAAAGCTTAGAGGATAGGTAAGCAGTTATTGTGGAGTGGAGCATTAGCAGCTCTTTTCAGGGTCATATTTTCTGGAAACTCAGATTCTTATCATTCCTGCACACTGTGGATTTGCCAGCTGTTTTTTTTTTTTTTGTCAGTATTCATGTTCCTCTAAATCTAGCAATATCAAACATTTTTTTGTGTGTGTGGCTGAATGTTTCTCCTTTTTCAAACCTTTACAAATGTATTAGGCATACTGTATTTTTGCATAACTGAAACCAGTTCCATCTTACACTCTATTTCCCTAGAGTTCACATCACAAACATTAACATTCTGGTTTAACTTCTGCTTCTTTGAGGCAAATCCTTTCTGAGTAATCTGTTTACAAATATATTTTTAACATTTCTGATATCACAGATTACTGTGGCTCATTTGTGTGAGCACATTGAACTAAACCCATGTGGAATGGAATTTACAGTGAACATGTATGGGCAAACTAGAGGTTTATGTTGAAACAAAGAAATCATATCCCCTGATTTTCAAGATTAAAACTCTGAACTGTTTCTCCTAAGATTTGGCATTTATTAAACCAGATAATGCATTTCATCTGGAATATAAATGCATTTTTATTTCTTAAAGAGAGACTACTCAAAGTTTATTTGCTCTCTGTAGTAGAAAACAGGCCTTGCAGACATTCCAGACAGGAGACAACATCAGTATTCACTCAACATTATTTAGTTAGATGCATTTCTGTTTTTTTCTGTTCATCTGCTTTAACTGCAGGCCTCCTTTGCTCTTCCAAACCTTCCAGAATCCTTAACAAGGAGGCTAAGGCTCATATATAATCTTTTTTGAGACAATCAGATGATTGACAAGCTGCTCCATCTTGAATGCTCCTGGCATCAGTCTGAAAGAGTCATGTTGTCAGGTAAGAAGGACATGAAATAGTACATTTACACAGAGAAAGAAAACTAAAGATATGCTATAAACCTCAGTTCTGTCATTTTCTGGCTTCTAAGTATGTGGCTTGTGCAATGTTCTCATTAAGAGTGTTTTGTGTGTCTGTTCCTCTTGATTTTTCAAAAAGAAAAATGTGAAAAAATGCTAGAATTTTTATGAACCTTTTATGATCATATTGAAAGCTATCTGTTATCTGCAGATGCCTGGTAGTTGAGCTGCTACCATAACTGAAATCAGTGGTAGACTATTCTCTACCAGTGAAGAAGCAAGTACTTTCCTTGCAGATTTAATGGGAGGGACCTGAGGCTCCAGTGTCTCCTACTGCCATTTTCTTCTTGCTCCAGTATGTTGTTCCACTTTCTTGCTGAACCTGCTGTCCTCCTCCGCACCCAACACATTCTGTGACAATCAGGCTATTCACTGTCTTTCTATTTCTCCCTACCGCTGTATTTGCCTGCTTCTGTGTATCTTCTTCAATTGTGCCTCTACACGCACTTACACCCTCTTTACTCTTGCTCTCCCATCTCATCTCACAGATAATTAGAGACAGAACAAAAGACAATGGCCTCAAACTGCACCAGGGTAAGTTTAGGCTAGACATTAGGAAAAAAAAATTCACAGAAAGAGCATTCAAGCATTGGAACAGACTGCCCAGGAACATGCTTGAATCAACACCCCTGGACGAGTTTAAAGGTTGTTTAGATGTGGCATTTAGTAATACAGTTTAGTGGTGAACTTGGTAGAGTAGGGCTAATGTTTGGACCTGATGACCTCAAGAGTCTTTTCCAATCTGGATTTTCTATAGTACTTTCAGTTAACATCAGTGCATTCAGAATAAAATTAAACAGTACTAAATTTATTATCCTAATTCTAGTGCTGTATTTTGGTGTTAAACTGAATTTTGTCTTCTGTTTTCCTTCCTCCTTAAATGTCTAGCTTCTCTTCACAAGTAACAGCTGCACATGCCTATTCACAGTAATAGCAGCCCTGATGCTGAGGTGTAGTGGATTGAGCCTTAACTGGAGTTTAAGAGCTCAGATGGTAGAGCAGAAAAAATGAGAATTCCTCTCCCCCACTCTCTGAAGTGACTAGAGGTAAATCTAAATTTAAATCTCTATATATAGCAATAACAGGGAAGATTTACAAGGGTAAGGAATAAGGATGAATAGTATAATATACAAAACCAAATTTGGATGGCCTTGTATGTCACTTGGTGTATGTTTCAGCTCTTTAGAGAAGTGTGGATGCAGCAGGGAGAGGATCAGGCCCGACCACATGGCAGAACCAGGAGGTCAGCAGCAGCTGTTGGTCCTTTTGAATAGGTGAGGCAGGAGCAAAGAAAAAGATGGTTGCCATGCCCTTACTTTATATTGTTGCTGGACAGGAAGGGGGAGTGGAACAGACCAACTTAAACCCAGGGGACCCTTCCTCCCAGGAGGAAGAAACCATGTCCACCTGGATCAGGTTTCTTTTGTCCCCTGCGGGAAGCAGGGCTTTTGCAACCCTCCCTCCCAGGATGGGTATAACCCAGCACATAAGGTAGCAAAACCACAAGTTGAATAGCTAAAACAAATTACACCTTTGCACAAAGCAGGGCAGTGCTGATTGCAATTATTGCAATTTTTTTGCTGTCTGATGAAAAGGGAATTTGTGTAAATTCTTACTGATCATTCATGCTTTATCTGCTAGCTGCCACAAGTATTCTTCTCAATATTCCCTTAAAAATAATGAGTTCACATAACTCATGTAGTCAACAACAAAGTGCAAAAACCAAAATGGTCATACCTCCTCAAACAAAACAAGTGCTGAGATTTTCAAGTTAATAACCAAGGAAATATCTACAAATCATGCATCCTTTGTGCATATATGTTTGTGTGGCTGTATGCTCAGGGTGTTGTTTTTAATTCTGTTCAGAGAAAGTATTTTGTTCATCAAGTATCTCTTTCATGTAAATTGCAGAAATTCCAAACAAAAAGTTTATTTTCATGGTTATTTTAGAACATGACTAGAAGTAATATACATTATATTCCTTATATAAATCAGAAAGTATTAAAAGATTAAACATCTTTCCTGTCCTCACATGTAATATGTGTCAACATGCTGGTGGAAGAGTGTATGCAGGAACTCACAAGCCTGCATTGCCATACCCTAGGAGTAGGTATGGTCCAAAGTCTGCACTCAGCTGCTCTGAGGACCCAGCAGACACACCCACAGCTTGGGCCCTGGATAAGGTACATGGAAGATGGGACTTTTTTGGCAAGTGAAATATTCAGATATTGCTAGGCTTGAGCACTAGTATGCATTAATAGGAAATGTTAGCTTAAATGCTCCAACAAAGCTTTGAAACATATTCTTAACATACATGTTAGCAAGCCTATAACCAAATATTAAACCAGGTTATTTTGATTAGTTTTCTAATACTCAAATCTATGAAAAATTTACACAATCTCTCTGCTGATTTCAATGGACTTTACATTAGGAACTCTTCATCTGATTTAAAGGGTCAAGTTATTTTTTGTTTGTTTGGTTGGTTGGTTTTTTTACATGGTAATGTTACTTTATATTAGGAACTCTTCATTTAATTTAAAGGGTCAAGTTATTTTTTGGTTGGTTGGTTTTTTTTTTACATGGTAATGTTACTTTCAGTAATGTTGCAGTTAAGAAGAGTGGAAACAATTCTACTACTCAGAGTAATTTCTGATATTCTGATTAAGCAGCAATTTTTTAAAAGAAATTTGGTTGATGATGATTGAACAACATTTTGTTTAGTAAAAGTAGAATAAGTATTTGCAATATTTATTCCTTTAGACCTGAGAATTTGTTTCAGATGCACTGTTGTGGTAGGTTGAGACACCAATTCACCCACCATGGGCAAAAGAAAGACTCAGACAAAATGGACTCAGACAAAAATGGTGGAAAGCTTAACTGGAGAAAAAAAAATGAATGTTTTACAGAAAACCACAAGCACCATGACAAAAGAGAGAGATCCCAAGAACATCCCATCCACACCTAGGGGTACACCCAACCCCCAACCCCAGAGCTCTTTCTCTTCCTCCAACCCAAACTTGGGCCTGGCCAGGCCCAAGGGAGGCAGCTCACGCCATTACCTAGGCAGCGGGGAGGAAAGAAAGAGGAAGTGAGGACCCCTCACTGATGTTTTATAGGGAAGCAGGGCATTACAGGATTAGATACCTGGCTTCCTGTGACCACCCACTGGGCTGGGCCCTCTTTTGGGATATCACAGGTGTGGCTTGTGTGGCAGCACCCAGCCTAAACCACCACAACTGTGAAACAATCTGGAAAAAAGATGCACTGTGTTAAAACTTGTTCATTTTAGAGCAAAGTATCTTTATTAACACAGAAAGTAATTGAATCTGAAAAATGTGTAGGAAGAGGTCAGAGTGATTAATTTTTGTATGCATATAACTAGTTGCACAATACCAGATGTTAAATTATCTTTAAAATTTTTATTTTATTCTTGGCAGCAGATATTTTAACGTACTATCATGACACCATCTTCTAGGCTAAGCCACAGAAGACAAAGAACACTTAATACATGGAAAATATGGAATAAAATGCTCCACCACCTCCCTGGACAGCCCATTCCAATGGTAAATTACTCTTTCTGGGAAGAACTTTCTCCTCACCTCTAGCCTACACCTCCCCTGGCACTGCTTGATACTGTGTCCTCTTGTTCCAGTGCTGGTTGCACCAGGCAACAACCCCTTTCAGGTAGTTTTAGACAGTAATAAGGTCTCCTCTGAGCCTCCTATTCTCCAGGCTAAACAACCCCAGCTCTACAGGAAGTGGAGGGAAGGACAGATAGAACAGGGGGATATAAGGAAGCTGCCCGAGCAGCAAGAGACCTGGTTAGGAAAGCCAAAACAGAGTTTGAATTGAATCTAGCCAGGGAGGTTAAAGGGAGCACTAAAAATTTCTATAGGTATGTTAATGGCAAGAAGAAGACTAGGGAAGGTGTGGGCCCCCTCAGAAAGGAAAGTGGTGAATTGGTCACAAGTGATGTGGAAAAGGCTGAGGTACTCAATCACTTCTTTACCTCAGTCTTCACTGCAAGGGCCTCCAGCCACACTCCTGGTGTCATGGAAGATGATGCCAGGGATGGGGAGGAAGAACTGCCCATCATAAGTGCAGATCAGGTTCGTGATCACCTGAAGAACCTGAAGGTGTTCAAGTCCATGGGACCCAACGGGATACACCCATGGGTGCTGAGAGAACTGGCAGATGAGGTTGCCAAACCCCTCTCTATTATAGTCCAAAAGTCATGGCAGACTGAGGAAGTCCCCACAGACTGGAAAAGGGGAAACATTACTCCCATTTTCAAAAAGGGCAAGAAGGAGGAACCAGGGAACTACAGGCCAGTCAGTCTCACCTCTGTGCCCAGAAAGATCATGGAGCAGATCCTCCTGGAGGCACTACTGACTCAGAAGAATAGTGAAGAGGTGATTTGGAACAGTCAGCATGGCTTTGCCAAGGGCAAATCCTGCCTGACAAACCTGGTGGCCTTCTATGATCAGGTGACAGCATTAATAGATGAGGGGCGAGCAACTGATGTCGTTTACCTGGACTTGAGCAAAGCCTTCGACACTGTCCCGCACCAATTCCTGGTCTCCAAGCTGGTGACACATGGGTTTGATGGGTGGACCACTAGATGGATAAAGAACTGGCTTGATGGCTGCACCCAAAGAGTGGCTGTCAACGGGTCCATGTCCCAATGGAGGCAAGTGACAAGCGGAGTCCCTCAGGGATCAGTCCTGGGACCTGTCTTGTTCAACATCTTTGTGGGTGACATAGACAGTGGCATCGAGTGCACCCTCAGTAAGTTTGCTGATGACACCAAGCTGTGTGGTGCAGCAGACACACTGGAGGGAAGGGATGCCATCCAGAGGGACCTTGACAGGCTGGAGAAGTGGGCACAAGCCAACCTCATGAGCTTCAACAAGACCAAATGCAGGGACCTGCAGCTGGGTCGAGGCAATCCCAGGCAGAAATCCAGGCTGGGCAGGGACTGGCTGGAGAGCAGCCCTGAGGAGAGAGACTTGGGGGTGCTGGTGGACCAGAAGCTCAACATGAGCTCTCAGTGTGCACTTGCAGCCCGGAAAGCCAATCAGATCCTGGGCTGCGTCAAGAGAAGTGTGGCCAACAGGTCAAGGGAGGTGATTCTCCCCCTCTACTCAGCTCTGGTGAGACCCCACCTGGAGTACTGCATCCAGTTCTGGAGCCCCTATTACAGGAGGGATGTGGATGTGCTGGAGTGTGTCCAGAGAAGGGCCACGAGGATGATCAGAGGGCTGGAGCACCTCTCCTATGAGGACAGACTGAAGGAGTTTGGGCTGTTCAGTGTGGAGAAGAAAAGGCTCCAAGGTGACCTCATTGTGGCCTTCCAGTATCTGAAGGGGGCCTATAGGAAGGCTGGGGAGGGACTTCTCAGGGTATCAGGTAGTGATAGGACTAGGAGGAACGGAATGAAGCTGGAAATGGGGAGATTCAGGCTAGATGTGAGGAAGAAGTTCTTCACCATGTGTGGTGGAGTAGGAAGGTTCCCCCACACACACACAAAAGGATTCCACAGCTAACTCAGCCAGAGAAGCAGATGAAAGCTGTATTTTACAAGCAGATATGGAATGCAATGAATATGTACAAAAATATACAATATTTACAATATATACAGAAATATACAGCAACAGGAAACCTTTCCCCAACCCCCCCCCTGCGGCCAGGGGGTTCGGCCTGTCCCCCCTTCTCCCTCCCTACCTCCCATTTTTCCCAAAAGGGTTAGAGAGAAAGAGAAAGGAAGGTAATTAAAAGGGTGAAAACTTGTTAAAGCTCAAAGCGGATGCAAAAAGTTAGTTTTCTCTTATCTGGTTAGCAAGAATCGTAGAGAGAAACGAGCCAGCTCACAGCACAGGGGGAAGAAGAAGACGACTACTGACTGACTCCCCGACTGAAAGACTAAACAAAAAAAACTACAACCGGGTTCCACCAATGAAATTAGATTAGCATATCATTGTTTTCATTCTAATATCAAAACATTAGGCTAGAGTGTTCAGAAAGTGTCTCTTTCTTAAAGGCACAGCCTAAACCGGTCACAATCCACCCCTGCTAAACAATTTCATTGGCTGTTCATACTGTCCATCCAATCTAAAACAATATCCACAGTTTGTAAATAAAGTTCATAGTCCATTCCAGCTATCCTCAGGTGTAGATGATTCAGAAGTCCAAGAAAGAAGAAAAATGGAAAACAGTTTGTCTCTTCGCAGTCGAAGCGAAGAAAAGGGAAAAATAGGGAAACAGGGAAACAGGGACTCTCAGTTGACTCAGGGCTCTCAGGGTTCGTGCACCGTGGATTCCTCAGGGATTCTTCCTTTGGGCGCGATGTAGCTGTACAACACTCTGAAGTTAAACTCTTTCAGCTAAAGTCAAATCTCTTTGTGGAATACACTGAATTTCACCATTCTCTTGCATTACCCAATAAGTGTGACCCAGACCTTCAGCTGAAACCACCCCTCGGACAGGTTTAGCCTCTCCTGAGGGAGAAAATACCCAAACAGTTTTACCTAACAGATTCTTTTCTCTAACAACAGGAACTCTATCACCTTCTACTTTCTGTAGCAGATCTGAGTGTGCAGGTCCAGCTCGGTTCACTGAACCTCTACTATTTACCAGCCAGGTTGCTTGTGCTAAATGTTTTTCCCAGTTTTTCAAAGATCCACCCCCCATGGCTTTAAGAGTGGTCTTCAACAAACCGTTGTAGCGTTCAATCTTCCCTGCAGCTGGTGCATAGTAGGGGATGTGGAATATCCACTCGATGCCGTGCTCTTTGGCCCAACTCTTTACAAGGTTGTTTTTGAAATGAGTTCCATTGTCTGACTCAATCCTCTCTGGAGTTCCGTGTCTCCACAGGATTTGTCTCTCCAGACCGAGAATGGTGTTGCGTGCAGTTGCATGTGGAACTGGATAAGTTTCCAACCATCCAGTGTTCGCCTCTACCATAGTAAGCACATACTGCTTACCAGAACGAGGACGTGGTAGAGTGATGCAGTCAACTTGCCAAGCTTCACCATACTTGTACTTGGACCATCTGTCACCATACCATAAGGGCTTAAGTCGTTTTGCCTGCTTAATAGCAGCACAAATGTCACAGTCATGGATGACTTGTGTGATAGCATCCATGGAAATGTCTATGGATCTGTCACGAGCCCACTGGTAGGTTGCATCTCTGCCTTGATGTCCTGACGAATCGTGAGCCCACCGAGCTAAGAATATCTCACCTCGGTGTTTCCAGTCGAGATCAAGATCAGAGTCCATGTCTACTTGAGAAACTCTTGCAGCTAGATCTGCTTGATGGTTGTTGCTGTTCCTCAGTAGCTTTGCTCTTAGGGATGTGAGCATCGATGTGTCTCACCTTCACTGGAATTCTCTCGATTCGATCAGCAATGTCCTGCCATAGGTCAGCTGCCCAAATGGGCTTTCCTTTCCTCTGCCAACCATTCTTTTTCCAGTTCTTTAGCCAACCCCACAGAGCATTGGCTACCATCCATGAGTCGGTGTAGAGATAAAGCTTTGGCCACCTCTCACGTTCAGCTACGTCGAGAGCTAGCTGGACAGCTTTTACCTCTGCGAACTGACTGGATTCTCCTTCTCCATCCTTTGCTTCTGCAACTCGGCGTGTTGGACTCCACACTGCAGACTTCCACCTTCGCTTGTTCCCGACAAGACGACAGGAACTGTCTGTGAACAAAGCATATTTCTTTTCATCATCAGATAGGTCATTGTAAGGAGGAGCTTCCTCGGCACGAGTTACTCTCTCCTCTGGAGGTTTAGTACAGTTGGTACCTTCAGGCCAACTTGAGATCACCTCCACCAGACCAGGTCTTTCAAGATTTCCCATTCGAGCTCTCTGTGTTATCAGAGCCATCCACTTAGACCAGGTGGAATCTGTTGCATGATGTGGTGTGGAACCTTTGCCTTTGAACATCCAATTCAAAACTGGTAATCTGGGAGCTAAGAGAAGTTGTGATTCAGTTCCAATTACTTCAGAAGCTGCTTTTACTCCTTCATAGGCAGCTAGAATCTCTTTCTCTGTTGGAGTATAGTTAGCCTCTGAACCTCTGTAACCTCGACTCCAGAAACCAAGAGGTCGTCCACGTGTTTCACCTGGAGCTCTTTGCCACAAGCACCAGGTTGGACCATTGTCACTTGCAGCCATGTACAAAATGTTCTTAATGTCTGGACCATCTCGGACAGGTCCCAGACCCATTGCTTGCACTACCTCTTGCTTTATCTGGTCAAAGGCTGCTTGTTGTTCAGATCCCCAGTGGAAATGGTTTCTCTTTCGAGTCACATCATACAGAGGTTTCACAATCTGACTGTATCCAGGAATGTGCAGTCTCCAAAATCCCACTATCCCCAAGAAACGTAGAGTTTCTTGCTTGTTCATGGGATTTGCCATGGTAGAGACTCTATTTACCACATCCACTGGAATGTGTTGGCGTCCATCCTGCCACCGCACTCCCAGAAACTGGATCTCTCTGGTAGGTCCTTTCACCTTGTCTCGCTTGATGGCGAAACCTGCATTCAGAAGAATGTCAATGATTTTGTTACCTTTCTCGAAGACTTCCTCAGCAGTTTTACCCCAGACGATGATGTCATCGATGAACTGGATGTGTTCTGGAGCACCACCTTCCTCCAGAGCATCGTGGATCACTGCATGACAGATGCTTGAGCTGTGGATCCAGCCCATTGGCAATCTGTTGAAGGTGTACTGGATTCCTCTCCAGGTGAAAGCAAACTGAGGCCTGCATTCCTCTGCTATGGGAATAGAGAAGAAGGCATTAGCAATGTCTATGGTAGCATACCATTTGGCCTCTTTGGATTCCAGCTCATACTGCAGTTCCATCATGTCTGGTACTGCTGCACTCATAGATGGAGTTACTTCATTCAGGGCTCGATAGTCGACTGTCAGACGCCAATCTCCATTCGGCTTTTGCACAGGCCACACTGGACTGTTGAAAGGTGAATGAGTTTTGCTGATGACTTTCTGACTCTCCAACTGACAAATCAGATTCTGAATGGGCAACAAAGAGTCACAGTTGGTTCTGTATTGTCTGTGATGCACAGTCTGAGAAGCAACCGGCAATTTAATGTCCTGAATCTTGTGTTGTCCCACAACTGCAGATTCATCAGAAAGCTCAGGTCTAACAGACAGCTTCAGCTTTTGTCCATCAACAGTTTCTACAGATGCTACTCCAAAAGCCCATTTGTAACCTCTAGGGTCTTTGAAACGCCCTTCTCTCAGAAAATCAATTCCCAAAATACAAGGTGCATCAGGTCCGGTCACAACTGTATGCTTTCTCCACTGTTTGCCAGTTAAACTTATATCAACCTCCACCTTAGTTAACTCTTGAGATCCACCAGTGACTCCCAGAATAGTTATAGCTTCTGATCCCTGATAATTTGATGGCATTATGGTGCACTGAGCCCCTGTGTCAACCAAGGCCCTGTACTTCTGAAATTGTGAAGTGCCAGGCCACTGGATGTACACATCCCAATAGATTCTGTTATCTCTGTTACCCCTCTCCTCCCCCTGGCGGGAGGCAGGGCACCCCTAGTTATGGGGAACATGCCCACATGTGCAATGAGCACATGGTGCAGTGTTAGAACTGGAGCCACTGTTGGAGCTATTAGAGTTGTCCTGGGGAACTGTGGAAGTAACAGCTACCCTTCTGGTGTTGCTACCTCGGGTTCTGCCACTTTGCAGTTCCCTCAGTCTCCTGAAAAGATTAGCAGTTGGTTGACCATCCCATCTGTTCATGTTCTCACCAAACTGATCACGCAGAGTTATCCAGATACTCGCACATGATTGCCTTGGTGGTCTGTTTTGGTTGGATCTGTTTTGGAATTACCTGTTTTGGAATGACCTGTTTTGGAATGACATCCTTGGAGGACGTCTTTTCCTCACAGAGGAAACTTGTATCCATCTGGAAGAAGAATTGGAATTATCTCTTTGTGCCAATTGGGAGAATGTATTTTTAAATTCATCCTTCAGCTCTTTCATGCAGTTCTTTATTTCACCAGACAGAGTTTCAATGGCTGAAGCCAAAGAAACACGTGTCATGCTGTCCTCCAGTTGTCTCATCTGATCAGTGAATTGGCCAACCGTAGGAGAAGCTCCACCATAATTTCTTGCCACAATTCTGCTTGCCAGAATATTTGCATAATTAGGAGGAGCAAGTTTGATGAGCTTCTTAGCAAGACCAGTTCCTACAGGAATTTCATCAGGATTCAGAGTCTCATGGCCACCATAGAGTACCTCCCTAACAGCAAATTCTCTCAGACGCTTGATTCCCTCATCTATGGTAGTCCAGGGTTTAGGATTCCATTGAAGATCATCTCGGGAAGGATATCTCATGAAAGTTGCCATTAAAAGGTGTATCCACAGAGTAACCTTACCGAGAGTCCTGCCTAGATGTCTATCTATTCCATTATCCTTTGAGAGAGTTCCTAGTTGGGCTGCTGACTTGTCTCCAACTACCAGAGCTGGAGCACCTGTATCATAGCATCTACCAAGCCAAGCTAGGATTGGCTCCTTATCTGCTCTGATGTAATCTATACGCACATTCCTCAATTCCTCCCTTGGTGATGAACAGCTTTCAATGTCATCTGACTCCTCCTCCTCTGCCTCATCTTCCTGAAGTTCTTGTCCCAATAATCTTACTGTCACTCTCCTAAGAATCTGCTTAAGGTCAGGAGTACCACCTTTAGTTGTTCTGCTATCAGCAATTTGCCCTGCATCTCCATCCAGTGATGATCTCAATAACTCAGCTATATCTTTAAGACAAACCTTTTCCTCCATCTCAGCAGGGTCTCTTTGAGCAGAAGTTCCCTCACCAGATCCTGCTGCTCTTCCCCATCAGCATCTGGATCAGCTTTGCCCTTTTTTCCTCTCGTACTTAAAACATCTACCTGCTTAACTGGAGCTGTGTTTGGATTTACAGCTGGCTTAATAGAAGCTGACAGGTTTTGAGATGAATCAGCTGCTGTGGAGGACACTTCCGGTCCTGCCGAAGAAGAAGGAGGAAATGGCTTTGCCCCATTAATGGCTGCCGAGGGTGTGGAAGCCATGTTAGGAGCTGCCGCTGCCGCTGGCTGATTGCCAGAGCCACCAACAGCACCGTTCAGAGCAGCCTTTCCGATGGACTTTTTAGCTTTATCGTTAACTGATACAGATTCTGCATTTTCCTCATCACTAGATACCTCTGGGGTAGAATTAGAGCTGCGCTTTCTGCGTTTCGATCTACGCTTAATTACAAAGCACGCTTTAGCCACTTTTTCCTTCCGATACAGAGCATATAACAAGAACACATTACTTATCACCAACAGCAGGATTGCACACATCAAATAAATCACCTTTGGATCCCAGCCATCACTTAAAACAACCTTTTCGCCTACCGGGATCTTAAACTCCTTTATCTCTATGGGCAGAGTGCTGGAGGTCACATTCCCGTATCTGTTAAGCCAAAAGAATCCCAGGCACCGGTCGTAAAGAAGCTGAATCTTATACTTAAACCATAAATACAATTTATACATCAAGTATCTGCCTAAGCGATCGAAAATCATTCCCATGAAGTACTTGTAGACCAGTACCGAACAAACTGAAAAGACCAAACGTTCTAAAAGCCAAAACACTTTCATGTTTGCAACTCCGACTCGAGCAGGCAATAAATCAAGCAACCTTTTCGCCCAGCTTCTGGACAGCAATTATCCACAAGCCGCACGTTGGACCGCCAATTAAAAATATGTGGTGGAGTAGGAAGGTTCCCCCACACACACAAAAAGAATTCCACAGCTAACTCAGCCAGAGAAGCAGATGAAAGCTGTATTTTACAAGCAGATATGGAATGCAATGAATATGTACAAAAATATACAATATTTACAATATATACAGAAATATACAGCAACAGGAAACCTTTCCCCAACCCCCCCTGCGGCCAGGGGGTTCAGCCTGCCCCTCCCTTCTCCCTCCCTACCTCCCCTTTTTCCCAAAAGGGTTAGAGAGAAAGAGAAAGGAAGGTAATTAAAAGGGTGAAAACTTGTTAAAGCTCAAAGCGGATGCAAAAGTTAGTTTTCTCTTATCTGGTTAGCAAGAATCGTAGAGAGAAACGAGCCAGCTCACAGCACAGGGGGAAGAAGAAGACGACTACTGACTGACTCCCCGACTGAAAGACTAAACAAAAAATCTACAACCGGGTTCCACCAATGAAATTAGATTAGCATATCATTGTTTTCATTCATATACCAAAACATTCGGCTAGAGTGTTCAGAAAGTGTCTCTTTCTTAAAGGCACAGCCTAAACCGGTCACACCATGAGAGTGGTGAAGCCCTGGAATGGGTTATCCAGGGAGGTGGTTGAGGCCCCGTCTCTGGAGGTGTTTAAGACCAGGCTGGACGAGGCTCTGGCCAGCCTGATCTAGTGTAGGGTGTCCCTGCCCATGGCAGGGGTTGGAACTAGATGACCCTTGTGGTCCCTTCCAACCCTGACTGATTCTATGATTCTATGATTCTATGAACCTCTCCTCATAGGGCTTGTGCTCGACACCTCTCACCAGCTTCATTGCCCTTGACTGGACACATTCAAGTACCTCAAAGTCCTTAGATTGAGGACCCCAAAATTGGACACAGGATAGGGCCCAGAACTGATCCATGTGGAACACCACTAGTGACTGGCTGCCAGCTGGATGTGGCACCATTCACCACCACTCTCTGGGCTTGGCCCTCCTGCCAGTTCCTAACCCAGTGCAGAGTGCTGCTGTCCAAGCCACAGGGCTGAGAGATTGGCCAGGAGTTTGCTATCAAGAAGAGTGTCAAGGCCTTGTTGAAGTCCAGGTAGATGACATCCACAGCCTTTCTCACACCCACCAGGTGGGTCACCTGGTCATAGGAGGTCAGGTTCGTGAGGCAGGACCTACACCCCTAAATCCATGTTGGCTAGGCCTGATCTCTTGGCCATGTTGCAGGTGTGTTGTGATTGCCTCCAAGACGATATGCTTCATAATCTTTCCTGAGGTCAGGCTGACAGGCCTGTAGTTTGAAGGTTCCTCCATCCAGCCACTCTCATGGATGTGTATCACATTGGCCGGTTTCCAGTCATCTGGGACTTCTCTGGTGAGCCACGACTGGTGGTATAAATGATGGCTTGGCAAAATCATCTGCCAGCTCCCTTAGTATCCTAGGATGGATCCCATCTGGTCCCATGGACCTGTGAAGATCCAAGTGGCTCCGAACTGCTTTCTCATGGATTTCAGGGGGATTATACTGCTCCCTGACCCCATCTACTGGTTCAAGTGGCCAGTTATCCTGAAATCCTCCTCTCTTACTGTTGAAAATTGAGGCAAAGAAGGTATTTAGTACCTCAGCCTTTCCCTCATCTTTATTTACACTATTCCCCTCCAAGTCCAATAAAGAATCATAGAATCATAGAATCAGTCAGGGTTGGAAGGGACCACAAGGATCATCTAGTTCCAACCCCCTGCCATGGGCAGGGACACCCTACACTAGATCAGGCTGGCCAGAGCCTCGTCCAGCCTGGTCTTAAACACCTCCAGGGACTGGGCCTCAACCACCTCCCTGGACAACCCATTCCAGGGCTTCACCACTCTCATGGTGAAGAACTTCCTCCTCACATCTAGCCTGAGTAAGAGTGTAGGTTCTTCTTGCCCTCTTTTTAGCATTGATATATTTATTAAAATGCTTTTTGTTATCATAGAATCATAGAATCATAGAATCAGTCAGGGTTGGAAGGGACCACAAGGATCATCTAGTTCCAACCCCCCTGCCATGGGCAGGGACACCCTACACTAGATCACGCTGGCCAGAGCCTCGTCCAGCCTGGTCTTAAACACCTCCAGGGACTGGGCCTCAACCACCTCCCTGGACAACCCATTCCAGGGCTTCACCACTCTCACGGTAAAGAACTTCTTCCTCACATCCAGCCTGAATCTCCCCATTTCCAGCTTCATTCCATTCCCCCTAGTCCTATCACTACCTGAGATCCTGAGAAGTCCCTCCCCAGCCTTCCTGTAGGCCCCCTTCAGATACTGGAAAGCCACAATGAGGTCACCTCGGAGCCTTCTCTTCTCCAGACTGAACAGCCCCAACTCCCTCAGTCTGTCCTCATAGGAGAGGTGCTTCCTTCCTTCACAGAAGTGGCCAGCTTGAGTTCTAACTGGGCTTTTGCCTCTCTTTCTCCTATATGACCTAACAAAATTCTTAAACATATCACGAGTTGCCTCTGCCCCCTTTCCAAAGGCGATACACCCTCTTTTTTTCCCTTAATTCATTCAAGAGCTGTTTGCCCACCCAGGGTGATTGCCTTCCCTGCCGGTTCATCTTTCAGCACATTGGGACAGCCTGTTCCTGTGCCTGTAAGAGTTCCTGTGCCTTTAAGAGTTACTGTTTGAAGTAGGTCCAGCCACCCTGGACACCTTTGCTCTTAAGGGCTGTTTCCCAGGGTACTCTCCAGGTTAGTTGCTTAAATAACCTGAAGTCTGCCCTCTGGAAGTCCAAGGTAAGGTTGATTAGGTGGTGTTGGATGATAGGTTGGGTGCAATGATCCTGAAGGTCTCTTTCAACCTGGTCTGGTCTATTCTATTCTATTCTATTCTATTCTATTCTATTCTATTCTATTCTATTCTATTCTATTCTATTCTATTCTATTCTATTCTATTCTAAGGTCCTGAGGGAAAATACCAAAATCCCAACAACATTTTACCAGGACTTTAGTAAAGCCTTTGATATTGCTTTGAACGGCATTGTTGTAGCAAAACTGATTGCTTGGCTGCACATACTTCATTAGATAAAACATTGTTGGATAGCTAGAACTGAATCCAGTTGATAGCTGATCAAAAGTGGTGTTCCCCAAGGCTCATTACTGGGGCCACTTCTCTTTAAAATCTTTATCAATTATCCGGATGAGGGAATTAAGTCCACCTTCAGCAAGTTTATAAAAGACAAGTTGGGCATGAATGTTGATCTGTTTGAGGGTAAAATGGCTTTACAAAGCAATGTGGACAGGCTGGGCCAAGACCAGTTGTATGAGATTGAACAAGTCCAAGCAGTATGTTCTGCACTTGGTTTACAACAACTCTGTACAAATCCAGAAGCTTGAGGAAGTGTAGCTGTACAGCTGCCTGGCAGAAAATGACCTGAGGGTGCTGGCTCAGAGCAGGCTGCATATAAGCCAGCAGTGTGCCCAGGTGGCCAAGAAAGCTGATGGCATCCTGGCCTGTATAGAAAAGTGTGGCCAGCAGTAGTAGGAAAGTGATTATCCTCATGCACACAGCAGTGGTGAGGCTACACCTTAAATAATGTGTTCAGTTTTAGGTCCTTCACTACAAAAAAGGTGCTGATACACTGTAATATATCCAAAGAAGGACAGTGAAACAGATGGAGGGATCTAAAGGAAAAGTCTTATGAGGAGCAGCTGAGGGAACTGAGTTTGTTTAGCCTGGAGAAACAAATACTGACAAGGGAAGTTACTTTCTACAACTACCTGAAAAGAGGTTGTAGCTAGGTGGGTGTCAATTTGTTCTGATAAGTAACAAGTGATGAGACAACAGGAAATTCACAGATTCAGTGCCTCCAAATCCTTTTCTGCAGGGCTGTTCTCAATTTCATCATCCCCCAGTGTGGACTGAGATCAAGGTGCAGGATCTTGCACTTTGCCTTATTAAACCTCATGAGATCCTCCTCAACTCACCTCTCCAAGCTATCTAGTTCCCGCTGGAGAGCATCCCATCCTTCAGTCTTGTTAACTGCACCACAAAAGTCCAGGTAGATGATATCTCTTGCCATTCCCTTGTCCACTGGTGTAGTTACACCATCACAGAAAGCCACTAAGTTGGTCAGGTAGGACTTGATATCGATGAAGCCATGCTGACTACCTTGAACTAGCTTCCTGTTATATGTGTAGTGCAGTATAGCTTCCGGGAAGATATGTTTCATGATCTTAAGAAGCACAGAGGTCAGGCTGCCAGGCTGATAATTTCCAGGGTCCTCTGCTTTACCCTTTTAAAAGATGGATTCAATATTTCCCTTCTTCTAGTCTCCAGGAACTTCACCTGGCTGCCAGAACTTTTCAAATGAAAAGTGGCCTTGCAACTACATCAGCCAATTCCTTCAGAACTCTGGGATGCATCTCATCAGCTCCCATATATTTATGTCTGATCATGATGTCACAGTATCACAGTATCACTAAGTTTGGAAGAGACCTCGAAGACCATCGAGTCCAACCTGTCACCACAGACCTCACGACTAGACCATGGCACCAAGTGCCATGTCCAGACCCCTCTTGAACAGTCCCCAAGCTGCATCAGTGAATGCTTAGGTTAGACAACAGGAAAAATTTCTTTACTAAAAGGGTTGTCAAAGATTAAAAGTGGCTGCCCAGGAAAGTAATGGAGTAACCATCTCTAGTGTTATTTAAAAGACATATGGATGTAGTGCTGAGTGACAGTTTTGTGTTGATCAGGTAGTACAGAATTAACTGTTGGAGTTGTTGATCTTAAAAGCTAATTAAAACTAAAATGATTCTATGATCAAAGGTGTGGATGAAGGATTGGAGGCCATGTTCCCTGGGTCATCCCTCTATCCCTTTTTGAAAATGCAGGTTATGTTTACCTTTTTCCAGTCAATGGGGACTTCCTCAGACTGCCATGGCTATTGCACCAGAGAGTGGTTTAGAAACCTCATCCACCAGTTCCCTCAGCACCCATGGGTGTATCCCATTGGATTCCATGGACTTGAACACTTTCAGGTTCTTCAGATGGTCATGCACCTGATCACCTGATCACCATGGCAGTTCCTTCTTCCAGTCCCTGCCATTATCTTCCATTATTCTGGGAATTTGGCTGTAGCCCTTGCCAGTGAAGGCTGAGGTAAAGAAGTCATTGAGAACCTCAGCCTTCCCAATGTCACTTGTCACCAATTCATCAGTTTCCTTTCTGTGGGGGCCCACAGCTTCCCTAGGCTTCTTTTTACCATTAATATACCTATAGGAATGTTTGTTTCTCCCCTTAATCTACCTGGCTAGATTTATTTCAAACTGAGCTTTAGCTTTTCTAACCAGGTCTCTTGCTGCTTGGGCAGCTTCCTTAAATGCCCTCCCATTCTAGCTGTCCTTTCTTCTACTCCTTGTAGAGTTTCTTTTAGAGTGACAGTGTGTCCTGGAGCTCCTTGCTCATCCAGGTAGTCTCCTAGCATTCTTTCCTGCCTTTCTCTTTGTCAATGTACTTTGCTGCTGGACACAGAGAAGGTCATCCTTGAACACTGACCAGCTGTCCTGGGTCCCCCTTCCCTCTAGAGGGGCTTTGTCCCACAATACTTTGTCCAGCAGTTCCTTGAAGCAATCTGCATGCCTAAAGTCCAGGGTTGTAAGTTTGGAATTCATCCTCCTAGTTGCCCTGTGGATCTTCAATTCTACTGCTTCATGGTCACTGCAGCCAAAGTTATCCCTGAACCTCACATTGATCACCAGCACTTCCCTTGATGAGAACAAGGTCCAGCATAGCACCTTTTCTCGTTGGTTCCTCTACCATTTGGAGGAGGAAGTTGTCATCTATGCATTCCAGGAACATCCTGGAATGCTGGTAGCTAGCTGTGTTGTCCCTCCAGCAGATGTTAGGGTGCTTGAGATCCCCCACAAGGACCAGGGCCTGTGAATGTGAAGCCACTTCTATTTGCCTGTGGAGTGCCTCATCTGCTTTGTTCTGCTGGTCAGGTAGCCCTACAGAAATATCACCTAACCCTGTCTTCCCTTTAATCTTCACCCATATACTCTCAATCAGCTCATCATCCTTCTCCAGATGGAGCTCCATTGATTCCAGCTGGTCACTGATGTAGAGAGCAACACCTCCTCCCCTTCTCCCCTCCTCCCCTGTCTGTCCTTCTTAAAGAGCTTGTACCCATCTATCCCTATCCAGTCATGGGAATCACCCCACCAAGTTTCAGTAAGAGGCACTATGTAGCTTTCCAGCAGCACAGTGGCCCAAAATTCACCCTGTTTGCTACCCAAGCCATGTGCATTTGCATAGAGGAACTGCAACTGGGCTGATCATGTCATCTTGTGCAAATCTCCCTTGATTTTCTTGGGGTGTCTTGGTGCATTGTCTTTGGCTTGCTGACACTCCATCCCTCTGCCTCTGCTGAGCTGTCCCAATGTTTGTCACAGGCAAGCATGAGATTAACAACCCCTCCCCCTTTGAATCTCGTTTAAAGCCCTATCAATGAACCTTGCCAATTCCTGCCCTAGAATTTTTTTTTTTTTTCCCTCTGGGACAGGTGCAGGTGCATCCCATTAGTCACTCACAGCTCTGGTGCCCTGTAAACTGAGCTGTGATCATAAAATCCAAACCCCTGTCAATGACACCATGAACTGACCTATTGGCTCTTCGATTTTGTAGTCAGGGGCCCAAAACTGAGCCCAGTATTTGAGATGCAGTCTCACCAATGCTGAGTTCAGGGGTAAGATCACCCCCTGGTCCTGCTGGCCACCTTATTCTGCTGCAAGACAGAATGCTGTTGGCCTTCTTGTCTTCCTGGGAACATTGTTGGCTCATATTCAGTAGGCAGTTGACCAGTACACCCAGGTCCTTCTATGCTGGGTAGCTTACCAGCAACTTCTTTCCCAGCCTGCAGCATCACATGGTGTTTTTGTAACCCAAGTACATAGTCAGCTTGGGCTATACTTGTAAAGAGCCTTGTGACTAACTGCTGTAGAGCAAGATCCTATCACTAACAGTGTTATACTGGTGCAAATAAAAGGATTGCCAGGACAACAGCTGATTGTTTTCTAAGCTTACTCCTCACAAGTGAGCTAATAGTAATATAATATTCCTCTGCCTGATTCCATCCTCAGTCTACCCATGAGACATTTGTCCAGTAAATAATTTTCCTGACCTGTAATATCTAATCTATGTACTGAAGGCTAATATTTACACATAAAAACTTATTGCTTTTATGCCAGCATGATGTGAGATTTTACTTTGTAAGAGGCCAGTTTTGTGCATTGCTTGTAGAACTCACCATCAATGCAGATGAGTTGATGCCTGAAATAAGCTTGTCAGTTTTAAGAATTGCAAAAATTCCTACTGTGACTTCTCAAATAACCATTCAGGTTCTTCAAAATAATTTTCTATGCAATCTTTACCTTTTCTTACCTTCCGCACAGAAGTAAATTTTTTCTATTTTTGACTTTTTTTTTTTTTTTTAATCTCAGTTCTTAAAAAAAAAGGGCTATTATTATAATAGATGTAGGAGAAGATAACAGAATTTTCTATGGTGTTTTGGTTTGGGTTTGGTAAGGTTATAGTCACAGGGAAAGGGGGCCACATTGTGTCTCCTGTAAGAAGCTTTGAGAAGCTTCCCTGGCTCCAAGTTAGACTTGCTCAGGCCAAAGTTGAGCCAAGCAGTGCTTCTGAAATAACATATTTAAGAGAAGAGAACTTATTGTATGAGTTATTTTTCTTTGGAAGTTCTTAGGTTTTGGAGAGGATATGGGGGAGAGAACCAAGCTGACATCGAGGTCATTGAGGAGGAAGGAGAGAAGGCACATCAGAGCAGATATTGCACATCAGAGCAAATACTGCACATCAGCCCATGGTGAGATAGCAGGTTGAACCAATACAGCCCTTAGAGATCAGGGGTGTGGCAGAATCTCATCTGCAGCCTGTGAAGTACCCCCTGCCACAGAAGAGCACTGATCCTGAAGGAGACCTCCCCTTGAGGGAGCTGTTAATCACTTGGGTGGGGATCGAGATTTACACCCACAGAAGGACCCATACTGGCAGAAAAACTCCATGGAGTGCAGTCTCCTGTGGGAGTATCTGTACACTGCTAGGGGGAGGACTGTATACAGATTTCCTCCTGAGGAACAAAGAGCAGCAGAAACATCACACAATGCACTGGTACTGATTGCAGCGCCCATTTCTTGTCCCACTGTGATGCTTTCGGGGGAGGAGGTAGCAGAGCTGTCCAGGAAGAAGGGAGGGTGTGGGGGAAGGGTTGTATTTAAGGTATGGTTTTATCTATAACTGTCCTACTCTGATTCAATTGTTAAACTGGTGTGATTTTTGTCTAAATTGAATCGGTTTTGTTTTTTTTTTTTCTTTTCTTTTTCCCCCAAGTTGGGTCTGTCTTTTGCCTGTGGCCATAATTGGTGACTGTGCCATCCTTGTCCTGTTCTTGACCCATGAGTCTTTTGCTGTATTTTCTCCTCTCTACCCACTGGAGTGGGTAAGAATGAGCAAGCAGCTGAGTGGTGATTTGTTGCTAGGTAGGCTCAAACCATGATATATTGTTAGCCAAGTATACATTTAGAAGTGGAAAAAAATATTGGATCGCTACTACTCAAGTCACAATGTAAGGTGAATGCATTTAACCTTTTCTAGGCAAATGGAATGCTTGGAGTATCAGAGTATCATAGTATCAGTCAGGGTTGGAAGGGACCACAAGGATCATCTAGTTCCAACCCCCCTGCCATGGGCAGGGACACCCTACACTAGATCAGGCTGGCCAGAGCCTCGTCCAGCCTGGGCTTAAACACCTCCAGGGACGGGGCCTCAACCACCTCCCTGGACAACTGTCTCGATCCGGAGAGGGAAAGAGATTGAGGTTTTTAATGAATATTCCCGTGTTGTGAAATTAGAGGCACAAACGAGGCCAAAATATCAACAGCTAGACTATTTATTACATAAATAAGGTGGAGAGAGAGAGAAAATAAAGAGAGAAGAGAGAAGAGGGAGATTAAAGGAAAGGAATTATATTACCACACCCCTCACCCCCCAAGACAGTTTGAGTCTGTGGAGGAAAGGTGCTGCAGGAGATGTTGGGTCTGTAGAGAAACGGTGCTGCAGGAGATGTTGGGTCTGTAGAGGAAGGGTGCTGAGGCTTTGGCTGTAGAAGGGATGAGGTCCTCTGGGCAGCTTCTTCAGCTCCATGAGTTGCAGCAGGTGGAACTTAGGGCACGGAGAGTCCAAGATCCATTGTGTTGGCCCCGGAATGTTTCCAGCGAGTGGTGCCGTCAGCTTTGTTCTGCATCTTGCTTCTCCAATTTTCTCCTCTTAAAGCCAGCAGTTGCTCCAGTCTTTTATACAGTTTTTTAGCCCTTAGGCAAGTGTCCAGGTGTTGTTCCCCAGGATATCGTTCTGGGAAATCATCTTTAGGTCCAGGTATCATTCCCCAGGAAATCTTTCTGTGTACTCAGGTGAGTTTGGGCAGCCACTGGATGGAGGGGGGAAGGCCTCCGCCTCCTCCTGCTCCATCTAGCTCCCCACGCACTCTTTACATATCAGGAACCATTGTCCTTTCCTGGGGTATCTGATGGCTGGAAATGATCTTGTCCTGAAGGTGTGAATGCTGGGCCCTTGGACCATTGTTGTAGGCCAGCTGCAGTCCCATGAGCAATGTTATCTTTGCACCTTCCAAGAGTCCTTCCAGTGGCTCTGCCCAATGCACATCAGCTATTGTCTGGACAAACAGCAAGTGATTTTATCTTTGTTGAGTCACCAGGAGAGATAAGCTTTAGTCTCTCACAACAACCCATTCCAGGGCTTCACCACTCTCATGGGGAAGAACTTCCTCCTCACATCTAGCCTGAATCTCCCCATTTCCAGCTTCATTCCGTTCCCCCTAGTCCTATCACTACCTGATACCCTGAGAAGTCCCTCCCCAGCCTTCTTGTAGGCCCCCTTCAGATACTGGAAGGCCACAATGAGGTCACCTCAGAGCCTTCTTTTCTCCAGACTCAACAGCCCCAACTCCTTCAGTCTGTCCTCATAGGAGAGGTGCTCCAGCCCTCTGATCATCCTCATGGCCCTTCTCTGGACACGCTCCAGCATGTCCACATCCCTCCTGTAATAGGAGCTCCAGAACTGGACGCAGTACTCCAGGTGGGGTCTCACCAGAGCTGAGTAGAGGGGGAGAATCTTCTCCTGATGCAGCCCAGGATCTGATTTGCTTTCCGGGCTGCAAGCGCACATTGAGAGCTCATGTTGAGCTTCTCATCCACCAGCACCCCCAAGTCTCTCTCCTCAGGGCTGCTCTCCAGCCAGTCCCTGCCCAGCCTGGATTTGTGCCTGGGATTGCCTCGACCCAGCTGCAGGACCCTGCACTTGGTCTTGTCAAAGCTCATGAGGTTGGCTTGTGCCCACCTCTCCAGCCTGTCAACGTCCCTCTGGATGGCATCCCTTCCCTCTAGTGTGTCCACTGCACCACACAGCTTGGTGTCATCAGCAAACTTACTGAGGGTGCACTCGATGCCACTGTCCAGGTCACCCACAAAGATGTTGTACAAGACAGGTCCCAGGACTGATCCCTGAGGGACTCCACTTGTCACTGGCCTCCACTGGGACATGGACCCGTTGACAGCCATATCATCTAGTCCAACATCCCTGCCAGCAATGATTCACCTAGAGCAGATTTAATAGGATTACATCCCTGTGAATTTTGAAAGTCTCTAGGGTAGGAGACTTCACAACCTCTCTGGGCAGCCTATTACAGTGCTCTGTCATCCTCCATGTAAAGAAATTCTTCCTCATATTTAGTAACTTCCTGTGTTTGTGCCTGTTGCCCCTTGTCCTGTCCGTGGGAACCAATGAAAAGAGTCTGGATTTATCCTCTTGACCCCCACTCTTTAAATGTATATAACCATTGACAAGATCACCTCTCAGTCTTCTCTTCTACGGGTTAAAAAGCCCAAGATCTCTCAGCCTTTCCTTGTAAGAGATATGCTTTCATCCCCTAATCATCTTTGAATCCCTCTATTGGACTCTCTCCAGGAGTTCCTTGTGTGTCTCTAACTAGGGAACTTAGAACTGGACACAGTAGATGATGTGATGAGCTATAATCAACATGTCTTCACCAAGGCAAATCCTGCCTGATACAATACAATACAATACAATACAATACAATACAATACAATAATATAATACACCAGGTTGGAAGAGACCTTCAAGATCATCGCGTCCAACCCATCAAACAATCCAACCCACCTAAACAACTAAACCATGCAACCAAGCACCCCATCAAGCCTCTTCCTGAACACCTCCAATGAAGATGACTCCACCACCTCCATGGGCAGCCCATTACAATGGGCAATCACTCTCGCTGTATAGAACTTCTTCCTATCATCCAGCCTAAACCTGCCCTGGTGCAGCCTGAGACTGTGTCCTCTTGTTCTGGTACTGGCTGCCTGGGAGAAGAGACCAACCTCTGCCTGTCTGCAACCTCCCTTCAGGTAGTTGTAGAGAGTAATAATTGGTCACCCCTCAGTCTCCTCTTCTCCAGGCTAAGCAACCCCAGCTCTCTCAGTCTCTCCTCATAGGGCTTGTGTTCCAAATCCCTCACCAACTTTGTTGCCCTTCTCTGGACACGTTCCAGCAAGACAACATCCTTCCTAAAGTGAGGGGCCCAGAACTGGACACAGTACTCGAGGTGCGGCCTAACCAGATTGAGTGCCTATAGGCTAAAATCAGAGGGAGAGCTAACAAAACTGTCATCCTGGTTGGAGTCTGTTATAGACCACCCAACCAGGATGAAGAGCCTGATGAAATATTCTACAAGTAACTGCAGTCTGTCTCAAGACCACCAGACCTTATCCTTGTGGGCAACTTTAACCTGCCAGACATCTGGTGGGAATTTAACTCAGCAGAGAGGAGTCAGTCCAGAAGGTTCTTAGAATGTATGGAGGACACCTTCTTGATGCAGCTGTTAAGTGAGCCTATCATGGGTCAGGCTGTGCTTGACCTGCTGTTCTCAAGTAGAGGAGGGCTGGTGGAAGGTGTGATGGTGGGAGGCTGTCTAGGATGCAGCAACCATGAGATAGTGGAGTTTTCAATATGCAGGGAAATAAGAAGGAGTAATAACAGAACCCTTACTTTGGACTTCTGGAGGGCAAACTTCAGCTTATTTAAGCAACCAATTCAGAGAGTACCTGGGTAAGCAGCCCTTAAGAACAAAAGGGTCCAGAATGGTTGGACCTACTTCAAACAGGAACTCTTGAAGGCACAGTAACAGGCTGTGCCCATGTGCTGAAAGATGAGTCACTGGGGAAGGTGACAGGCCTGGATGAGCAAGCAGCTCTTGAAGGAATTAAAGGGAAAAAAGAGGGTGTATTAACTTTGGAAAGGGGGGAGGCAACTCGAGATATGTTTAAGGATGTTGCTAGATCATGTAGGAGAAAATCAGAGAGGCAGAAGAGAAGTTAGAACTTAAGCTGACCACTTCTGTAAAGGACAGTAAAAAGCTTTTTATAAATATATTAATGCTAAAAAGAGGGGCAAGAAGAACCTCCATTCTTTATTGGACTGGGAGAGGAACATTGTAAGTAAAGATGAGGAAAAGGTAGAGGTACTAAATACCTTCCTTGCCTTCATTTTCAACAGAAAGGCAGGAAGAGTTCAGGATAACTGGCCTCCTGAATTGATAGATGGGGTCAGAGAGCAGTATAATCCCCCTGAAATCCATGGGACCAGATATGATGCATCCTAGGGTGTTGAGAGAGATGGCAGATGAGCTGGCCAAGCTGCTCTCCATCTTTTATCACCAGTCCTGGCTCACTGGAGTGGTCCCAGATGACTGGAAACTGGCCAATGTGATGTCCATGCACAAGAAGGGCCAGATGGATGAATCTGCAAACTACAGGCCTGTCAGCCTGATCTCAGTGCCAGGAAAAATTATGGAGCAGATGATCTTAGAATCATAGAATCATAGAATCATAGAATCATAGAATCAGTCAGGGTTGGAAGGGACCACAAGGATCATCTAGTTCCAACCCCCTGCCATGGGCAGGGACACCCTACACTAGATCAGGCTGGCCAGAGCCTCGTCCAGCCTGGGCTTAAACACCTCCAGGGACGGGGCCTCAACCACCTCCCTGGACAACCCATTCCATGGCTTCACCACTCTCATGGTGAAGAACTTCTTCCTCACATCTAGCCTGAATCTTCTGGACTACTTTCTTTCTGCTGAATTAAGTTCCCAGCAAATATCTGTTAGTTAGAGACCAGCAGGTGAGCTGGCCAAGCTGATCTCCATCATATTTCAACAGTCCTGGCTCACTGGAGAGGTCCCATATGACTGGAAGCTGGCCAACGTGATGCCCATATACAAGAAGGGCTGGTTGGATGAGCCAGGGAATTACAGACCTGTCAGCCTGACCTCAGTCTCAGGCAAGACTATGGAACAGGTCATCTTGAGTGCAATCACACAGCACTTACAGGATGGCCAAGGGATCAGGCCCAGCCAGCATGGATTTAGGAAGGGCAGGTCCTGCCTGACCAACCTGATCTCCTTCTATGATCAGGTGACCCGCCTGGTGGATGTAGGGAGGCCTGTGGATGTGCTCTACCTGGACTTCAGCAAGGCCTTTGACACTGTCCCCCTCAGCAAACTCCTGGCCAAGCTGTCAGCTCGTGGCTTGCACAGCAGCACTCTGTGATGGGTTAGAAACTGGCTGGAGGGCCGAGCCCAGAGAGTGGTGGTCAATGGTGCCACTTCCAGCTGGCAGCCAGTCACTAGTTGTGTGCCCCAGGGATCAGTGCTGGGCCCCATTCTGTTCAATATCTAAGTGCCAGGTTCTACACATTGGCCACACAACCCCATGCAGAGTGACAGGCTGGGCTCAGAGTGGCTGGAGAGGGGCCAGGCAGAAAGGGACCTGAAGGTACTGGTTGATAGTAGGCTGAACATAAGCCAGCAATGTACACAGGTGGCCAAGAAGGCCAATGGCATCCTGACATGTATCAGGAATGGTGTGGCCAACAGGAGCAGGGAGGTTATTCTGCCCCTGTACTCAGCACTGGTTAGGCCACACCTTGAGTCCTGTGTCCAGTTCTGGGCCCCTCAGTTTGGGAAAGATGTTGAGTTGCTGGATTGTGTGCAGAGAAGGGCAACAAAGCTGGGGAGGGGTTTGCAGCACAAGCCCTATGAGGAGAGGCTGAGGTAGCTGGAGTTGCTTAGCCTGGAGAAGAGGAAGCTCAGAGGAGACCTTACTGCTGTCTACAACTACCTGAAGGGAGGTTGTAGCCAGGTGGGGTTTGGTCTGTTTTCCCAGGCAACCAGCACCAGAACAAGAGCACACAGTCTCAAGCTGTGCCAGGGGAGGTGTAGACTGGATGTTAGGAAGAAGTTCTTCACAGAAAGAGTGATTGGCCATTGGAATGGGCTGTCCAGGGAGGTGGTGTAGTCATCATCACTGGAAGTGTTTAAGAAGAGGCTGGATTATGCACCTGGTGCCATGATTTATTTGATTAGATGGACTCAATGATCTCAAAGGTCTTTTCCAACTTGGTTAATTCTGTTCTATTCTATTCTATTCTATTCTATTCTATTCTATTCTATTCTATTCTATTCTATTCTATTCTATTCTAGTCTGTTCAGTTCTGGGATCCTCAGTTTAAGAAAGTTATTGAGACACTGGATCGTGTGCAGTGAATTGCAACAAGGCTGGTTGGAGGTCTCGAGCACAAGCCCTATGAGGGGCAGCTGAGGGAGCTGTGGTCGTTTAGCCTGGAGAAGAAGAGCCTCAGGGGAGACCTTATTGCCTTCTACAACTACCTGAAGGGAGGTTGTAGACAGGTGGGGGTGGTCTCTTCTCCCAGGCAGCCAGCACCAGAACAAGAGGACACAGTCTCAAGCTGTGCCAGGGGAAGTTTAGGCTTGAGGTGAGGAAGAAGGTCTTCACAGAAGGAGTAATAGGCCATTGGAATCTGCTGCCCAGTGAGGTGCTGGAATCACCGGCCCTGGAGTTGTTCAAAAAAAAGGACTGGACATGGCACTTGAAGCCATGGTTTGATTAGTCAGTTGCATGATAGGTTGGACTTCACGATCTCTGAGGTCTTTTCTAACCTTATTGCTTCTATGATCATGAAGTGACAGTTTTTGATCTTCAGAGAAGGTGGGGGTCAGTGGAATTGCTACCTAGGACTTCTAGAGTACAGACATTTGTCTGTTTAGGACACTGCTTGGCAGAGTCCCTGGTGTGGCAGGCCTGAAGGACAAAGACATTCAGGAAGCTTTGACATTCTTTAAGAAAGGAATAAAGGCACAGGTGCAGGCCATCTCTCTGTGCCAAAACATGGAGAATAGGGTGGCTGACCAGAAAGCTTTGGCTAGAACTCAGGAAAAAAGGGAAACCTTATGAAAGTGTCTTTCTGTAAGGCATGCTAGAGAGACAGTACACACCATGAGGTACCCTGTGTTTATTTCCTGCATAACGATAACAAAGAAATGAGTAAAAGGGACAGAAAACTTACCTTGGTCTTACACATACATCAATTGCAAGGCAAAACAGTCACAAAAAGGCACCATTCCAAGAGAAGTGCTGCTCCCATTTCTGTTTGGCACCCCCACAGACAACATAGATGGTCTTCAGATCCTTATTGAAAGACACAAGTAACAGCAATGGAGATATACACGTGAGCTGCTTGGACCCATAATTTGACAGGCATTGTACTCAGAATTGGATGGGCCTTGTCTCCATACAGGTGGAGGAGAGGGACAACCAAGCTTACTGGACTGTGTGGGTTCAATGGCCTGGCAGATCTTAACCACAAGGCTTTGGCAGACACCAGCACACAATACACCCTAATGACATCAAAATACAGTGGGACAGAATCCATTATCATTTCTGCAGTGACGAGGAGATCCCAGGAAATTACTGTAGTTGAACAACTCTTACTGGACAGGAATGGCAAAAGCATGGAATTATGACTGGCCCAGAAGCCCCATGCATTCTTGTTGTGTGTTATTTCATGAGAGGGTGTTTGAAGTTCCTGAGATGGATCCATGTGGGTGTTTGGTATAGTGGCACTGGAGGCAAAGGAAATTAAAGAGTTGTCTACCTCACCTGGTTTATCAGAGGACCCTTCTATTGTGGGGCTGCTGAGGGTCAAAGAGTAAAAGGTGCCCGTTAACTGCATTAGCTACTACAATGGTGTAACAATGGCAATACCACACTTATCAAGAATCTCTGATTCCCGTCCAGAAGCTAAGTCATCAACTGGAGTGTCAGGCAGCAATCAGCAAGACACTCACACTTGAACAGTCCTATTTTTCCAGTACAGAAGTCTAATGGAGAATGGAGACTGACAGTAGATTATCATGGCCTGAAGGAAGATGTGACACCTTATGCAATTGCACTAGAAATGTACACTCTCAGCCTGGGTGATCAAGCACATCCACGTCCAGATGGTTGAGAGGTGATTCTGCCATGCCACTCTGCTGTGGTGAGACCTCACCTGGAGTACTGTGCCCAGCTCTGGAGTCCCCAAAATAAGAGAGACATGGACTTCCTGGAGCTGGTCCAGAGGAGGGCCGTGAAGATTTTCAGAGGGCTGGAACACCTCTCCTAGGAGGACAGGCTGAGAGACAGGTCTGTTCAGCCTGGAGAAAAGAAGGCTCTGGGGAGACCTTATAGCTGCATTTCAATATCTCAAAGATACCTACATGAATTCTGGGGAAAGACTGTTTTAGAAGGGCTTCTAGGGATAGGATGAGGGGCAATGGCTTTAAATTAGAGCAGGGTAGATTTAGGTTAGACATTAGAATGAAGTTCTTTACAATGAGAGTGGTGAAATACTAGAACAAGTTTCCCAGGGAAGTGGTTGAGGCCCACCCCTGGAGAAACTCAATGTCAAACTCAATATGCCACTGAGCAACTTGATCTAGTTGGAGGTGATCCTGCAGAGGGGTTGGACGAGATGATCTTTGAGGTTCCCTTCCAACCCGATGCATTCTGTGACTCTATAAAAATCCCTGTAAGGAAACAAGTCTATGTTACTCCTGCCTTAGCCAAGGCAAACCCATTTGTGAGGTTGGTTTTGCTCAAAGACCTGGATGCAATTGGTGGATATAGCAGGATGATGGGAAAATTAGATGTGTCCCTGAAGGAGATTTGATCTAGGGTGAGAATAGCCAGTAATTTCAACTGTATGATGCCAACTGTTACATGATACTGCTTGTCAGCATTTCCTTATTTATTACAGCAAGAATCACCCAAATTAATGAAGAACAAACCTCTGCAGCTGGCATGCAGTAATTTCCACAAGATCAGCATCTTCACCACAGATGATGAACAGGGAACAGCTGAGAGCTGCAGATGCATTGCACACCATCCTGCTGCACCCAGCTTTCCCTATCTGACACACATACTAATCCTAAAGAACTAGTATGAAGTGGCAGATGGAACTCATTCAGACAAATTAACTTAATGAACTTCTTGGAGAAATTACTCACAAACCAAGGGACTAATACCTGCGTGTATGTATTTAAATATTCAGAGATTAAAAAAAAAAACAAACCCAAACCACCAAAAAAAAAAAATCTCCACACACAGTAGTAGCAACTTGGACATGATTTAAATGAGGAAATAAGATCTGTACTGTATTTTCTTGTTTAGAATCATAGACAAACCATGGTCTGGAGGTTATTAACAGTTTTGAGTGAGACAGGAGTTTAAACTGGGAGCAGCGAAAGCCAGGGCAGCCGATCCAAGCTGGCTAACAGGTGTATCCCATTAATGTCATGTTCATTATAAAGGGGGAGGTTGGCTGGGGATGGGGGCAGTTTATCCTCCCCTTCCCTCTCCAGGGTCACTGACCCTAGAGAGGCTTGTTTATTGTTCTGCTTTCACAGACTGACTTCGTTTTTGTTGTGATTGCTATACATTTATTGTGTTTTGTACACTTCATATTGGAATTTGTGTTAATATTAGTGTTGCTATTTCATCAAATCTATTCTCATTTCTGTCCATGGGTATCCTTTCACTTTCCCA
Organism: Picus viridis; assembly: GCA_033816785.1. Classification (NCBI taxonomy): domain Eukaryota; kingdom Metazoa; phylum Chordata; class Aves; order Piciformes; family Picidae; genus Picus; species Picus viridis. Next base: position 57,941,143 of record CM066606.1, read on the forward strand.
ATCCACCTTCTCTGCTGCAGCGGGTTAATCCAATGATTAAAGAAATGCCATAGTTTAGCTCCAGCTACAGGCTAAATGTAGATAAGAAACTATTGAGTAAGGTGAGACTGAAGGAAGAGAAGTTTATTTCCCATCTTTCATGTGAGGTCAGGAGCTCTGAGCATGCCTGTCACAGGGCTATGATCTTGATGCGATTGCAGAGACATGGTGAGACAGGTCCCATGGCAGGAAACAGAATCAATGTTACAGGGTGCTCCAAAATCCCCTTCCCCCACCTCCATCACCGGAGGTTTCAATGGGGAAAAAAGGCATAAAATTGCCTTCCAAGGTGTGAAATTGCCTTCCTCTTCCCCTGGGGACAGGTAAATGGCACCCATTCTTCCCACTGGGGCAGAGGTCCCTTACAGGTATTTACCCATGGGGGAAGTCCACTGGGTTCGGGCGCTATGATTAGTGGGGTGCTCCGTGCCCAGTATACATTGGCCCTGGACACATTGTCTAGAAACGCCTTCAATAGAGTGACCAGAAAGCAGTTGGGGCTCTCACCCTCATCTTGCTCACTCCCATTTTCTATTCTCATCTTGGACTCTCTCTGCATTCACAGTGAAATTGGAGGAACCAGCACTTGGACCTGGCTTCTCCCTGGACCTGCTTTGGGGTCCTGCTCTCTGCCTGCCACTGGAGCAACCCTGCCTGCCATAAAACTGCAGTTTTCCTTGCACTGTTCAGACAGAGCTACTGCACAAGTTTTCACTCATGCAGACATGCCTATGGACACTTTGATTCTGGTGGCTCCCTTTCCTTAGGATTTGCGCCACGTTATCCAAAAATCAGATTCTAAAACCTGAAGTTCTGGAGCCTCTAAATAAAGAAGGACCTAGGAACCATTGCCAAATTCCTGCTCTATCCTCGTGAGTACAACCTGGCATTCTCATCCTTTTCCCTAAGGTCCTGGCTTGCCTCTGATTTTATAAGTGGGGTAAAGTTATTTTGTGGCTTAGCTTTTTCCATTTTCTGAAGTCTATAAATTGTATGAAAGTAGAACTTGCAACCAAATGGGATTTTGGGGAAAAATAGAGTTGACTGTATTTTTGTAATTCCCACCTCATTTAATTTAACCCTAATTAAATCAATCATAGAATCATAGAATTGTAGGGTTGGAAGGGACCTCAAGGATCATCTAGTTCCAATGTCCCTGCCATGGTCAGGGACACCTCACACTAGATCAGGTTGCTTGGAGCCACATCTAGCCTGGCCTTAAAACCTCCAGACATGGGGTTTCTACCATTCTACCAGGTTCCCTGGGCAACCTGTTCCAGTGTCTCACCACCCACATGGTGAAAAACTTCCTCCTAGCACCCAATCTGAATCTACTCATTTCTATTTTTGTTCCATTCCCCCTAGTCCTATCATTACCTGACACCCTAAAAGGTCCATCACCAGCTTTCTCATAGGCCCCCTTAAGATACTGAAGAGCCACAGTATGGTCTCCTTAGAGCCTTCTCTTCTCCAGACTGAATAGCCCCAACTCTCTCAGTCTGTCCTCATGGGAGAGGTGCTCCAGCCATCTGATCATCCTCTTGGCCCTTCTCTGGACAAGCTCCAGCATGTCCAGATCCTTCCTGTAATGTGGTATGGACGACTATGTACTTTTCAGGAAGGACAGACTGACAAGGCAAGGTGGTGGAGTTGCTCCGTATGTCAATAAGAAACTAGAATGCATTGACCTTAACCCAGGGGGAGATGATAAAAGCATTGAAAGCTTATGGGTAAGAGTGGAGGGATATACAAACATGAGTGATATGGCTGTGTGTGTGTTCACTACAGACCACTGAGCCAGGAAGAAGCTGTTTATGAAGCCTTTGACAGGCAGCTGGAAGTAGCCTCAAGATCAAATGCCCTGGTGCTCATGGATGACTTCAACCACTCTGACATTCATAGAGTCACAGAATCATAGAATCAACCAGGTTGGAAAAGACCTCAGAGATCAACAAGCCCAACCTGTTACCTAATACCTAACATCTCATGACTAACTAAAATACTGCTTCAAGTGCCATGTCCAATCCTTTCTTCAACACCTCCAGTGATGGTGACTCCACCACCTCCCTGAACAGCCCATTCCAATGGCCAATCACTCTTTCTGTGAAGAATTTCTTCCTAACATCCAGCCTAAACCTCCTCTGTCACAGCTTGAGACTGTGTGCTCTTGTTCTGGTGCTGGTTGCCTGGGAAAACAGACCAAACCCCACCTGGCTACAACCACCCTTCAGGTAGTTGTAGACAGCAGTAAGGTCTCCTCTGAGCTTCCTCTTCTCCAGGCTAAGCAACCCCAGCTCCCCCAGCCTCTCCTCATAGGGCTTGTGCTCAAGGCCTCTCACCAGCCTCATTGCCCTTCTCTGGACATGTTCAAGAGTCTCAATGTCTGTGGTGGAGTAGGAAGGTTCCCCCCACACACAGAAGAATTCCACAGCTAACTCAGCCGGAGAAGCAGATGAAAGCTGTATTTTACAAGCAGATATGGAATGCAATGAATATGTACAAAAATATACAATATTTACAATATATACAGAAGTATACAGCAATATATGTAATACAGGAAACCTTTCCCCAACCCCCCCCCTGCAGCCAGGGGATTCGGCCTGTCCCTCCCTTCTCCCTCCCTACCTCCCCTTTTTCCCAAAAGGGTTAGAGAGAAAGAGAAAGGAAGGTAATTAAATGGGGAAAACTTTGTTAAAGCTCAAAGCGAATGCAAAAGTTAGTTTTCTTATCTGGTTAGCAAGAATCGTAGAGAGAAACGAGCCAGCTCACAGCACAGGGGGAAGAAGAAGACTGACTGACTCCCCCCGACTGAAAGACTAAACAAAAATTTACAGCCGGGTTCCACCAATGAAATTGGATTAGCATATCATTGTTTTCATTCATATACCAAAATATTCGCCCAGAGTGTTCAGAAAGTGTCTCTTTCTTAAAGGCACAGCCTAAACCGGTCACAATGTCCTTAAATTGAGGGGCCCAGAAATGGACACAGGACTCAAGGTGTGGCCTGACCAATGCTAAGTACAGGGGCAGAATGATTTCCCTGCTCCTGCTGGCCACATTTTGATACAGGCCAGGATGCCATTGGCCTTCTTGGCCACCTGTGCACATTGCTGTCTCATGTTCAGCCTACTATCGACCAGTACCCCCAGGTCCCTTTCTGCCTGGCTGCTCTCCACCTCTCTGTCCCTAGCCTGTCCCTATTAGTTGGAAAGATCACACAACCAAGCATAAACAGTCCAAAAGATTCCTGCAGTGATGACAACTTTCTCCTGCAGGTTGTTGAAGAACCAACAAGGAGGAGTGCAATGCTGGACCTGGTATTAACAAAGAAGGACTGGTTGCAGATGTTATGGTTGGGAGTAATCTTGGATGTAGTGACCATGGCATGTTAGAATTTAATATCAGCAGACAAAGAAGCAGGGTGATAATTAAAATTAGAACCCTGGACTTTAAGAGGGTTAACTCTGCCCTCTTCAAGACTCTCTTTGGAAATATCCAGTGGGCTATGGCTCTGGAAGGGGGCCCAAGAGAGCTGATTAATTGCCGCCTCCAAGCTGAAGAAATATTATAGAAACATAGCCAGAGAATGTAGAGATGTAACAAGGAAGGCCAAGGGCCTCCTGGAACTGAGTCTTGCCAGAGGGGTGAAAGCAAACAAGAAGATTTTTTTCAGATACATCAATGATAAAAGGAAGAGTAGGCAAAAGGTAGGCCCATGCTGAATGATATGGGAGTCATGGTAAATGTTGATGCAGAGATGGCAGAGTAGCTGAATGCCTTCTTTGCCTCCGTCTTTACACCTAAGACCAGCCCTCAGGAATCTCAGTCTCTGGAAGCAAGAGAGCAGAACTGGAAGGAAGAGGACACTCCAATGGTCAGTCAGGACCATGTTAGTGATCCCTTAAACCAGCTGAAGACAGACAAATCCATGGGCCCTGATGGAGTGTCGAGAGAGCTGCGGAAATTTTTGATGAACCTATCTCCATCATCTTTGAAAAGTCATAGTATCATAGTATAATAATATAAGTCAGGGTTGGATGGGACCACAAGGATCATCTAGTTCCAACCCCCCTGCCATGGGCAGGGACACCCCACACTACATCAGGCTGGCCAGAGCCTCATCCAGCCTGGTCTTAAACACTTCCAGGGACGGGGCCTCAACCACATCCCTGGACAACCCATTCCATGGCTTCACCACTCTCATGGGGAAGAACTTCCTCCCCACATCTAGCCTGAATCTCCCCACCTCCAACTTCATTCCATTCCCCCTAGTCCTATCACTACCTGAGATCCTGAGAAGTCCCTCCCCAGCCTTCCTGTAGGCCCCCTTCAGATACTGGAAGGCCACAGTGAGGTCACCTCAGAGCCTTCTCTTTTCCAGACTGAACGGCCCCAACTCCTTCAGTCTGTCCTCATAGGAGAGGTGCTCCAGCCCTCTGATCATCCTCGTGGCCCTTCTCTGGACATGTTCCAGCACCTTGATATCCCTCTTGTAAGGGATAAGTACTGGATGCAGTACTCCAGGTGGGGTCTCACCAGGGCTGAGTAGAGGGGGAGAATCACCTCCCTTGACCTGCTGGCCACACTTCTCTTAATGCAGCCCAGGATCTGATTGGCCTTCCGGGCTGCAAGTTTATACTGAGAGCTCATGTTGAGCTTCTGGTCCACCAGCACCCCCAAGTCTCTCTCCTCTGGGATATTCTCCAGCCAGTCCCTGCCCAGCCTGGATTTGTGCCTGGGATTGCCTCGACCCAGATGCAGGACCCTGCACTTGGTCTTGTTGAAGCTCATGAGGTTGGCTTGTGCCCACCTCTCCAGCCTGTCCAGGTCCCTCTGGATGGCATCCCTTCCCTCCAGTGTGTCCACTGCACCACACAGCTTGGTGTCATCAGCAAACTTACTGAGGGTGCACTCAATGCCACTGTCCATGTCACCCACAAAGATGTTGAACAAGACAGGTGCCAGGACTGATCCCTGAGGGACACCATTTGTCACTGGCCTCCATTGGGACATGGACCCATTGACAGCCACTCTTTGGGTGCGGTGATCAAGACAGTTCTTCCTCCATCTAGTGGTCCACCCATCAAACCCATGTGTCACCAGCTTGGAGACTAGGATGTGGTGCAGGACAGTGTTGAAGGCATTGCTTAGGTCCAGGTAAATGACATCAGTTGCTCGCCCCTCATCTATTGATGTTGTCACCTGTTCATCGAAGGCCACCAGGTTTGTCAGGCAGTAGTTGCCCTTGGCAAAGCCATGCTGACTATTCCCAATCACCTCTTCACTATTCTTCTGAGTCAGTAGTTCCTCCAGGAGGATCTGCTCCATGATCTTTCTGGGCACAGAGGTGAGACTGACTGGCCTGTAGTTCCCTGGTTCCTCCTTCTTACTCTTTTTGAAAATGGGAGCAATGTTTCCCCTTTTCCAGTCTGTGGGGACTGCCCAAGTCTGCCATGACCTTTGGACTATAATAGAGAGGGGTTTAGCAACCTCATCTGCCAGTTCTCTCAGCACCCGTGGGTGTATCCCTTCGGGTCCCATGGACTTGAACACTTTCAGGTTCTTCAGGTGATCACGAACCTGAGCTTCACTTATGATGGGCAGTTCTTCCTCCCAGTCCCTGGCATCGTCTTCCATGACACCAGGAGTGTGGCTGGAGGCCCTTGCAGTGAAGAATGAGGTAAAGAAGTTATTGAGTACCTCAGCCTTTTCCACATCACTTGTGACCAATTCACCACTTTCCTTTCTGAGGGGGCCTACACCTTCCCTAGTCTTCTTCTTGCCATTAATATACCTGTAGAAATTCTTAGTGTTCCCTTTAACCTCCCAGGCTAGATTCAATTTGAACTCTGTTTTGGCTTTCCCAACCAGGCCTCTTGCTGCCTGGGCAGCTTCCTTATATTCCCCCTGTTCTAGCTGTCCTTCCCTCCACTTCCTGTAGAGTTTCTTTTTAAGTGATAGTGTGTCCAGTAGCTCCTTGCTCATCCAGGCAGGCCTCCTAGCATTCTTTCCTGCTTTTCTCTTTGTTGGTATACAGAGCTCCTGGACACAAAGGAGGTGGTCCTTGAATACTGACCAGCTGTCCTGGGTCCCTCTTCCCTCCAGGGTTTCATCCTACAACACTTTGGCTAGCAGATTCCTGCAGCGATCGAAATCTGCACGCCTAAAGTCTAGGGTCGTAAGCTTAGAATATGTCTTCCTGATTGCCCTGAGGAGATTAAATTCAACTGCTTCATGGTCACTGCAGCCAAGGCCGTCTCTGAGCCTCACATTGGTTGCCAGCCTTCCCTGTTGGTGAGAACAAGGTCCAGCGTAGCACCTTTTCTTGTTGGCTCCTCTACCATTTGGAGAAGGAAGTTGTCTTCTATGCAGTCCAGGAGCATCCTGGATTGCTGATGCCTTGCTGTGCTGTCCCTCCAGCAGATGTCAGGGTAGTTGAAATCCCCCATGAGGACCAGGGCTTGTGACCTGGAAGTCGCTTCTATTTGCCTGTGGAGGGCCTCATCTGCTTGGTTCTGCTGGTCAGGTGGACTGCCTGTAGGAGACCCCCACAGTAATATCTCCTTCCCCTGTCTTACCTTGAATTTTAACCCATACACTCTCAACCATCTCATCATCCCTCCCCACGTGGAGCTCCACTGATTCCAGCTGGTTATTGACATAGAAGGCAATACCTCCTCCTCTCCTTCCCTACCTATCCTTCCTAAAGAGCTTATACCCATCTATCCCTATATTCCAGTCATGGGAATCATCCCACCAAGTTTCAGTAATAGCCACTATGTCATGGCATCCCAGCAGCACAGTGGGCCTTAATTCATCCAGTTTGTTGCACCATCCCTGGAGCCATGAATTGACCTGGTGGTTCTTCCTTAATGTTTCCTCATCCATCGTTGACATTAGGGGGATAGCAGAGAGCACAGCTTGAGCTCCTGATCCCTTTAGCTTTTGCCCTAAGGTTCTGAAGTCTCTTTTAATTGATTGTGAGCCTCTCATTGTTGCATCGTCACTACCCACCTGAAAGACCAGAAGTGGTTAGTAGTCTGAAAGACTCATGAGTTTGGGAATTTTGCCTACAATGTCCTTTACTTGGGCACCAGGGAGGTAGCACACCTCTCTATGAAATGGGTCTGGTCTGCATATTGGGCCCTCTGCTCCCTCCAGTAGGGAGTCTTCTACAACGACGACCCCATGAGGTTTCTTTTCTGGATTAGTTTTGATGGCTGGCCTGAGGCAACCTGTGATTGGTGCAGCTTCTGACCTTCTTGAGTCCTCATCTTTACCAATGACTTGTTCCTCCCGCAGAGCCTCATACCTATTCTGTAAGTGCACTGTAGGCTGTGTGCTGCTCAAAGTAGCACACTTGCTGCATTTGCTTTTCTTCTGTCGAGTAGAGATGTGTTCCCATTGGCCCTGCTCATGTGGGTTACTACAGGGAGGCTGAGAGGCTTGCTGATGGGAGGCTATCAAACTCCCTGCTCCACTAAGAGTTACCCCCTGTTCTGGTTTTGTAGAGGTTAGATTATGGAAATAGTCAATTTTCCTTTCACTGTCTCTTATAGCTCTTAGACTTTCTAACTCTTAGCTCAGCCACCATGCTCATCAGATTCCTGATCTGCTCACACCTAACACAGGAGTTGTTCCTTCCATCCTCCATATCAAGTGCCAGGTCTCAGCACTCACTGCAGCCACCTACCTGAACACCTGCATGCTTGTGTGTGGTCTCTGTTTGGGTGCCAACTGTTCTTCTACTAGCCTTTCTTCTAGTAGTAACCATCTTGCAGTAAACCACCCTCTCCACCCGGCTTGTTTTTTTTTTTTTTTTTTTTTTTTCTCCCGTCAGTGAGGAGGCTGTGCTGAGCTCCTCACAGCTGCTTCCTCTCTCCTCTGCCACGTGCTGGGGTCTGTTTGGTTGGCCATTGGATGTCATATACCTTGACTTCAGTAAAGCTTTTGGTACTGTCTCCCATAGCATCCTCAACGTGGAGGCCTGTGGCCAGTGGTGTTCCCTAGGGATGGATATTTGGTCCAGTTTCATTCACTATCTTTATTAATGACCTCAATGACGGGATTGAGAGTACCCTCAGCAAGTTCAATGATGATACAAAATTGGGGGAGTGGCTTACATCCCATCAGGCTCTGCTGCCATCCAACAAAATCTGGGCAGGCTGGAGAGCTAGGCACAGGCAAACCTTATGAAGTTCAGTAAGTACAAGTGCAAAGTCCTGTATCTGGGGAGGAATAACACCAGGCACCAGTACAGGTTAGGGACTACCCTGCTGGAAAGCAACTCCATGGAGAAACACCTTGGAGTCTTAGTGGGCAGCAAGTTCTCCATGGGACAACAATATGCACATGTGGCCTAGAGAACAAATGGTATCTTGGGGTGCATCAAGAAAAGTGTGTCCAGCAGGTCTAGGGAGATCCTTCTACCCCTCTGTTCTGCCCTGGTGAGACCACACCTGGAATACTGTGTCAAATTTTGGTCTTCCCCATTCAGGAAAGAGAGAGAACTTCTGGAGAGAATCCAACAGAGAGACATGAGGATGATTAGGGGACTTGACCATCTCCCCTATGAGGAGAGATGTCCCTGGGGCTGTTTAGTCATGAGAAAAGAAGACTGAGAGGGGATATCCAAAAATGTATATAAATATCTGAGGGGTGGGTATCAAATGGAGGGGGCCAAGCTCTTTTCAGTGGTGTGCAATAACAAGACAAGGAAAACTGGGTACAAGCTTGAAAATAGAAGATTTTACCTCAAGATGAGGAGAAACTTCTTTACAATGAGAGAGAATAGAATAGAATAGAATAGAATAGAATAGAATAGAATAGAATAGAATAGAATAGAATAGACCAGGTTGGAAGAGACCTTCAAGATCATCACGTCCAACCTATCAACCAATCCAACCCACCTAAACAGCTAAACCATGGCCCCAAGCACTGCATCAAGTCTCCTCCTGAACACCTCCAATGAAGGTGACTCCACCACCTCCATGGGCAGCCCATTCCAATGGGCAATCACTCTCGCTGTATAGAACTTCTTCCTATCATCCAGCCTAAACCTGGCTGAAGGAGCACTGGAACAGGCTGCCCAGAGAAGTTGTGGAGTCTCCTTCTCTGAATACATTCAAAACCTGTCTGGGTTCATTCCTGTGTGGATTATCCTATGTGATCCTGCTTTGGCAGGAGGGTTGGACCCAATGATCTCTGGAGGTCACTTTCAACCTTTAATGTACTGTGATACTGTGATTCTGTGATTAATGTGGAAAAAAAACACAAACCTGAGCTCATTTCAGAAAAGCATCTGAAGTCATGCTCTTTCTTCTCTGATCTTGACTTTAGATTACTGTGAATAAAGAATCAAAGGGATCACTGATTTTTTATTGAAACATATCTTATCTACTGCTAAGTGCTAACATTGAAAACTCCATCTACACGAAATCTAGCTGCCATGAAAAAAAACATGATAAATAATGAAAAGGAATTTAGAAAAGAAAATTTCATAGAATAGAATTAACCAGGTTGGAAAAGACTTTCGAGATCATCGAGTCTACCCTATCACCCAACACCATCTAATCAAATAAATCATGGCACCAAGTGCCTCATCCAGTCTCTTCTTAAACACCTGCAGGGATGGTGACTCCACCACCTCCCTGGACAGCCCATTCCAATGGCCAATCATTCATTCTGTGAAGAACTTCTTCCTAACATCCAGCCTAAACCTCCCCTGGCACAGCTTGAGACTGTGTCTTCTTGTTTTGGTGCTGGTTGCCCAGAAGACGAGACCAGCCCCCACCTGGCTACAACCTCTCTTCAGGTAGTTGTAGACAGCAGTAAGGTCTCCTCTGAGTCTCCTCTTCTCCAGGCTAAGCAACCCCAGCTCCCTCAGCCTCTCCTCATAGGGCTTGTGTTCCAAACTCCTCACTAGCTTTGTTGCCCTTCTCTGGACACATTCCAGCAAGTCAACATCTTTCCTAAACTGAGGGGCCCAGAACTGGACACAGGACTCAAGGTGTGGCCTAACCAGTGCAGTGTACAGGGGCAGAATGACCCCCCCTGCTCCTGCTGGCTACACTGTTGCTGATATAGGCCAGGATGCCATTGGCCTTCTTGGCCACCTGTGCACAGTGCTGTCTCATGCTGCGCCCACTATCAACCAGTATTCCCAGGTCCCTTTCTGCCTGGCTACTCTCCAGCCACTCTGAGCTCAGCCTGTAGCACTGCATGGGGTTGTTGTGGCCAATTGGTATTTCAGCAGTAAGCTCTCTTGGGAACGCACCGAGACCACCAGCCTCAGAAGGCACTCACTGTTTTGCTTTTCAGGTGATGGGAAGCACCAGGACCCCAGTGATCTCATGGCACTCGGTGAGGATCGGCATAGCCATCTTCTCACGTGCCTGCTGCTCGTGATCGTTACGTCACCAGCAGCAAATTTAAAAAGCTAACAAAGAAGGTGTTAAGTACCTCTGTCTTTTCCTCACATTTTGTTGCTATGTTCCCCTCTTTGTCCACCAAGGAGTGGAGATTGTCCTTGCCCCTCCTCTTGCTATTAATATATTTATAGAAGGATTTTTTGTTGTCCTTCACAGCAGAGGCCAGTCTACACTCTAAATGTGCTTTTGCCTCCCTAATTTTCTTCCTACAAGACCTAACATCCTTAAACATTCTATGGGTTGCCTCACCTTTCTTCCAAAGATGGTACGCCCTTTTATCCCTTAGGTCTTTAAGAAGTTCATTGCCCATCCAGGCTGGCTGTCTGCCCTGGTGGCTCATCTTCCAGCACATTGGCACAGCTTGTTCCTGAGCCTTCAAGAGTTCTTTCTTGAAGTAGGTCCAGCTCTCCTGGACCCCTTTGTTTTTAAGGGCTGCTTCCCAAGGAACCTTCTGAGTTAGTTCCTTGAGTAACCTGAAGTCCACCCTCCAGAAGTCCAGAGTGGAGATTTTGTTGCTGCCCCTCTTAGCTTGACTCCATATTGATAACTCAATTATCTCGTGGTCACTGGACCCCAGACAGCCTCCAACCACCACACCTCCCACCAGCCCTTCTCTGCTCCTAAAAAGAGGTCAAGCAAAGCCTTACCTCCATTAGGTTCACACAGCAGCTGGGATAAGCAGCTATCATCCATACACTCTAAGAACCTTCTAGACTGCCTCCTCTCTGCTGTGTTAAGTTCCCAGCAGATATCAGGAAGGTTAAAATCACCCATAAGAACAAGGTCTGGTGATCTTGAGACAGCTTCTAGCTGCCTATAGAATAATTCATCAACCTCTTCATGTTGGTTGGGTGGTCTATAACAGACTCTAGCCAGAATGTCAGCCCTGTTGGCCTTCCCTCTAATTCTCAGAGGCTTTCTACTTGATCATCCTTAATCTCTAGTTCCATGGTGTCTAGAGCCTCCCTGATGTACAGGGCCCCACTCAACCCCTTCTCCCTCTCCTTTCTCTCCTGAATTGCCTGTAGCCTCCAGTCATGTGAGTCATCCCACCACATTCCTGTGATGGCAACTACATCATAACTTTCCTGCTTTAACAAGGCTTCCAGCTCGTCTTGCTTGTTACCCATACTGTGTGCATTAGTGTACGTGCACTTCAGCTGGGCTGCTGGTTTCACCCCTGACTCCAGCTTACCTCCTCAGACTCCTGTCTAGGGGGACTAGTTTCTGCCCCTTCCTCCTTCAGATCTAGTTTAAAGCCCTGTCAATGAATCCTTCCAACTCCCTTCCTAGAACCTTTTTCCCTCTGTGGGATAGGCTGTTCTCATGTGCTAGGATTTTTCTCCCCCTCTGAGATGGATGTATTCTGTCTGTTGCTAGCTGACCTTAAGATAATGATTTACAATAACTATCTGCTTTACACTAATTGTAAGTATGATTTGTGTGCTTAAATTATGTTTAAGAATTGGATTTTCCAGACATACATCAATAATTTTCTAGCTTACAACAACTATAACATAAATTGAAATAGAGTACTTGAAGTGCTGCGGCCCCAGCAATAGGCCCTGAGCTGAAGCTGGCCTGCAAATGAATACCCCAACCAAATGTTAGATATTATTAGTAACCTCTCAGCAGTGGAATGTGTAGCTATTCCTAATGTACAAACATTAGCAAAACATACACATTTAATAGTGCAAGATGTGGCTAGGACAAAATATGATCATTAGTGGGGATGAAATGTTGAGATGCTTGTTGCTCAGGACCCCACTGGAAACTGTTTCTCTTTTGAGTCACATCACACAGAGGTTTCACATTCTGACTGCATCCAGGAATGTGTGTTCTTCAGCAGTTTTACCCCACATGATGATATTGTTGATGAACTGGATGTGTTCTAGAGCACCACCTTTCTCCAAACCATCATGCATCACTGCATGACACCTTGACGCAATCAGTTAAAACTGTATTGAACTCCTCTCCAGGTAAAGGCAAACTGAGGCCTGCATTCCTCTGCTAAGGGAATAGAGAAGAAAGCATTAGCAGAGTCTATGGTAGAGTACCATTTGGCCTCTTTGGATTTCAGTTCATACTGGAGTTACATCATGTCTGGTACTGCTGCATTCATAGGTAGAGTTAATTCATTCATGGAATGGAAGTCAACTGTCAGACGCCAGTCTCCATTCTGCTTTCACACAGGCCTCACTGGACTGTTGAAAGGTGAAAGAGTTTTACTGTTGACATTCTGACTTTCCAGCTGATGGATCAGATTTAGAATGGTTCAAAGAGTCATGGCTGGTTCTGTATTTTCTGTGATGCACAGTCTGAGAACCAACCAGCAGCTTTACATCCACTATCTCATGTTGTCCCACAACTGCAGATTCATCAGAAAGTTCAGGTCCAATGGACACGTTCCATTTACCTCCATCAATTGCCACAGATGTTATTCCAAAAGGCCACTTGTAAACCTCAGGGTCTTTGAAATGCCCTTCTCTCAGAAAATCAATTCCCAAAATACAAGGTGCAGCAGGTCCTGGGCCCCATACTCTTTAACATCTTTATTAGAATAAAATAGAATAAACCAGGTTGGAAGAGATCTTCAAGATCATCGCATCCAACCTATCAACCAATCCAACCCACCTAAACAACTAAACCATGGCACCAAGCACCCCATCAAGTCTCTTCTTAAACACCTCCAATGAAGGTGACTCCACCACCTCCATGGGCAGCCCATTCCAATGGGCAATCACTCTCTTTGTATAGAACTTCTTCCTAACATCCAGCCTAAACCTGTCCTGGCACAGCCTGAGACTGTGTCCTCTTGTTCTGGTACTGGCTGCCTGGGAGAAGAGACCAGCCTCCGCATGTTCCAGGAGGTAGTTAGAGATCTTACCAGCTGCTTGGACCCCCACAAGGCCATGGGACTGGACGGGATCCATCCTAGGGTGCGGAGAGAGCTGGCAGATGAGCTGGCCAAGCCGCTCTCCATCATTTTTCAACAGTCCTAGCTCACTGGAGAGGTCCCAGAAGACTGGAAGCTGGCCAAAGTGGTGCCCATCCACAAGAAGGGGTGGTTGGATGAGCCAGGGACCTGGGGGTGCTGGTAGATGGGAGACTGAACATGAGCTGGCAGTGTGCCCAGGCAGCCAAAAAGGCCAATGGCATCCTGGCCTGCATCAGGAACAGTGTGGCCAGCAGGAGCAGGGAGGTCATTCTGCCCCTGTACACTGCACTGATTAGGCCGCACCTTGAGTCCTGTGCCCAGTTCTGGGCCCCTCACTTTAGGACGGATGTTGACTTGCTGGAATGTGTCCGGAGAAGGGCAACAAAGTTGGTGAGGGATTTGGAACACAAGCCCTATGAGGAAATGCTGAGGGAGCTGGAGTTGCTTAGCCTGGAGAGGAGGAGACTCAGGGATGCCGCAGTTTTTAACAGCAAGGCAGGAGGAGTTCAGGACGAGTGGCATCCTGAGCTGGGTGATGGGGTCAGGGAGCAGTGTAATGTCCTGGAAATCCATGAAGAATTGGTTTGGGACCTGCTGAGCCACTTGGACACTCATAAGTCTATGGGACCAGATGGGATCCATCCTAGGGTGCTGAGAGAGATGGCAGATGAGCTGGCCAAGCTGCTCTCCATCATTTTCCACCAGTCCTGGCTCACTGGAGAGGTCCCAGATAACTGGAAACTGGCCAATGTGATGCCCATCCACAAGAAGGGCCGGATGGAGGAACCTGGAAACTATAGGCCTGTCAGCCTGACCTCAGTGCCAGGGAAAATGATGGAACAGGTTATCTTGGTGGCAATAACTGCACACCTGAAGGACAGCCAAGGGCTCAGGTCCAGACAACATGGATTTAGGAAGGGCAGGTCCTGCCTGACCAGCCTGATCTCCTTCTATGATCAGGTGACCAACCTGGTGGATGTGGGGAGGCCTGTGGATGTGGTCTACCTGGACTTCAGCAAGGCCTTTGACACTGTCCCCCACAGCAAACTGCTGGCTAAGCTGTCAGCTCGTGGCTTGGACAGCAGCACATTGTGCTGGATTAGGAACTGGCTGGAGTGCTGAGCCCAGAGAGTGGTGGTGAATGGTGCCACATCCAGCTGTCAGCCAGTCACCAGTGTTGTGCCCCAGAGATCAGTGCCGGGCCCCATCCTCTTTAATATCCTCATTGATGATCTGGATGAGGGGATTGAGACAGTCATCAGCAAATTTGCAGATAACACCAAGTTGGGGGCAGAGGTTGATCAGTTAGAGGACAGAAGGTTCTGCAGAGGGACCTCAACCGACTGAACAGATGGGCGGAGTCCAACAGGATGACATTCAGCAAGTCCACATGCTGGGTGCTTCACCCCATGCAGAGCTACAGGCTGGGGTCAGAGTGGCTGGAGAGCTCCCAAACAGAGAGGGACATTGGGGTGCTGATTGACAGCCACCTAAACATGAACCAGCAGTGTGCCCATGTGGCCAAGAAGGCCAATGGCATCCTGGCCTGCATTAGGAATAGTGTGGCCAGCAGGAGCAGGGAGGTCATTATGCCCCTGTACTCTGCTTTGGTTAGGCCACACCTTGAGTTCTATGTCCAGTTCTGGGCCCCTCAGTTTAAGAAGGACATCGAGACACTTGAACGTGTCCAGAGAAGGGCAAGGAGGCTGGTGAGAGGCCTTGAGCACAAGCCTTATGAGGAGAGGCTGATGGAGCTGGGGTTGTTTAGCCTGGAGAAGAGGAGGCTCAGGGGAGACCTCATTGCTCTCTACATCTACCTGAAGGGTGGTTGTAGCCAGGAAGGGGCTGGTCTCTTCTCCCTAGCAACCAGCACCAGAACAAGGGGACACAGTCTCAAGCTGCAACAGGGGAAGTTGAGGCTGGAGGTGAGGAGGAGTGAGAGAGTCATTCGCCATTGGAATGGTCTGCCCGGGGAGGTGGTGGAGTCACCATCCCTGGAGGTGTTCAGGAGGGGATTGGACATGGCACTTGGTGCCATGGTCTAGTCATGAGGTCTGTGGTGACACGTTGGACTCAATGATCTTTGAGGTCTCTTCCAACCTTGGTGATACTGTGATCTCTGGATGGGTACCTCAGATGAGCTGTCAGTAGAAGGCTTGTCCATAGAGAAACCTTACCAAGACACTTGCCTAGATGTCTATCTATTCCACTGTCTTTCGAGAGGGTTCCAAGCTGAGACATTGATTTGTCTCCCACTGCTAAAGCAGGGCTTCCTATATCATAGCATGTGCCTAACCATGTTAGGATTGGCTCATTCTCTCCTCTGATGTAATCCTTTTTACATGCATAATTTCTTGCCTGGGAGCGTTAGCTGCTTGATGTCATCTACATCATCCTCATCCTCTTGAGGCTGCTGTCCCCATAATCCTAATGATACTCTCTGTAGGACCTCTTTAAGTTCAGAAGCACTTCCATTAGCTCCTGACATACCAGAATCCCTATTCTGTCCTGCATCTCCACTCTCCACTGATGGTCTCAGTAATTCCACTATATCTTTAAGGCAAAACCTCTCTCCATCTTCAGGATCCTCTTTAACAGAAGGTCCCTGAGTAGCAGAGGGATCTTGTTGTTCTTGCTGTTCTTCTGCCTCTGCACCTGCCTTGTGTCTGCCTCTTTTATCCAAAGCTTCAATCTGTTTAACTGGAGCTGTGTTCAAATTTACAGCAGACTTTGCAGAGGCAGAAGGGGTTTGCAAGGAAACATCATTGGCAGGTGGACTTTGGGACTCAGTGGCTGCTGTGGAACTCGCTTCCACTCCTGCTGCTGCAAGCAGAATTGATTTTGCCTCTCTAATGGCTGCTAGTGAAACCATGGCCTTGGCCACTGTGGGCTGCATCTGCCCCCGCTGGCTGAATGCCAGAACTGCTGCCGACCTCATTCAGAGTTGCATTCCCATTAACTCCTCTCTTCCTGTTTCCCCATGTGTTTTGGTTGGACCTGTTTTGGAATGACCTGTTTTGGAATGACCTGTTTTGGAATGACATCCTTGGAGGACGTCTATTCCTCACAGAGGAAACCTGTATCCATCTGGAGGAAGAATTGGAATTATCTCTTTGTGCCAATTGGGAGAATGTATTTTTAAATTCATCCTTCAGCTCTTTCATGCAATTCTCAATTTTTCCAGACAGAGTTTCAATGGCTGAAACCAGAGAAACACGTGTCATGCTATCCTCCAGTTGTCTCATCTGATCAGTGAATTGGCCAACCGTAGGAGAAGCTCCACCATAATTTCTTGCCACAATTCTGCTTGCCAGAATATTTGCATAATTAGGAGGAGCAAGTTTGATGAGCTTTTTAGCAAGACCAGTTCCTACAGGAATTTCATCAGGATTCAGAGTCTCATGGCCACCATAGAGTACCTCTCTAACAGCAAATTCTCTCAGACGCTTGATTCCCTCATCTATGGTAGTCCAGGGTTTAGCATTCCATGGAAGATCATCTCGGGAAGGATACCTCATGAGAGTTGCCATTAAAAGGCGTATCCACAGAGTGACCTTACCGAGAGTCCTGCCTAGATGTCTATCTATTCCATTATCCTTTGAGAGAGTTCCTAGTTGAGCTGCTGACTTGTCTCCAACTACCAGAGCTGGAGCACCTGTATCATAGCATCTACCAAGCCAAGCTAGGATTGACTCCTTATCTGCTCTGATGTAATCTTTACGCACATTCCTCAATTCTTCCCTGGGTGACGAACAGCTTTCAATGTCATCTGACTCCTCCTCTTCTGCCTCATCTTCCTGAAGTTCTTGTCCCAATAATCTTACTGTCACTCTCCTAAGAATCTGCTTAAGGTCAGGAGTACCACCTTTGGTTGTTCTGCTATCAGCAATTTGCCCTGCATCTCCATCCAGTGATGATCTCAATAACTCAGCTATATCTTTAAGACAAACCTTTTCCCCCATCTCAGCAGGGTCTCTTTGAGCAGAAGTTCCCTCACCAGGATCCTGCTGCTCTTCCCCATCAGCATCTGGATCAGCTTTGCCCTTTTTTCCTCTCGTAGTTAAAACAGCTACCTGCTTAACTGGAGCTGTGTTTGGATTTACAGCTGGCTTAATAGAAGCTGACAGGTTTTGAGACGAATCAGCTGCTACTTCCGGTCCTGCCGAAGAAGAAGGAGGAAATGGCTTTGCCCCATTAATGGCTGCCGAGGGCGTGGAAGCCATGTTAGGAGCTGCCGCTGCCGCTGGCTGATTGCCAGAGCCACCAACAGCACCGTTCAGAGCAGCCTTTCCGATGGACTTTTTAGCCTTGTCGTTAACTGATACAGATTCTGCATTTTCCTCATCACTAGATACCTCTGGGGTGGAGTTAGAGCTGTGCTTTCTGCGTTTCGATCTACGCTTAATTACAAAGCACGCTTTAGCCACTTTTTTCTTCTCCCGATACAGAGCATATAACAAGTATGCAATCACCATCACCAGCAGCAGATTTAAACACATCACATAAATCACCTTTGGATCCCAGCCGTCACTTAAAACAACCTTTTCGCCTACCGGGATCTTAAACTCCTTTATCTCTATGGGCAGAGTGCTGGAGGTCACATTCCCGTATCTGTTAAGCCAGAAGAATCCCAGGCACCGGTCGTAAAGAAGCTGAATCTTATACTTAAACCATAAATACAATCTATACATCAAGTATCTGCCTAAGCGATCGAAAATCATTCCCATGAAGTACTTGTAGACCAGTACCGAACAAACTGAAAAGACCAAACGTTCTAAAAGCCAAAACACTTTCATGTTTGCAACTCCGACTCTAGCAGGCAATAAATCAAGCAACCTTTTCGCCCAGCTTCTGGACAGCAATTATCCACAAGCCGCACGTTGGACCGCCAATTAAAAATATGTGGTGGAGTAGGAAGGTTCCCCCCACACACAAAAAGAATTCCACAGCTAACTCAGCCGGAGAAGCAGATGAAAGCTGTATTTTACAAGCAGATATGGAATGCAATGAATATGTACAAAAATATACAATATTTACAATATATACAGAAATATACAGCAAAGTATGTAATACAGGAAACCTTTCCCCAACCCCCCCCTTCGGCCAGGGGGGGTTCGGCCTGTCCCTCCCTTCTCCCTCCCTACCTCCCCTTTTTTTTCCCAAAAGGGTTAGAGAGAGAGAGAAAGGAAGGTAATTAAAAGGGGAAAACTTTGTTAAAGCTCAAAGCGAATGCAAAAAATTAGTTTTCTTATCTGGTTAGAGAGGAATCGTAGAGAGAAACGAGCCAGCTCACAGCACAGGGGGAAGAAGAAAACGACTGCCTGACTGACTCCCCGACTGAAAGACTAAACAAAAAAATTGCAACTGGGTCTCACCAATGAAATTGAATTAGCATATCTCTTGTTTTCATTCTAATATCAAAACATTCGCCCAGAGTGTTCAGAAAGTGTCCCTTTCTTAAAGGCACAGCCTAAACCGGTCACACCATGCTTGCCCTATTTGTCCTGTTTCTCTGTCTTCCTCGTCAGTAGTAATGTCTGCATTTAAGTTAGAACTAGCCCTTCATTCGTCTATGCCTGCTGTGTCTGAAAATAGAACACCTATTCATTGAATGTCTCTCTTGGTACAGTGCCATCAACCAATATCAGTTCACCAATGTCAGATTCACCAATATCAGATCACCAATAGCAGATTCACTCATAGAAAATAAATCATTTTGGGATCCCAGCTGTTCACAAAACTCTCAACAACAGGAATGCTGAATTCATACATCTCTACAGGAACAGTTACAGTCATATTATCATGTCTTTTAAGCAAAAGAATTCCCAAGCATCAGTCATACAACATTTTCAGCTTGTATTTAAACCAAAGGAAGTGTTTATATACCAAATATCTTCCTAGCTTATCTAACATCAGACCCATGCACCACCTATATAGAATCACCATTAGAGCAGAATATGTCGAATGCCACAAAACCCAAACCAGCTTCATTTTGCTCCCTTGATCTGAGCAGGAATTAATTACTCAAGCAATTGCCCCATGTTGGATGCCAATTATTTTTTTTTGTAATGCAGTGGGTTGAAGTTTTCCCCCAGCACTAACTTTGCCAGACCAACTCAGTTAGAAGATGTATTTACAAGCAAGAACTACACTACAATGGAACACAATGAATATGTACAAAATATACAGAATTTACAATATTATACAGATATTTACAAGTAGCAAACAATACTAAAAATCCCCCAGTCAGAGACCAGGAAAGCCATTCCACTGCCACACCCATACCCTCCTGTTTCAGGAGAGAAAGAGGAATGGAGAGGAAAAGCAGTGGATTAGATTTAGCCAAGACCAGCCAAAGCATGTTATCTCTCCTGAGTGAAGCAAAACAGCTGAGATCATAAGAGAAGAAAAAACAAATGCTGTGGTACAGCTTGTCTTATTCTGGATATTTATCCAATGAATTTGTTTAGAATAATCTTTATTTTCCTTTTACACTCAGTAGTAATTTATTTATAGTTTTCTACTTTTCTGCTCAAAATCTGTAACTACATTTTAAAAGCATAGCCTAAAAGCACCACAAAAGGAATTCTGAATTGCCAGGGAAATTTATCCAAATCCTTGTTGTTACTGGAGATCCCCAGAGACTGTGGATCTGGATAATGGTATAGCACTCGTACAATTGGTGATGTGTCTGTCTTAATCAGAATCACTAACGTTATGTAGCAATGATAGGACACATTACCTTGCTGTATTTGACCTTTGCTGTATTATTATTGTGCTTGGTCCCGTACTGCTCTATACATAAGATAAAAAAAGATAAGTTTACTTCTTTGTGGTGGTTTGGGCTGGGTGCCCTCTGCTACGTGGTGTACTTCCTATGTCCAGAAGTCCAGCCCAGTGGGTGGACACAGGAAACCAGGTATCTCCTTATCTCCTACCATAATCCCCTGCACCGCTATAAAATAGTAGCGCAGGGTCTAGCACTTCCTCTTTCTTCCCCTCGCCGGCACCTGGTAACTGGGGAGACATCTCCCAGCCTTGGGCCTGGTTAGGCCCAAGGCCAGGGTGATGGAGGGTCTCAGGTCTTGCCAGCCGAGACTAGCCTAGCGGGGGTGTGGAAGAATGAGCCCTGGGAGTTTTGGGCCCACCCTCAGCTGGGGATGGGATGTTTCTGGGTCTGTTTTGGGATTTCTTTTGTCACTGTTGTGTCACTGTTCAGGGCTTTAAACTAGGTCTGAAGGGGGTGGGTGAGGAAGTCAGTCCCTCTGTAGATGAAGGAGAGGGGCACAGATTAAGGTCAACAGAGAAGTCGAGAGCCCAGCTGACGTGCATGTACACCAATGCACGCAGCATGGGCAATAAGCAAGAGGAGCAGGAAGTCCTGGTCCACCAGGGTGACCATGATATAGTCACCATCTCAGATACATGGTGGGATGACACGCACAATTGGAGTGCTGCACTGGGGGGTTACAGGCACTTCAGGAGAGACAGGCAAGGGAGAAGAGGAGGAGGAGTGGCTCTGTATATTAGGGAGTTAGTCTCTGCCACACAACTTAAGGTGGAAAATGAAGGGATTGAGAGCCTGTGGGTTAAAATCAGGGGGCAGACCAACAAATCTGACATACTGGTTGGAATCTGTTATAGACCACCCAACCAGGATGAGGAGGCAGATAAAACATTCTATAAGCAACTGGAGGCTGTCTCAAGGTTATCAGATGTTGTCCATGTGGGCGACTTTAAACTGCCAGATATCTGCTGGGAACTTAATTCAGCAGAGAGAAGGCAGTCCAGAAGATTCCTGGACCACATGGAGGACAACTTCCTGATGCAGCTGTTAAGTGAGCCTACCAGGGGTTAAGCTCTGCTTGACCTGCTGTTCTCCAATAGAGAAGGGCTGGTAGGAGATGTGACCGTGGGAGGCTGCCTGGGGTGCAGCGATCATGAGATAGTGAAGATTTCAACATGCAGGGAGATAGGGAGGAGCACCAACAGAACCTTCACCTTGGACTTCCGGAGGGCAAACTTCAGCCTGTTTAAGAAAATTATTTGCAAAGTTCCCTGGGTAGCAGCCCTCAAGAACCGAGGGCTCCAGGATGGTTGGACCTATTTCAAACAGGAGCTCTTGAAGGCACAGGAACTGGCGGTTCCCACCTGCCGAAAGATGAGCCGGCGGGCAAGTCGACCAGCCTGGATGAGCAAGCAGCTGCTGGAGGAACTAAGGGAAAAAAAGAGGCTGTATCACCGTTGGAAGGAGGGGAAGGTTTCTCGCGGTATGTTTAAGGAAATTGTTAGATTATGTAGGAAAAAATTAGAGAGGCAAAGGCCCAGTTGGAACTGAGGCTGGCCACCTCAGTGAAGGACAATAAAAAGCATTTTTACAAATATTCAATGCTAAAAAGAAGGGCAAGAAGAACCTGCACTCCCTATTGGACCTGGAGGGGAACACAGTGACTAAAGATGAGGACAAGGCTGAGGTCCTGAACACCTTCTTTGCCCCAATTTTTAACAGCAAGGCAGGAGGAGTTCAGGACGAGTGGCATCCTGAGCTGGGTGATGGGGTCAGAGAGCAGTGTAATGCCCTGGATATCCATGAGGAATTAGTTCGGGACCTGCTGAGCCACTTGGACACTCACAAGTCCATGGGACCAGATGGGATCCATCCTAGGGTGTTGAGAGTGCTGGCAGATGAGCTGGCCAAGCCGCTCTCCATCATTTTCCACCAGTCCTGGCTCACTGGAGAGGTCCCAGATGACTGGAAACTGGCCAAGAAAGGCCAGATGGAGGAACCCAGAAACTCCAGGCCTGTCAGCCTGACCTCAGTGCCAGGGAAAATGATGGAACAGATTATCCTGGGGGCAATAACTGCACACCTGCAGGATGGCCAAGGGCTCAGGTCCAGCCAGCATGGATTTAGGAAGGGCAGGTCCTGCCTCTCCAACCTGATCTCCTTCTATGATCAGGTGACCCACCTGGTGGATGTGGGGAGGCCTGTGGATGTGGTCTACCTGGACTTCAGCAAGGCCTTTGACACTGTCCCCCACAGCAAACTGCTGGCTAAGCTGTCAGCTCGTGGCTTAGGCAGCAACACTTTGCGCTTGGTTGGGAACTGGCTGGAGGGCGGGGCCCAGAGAGTGGTGGTGAATGGTGCCACCTCCAGCTGGAGGCCAGTCACCAGTGGCGTACCCCAGGGATCAGTGCTGGGCCCCATCCTCTTCAATGTCTTCATTGATGATCTGGATGAGGGGATTGAGACAGTCGTCAGCAAATTTGCAGATGACACCAAGTTGGGAGCAGATTTTGGTCAGTTAGAGGCTGGAAGGGCCCTGCAGAGGGACCTCAACCGACTGGACAGATGGGCAGAGTCCAACAGGATGGCATTCAACAAGTCCAAGTGCCGGGTGCTGCACTTTGGCCACAACAACCCCATGCAGAGCTACAAGCTGGGGTCAGAGTGGCTGGAGAGCTCCCAAACAGAGAGGGACCTGGGGGTGCTGATCGACAGCCGCCTGAACATAAGCCAGCAGTTTGCCCAGGTGGCCAAGAAGGCCAACGGCATCCTGGCCTGCATTGGGAATAGTGTGGCCAGCAGGAGCAGGGAAGTCATTCTGCCCCTGTAGTCTGCTTTGGTTAGGCCACACCTTGAGTACTGTGTCCAGTTCTGGGCCCCTCAGTTTAAGAAGGACATCGAGACACTTGAACGTGTCCAGAGAAGGGCAAGGAGGCTGGTGAGAGGCCTTGAGCACAAGCTCTATGAGGAGAGGCTGAGGGAGCTGGGGTTGTTTAGCCTGGAGGAGAGGAGGCTCAGGGGTGACCTCATTGCTCTCTACAACTACCTGAAGGGTGGTTGTAGCCAGGAAGGGGTTTGCCTCTTCTCCCTAGCAACCAGCACCAGAACAAGGGGACACAGTCTCAAGCTGCGCCAGGGGAAGTTTAGGCTCGAGGTGAGGAAAAGTTCTTCACCAAGAGAGTGATTCGTCATTGGAGTGGGCTGCCTGGGGAAGTGGTGGAGTCACCGGTCACCATCCCTGGAGGCATTCAAAAGGGGATTGGATGTGGCACTTGGTGCCATGGTCTAATCATGGGGTCTGTGGTGACGGGATGGACTTGATGATCTTCGAGGTCTCTTCCAACCTTGGTGATACTGTTATGCTCTGACACTGTGATACTGTTTCTGGTTCTCTGTACACATTCACTCTTTTCTATTTAAACTTTCCATCACTTTTGCAATCTGTTTGTCAGAGTTGTTATTTCTGACCATGGTGGGGAGGGGTCTGCCTCAACCCACTACATTTTTGGCACCCAATGTGGGGCGCCAAAAATTGTGGTGGTTTGAGCCTTAACTGGATGTTAAGAGCTCAGGTGGGGGCAAGGCTAAGAATCTCTCCCCCACTTCCCTCTCTGCCCTCCCAACAGAGAGGGAGAAAAGGAAGGAGAAAATCCACCAAACAATAATTTGGAGTTGGCTTGGAAGTAGAGAAGTAATGAGTTGTCTTTAAAATATATATATATATAACAATAACAGGAAAGGGTTCACAAGGGCAAGGAACAAGGATGGATGGGAGGGGGACAAAAACAAGAGAATAATGCAAAACCAGCCTTTCTCTGAGGAAGCGTGGAGGCAGCAGGGAGAAGGATCAGGTCCGACCACGTGGCAAAGGAGCAGGAGGGCAGCTGCAGTAGCTCTCATCCAGCAGAGGCAGGAGCCAAAAGGGCTAACAGCTAAGATGTCCTGCTTTTTTATACCCTAGCTGGGCAGGGAGGGGGAGCGGAACAGGCTCAGCTTCCCAGGGGAAAAATGCCCTGCAGGGAGTGAAAAGTACCTGCAAGCCCTCCACCCTGCTTTGTTCTTTTGTTTTCAGAAAAGGGCGTTAACCCACCACATTCTTTAACTTGGTGTCCATGTTCTTTGTGCTAACCTCATTAACTGGCAATATATAAATTGGCATCACAGACAAGATTCAAAAGATAAATGTGTTGTGTGAAGGTTGGGATTTTTGTTTAAGCAAATATAAAATCTCTTAATATTGTTTTCAGAGGAATTTCTTGATGTTTAGCAGAACATAGAACTCTTTAGCAAATTCTGATCAAGAACATTATTTATGTTTCTACTTAGAATACTAATGTTCATCAACACAGTCCTGCCTGACCAACCTGATCTCTTTCTATGATCAGGTGACCTGCCTGGTGGATGTGGGGAGGCCTGTGGATGTAGTCTACCTGGACTTCAGCAAGGCCTTTGACACCGTCCCCCACAGCAAACTCCTGGCCAAGCTATCAGCCAATGGCTTGGACAGGATCACACTGCGTTGGGTTAGGAACTGGCTGGAGGGCTGAGCCCAGAGAGTGGTGGTGAATGGTGCCACATCCAGCTGGCAGCCAGTCACTAGTGGTGTGTCCCAAGGATCAGGGCTGGGCCCCATGCAATTTAACATCTTTATTGATGATCTGGATGAGAGCATTGAGGCCATCATCAGTAAATTTGTGGATGACACCAAGCTGGGGGCAGGAGTTGATCTGCTGGAGGGTAGAGAGGCTTTGCAGAGGGACCTCGGCAGGCTAGACAGATGGGCAGAATCCAAGGGCATGAGATTTAACACATCCAAGTGCCGGGTTCTGCACATTGGCCACAACAACCCCAGGCAGTGCTACAGGCTGGGGTCAGAGTGGCTGGAGAGCGGCCAGGCAGAGAGGGACCTGGGGGTACTGGTTGATAGTAGGCTGAACATGAGACAGCAGTGTGCACAGGTGGCAAGAGGGCCAATGGCATCTTGGCCTGAATCAGGAATCGTGTGGCCAGCAGGAGCAGGGAAGTCATTCTGCCCCTGTACTGAGCACTGGTTAAGCCACACCTTGAGTCCTGTGTCCAGTTCTGGGCCCCTCAGTTTAGGAAAGATGTTACAGCATCACAGTATCACAATATCACCAAGATTGGAAGACACCTCAAAGATCATTGAGTCCAACCTGTCACCACAGAGCTGAGTTGCTAGAATGCGTCCAGAGAAGGGCAACAAAGCTGGGGAGGGGTTTGCAGCACAAGCCCTATGAGGAGAGGGTGAGGGAGCTGGGGTTGATTAGCCTGGAGAAGAGGAGGCTCAGAGGAGACCTTATTGCTGTCTACATCTGCCTGAAGGGAGGTTGCAGCCAGATGGGGGTTGGTCTCTTCTCCCAGGTAACCAGCACCAGAACAAGAGGACACAGTCTCAAGCTGTGCCAGGGGAGGTTTAGGCTGGATGTCAGGAAGAAATTCTTCACAGAAAGAGTGATTGGCCATTGGAATGGGTTGCCCAGGGGAGTGGTGGAGTCACCATCCCTGGAGGTGTTTAAGAAGAGACTGGAGGAGGCACTTGGTGCCATTGTTTAGTTGATTAGATGGTGTTGGGTGATAGGTTGGACTTGATCTCAAAGGTCTCTTCCAACCTGGTCTATTCTATTCTATTCTATTCTATTCTATTCTATTCTATTCTATTCTATTCTATTCTATTCTATTCTATTCTATTCTATTCTATTCTATTCTATTCTATTCTATTCTATTTCTGTTAAATGTATCTTTGCTGTGGGATATAGCCCCTTGCTTCTTGATTCAGTTGTTCAGGAATAACTTGGTTTCAGATGACCTGGTATACAGAATGTCTAGGTACCATAGAATCATTTTATATCCATAAAAGCAGGAATGAAGGGATGGAGGAAGGAACTGTGACTGAATTCTATTAAATGGCAATAACTTTGAAATATCTGTATCTGTATCTTTTGAAAAGGTGTAACCTCCAATTCTCTTAAAGGCATCACTTTCAGAAATATTGCCAAGCTCATCAAAGTCTCAAATGATCACAGCATTCAGAGTTGTATTTACCCCAAATCTGACAAGGGTTTCTACAGCTTTGTAGAAACTTGGTGAAGTCATTAACATGCTAAAGACTCATACAATTTTGCCACATTACAGCATTTTCATTGTATCATCTTTATATCTCATTGTAACCAATAAATGAATGTTGACACATTGATATTTATGAGAGGCTGTCAAGTACCTGAAAAAGGTACAGATCTTCATGATGACCTGTAACAATTTGACTAAAAGGAACCCCAGGGAAAACTAAATTTATGTTTTTATCTAGAATTTCCTCTGAAGAAGGAATTCACTGACAGTGTCTCCCAGTGTCAGCACCGGGACCAGCGGCCGCTTGCGCGGGCTTTCGCGCTTCTCCTCTTCGGGCTGCGGTGGCGGCTGGGCTCGCCACGCTTCCTGAACACACAGCGGCACTCGGGCGGCCCTGTCTTCACGTGCCTATGGCTCGTGAGGCCAGCGCCTTCAGTGGCGGAATTTAAACAACGGGCAGCGCTTCGCGGGGCTCTGCTCGACAGCAGCCCCTTCTCTGGTACTCACTCGTGCTCTCGCACGCCGCCACACTTTTTCTAAATTTTTGTCCAGTGGGTGGTGTGTCCAGGGGCAGCCACGGCCGTGGCCAGGGGCAGCATGGTTATAACACGCAGCAAAATCTCCTTTAAAAAATCAGTGTTGACCCAGGCTGAGGTAGAACACAAGCAGGTAGCTGTCCAGGTATCTGGCTGTAGTGAGTGCTGGGGCCTGGCTCTTGAGATGCAGGGTTGTGGGGGCAACTCTTGCATTAGGTGTGAGCAGATTGGCTATCTGCTCGACCTTGTGGCCAGACTAAAGGATGAGGTTGCTAGTCTTAGAGATGTATGGGATTGTAGAAAAGTGATGAGCCACAGGAGGAAAGAGATGAACCCGAGTAAGCAGGCTCCACAGGCTCCCCCAGCAGAGACTGGTTGTTCGAAAAGCAGAGGGGAATGGATACAGGTTCCTCTCAAAGGACACAAATTAAAACCTCCTTGCCCCCCCCCACCTCCCTCACTGCCCCTGGAAAACAGGTATGGGGTGCTGGAGATCGAGGGTGAGGTGATACTGATGCCGGAGGACACACCATCTGGGGTCTTCCCTGAGGCTAAACAGCCTAAGGTAAAGCAGCCTAAGGCTAAACAGCCTAAGGCAACACAGCCTAAGGTTAAAAAGCCTTCCCCTGGCATCAGGACTTGCTCCCTAAAAACAGAAAAGGAGGTTAATTGTTATTGGTGATTCCCTCCTGAGGGGAACAGAAGGTCCCATATGTAGGCCGGACCCATCTCTTAGGGAATTTATTAGCCTAGCAGGAGTCCAAGTTGGAGATGTTACCAGAAGGCTGCCCAGTCTGGTACAGCCCTCAGATTATTATCCCTTATTGGTCATGCAGTTAGGGAATGATGATGTTGGTACCAGGCCTCCCAGGGCTATCAAAAATGACCTCAGGGCCCTGGGAGATCTGGTTGAGGGGTCAGGTGCACAAATAATTTTTACATCGATACTGTTAGTTGCAGGAGGGAACACAATAAGGAACAGGTCAGCCGCTGTTCTCAACAAGTGGCTTAGGGGCTGGTGCAGACGAATGAATTTTGGGTTTTTTGATCTTGGGGAACTTTCTACTGCACCAGGACAGCTGGTAACAGATGGAGTACATCTGTCCCAGAGGAGGGGAAAGGTCACCGTACATGAGAATGGCCTGTCCCCCAAAGGTAAAAAGATTCTGGGAAGGGAATTAGCAAGTCTCATTGACAGGGCTTTAAACTAGCTTCGAAGGGGGAGGGTCGGAAACCAGTGCCCTCAGGCAGGAGTCTGAAGGTGATAAGCTAGACCTAGAGGTGAAACCAGCAGCCCAGCTGCAGTGCATGTACACTAATGCACGAAGCATGGGTAACAAAAAAGAGGAGCTGGAAGCCTTGTTACAGCAAGAAAGTTATGATGTAGTTGCCATCACAGAAACGTGGTGGGACGACTCGCATGACTGGAGCGCTGCAATTGACGTCTACAGGCTCTTCAGGAGAGACAGGGAAGGAAGAAGGGGTGGAGGAGTGGCCCTGTACATCAGGGAGGCACTGGATGCTGTTGAGATGGAGATCAGGGATGATAGGGTTGAGTGCTTGTGGGTGAGAATTAGAGGGAAGACCAGCAGGGCAGACATCCTGGTTGGAGTCTGTTATAGACCACCCAACCAGGAGGAGGATGTTGATGAGGCATTCTATAGGCAGCTTAACGCTGTCTCAAGATCGCCTGACCTCGTTCTCATGGGTAACTTCAACCTGCCTGATATCTGCTGGGATCTCAACACAGCAGAGAGGAGGCAGTCTAGGAGGTTCTTAGAGTGCATGGAGGACAGCTTCTTATCCCAGGTGGTGCGTGAGCCTACCAGGGGAAAGGCTCTGCTTGACCTCCTCTTCACCAACAGGGAAGGGCTGGTGCGTGATGTGGTGGTCGGAGGCTGTTTAGGCACCAGTGACCACGAGATAATAGAGTTTTCGGTATGCAGCCAAGCCAAGAGGGGGAGCAAGAAGACCTCCACTCTGGACTTCCGGAGGGCAGACTTCAGGCTACTCAAGGAACTAATTCAGAAGGTTCCTTGGGAATCAGCCCTTAAAAACAAAGGGGTCCAGGAGAACTGGACCTACTTCAAGGAAGAACTATTGAAGGTGCAAGAACAGGCTGTGCCAGTATGCTGGAAGATGAGCCGCCGGGGCAGACGGCCAGCCTGGATGGGTAATGAACTTTTAATAGAACTTAGGGAAAAAAAGAGGGTGTATCATCTTTGGAAGAAATGGGAGGCAACCTACAGAATGTTTAGGGATGTTGCTAGGACATGCAGGAAGAAAATTAGGGAGGCAAAAGCCCATTTAGAACTTAGACTGGCCTCTGCTGTGAAGGACAACAAAAAGTCCTTCTATAAATACATCAATAGCAAGAAGAAGGGCAAGGACAACCTCCACTCCGTGGTTGACATGGAGGGGAACGTTGTAACAAAAGATGAGGAAAAGGCAGAGGTACTTAACACCTTCTTTGCCTCAGTCTTCACTAGCAGGGCAGAACGTCTTCCAGACAGCTGGCCTGCAGAGCTGGCAGAAAGAGCCAGAGAGCTGCATAGTTTCCCACTGCTCCAAGAGGAAGATAGAGATCTACTGAGCCGCTTCGACCCCCACAAGGCCATGGGACCGGATGGGATCCATCCTAGGGTGCTGAGATTGTTGACAGATGAGCTGGCCAAGCCACTTTCCATCATTTTTCAGCAGTCCTGGCTCACTGGAGAGGTCCCAGAAGACTGGAAGCTGGCCAACGTGGTGCCCATCCACAAGAAAGGCCGGTTGGATGAGCCAGGGAATTTTAGGCCTGTCAGCCTGACCTCAGTGCCAGGCAAGATTATGGAGCAGGTCATCTTGTGTGCGATCACACAGCACTTACAGGATGGCCAAGGGATCAGGCCTAGCCAGCATGGATTTAGGAGGGGCAGGTCCTGCCTGACCAACCTGATCTCCTTCTATGATCAGGTGACCCGCCTGGTGGATGTGGGGAGGCCTGTGGATGTGGTCTACCTGGACCTCAGCAAGGCCTTTGACACAGTCCCCCACAGCAAACTCCTGGCCAAGCTGGCAGCCCATGGCTTGGACAGGATCACACTGTGTTGGGTTAGGAAGTGGCTGGAGGGCCGAGCCCAGAGAGTGATGGTGAATGGTGCCACATCCAGCTGGCGGCCTGTCACTAGTGGTGTGCCCCAGGGATCAGTGCTGGGCCCCATGCTCTTCAACATCTTTATTGATGATCTGGATGAGGCCATTGCGGCCATCATCAGTAAATTTGCAGATGACACCAAGCTGGGGGCGGTAGTTGATTTGCTGGAGGGCAGAGAGGCTTTGCAGAGGGACCTCGACAGGCTGGACAGATGGGCAGAGTCCAATGGCATGAGATTTAACACATCCAAGTGCCGGGTTCTGCACATTGGCCACAACAACCCCAGGCAGTGCTACAGGCTGGGGTCAGAGTGGCTGGAGAGTGGCCAGGCAGAGAGGGACCTGGGGGTACGGGTTGATGGTAGGCTGAACATGAGCCTGCAGTGTTCCCAGGCAGCCAAGAAGGCCAATGGCATCCTGGCCTGCATCAGGAACAGTGTGGCCAGCAGGAGCAGGGAGGTCATTCTCCCCCTGTACACTGCACTGGTTAGGCCACACCTTGAGTCCTGTGTCCAGTTCTGGGCCCCTCAGTTTAGGAAGGATGTTGACTTGCTGGAATGTGTCCAGAGAAGGGCAACAAAGCTGGTGAGGGGTTTGGAACACAAGCCCTATGAGGAAAGGCTGAGGGAGCTGGGGTTGCTTAGCCTGGAGAAGAGGAGACTGAGGGGTGACCTTATTGCTCTCTACAACTACCTGAAGGGAGGTTGTAGCCAGGCAGAGGTTGGCCTCTTCTCCCAGGCAGCCAGCACCAGAACAAGAGGACACAGTCTCAGGCTGCGCCAGGGCAGGTTTAGGCTGGATGTTAGGAAGAAGTTCTACACGGAGAGAGTGATTGGCCATTGGAATGTGCTACCCGTGGAGGTGGTGGAGTCACCTTCACTGGAGGTGTTCAGGAGAAGACTTGATGGGGTGCTTGGCTGTATGGTCTAGTTGTTGGGTGGGTTGGATTGGTTGATGGGTTCGACGCGATGATCTTGAAGGTCTCTTCCAACCTGGTGTATTGTATTGTATTGTATTGTATTGTATTGTATTGCATTGCATTGTATTGTATTGTATTATATTGCTTCTGCTTCCTAGTATACTAACTGGTATAAGGGAACAAGAAAAATTTAACACTATTTAATGCATGTTGATCAACAATTATTTCAGTCTTTTGTTGAGATAATTTTTATAAACTAAAACCTTACAGTATCTACACTCACACACGGGAGAAATATGTTTTCAGCCATCTTGGGGTTGTCTCAAAGGGAGTGTGGCAGTTTAGGCTGGGTGCTTCCTGGACTGCCACAGAAGTTACACCTCTAGTGTCCCAAGTGTCCAACCCAATAAGGTGGGCACAGGAAATAGTGTATTTCATACTCATAAATCCTGCATCCTATAAATCCATCTGCAAAGCCATTGTCTCCTCTTTCTTCCCTCTCTGCTCCCGTGGGAGATGCTCCCTATCAGGCAATGGTGGGGGAGTATCTCAAGACCTCTTTGGCCTGGCTTGGCCTAATGCCAGGAGGAGAAGGGGGTGCAGTCTCAGACCTGGCCAGACTGAGATTAGCATAGCAGGAGGAGTGGAAGAAAGAGCCCTGGGGGGTTTGGGTATACCCTCAGGTGGGGAGAAGGGAAATGTTGGGTGGCCTTCAGGTTTGCTGTAAGGGACTCTGTACACTTCGGGATTCTTTGTCACTTGCTTTGTAGTTTCTGTAAAACAATTGGTTTTCCATTTAAACTGTCCATCACTTTTGCTATCCATCCATATGAGCGTCATTCTTTTGCCCCTTTCAGGGGCAAGAGAGGATCTGTCTGGTCTCGAACCAGAGTAGATTATTGGTAGAAGAGGATGGTTGCTGAGGGGAACTCTGCAAATTGGATTGGAGAAATGCAGAAGATGGAAAACTTAAAATGGAAATCTGGGGTTTGTTGGTTTTGATGGTGGTTGGCTCAAGGTTTTGTCAGGGCAACTGTGTGGGCATTTTATGGGTTCTGGGGGACACCTGGGTGCATAGCTGTGGCTCGGAATCTCTTCTGCCAGTTCAAGGCAGCAGCAGTGATACTGTAGCGAGCAGCACCAGGGGAAAGCTTAAGAATGCGGTGCCTGCCCCTTTCCCCTTTGTTCCGTATGAAGCGGCAAGTGACACAAAGCAGAGCAGGGGATGTGGCTGTTGCAAGCAGACCAGAGTCAGCTTGTCCTTGTGGTGGTGGTGGCTAGCCACAGTGGGAATGTGAGTGGTGGCTCCCACAATCCAAGAAGGTGAGTGGTGGCTTTAACTGGAAGCTGCTTCTGAGGCCCAGGGAATGAGTAATGGGTTTGGCTGGAAAAGCTGCTCTTGTGGTTTGAGGGCTGGCAGCAGCTTTGATGTGTACTGTGGCAGCAGAGGCGATGGCAGCTCTGCCGTTCTGTATATCGGGTGGCGGTGGCAGCGGCTGTTACCTCTCCCCTGACTTTTATCCAAAAGCTGCCACCGCTTTCTGACAATGGCACCTAGAACCTGGCTCTGCCTCTCTTCTCAGTGGTTTGTAGTGCAGCCACTCCCTCTCCCAGGGGAGGGCTGTGTAGCTGGATGCCGCCATGCCTCGGTATGCTATCACTCAATGGGGAGTGGTGTGCCTGCATGTGGTGTGCATGCATGCAGCTTTGGGCTACAGCTGGAAGTGGTCAGCACTGGGCTTTAGAAAGATCCATGCAGCTCTTGGGAGTCTCAGCACGCTGTTTTCTGGAGGGGTGGAAAGGAGTTGAAGAGCCTGATTGTTCTGACCCAGTTGCCCTAAGGGGTGGAAACACACTGCTTGAGCAGATGTAGATGGAGATAAAGGTTTGGTTGAGAAGTTATGATTTTTTTTCCAGGTGACCAGGATGTCCATTGAGCCCATGAAGAGCTCACACTACCAAAGAATGTACTCTGCATTGCTGGGAGATTCCATCAGATGAGGGAAAAGAGCTGGACTGTACTGTTACCTGAGCCTGAATGAGAGTCTATTTGGAAAGATACCAAGATGAAGACTTGGACTTTGCTATACATATCACCTGAAGATTGTTTCTAATTTGATGATATGTTTCGGATGCAGGAATTATGGTATGAAATAAGGGGTGGCATCAAAGACATCAAAGTATGTAGACTAGGTTGTGAGTGTAAGCAAGAAAGGAATTTTTAGTGTAAGAATCAAATGAGATGGTGAAATGTATTGAAATGTGTAGAACCTGAGCGTGATGCAAATGGTATGGAATAAGGGGTGGAGATTGTATTAAGTTGGACTGAGATGGAGTTAATTCTCCTCACAGCATGTTTCTAGGGCTGTTTTGCAGCAGTGCTTGATAACACAGCTGTGTTTTGGCCACTGTTGAATAAGTATCCAGGCTGCGTCCTTTCAACATTTCCCTGCTCCAAGAGTACATTGAGGGGTGAACAAGGTCTTGGGAGGGGACATGGCTGACACAACTGACCCAGACTGGCCAAAGAGGTATCCCATACCATATGACATCAGCTCAGATATAAGAATGAAGTGAAAGAAGGAAGTGGCATCTATCCTCCTAAGTAACCACCAAGCTTAGGGAGCCCTGCTTCCTGAGACAAACCATTGTCCTGCTGATGGGAAGTAAAGACTGACGTCTCTCTCTCTGCTTTTGGCTTCTGTGCGGTCTCTTTTTTTTTTTTTTTTTTTTTTTTTTTTTTTTTTTTTTGCTCATTATTATTATTAAAATAGCTTCTATCTTGTCACTGGCTTTTGTTATGTTTTTTCCCCTCTCCCCCTGTCTATGTAAGAGGGGGTGTGATAGTGTGGCTATGGCGGGCATCTGGCCTCCAGGCAAGGGCTAAACCACCACAGGAAGTCCTTACATTAGGCATCTATTGCCTACCTGCAAACTAAGATGACATGACCGATGAGGCAGTTCTCACATCACTTAAGCAAACTTCAGGTCTACAAAACCTGGTTCTTACAGGAGACTTTAACTACGCAGACATTTGATACAACAATGCAGCAGTTCATCTGTCATCCATCAGGTTTCTAGTATGCATAGATGACTCCTTCTTCACATAAAAGACAGATGTGCTGATCTGGAAGAGGGGCTTGTTGCTCACTGACCAAGAAAATCTGCTTTGTGATATCTTGGTTAGTGACAGCCTCAGCTAGGATTTGGGATATTGCTGAGCACACTGAAGGTTAGTTCCAAAACAAAGGGGTTAAATTGCAGAAGAGCAAGCTTCATAATGCTCAGGGCTCAGCTGGAAGGGATCCCCTAGGAAGCTTTCAGGGAGGACAAAGTAACTAGCAGATGCTGGGAGCTTTTCAAGAATACTGTCTCAGACAGAGAAAACCAGGTCACCCCTCTAAAGGTAAGGAAAATGGAGGGAACAAAAGACTCCCTTGGCTTAACTCTCAGCTTCTGGGTCTGCTCAGAATTAAAAGAGAAATGTATCAGACAATGAACAAGTGTCATATTACCTGTTGAAGATTACAAGGACATTACCAGGGTATGCAGAGATGCAATTAAGAAAGCAAAAGCTCATCTGGAACTGGAATAGGCTAAAGATGTCAAAAACTTCATGGAAAGATACATTAACAACAAGAAGAAACAAAGAGAGCTTATAGGCCCACTATTAAATAGGAGAGCTGAATTACTCACCAACACTGAAAAGGCAGAGGTCCTCAACAACTTCTTCACCTCTGTCTTTATCAATGCTGTTGGGTCCCAGGCAAAGGGAACAAAAATGCAGACTGATGCAGACACAGACCTGCCTTCAGTGAATTGATCCATAGAGATCAACGGGCCTTGATGCCATCCATACAAGGGTGCTAAGAGAGCTGTCTGACATTGTTGAGGCCAGAGTCCATAATTTGTGAGAAGTCATGGAGATCAGAAGACATCCCTGAAGACTGCAGATGAGGTTGCCAAACCCCTCTCTATTATATTCCAAAACTCATGGCAGACTGGGGAAGTCCCCACAGACTGGAAAAGGGGAAACATTGCTCCCATTTTCAAAAAGGGCAAGAAGGAGGACCCAGGGAACTACAGGCCAGTCAGTCTCACCTCTGTGCCCAGAAAGATCATGGAGCAGATCCTCCTGGAGGCACTAATGACTCAGAAGAAGAGTGAAGAGGTGATTTGGAATAGTCAGCATGGCTTTGCCAAGGGCAAATCCTGCCTGACAAACCTGGTGGCCTTCTATGATCAGGTGACAGCATTAATAGATGAGGGGCAAGCAACCGATGTCGTTTACCTGGACTTGACAAAGCCTTCGACACTGTCCTGCACCACATCCTGGTCTCCAAGCTGGTGACACATGGGTTTGATGGATGGACCACTAGATGGATAAGGAAGTGTCTTGATGGCTGCACCCAAAGAGTGGCTGTCAACGGGTCCATGTCCCAGTGGAGGCCTGTGACAAGCGGAGTCCCTCAGGGATCAGTCCTGGGACCTGTCTTGTTCAACATCTTTGTGGGTGACATGGACAGTGGTATTGAGTGCACCCTCAGCAAGTTTGCTGATGACACCAAGCTGTGTGGTGCAGCAGACAACGCTGGAGGGAAGGGATGCTATCCAGAGGGACCTGGACAGGCTGGAGAGGTGGGCACAAGCCAACCTCATG
This sequence comes from Picus viridis, assembly GCA_033816785.1. NCBI lineage: Eukaryota > Metazoa > Chordata > Aves > Piciformes > Picidae > Picus > Picus viridis. Next base: position 57,976,674 of record CM066606.1, read on the forward strand.
AGCTTCAACAAGACCAAGTGCAGGGTCCTGCACCTGGGTCGAGGCAATCCCAGGCACAAATCCAGGCTGGGCAGGGACTGGCTGGAGAGCAGCCCTGAGGAGAGAGACTTGGGGGTGCTGGTGGACCAGAAGCTCAACAGGAGCTCTCAATGTGCGCTTGCAGCCCGGAAAGCCAATCAGATCCTGGGCTGCATCAGGAGAAGTGTGACCAGCAGGTCAAGGGAGGTGCTTCTTCCCCTCTACTCAGCTCTGGTGAGACCCCACCTGGAGTACTGCGTCCAGTTCTGGAGCCCCTATTACAGGAGGGATGTGGACATGCTGGAGCATGTCCAGAGAAGGGCCACGAGGATGATCAGAGGGCTGGAGCACCTCTCCTATGAGGACAGACTGAAGGAGTTAGGGCTGTTCAGTGTGGAGAAGAGAAGGCTCCGAGGTGACCTCATTGTGGCCTTCCAGTATCTGAAGGGGGCCTACAAGAAGGCTGGGGAGGGACTTCTCAGGATCTCAGGTAGTGATAGAATAGAATAGAATAGAATAGAATAGAATAGAATAGAATAGAATAGAATAGAATAGAATTACCAAGGTTGGAAGAGACCTTGAAGATCATCGAGTCCAACCTGTAACCACAACCTCACAACTAGACCATGGCACCAAGTGCCACATCCAGTCCCCTCCTGAACGCCTCCAGGGATGGAGACTCAACCACCTCCCCGGGCAGCCCATTCCAATGACGAATCACTCTCTCGGTGAAGAACTTTCTCCTCACCTCCAGCCTAAACTTCCCCTGGTGCAGCTTGAGACTGTGTCCCCTTGTTCTGGTGCTGGTTGCTAGGGAGAAGAGGCCAACCCCTTCCTGGCTACAACCACCCTTCAGGTAGTTGTAGAGAGCAATGAGGTCGCCCCTGAGCCTCCTCTTCTCCAGGCTAAACAGCCCCAGCTCCCTCAGCCTCTCCTCATAGGGCTTGTGCTCAAGGCCTCTCACCAGCCTTGTTGCCCTTCTCTGGACACGTTCAAGTGTCTCAATGTCCTTCCTAAACTGAGGGGCCCAGAACTGGACACAGTACTCAAGGTGCGGCCTAACCAAAGCAGAGTACAGGGGTACAATGACCTCCCTGCTCCTGCTGGCCATACTATTCCTAATGCAGGCCAGGATGCGGTTGGCCCTCTTGGCTGCCTGGGCACACTGCTGGCTCATGTTCAGCTTCCCATCAACCAGCACCCCCAGGTCCCTCTCAGCCTGGCCGCTCTCCAGCCACTCTGACCCCAGCCTGTAGCGCTGCCTGGGGTTGTTGTGGCCAATGTGCAGAACCCGGCACTTGGATGTGTTAAATCTCATGCCATTGGACTCTGCCCATCTGTCCAGCCTGTCAAGGTCTCTCTGCAAAGCCTCTCTGCCCTCCAGCAGATCAACTGCTGCCCCCAGCTTGGTGTCATCTGCAAATTTACTGATGATGGACTCAATGCCCTCATCCAGATCATCAATAAAGATGTTGAAAAGCATGGGGCCCAGCACTGATCCCTGGGGCACACCACTAGTGACAGGCCGCCAGCTGGATGTGGTGCCATTCACCATTACTCTCTGGGCTCGGCCCTCCAGCCAGTTCCTAACCCAACGCAGTGTGCTCCTGTCCAAGCCATGGGCTGCCAGCTTGGCCAGGAGTTTGCTGTGGGGGACGGTGTCAAAGGCCATGCTGAGGTCCAGGTAGACCACATCCACAGGCCTCCCCGCATCCACCAAGCGGGTCACCTGATCATAGAAGGAGATCAGGTTGGTCAGGCAGGACCTGCCCCTCCTAAATCCATGCTGGCTAGGCCTGAGCCCCTGGCCATCCTGTAAGTGCTGTGTGATCGCACTCGAGATGACCCGCTCCATAATCTTGCCTGGCACTGAGGTCAGGCTGACAGGCCTATAATTCCCCGGCTCTTCCAACTGGCCCTTCTTATGGATGGGCACCACGTTGGCCAGCTTCCAGTCTTCTGGGACCTCTCCAGTGAGCCAGGACTGCTGAAAAATGATGGAGAGCGGCCTGGACAGCTCATCCGCCAGCTCCCTCAGCACCCTAGGATGGATCCCATCCGGTCCCATGGACTTGTGGGGGTCCAAGCGGCTGAGAAGATCTCTAACTGTCCCATCCTGGAACAGGGGAAAACTATGCTGCTCCCTGGCTCCTTCTGCCAGCTCTGCAGGCCAGCTGTCTGGAAGCCGTTCTGTCCTGCTAGTAAAAATTGAGGTAAAGAAGGTGTTAAGCACCTCTGCCTTTTCCTCATCCTTTGTTACAATATTCCCCTCCATGCCCACCAAGGAGTGGAGCTTCTCCTTGCCCTTCCTCTTGCTATTAATATATTTATAGATGGACTTTTTGTTGTCCTTCACAGCAGAGGACAGTCTGAGCTCCAAATGTGCTTTTGCCTCCTAATTTTCTTCCTACAAGACCTAGCAACATCCCTAAATATTCCATGGGTTGCCTCCCCTTTTTTCCAAAGATAATACACCCTCTTTTTTTCCCTTAGTTCCTTTAGAAGTTCATTACCCAACCAGGCTGGCCGTCTGCCCCGGCGGCTCATCTTCCGGCACACCGGCACAGCCTGTTCCTGCGCCTTCAGGAGTTCTTTCTTGAAGTAGGTCCAGCTCTCCTGAACCCCTTTGTTTTTAAGGGCTGTTTCCCAAGGAACCTTCTGAGTTAGCTCCTTGAGTAGTCTGAAGTCCGTCCTCCGGAAGTCCAGAGTGGAGGTCTTCTTGCTCCCCCTCTTGGCTTGGCTGAATACTGAAAACTCAATTATCTCATGGTCACTGGTGCCTAAACACCCTCCGACCACCACATCACCCACCAGCCCTTCCCTGTTGGTGAAGAGGAGGTCAAGCATAGCCTTACCCCTGGTAGGCTCACGCAGCACCTGGGATAAGAAGCTGTCCTCCATGCACTCTAAGAACCTCCTAGACTGCCTCCTCTCTGCTATGTTGTGATCCCAGCAGATATCAGGCAGGTTGAAGTCTCCCACGAGAACAAGGTTAGGCGATCTTGAGACAACCTTAAGCTGCCTATAGAATGCTTCATCAAGATCATCCTCCTGGTTGGGTGGTCTATAACAGACTCCAACCAGCATGTCTGCCCTGCTGGTCTTCCCTCTAATTCTTACCCACACGCACTCAACCCGATCATCCCTGATCTCTAGCTCAATGGCATCAAGAGCCTCCCTGATGTACAGGGCCACCCCTCCACCCCTTCTTCCCTGCCTGCCTGATAGGACTAGGGGGAATGGAATGAAGCTGGAGGTGGGGAGATTCAGGCTAGATGTGAGGAAGAAGTTCTTCACCATGAGAGTGGTGAAGCCCTGGAATGGGTTATCCAGGGAGGTGGTTGAGGCCCCATCCCTGAAGGTGTTTAAGATCAGGCTGGATGAGGCTTTGGCCGGCCTGATCTAGTGTGGGGTGTCCCTGACCATGGCAGGGGTTTGGAACTAGGTGATCCCTGTGGTCCCTTCCAACCCTGACTGATTCTATGATTCTATGATTCTATGACTGAAAGAAGTCTAATGTCCCCTTTATCTATAAGAAGGATTCCAAGGAGGACCCAGGTAAGTATAGACCCATTAGCTTTGTTTCAGCCTTGAGAAGAGAAGGCTTAGGGGAGACAGTATTACAACATACCATTACATAAAGGGTGGCTGCTGGGAGAATGAAGGCTCCATTTTTTCTGAGAATCACATAGAAAAGATAAGTGGTAATGGGTGCAAGCTACCCCTGGGAAGATTCTGAATGGAATCCAGAGGAAAAATTTTCACAGTGAGAACATTTATGCACGGGAATAGTTTCCCAAGAGAAATAGTGGATTCCCCTATATAGGTCAGTTTTAAGACTCAGCTTGACAGGGTACTGGGCCATCATTTCAACTACAATACCACCTAGAAAGGTTTGACCATATGATCCTCAGGGTCCCTTCCAACCTGGAATTCTATGATGCTGTGATATTGTATGGTTATATGATAAATGACATGGACATAGAATAGCTCCAGTTCTGCATTATTTGAGTAGTAGTGTTATTGTGGTTCTAGTCAGTTTTAATAATTTTGCTGTATATTCATAGGACTATTCATAGAATCACTCTATGAATAGTCCTATGAATACTGATATAAAAATCAGATAGGCAGGAGAGGTTTATACAGGTGCAGAACTATTTTAAGGCCACTGATTTAGCAGAGTTAATTTTGATTTATACTACTTTTATTTAATGAGGAGTCAGTCTTCATAAGTTTGCAGCAAGTGCACTTATTTTCAGCAAGTTCAGTAAACCTGTTAATGCAGAAATGCAGAAAAATCATTGGAATCATATGAGTAAGCCAGATCTTGCTCCCAGTTATGGAGGAAATGAAATGTACTATCTTAATTTTTGAATTACTTCTTTGGATAAAACAATCAAATTATATGAACCTGACTTGATGTCTGCAAAAGACAATTATTTCTAATTAAGTAGCTCAATCTTGTTTTAAACATTTATTGGAAAATGCATCAAGAACTTTATGTGCTGTTCAGTGAAAAATAATTTGTGTGAAGTACCTCTGCCAAAAAATTAAACACAATGCCTTGGGATAAAATAAATCCCCTTCATAGAGGATTTATATAATAATAATAACATTTAATTTTTGAGATAAAATGATCTCAAATATGGCAGGAAGTCAATTTTTCAATGAAAGCTGGTACCTATTGGCTCTCACTAAGATAACCTCTTGTTTAATTATGCAATTTAGCCTAATCCTGTACAAATTTAGTTAAAAAACATACGCTATCATTATATCAGTGCTATTCACCTCTACTGCAGTTTTAAAGTATTTCACAATTTTCAACATAGGTGAAGAAACAGAAACTTTCCACAGATCAAATTCCAATAATGGAGCAGATTGTGAAATTACCTACATGGCGGTCAATAGGTTTCAGCAAATTCTTACAGGTTTGGATTTCTTCTTGAATTCATACTGTAAACCCCTTGCATGCCAGTATATTTAGGAGGACAACCAGCCAGCAACCGCTTCTGGGAAGGGTTCTACCACTTCAATAAATATTGTCATTCAGCAATGTACACAAACTGTTTCAGTCCATCATCAGTATATTGTGAGGTCTTCACTATACAATACAATACAATAATACAATACAATACAATAATACAATACAATACACGAGGTTGGAAGAGACCTTCAAGATCATCACGTCCAACCCATCAACCAATCCAACCCACCCAACAACTAGACCATACAGCCAAGCACCCCATCAAGTCTTCTCCTGAACACCTCCAATGAAGGTGACTCCACCACCTCCACGGGCAGCCCATTCCAATGGGCAATCACTCTCTCCGTGTAGAACTTTTTCCTAACATCCAGCCTAAACCTGGTGCAGCCTGAGACTGTGTCCTCTTGTTCTGGTGCTGGCTGCCTGGGAGAAGAGGCCAACCTCTGCCTGGCTACAACCTCCCTTCAGGTAGTTGTAGAGAGCAATAAGGTCACCCCTCAGTCTCCTCTTCTCCAGGCTAAGCAACCCCAGCTCCCTCAGCCTCTCCTCATAGGGCTTGTGTTCCAAACCCCTCACCAGCTTTGTTGCCCTTCTCTGGACACATTCCAGCAAGACAACATCCTTCCTAAACTGAGTGGCCCAGAACTGGACACAGTACTCGAGGTGTGGCCTAACCAGTGCAGTGTACAGGGGGAGAATGACCTCCCTGCTCCTGCTGGCCACACTGTTCCTAATGCAGGCCAGGATGCCATTGGCTTTCTTTGGCTGCCTGGGCACACTGCAGGCTCATGTTCAGCCTACAATCAACCAGTATCCCCAGGTCCCTCTCTGCCTGGCCACTCTCCAGCCACTCTGACCCCAGCCTGTAGCACTGCCTGGGGTTGTTGTGGCCAATGTGCAGAACCCGGCACTTGGATGTGTTCAATCTCATGCCGTTGGACTCTGCCCATCTGTCCAGCCTGTCGAGGTCCCTCTGCAAAGCCTCTCTGCCCTCCAGCAGATCAACTCCTGCCCCCAGCTTGGTGTCATCTGCAAATTTACTGATGATGGACTCAATGGCCTCATCCAGATCATCAATAAAGATGTTGAAGAGCATGGGGCCCAGCACTGATCCCTGGGGGATGCCACTAGTGACAGGCCGCCAGCTGGATGTGGCACCATTCACCAACACTCTCTGGGCTCGGCCCTCCAGCCAGTTCCTAACCCAACACAATGTGATCCTGTCCAAGCCATGGGCTGCCAGCTTGGCCAGGAGTTTGCTGTGGGGGACGGTGTCGAAGGCCTTGCTGAGGTCCAGGTAGACCACATCCACAGGCCTCCCCACATCCACCAGGTGGGTCACCTGATCATAGAAAGAGATCAGGTTGGTCAGGCAGGACCTGCCCTTCCTAAATCCATGCTGGCTAGGCCTGATCCCTTGGCCATCCTGTAAGTGCTGTGTGATTGCACTCAAGATGACCTGCTCCATAATCTTGCCTGGCACTGAGGTCAGGCTGACAGGCCTATAATTCCCTGGCTCATCCAACTGGCCCTTCTTGTGGATGGGCACCACGTTGGCCAGCTTCCAGTCTTCTGGGACCTCTCCAGTGAGCCAGGACTGCTGAAAAATGATGGAGAGTGGCTATGTTAGACAGCATCTACTTTCTCACCTGGTAGGAGGGGATACCTTTGCCCCAAGTTTTGAAACACAAGCCGAAGTTCAATAAGTTTCAGGAACACTGTAATTTCTGAGTACTTATCCTATAGAAGATGAGGCTGCAGAAGGTGTACTGGCAGAAGGTGTACTGACTCCTATATGTTCAAAATTATCAGAATGTTGCAGAGAAGGGTCACCATGTGGTACACCAAACCATGGAGAAATTCATCCAGAAGGAAGATTATTGTGCATAACTAATTTGTTCAGTAGCTAATGATCCAGTGTAGTCACAAACATTAGGAAGCACCAAATGACCAAGGCCTTTTAGCAGAGTTGGAAATGAGCCTGCAAGTGATGTCCACAACCTGACAAGGGGCAGCTGCACCACACTGGCTCTGGTCAAGGTACAGATCAGAGGCTGCCATCACAAGATCTCTTTGCTCTGTAATTGAAAATACCTATCTTACCCTCCCTAAGGTCTAAACCAAAGTAAATCTGGAAAACAAATTAGCTTTTCTGTGCAGGCCTAGCAGAACAGGCAAAGAAGACAGCTGAGTCTACAACACACTCATTCCAGGTAATTTGATTTTGTCTTTTTTTTGTCTTTTGGATTTTGTCTTTTTGGATTTTGTCCTTCATGAAGTGGAAATGTAGCAACATTTCATACAGCTTGTGATAATGATGATTTTTAACATGTTTGTGGGCAAATATCTGAAGGTCTGAATACACATTCTGCATCTGCATGGTGAGAGGAAGGTGTTCTTATTTTAGTTCACAGATAAGATATAAAGAGTTATTGTTACCTGAAGAGTCAAAGGCAGAACATACCTGTGGCCTTAGCTTTTCCTAATTATGCATGAGATTGATAAACTGTGAGATGGCTCTAAACAGGTGTCTGAGTAGGGCATAAAAATACTTGCTGTTGTTTAAAGATTTTTCTCAGGCAAACCTCAGGCTCTAGAGCATTCCCCTATGCTGTGAGCTCAACTTCCTATAAGCTGCTTTAATTAGAGACTGCTTACCTGTGCACTCTGAAGCATTCTTGGCCCAAGCAACCAGGCAAAGAATTAACAGTCTGAAAACAGTTTCAGTTACCACCTTTAAACAGGACATAGTCCTCCCAGTAATGCAGCTGTCCTTCAGGCTCTCAGTGCAGCAAGCAATATTTAAACTAAGGTGTGCTTTCTTGCATTTATTTCAGCTTGCTGGTCCAGCAAGAGACAAATGTAGTCTGCTTGCACCTGGCAAAGGAAGAGGTTTTTATATTTGTCAGCAATCACATACGTTTATGCTTCCACAAGTGATTTTGTTCCCTGCAGTTATGTTCTTCAGGAAACCTTGTAATTCTGTCATTCCTGTCATCCCTTCCTTTTGCTGACAGGATGCAAGTGCCACATTCTGTCACCTGCCTGTGTGAGGTTGTACCTGGTCTCGCATGGTTTGGGACAAAACATGTGCACTACAGTGCACATTAGGAGCCTGCAGTACCTGGTAAGTCTAGTTTCCACCAGAAAATGTGGAAACCTGAGACCTTCAGGTGGTATTAAGGCATAGATTAGAGGAAGATGTATAGTTAGAGAGAGATTGCACTTGTCTTCCTGGCTCATATTTTGCATGGAAGTCTTCCCTAGGTTTGAAGCCCAGAAGCTAGACCTGGAGACCTGCCGTGGAGAGTGTAGGCTTGTGGCCTCTACTGGGATTCAGACGCTTTGTGTTTTTAGCTCAGTGCCTCCACATGGACTACACAAGGGTCTAAGACCCAAATCTTCCCGCTGTGCAAGACATCTGGCTTCCAGAAAGCCTTTGGAGCAACTAGCCTAAGATGTGACATTTCTGTACTGTTGTACAAGGAAGAGTTGCTCTGAAACCATGGGCTTCTCATCCCAGCAGACACTGGTCCACAGCTGCTGACAGAATGAGGCAAATATTCAAGGAACATTTTGGACATATATTGCATTGTTATTTCCAGAAAAATGTTCTTTTTGGTTCATAGAGAATGAAGTAGGTTTGGCTCTATTAATAAGCCAAATATATTTTTAAAAAATACATTTCAATATCATAAGGTTCTACAGACATGAAATATCAGACTCAGACAGATGTGGATTCAGTTTTGAAACAACAACATGATTCCATATGCCCAAAGGTGGGATTCCTTCAGTTTATAAGCCAACATTCATAGGTTCTATATTCCAGTAAAGACATATACATGCACTGAAGTCTCTACATTTTAAGCTCAGATCTTGTGGTCTCAAAATACCAGGTTAAAAAAAATTTCAAGTAAAAGAAATTTGGTGCTATGAAATGATCAAAGTCACATCTTTTTAGTGGAGAGTAAAATGAATAGAATGGAGGTTGAATGCAGTGGTAGGTAGTATTTTTTTTATGGCAATTAAGTTCTGTTGCAAAAGACAGTAAATTTTAGCTACTGTATGACATTAAGTTGCATTTATTTGGCATTTAAAGACAAAGCAAAAAGAATTGTTTGTAGTACAACCTGCTTATAGAATAGCAATTTAGCTTATGCTATGATGAATTACACTGTTATTTCCAGTCTCAGAAAAGAGATTAAGTAGTGCATCAAAGTTGGGTGGTGAAAACAGTGTGGTCCCTCTAACTTGATGAATGCATCAGCCAGTGCCTGAAAGCTGAAAGCAGCAGGTACTGCCTGTCAGTCACCAGGGTCTAATCCAGCTTCAGTTATGAAATAATTGCACTTTAGTCGTTGTGTTTCTTCTGCTTCTTCTAAGACAGCTCTAGCTTTTTTGCATGTAAAACATGCTTTCTGCAGCAGTCAAATTAATTAATAAGGCATGATTAATAGTGATTTTTTACATAAATGACTAATTTCAGATTAAAATCAGAAAAATAATGAGTTTTGTTTTCTTTTTTTACCTGAATCAAAAAGCATAATAGAAGTTGAGAGGTAAGGCAAGAGTAATGTCAATGACTTTATTCAAAATTGAGGTAACAGCTTTTTATTTATCTACCATTCTTCCCTGTAGAATCAGGGTCATACTAGCCACATTCAGTATCCATGAAGTTTTCTGATGTGGAATATATATTTTTTTTTCACACAGTCATTTAAAGTACTTGCTAAAAAGTTTGTTTCCCTCTTTATGCTATATCTCTTTACAGAGAAACTGACCTGTTTCTGAAACCCACATGACTTTGAATGCCTTCTGGCACAGGCAGTCCATCTGAAGCTATACCCCAGCTCCACATTCACAGAATCCTGTTGGTTGCATATGTGTGAATACCAAATATTTTGAAAATTAAAACTTTAGAGATACACTGCTGATGAACCCTCAATAAACGTGATTTTAGCAGTAAAGACCATCTTTCAGATGATCTGCCAAGCCTCGAGACAGAAGATAGAATGAGAGAGAGGTGCTAGGGAAGACTGAAGGCACCCAGCAGAATGATCATTAAACATCTTACAGATGACCATGGTCTATTTATGAAACAACCAATCTCCACTTGAGCCACGTAAATTACCTAAAATAAAGAAGAAGGAACAAACAAAAACCCCACAAATAAACAACAAAACAAAACACCACCACCACAACAACAAAATCCCAGACACAACAGTTGGTTATTTCATTATTACATTTTCATATCAAAATCTATAGATCATTGCAGTGGATGACACTGGGCTCTCTTAAATTTCAGGTTGCAAACATCAAAAAGTATTTCAGAATGAGTCTATGTCATAATAAAGGTTAACACATTTATTTGTTTTCCTTGGCTACATCCGTAAGACTAAGTAAAATCACATAGGGACCATTTTGTCATCTGGAGGCCAAATGGCATGACCAGTTTGGGCTTACAGTACTCTATCTTCTCTTCCTCATCTCCTCCAAATGTCAGCATCTGAACTGTCTGCTAGAAAGAACCTTTGGCACATGCTGTTCCTCAGATTTGGCTTACACAGTGTCTGAGAGAACTGGCACTGCAGCAGCTTCAATGACTTCGCTAAGGCAAGACTCTCAAACCCTTGCCTTGGTCCTAATTTTTTAGTATTGTGACATACCTCCCTACACATCTATGTGTACACGTGTCTGTATAGATATATACACATATGTGAACTGAGTGTATGCTAGAGTCTTTATGCTACAGTACTTAATAAATATAATTCTCTGCATTGCTTCCTTCGTCCACTCACAGAAGGATTCCCAGTTTTATTCAGTGAGTTTTGGCTCTGTATCAGGAAAGTGGAATGCCAGTTTCTGACAAGTGGCAAGGTGGTATACAAAATTCAGACAGAAGAACTGAACTTGTAAACTACAGACAAATAGCTCAGCAATGTGTGCCATCTTCAGATAGGAGGCTCATCGTGATGACACTTTGAGGTATGTAATTGAACCCTTTGATCTGAACTACAGAGAAAGGGTAGGAAACAAATTAGTATCCACTCGCAAACATTATCAGCCACTGAGCAGTCGTAAGTCCCTTCAAAAAACCTTACTGCTTTGAAAATAGACTCTTGTCACCACCGGGGAACCATCACAGAAAAGTAATATTTTATTCTCTTTGAAAATATGCCCTTTTAAACAAAGTGAGAAACACCTTTTGCTTTGGGAGCACTGGCAAGAATCAATTCCCAATTAAATGCAAAGGCCTTTCCCTCTCTCATTCTAAATAGTTAAGGGAAACACACACATTACTGACATTTCTTTATTTCAGAAATGGCAGTAATACATTTCTATCATCTGGGAATTACCATTATTAATATTGAATCTTCCCATATATGAGAAATTTAAAAATTGCTACTATTTTTAGTTTCATCATATATCACTGTAAAATAGGTAACTATGCCTATAAAAGCTATATTAGGAGTATTTTGAAATGAATCTAAACTAAATTAATTTGATCTGTTGAGTGTATGCTTACTTTGATATACTGACTTTAGGAATATAATCTTCTCCTCCTTGTGCTAGATCAAACTGGTGATCAAACTGGTGAATTACAGCCCATTTTGAACACATATTCGATTGTGTTCTTCAGTGTCATATCCAGATGAGTTTTGAATATCTTAAAAAAATAATCAGTATTTAAAGAGTCAGGAAACAACAAGAAGTCTTTTTACTATTTTTTTATGTCTGATCAATAATCATATTGTCCTTTCAGCAGAAAATCCTGTGATATCCCCCTCACACTTGCATTATTGTCTCTCCTTTCTTGGCAGTTGAAGCAGTAAGCTTTATGTTAGTCAGCTGTGTTATCTTGGGGTTTTGCTTCTGTAGTCATCATGTAAGCTTGTCAGAGAAAATAATGACATGTAAAAGATGTTCTTTAAATGTTATCCCATCACCACAGTAATCAAATGTGCCACTGAAAAAAAAAGGTTAAATAGATCTCTCCCTTTTTTTTTTTTTTTTTTTTTTTTGACCAGGACCCTGTGGCAAGTACATTTGCAGCATATTCAGCTTGTTTACATCCTCAAAGTACAAACCACTGCCTGATACATCTTCAGCAGAAGAAACAACAGTTGAAGGGAAAACCGACAATCCTTTCCTTAATGAATATTTTTTACTTGTGGTGGTTTTTTTTTCAACATTCATCCCATGCACCTGACTTCATATGATTTCAGAGACTGAGAAAGAAAACCAGTGTGCAAAAGTACTTGGTCCATGAAAGAAATCAGAAATGACAGGACTGATTAAATAATAAACTTAGAGTGAGTGATTTCATCAGATCCAAGAAAATTTGTGCAGTGAGTTCAACTAGCTGTAAGAAAGATGGCGGCAAAAGCTGTGTGTGGGAGTGCATGCAGCAGATCACAGCAATTCATGTGAAAACAGACATATAGTTTGACAATTTAGTGTTTGAGATAAAGGCATGGAAGTATAGATACTGAAGGCCTCTGGCTTAGACTGTAGTCTTTTCAACTGTGCACAGTGGATATAAAATAAATCTTTATATTAAGTAAAAAGAAAATCCTACTACATACCATGCAGAATTCAGCCTTAAAAAAAGAGGTCTGAACAAGTTGAAAAAGATGTGGACTAAAAGTTTCATAAGGGACAGTAGGAAATATTATGGCTATATACACAAGTGCATGCACACACACACACAGAGGTTTACTGTACGGACAGTAGTGGAACCTTGAATCTGATGTAAAATCCACAAGATTTGGCTTGCACATGATTAAAGTTATACTTAAGAAATTACAAACCCAATACTTAGGGTATGATAATAGGACCTGTATCCAGCTGCCCATCAGAGGAAGCATAAAAATGATGGGAAGACCCTGAGATGGGAAAAAAAACCAACCAACCAACCAACAACAACAACCCACAACCAAAACAACAACAATGAAAACCTCCTTCCCTCAGAAACATAAAACATCAAAGAATGTTTTTTTTTTTTTTACAAGTGTTCCTAGCCTTGCTACTTTGTAGTTACTCCACTGTACCACTTTCTTTCACCATTTGTGTATTTGCTACACTAATTATCAGATGCAGCCAGACCTTAGGAACAATGGGACTTCTTCTGAAGAGTGACTGCAAGCTGTAAAGTGGAAGCACCACCACCAGTCATCTTAGGGGAGAGTGCAAGAGAGAAAACTCAAGATCATTTTAGCTAGAAAAGTAGACATGTTTAAACATCCCAGGTGTGGCTTGTGCGGTGGCAACAGGGGCCGGCACCCAGCCTAAACCACCACAGTATCCTTTACATATTAACCAAAACAGGATTTCAAAACAAGGCATTTCAACAAAAGCACATAAATGCAAATGCCTCTGTGTGTCTATGATAGCATGCAGTTCTTTAACCAGGTAGAAATGGATCTCCCTGTAGTACTAGATGCACAACATTTAAATAGATGCAGAATTTGGGGATGATTTTGTAGCTACCTAGCAGAGGTAACGGCAAGCAGAGAAGGCTTGTGTTCTGGAAGACACAGACTATCCAAAGGAAGACATCAGTTAATATAAACTGAAAGTTAGGTAATTAATGTGAACATCTGGCCTTCCAGTATCTGAAAGGGGCCTACAAGAAGGCTGGGGAGGGACTTCTCAGGATCTCAGGTAGTGATAGGACTAGGGGGAATGGAATGAAGCTGGAGGTGGAGAGATTCAGGCTGGATGTGAGGAGGAAATTCTTCACCGTGAGAGTGATCGAGCCCTGGAATGGGTTATCCAGGGAGGTGGTTGAGGCCCCATCCCTGGAAGTGTTTAAGACCAGGGTGGATGAGGCTCTGGCCAGCCTGATCTAGTGTAGGGTGTCCCTGCCCATGGCAGGGGGCTTGGAACTAGATCATCCTTGTGGTCCCTTCCAACCCTGACTGATACTATGATACTATGATACTATGATACTATCTGCTCTTTCAGGTATTGTGACCGGTTTAGGCTGTGCCTTTAAGAAATGGACACTTTCTGAACACTCTGGCTGAATGTTTTGGGATTATAACAGAAAACAAAGATATGCTAAACCAATTTCATTGGTAGAATCCAGCTCTAAGTTCTAGCTTAGTCTATTCAGTCTGGGGCGGGCAGTTTTCCTTCTTCCCCCTGTACTGTGAGCTGGCCTGCTTTCTCTCTCTGAAGCAATGGCTTGCTACGCAGGGATGACTAATCAGATAAGAAAACTAACTCTTGCATTCGCTTTGAGCTTACCAGAGCTTTACCCTTTTAACTACCTTCCTTTCTCTTTCTCTCTAACCCTTTTGGGAAAAAGGGGAGGTAGGGAGGGAGAAGGGAGGGACAGGCCGAACCCCCCTGGCCGCAGGGGGGGTTGGGGAAAGGTCTCCTGTATTACATACATTGCTGTATATTTCTGTATATATTGTAAATATTGTATGTTCTTGTACATATTCATTGAATTCCATTTTCTGCTTGTAAATATAGCTTTCATCTGCTTCTCCAGCTGAGTTAGCTGTGGATTCTTTTGTGTGTGTGGGAGGGAACCTTCCTACCCCACCACAGGTATTTACAAAAGCCCTTCCAGTTTTACAGCTTTAATGAGAAGACAAAGTAATGCAGTCTAGACACTACAGCAAAATATATTGGCACAAATAGCTTTTCTGCAGCTTCTTTTTCCTGGGTAGCTACCCACAGTCAGAGAAAGGGATCAAATTAGCTAGAGTTAATAACAGTTTGTGGTGGGTTAACGCCATGTTCCATCTACACAATACTTCTCTGTTAGCTTCAACCACAGGGCATACTTTGGGGTCACGGAGATACAGAACATTTCTGAGCCATATTCTTGAGGTTGTCTCAAGGAGTGGCAAATATTGATTAAGAGAAATTTTCTACTGAGGACAAAGCATAGAAAATGACTGTTGGTCTCAAATAGCCCATGGCTTGTGATGGGCACATTTTCTCCTTTCCATCATGAACTGATCATCTTCTCTGGTTCCCCTTGCTGATTCTTGAGATGATGCTCAGAAAAATATCAGCTATTGTTTATGATAGAAAAACAGGCCAGTAAATTCAAAAGGAGAAAATTTTGAAACTGAGGTGTGTTATTTAAATAAATGGGACTCTGATTTTTTAAAATATTCAATGGACCTAAAAGTCTTTCCCAGCTTTAATGTTTTCCTGATTCAATGAAATTAATCTGGAAGTATTTGAAGAAAGAGATTTTTGTAAATTCTGTCTTATGCTTCTACTCTCTGGAAATTCAGAAATTTCAGAAAGTAGGACAGACTTCAGTGGATAAAATTGAATGGAAGGATTAAATGGTTGAATATTGTTCAAAAACATTTGAAAGCTGCTAAATGCAATAGAGATAATGAAGGAGAAGGGGAGTGTGGCTTACCTTCTACCATCACTTTCATTGTTAACAAAGGTACATTTATGAGGACAGCTAAACCAATGGGGACATATTTAATACTACAAAATAGGAAAGGATTTCAGTGCCAATTAAACACAGCACACATTTTGAAATAAGAGAGAGTAGCACTTAGACATTAGCCTCACGATTAAAAGATTTTGAGCACAGCTTTTTCCGATAGACTGGGACAAAAAAAAAAAAGGGAAAAGAAAGAAAGAAAGAAAGAAAGAAAGAAAGAAAGAAAGAAAGAAAGAAAGAAAGAAAGAAAGAAAGAAAGAAAGAAAGAAAGAAAGAAAGAAAGAAAGAAAGAAAGAAAGAAAGAAAGAAAGAAAGAAAGAAAGAAAGAAAGAAAGAAAGAAAGAAAGAAAGAAAGAAAGAAAGAAAGAAAGAAAGAAAGAAAGAAAGAAAGAAAGAAAGAAAGAAAGAAAGAAAGAAAGAAAGAAAGAAAGAAAGAAAGAAAGAAAGAAAGAAAGAAAGAAAGAAAGAAAGAAAGAAAGAAAGAAAGAAAGAAAGAAAGGAAGGAAGGAAGGAAGGAAGGAAGGAAGAAGAAAGTAAATATAGCTGTAAATCTGAGGCGTCGTGTTCCAAGTCAGCTAAAAGGAAATGTGCATGGACAAATAGTAACTTGTAGGAACCTTAAAAATATGCTGACCCAAGTTTAACTATAGTGATGTGAATAATGCTAGACTAATGGACTATTACCATACATATTATAACTCTGAAGCCATGGATTTTCTTGAAGAAAACAGCTGCAGTGATGAAGTTTTAATCATCTCAAAATTGCAAGGCAGAAAAATTGCTCAGGCCTCAGAATCAAAGTATCACAAAAGCAGTGGTTATGAAGACTTTTATTATGATAACTATTTGCTTTTTCTCGTTGATTAAAAGACTTTTAATTCACAAGTTTGGGTTTCATGTCTACTTGTAATAGGATATTGCTATATGTTTTCAAGTATCTAGCTACATTTTTCAAAATAGGAAATTTGTTTGCAACTGCGATAAAGAGAGGTTAGGGAAAGTAGTGCTGCTAGGTCAATTAATAACAGTTCTCCTGCTCAAAAGGCCTCTGTGTGAGCTGTCATGGTGAAAAAAAAAAAAAAAAAAAAAAAAAAAAGGACATGATGATAAGCCTTCACATATGATAAGGGGTGGATGTAGTCATAATCAATCCTAGGGTGATTTGACTGTCAGTTGGGGAATGTTTTGAAAACATGGTACAGATTCCTTCTGACTTGAATATTCATGTTTCTTCTGACAAAACCAAAGCCCAGTGGGATGATTTGCTTTCATTTCATTCTGGTCCAGATGAGAAAATGTGCATGCTTGGGTCAAGAGGTTCTTAGAGTGCATGGAGGACAGCTTCTTATCCCAGGTGCTGCGTGAGCCTACCAGGGGAAAGGATATGCTTGACCTCCCCTTCACTAACAGGGAAGGGCTGGTGGGTGATGTGGTGGTCGGAGGGTGTTTAGGCACCAGTGACCATGACATAATTGAGTTTTCGGTATTCAGCCAAGCCAAGAGGGGTAGCAAGAAGACCTCCACTCTGGACTTCCGGAGGGCAGACTTCAGGCTACTCAAGGAACTAACTCAGAAGGTTCCTTGGGATACAGCCCTTAAAAATAAAGGGGTCCAGGAGAGCTGGACCTACTTCAAGGAAGAACTCTTGAAGGTGCAGGAACAGGCTGTGCCAGAGTGCCGGAAGATGACCTGCTGGGGCAGACAGCCAGCCTGGATGGGTAATGAACTTTTAATAGAACTAAGGGAAAAAAAGAGGGTGTATCATCTTTGGAAGAAAGGGAAGACAACCTACGGAATGTTTAGGGATGTTGCTAGGACATGCAGGAAGAAAATTAGGGAGGCAAAAGCCCATTTAGAACTTAGACTGGCCTCTGCTGTGAAGGACAACATAAAGTCCTTCTATAAATACATCAATAGCAAGAAGAAGGGCAAGGACAACCTCCACTCCTTGGTTGACATGGAGGGGAACGTTGTAACAAAAGATGAGGAAAAGGCAGAGGTACTTAACACCTTCTTTGCCTCAATTTTTATGAGCATGGCAGAACGTCTTCCAGACAGCTGGCCTGCAGAGCTGGCGGAAGGAGCCAGGGTGCTGCACAGTTTCCCACTGTTGCAGGAGGAAGTTAGAGATCTTCTCAGCCACTTGGACCCCCACAAGGCCATGGGACTGGATGGGATCCATCCTAGGGTGCTGAGAGAGCTGGCAGATGAGCTGTCCAAGCCACTCTCCATCATTTTTCAGAAGGCCTGGCTCACTAGAGAGGTCCCAGAAGACTGGAAGCTGGCCAACGTGGTGCCCATCCACAAGAAGGGCCAGTTGGATGAGCCAGGGAATTTTAGGCCTGTCAGCATGACCTCAGTGCAAGACAAGATTATGGAACAGGTCATCTTGAGTGCGATCACACAGCACTTACAGGATGACCAGGGGATCAGGACCAGCAAACATGGATTTAGGAAGGGCAGGTCCTGCCTGACCAACCTGATCTCCTTCTATGATCATGTCGCCTGCCTGGTGGATGTGGGGAGGCCTGTGGATGTGGTCTACCTGGACCTCAGCAAGGCCTTCGACACTGTCCCCAACAGCAAATTTCTGGCCCAGCTATCAGCCCATGGCTTGGACGTGAGCACACTGCGTTGGGTTAGGAACTGGCTGGAGGGCCAAGCCCAAAGAGTGGTGGTGAATGGTGCCACATCCAGCTGGCGACCAGTCACTAGTGGCATCTCCCAGGGATCAGTGCTGGGCCCCATGCTCTTTAATATCTTTATTGATGATCTGGATGAGGGCATTGAGTCCATCATCAGTAAATTTGCGGATGACACCAAGCTGGGGGCAGCAGTTGATCTGCTGGAGGGCAGAGAGGCTTTGCAGAGGGACCTTGACAGGCTGGACAGATGGGCAGAATCCAAGGGCATGAGATTTAACACATCCAAGTGTCGGGTTCTGCACATTGGCCACAGCAACCCCAGGCAGTGCTACAGGCTGGGGTCCAAATAGCTGGAGAGCGGCCAGGCAGAGAGGGACCTGGGGATACTGGTTGGTTGTAGGCTGAACATGAGCCTGCAGTGTGCCCAGGCAGGCAAGAGGGCCAATGGCATCCTGGCTTGCATCAGGAACAGTGTGGCCAGCAGGAGCAGGGAGGTCATTCTGCCCCTCTACACTGCACTGGTTAGGCCACACCTTGAGTCCTGTGTCCAGTTCTGGGCCCCCCAGTTTAGGAAGGATGTTGTCTTGCCAGAGCGTGTCCAGAGAAGGGCAACAAAGCTGGTGAGGGCTTTGGAACACAATCCCTATGAGGAGAGGCTGAGGGAGCTGGGGTTGCTTAGCCTGGAGAAGAGGAGACTGAGGGGTGACCTTATTGCTCTCTACAATTACCTGAAGGGAGGTTGTAGCCAGTCAGAGGTTGGTCTCTTCTCCCAGGCAGCCAGTACCAGAACAAGAGGACACAGTCTCAGGGTGCGACAGGACAGGTTTAGGCTGGATGTTTGGAAGAAGTTCTATACGGAGACAGTGATTGCCCATTGGAATGGGCTGCCCGTGGAGGTGGTGGAGTTAATTTCATTGGAGGTGTTCAGGAAGAGGCTTGATGGGGTGCTTGGTTGTATGGTTTAATTGTTTAGGTGGGTTGGATTGGTTGATGGGTTGGACGTGATGATCTTGAAGGTCTCTTTCAACCTGGTGTATTTTATTGTATTGTATTGAAGCCCTGGAGGGAAGAGGGACTCAGGACAGCTGGTCAGTATTCAAGGACCACCTCTTTTGTGTCCAGGAGCTATGTGTACCTACAAGGAGAAAAGCAGGAAAGAATGCTAGGATGCCTGCCTGGATGAACAAGGAGCTACTGGACACACTATTACTTAAAAGGAAACTCTACAGGAAGTGGAGGGAAGGACAGATAGAACAGGGGGATATAAGGAAGCTGCCCGAGCAGCAAGAGGCCTGGATAGGAAAGGCAAAGCAGAGTTTGAATTGAATCTAGCCAGGGAGGTTAAAGGGAACACTAAGAATTTCTACAGGTATATTAATGGCAAGAAGAAGACTAGGGAAGGTGTGGGCCCCCTCAGAAAGGAAAGTGGTGAATTAGTCATAAGTGATGTGGAAAAGGCTGAGGTACTCAATCACTTCTTTACCTCAGTCTTCACTGCAAGGGCCTCCAGCCACACTCCTGGTGTCATGGAAGACGATGCCAGGGATGGGGAGGAAGAACTGCCCATCATAAGTGCAGATCAGGTTCGCGATCACCTGAAGAACCTGAAAGTGTTCAAGTCCATGGGACCCGACGGGATACACCCACGGGTGCTGAGAGAACTGGCAGACGAGGTTGCTAAATCCCTCTCTATTCTAGTCCAAAGGTCATAGTACTCTGGGGAAGTCCCCACAGACTGGAAAAGGGGAAACATTGCTCCCATTTTCAAAAAGGGTAAGAAGGAGGAACCAGGGAACTACAGGCCAGTCAGTCTCACCTCTGTGCCCAGAAAGATCATGGAGCAGATCCTCCTGGAGGCAGTACTGACTCAGAAGAATAGTGAAGAGATGATTTGGAATAGTCAGCATGGCTTTGCCAAGGGCAAATCCTGCCTGACAAACCTGGTGGCCTTCTATGAACAGGTCACAACATCAATAGATGAGGGACGAGCAACTGATGTCATTTACCTGGACTTGAGCAAAGCCTTCAACACTGTCCCACACCGCATCCTGGTCTCCAAACTGGTGAAGAATGGGTTTGATGGGTGGACCACTAGATGGATAAGGAACTGGCTTGATGGCCGCACCCAAAGAGTGGCTGTCAATGGGTCCATGTCCCAGTGGAGGCCAGTGACAAGCGGAGTCCCTCAGGGATCAGTCGTGGGACCACTCTTGTTCAGCATCTTTGTCGGTGACCTGGACAGTGGTATTGAGTGCACCCTCAGCAAGTTTGCTGATGACACCAAGCTGTGTGGTGCAGCAGACACACTGGAGGGAAGGAATGCCATTCCAGAGGGACCTTGACAGGCTGGAGAGGTGGGCACAAGCCAACCTCATGAGCTTTGACAAGACCAAGTGCAGGGTCCTGCACCTGGGTCGAGGCAATCCCAGGCACAAATCCAGGCTGGGCAGTGACTGGCTGGAGAGCAGCCCTGAGGAGAGAGACTTGGGGGTGCTGGTGGACGAGAAGCTCAACATGAGCTCTCACTGCGGACTTGCAGCCCAGAAAGCCAATCAGATCCTGGGCTGCATCAAGAGAAGTGTGACCAGCAGGTCAAGGGAGGTGGTTCTCTCCCTCTACCCAGCTCTGGTGAGACCCCACCTGAAGTACTGTGTCCAGTTCTGGAGCCCCTATTTCAAGAGGGATATGGACGTGCTGGAGCGTGTCCAGAGAAGGGCCATGAGGATGCTCAGAGGGCTGGAGCACCTCTCCTATGAGGACAGACTGATGGAGTTGGGGCTGTTCAGTCTGGAGAAGGGAAGGCTCTGAGGTGACCTCATTGTGGCCTTCCAGTATCTGAAGGGGGCCTACAGGTAGGCTGGGGAGGGACTTCTTAGGATCTCAGGTAGTGATAGGACTAAGGGAATGGAATGAAGCTGGAGGTGGGGAGATTCAGGCTGGATGTGAGGAGGAGGTTCTTCACCATGAGAATGGTGAAGCCCTGGAATGGGTTGTCCAGGGATGTTGTTGAGGCCCCATCCCTGAACGTGTTTAAGACCAGGCTGGATGAGGCTTTGGCTAGCCTGATCTAGTGTGGGGTGTCCCTGCCCATGGCAGGGGGTTGGAACTAGATGATCCTTTTGGTCCCTTCCAACCCTGGCTGATACTATGATACTATGATACTAAGAATATGTGGCAGGGTGAGAAAGTTCTCCCCCGCCCACAAAGATACCACAGCTAACTCAGTCAGAGAATCAGATGAAATAAGCTATATTTACAATCAAAAATGGAATGCAATGACTATGTACACAATATACAGTATTTACAAAATATACAGAAATATACAGCAATGCACATAATACAGAAGACTTCCTCCAGCCAGGAGGATTCCTCCCTGTAACCCCTCTCCCTCCCTACCTCCTATTTTTCCCAAAAAGGCTTAGAGAGAGTGAGAAAGCGAGTTAAGGAGAAAATTCTGTTAGCTCAAAGTGTGTGTGTGACCGGTTTAGGCTGTGCCTTTAAGAAATAGACACTTTCTGAACACTCTGGCTGAATGTTTTTGATATTTGAATGAAAACAAAGATATGCTAAACCAATTTTATTGGTAGAATCCAACTAAGTTTTTAGCTTAGTCTGTCAGTCTGGGCAGTCGGCTCTTCTTCTTCCCCCTGTCCTGTGATCTGGCCTGTTTCTCTCTCTGAAAAAACAGCTTGCTACGCAGGGGCGACCTTGCTAACCAGATAAGAAAACTAACTCTTGCATTTGCTTTGAGCTCAACAGAATTTTGCCCTTTTAATTACCTTCCTTTCTCTCTCTCTCTAACCCTTTTGGGAAAAAGGGGAGGTAGGGAGGGAGAAGGGGGGGGAACAGGCTGAACCCCCTGGCCGCAGGGGGGTTGGGGAAAGGTCTCCTGTATTACATACATTGCTGTATATTTCTGTATATATTGTATATTTTTGTACATATTCATTGCATTCCATTTCTGTTTGTAAATATAGCTTTCATCTGCTTCTCCGGGTGAGTTAGCTGTGGATTCTTTTGTGTGTGTGGGGGAACCTTCCCACCCTACCACAGTGTGCAAGAATTAGTTTTCTTATCTGGTTAGCTTTGTTAATTCAAGGTCGACTCAGTCCGGCAGCTGTTGCTTCAGAGAGAGAGAAAACAGACAGGCCGACAGGAACAGAGGGAACAGACTGAGCAGACTGAGACTGAACTAAAAACTTAAAAGTTGCATTCTACCCATCTACCAATGAAATTAGTTTAGAATGTCTTGTTTTCATTTAAATATCTAAACATTCAGGCAGAGTGCTCCGGGAACTGTCCCTTTCTTAAAGGCACAGCCTAAAACGGTCACAGAATATAAAATCTATATTGTAACACAAAACCAGGAGGCTACTAATAGCTTTCCCCCTCCCTGCTCCCTACCCTTCCCTCTGTACATGGGACAAGAGAAAGAGCAGAGAATTGCTGTTAGTAATTATCACAACAAAGAAATGCAGTCAAAAATAGCAAAGCCAGCAGAAGAACCAACCAGAGGAAGCAAAAAGAGAAGAAAGTGTACAAAACCAACTTTTATGTTAGTTATCTGTCCAATGGGATTATTTAAACTTTATCATTATTTTCCTTTTGCATCCTATAGTGATTTATTTGTATTCTACTACTTTCTGTTCAATATCTGTGGAAAATTTTCTAGGCACAGCCTGAAACTACCACAGGCAGGTTAGCCAGGTTTGTAGCTGATATGTGCTGAGGAACAAAAAAGAAAACACATGGGTCTCTGTACTTCATCATTACTTATTTGAGATTAATTAGTATTTATGTAACATAATATTTTTCTTTTACACACAGATAAAAGTTTAGGACTTACATTTACTACATTTATAAGAACTGCAATTTTCTCTGCTGTATAATTTCTGTGGAGAGATGCCTTGTATTTTGCTGATGATGATCATCTCTTTTAAATGTACCAGACTAATCTAGAGATAACCTGTCAAATGATGGGATGCTAATGACATGTTCATTACGAAATCACATAACTGATGCATCAGGTGTTTAAATGATCACAACCCATATCTCAACAAATATGAAACCAACTCAAAAAGATGTCAAATAAACCACAGATAAAAATTTCCCTGATGATAAAGAGCCACTGTCAGTGAGACAGTGCTACCATGTCAAATCAATAGATTCCATGTTTAGTGGAATATTTTGGGGAAAAAATTTGAAAAAAGATTGAAGAAAAAAAACAAATTTGAAAATTCTGACTTTTCTCTTGCAAGCAGCAGGTCCTAGTAATTATGATTGACAGCACTGAAGCCTTTACTACAGCTAAAGCTCATTACTCACTATACACTATATGCACAACTTTGTGGTATTCATCCCTCAGCTCTTGTTTATTTCATCTCATGTGTGAAAGCCTAAGAATGGCAGCCTGTTTATGCAGAATACGTGCACTTAACTGATTAATTTTTACAATACATATCACCTTTCTTAGCTCATTTAATCTTGTTTCATGTGGAACTCACTGATTTTGTGAAAGTAAGTTGCCAGTAACTCATTACTCAAACTCTAATATTCAATAGGACTGAGATTGGACCCTGAAGACCTTGTATGGCTAGAAG
This sequence comes from Picus viridis, assembly GCA_033816785.1. Classification (NCBI taxonomy): domain Eukaryota; kingdom Metazoa; phylum Chordata; class Aves; order Piciformes; family Picidae; genus Picus; species Picus viridis. Next base: position 58,000,350 of record CM066606.1, read on the forward strand.
ATCCCCTCCTACTGACCCATGAACTCTGGATGCTATCCAAGAGAAACATATCCAACTAATGAGCTCCACCTGGAAAGTAGAGTTATAAAAAGTATTCAGGAATATCATCTCACAAGGAGACAGGAAGAATTAGATAAGCCATTCTCTTGAAGGATATGAGAAAGGTAATTTCCATTTTTAGAGACTTTACTGTTTGCTGGGATCTCTGAAGTCTAATGCTGATGCTTCTATTGAAGATAACCCACTTCATTTTTCATATCTTGATCTTTCATGATTACAGTTTTATAGCTTGCATGTTAATGGGATGAAAACCAAATCCAGTGGGACACACGGTTGTTTAGAACACCTGGTGAACTCATCCTAGACGATACAGATTACTTGGGATGATGCTTTCTTGAAAAATCCAACTGAATACAAGATTTATTAGGCTCAGATGCACCTATTCAAACAGTCATGTTCTTCAACTGATGTTGTCTTTTGGAGATTTTGTGTTATTTCTAAGAGGTTAATTGCATTCTGGTGACTTTCTGAAAAACAAAAAAAACAACATGTATATCTATTTGGACTTCCGGAGGGCAAACATCAACTTGTTTAAGCAACTTATTTGGAAAGTACCCTGGGTGGCAGCCCTCAAGAACAAAGGGCTCCAGGACAATTGGACCTACTTCAAACAGGAGATCTTGAAGGCACAGGAACTGGCAGTTCACATGTGCTGAAAGATGAGCCGGCGGGGAAGGCGACCGGCCTGGATGAGCAAGCAGCTCCTGGAGGAACTAAGGGATAAAAAGAGGCTGTATCACCTTTGAAAGTGGGGGAGGCAACTTGTGATAAGTTTAAGGATATTGTTAGATCATGTAGGAGAAAAATTAGAACTCAAGCTGGCCACTGTGGTGAAAGACAATAAAAAGAATTGTAATAAACATATTAATGCTAAAAAGAGGGGCAAGAAGAACCTCCACTCCTTATTGGACCTGGAGGGGAACACTGTAACTAAAGATGAGGAAAAGGCACAGGTTCTAAATACCTTTTTTGCGTCCATTTTCAACAGTAAGGCAGGAGGAGTTCAGAACAAGTGGCCTCCTGAACTGGTTGATGGGGTCAGGGAGATGTGTAATCCCCCTGAAATCCATGAGGAAGTAGTTAGGGATTTGCTGATCCACTTGGATATTCACACGTCCATGGGACTGGATGGGATCCAACCTGATCTACTTCTATGATCAGGTGACCCGCCTGGTGGATGTGGGGAAGGCTGTGGATGTGGTCTACCTGGATTTCAGCAAGGCCTTTGACACTGTCCCCCACAGCAAACTCCTGGCCAAGCTGTCAGTTCATGGCTTGGAACTGCAGCACTCTGTGCTGGTTTAGGAACTGGCTGGAGGGCCGAGCCCAGAGAGTGGTGGTGAATGGTGCCACATCCAGCTGGCAGCCAGTCACTAGTGGTGTCCCCCAGGGATCAGTGCTGGGCTCCATGCTGTTCAATATCTTTGTTGATGATCTGGATGAAGGGATTGAGTCCATCATCAGTAAATTTGCAGATGACACCAAGTTGGGAGCAGATGTTGATCTGTTGGAGTGTAGAAGGGCTCTGCACAGGGACCTTGACAGGCTGGACAGATGGGCGGAGTCCAATGGGATGACATTCAACAAGTCCAAGTGCCGGGTGCTGCACTTTGGCCACAACAACCCCATGCAGAGCTACAGGCTGGGGCCAGAGTGGCTGGAGAGCGGCCAAACAGAGAGGGACCTGGGGGTGCTGGTTGACAGCTGCCTGAACATGAGCCAGCAGTGTGCCCAGGTGGCCAAGAAGGCCAATGGCATCCTGGCCTCCATTAGGAATAGTGTGATCAGCAGGAGCAGGGAGGTCATTGTGCCCCTGTACTCTGCATTGGTTAGGCCACTCCCTGAGTACTGTGTCTAGTTCTGGGTCCTCAATTTAAGGAGGACATTGAGACACTTGAACATGTCTAGAGAAGGGCAAAGAAGCTGGTGAGGGGTTTGGAACACAAGCCCTATGAGGAGAGGCTGAGGGAGCTGGGATTGTTTAGCCTGGAGAAGAGGAGGCTCAGGGGAGACCTTACTGCTGTCTACAACTACCTGAAGGGAGGTTGTAACCAGGAGGGGGTTGGTCTCTTCTCCCAGGCAACCAGCACCAGAACAAGAGGACACAGTCTCAAGTTGCACCAGGGGAAGTTTATTCTCAAGGTGAGGAGAAAGTTCTTCACAGAAAGAGTTGTTAACCATTGGAATGGGCTGCCCGGGGAGGTGGTGGAGTCACCATCCCTGGAGGTGTTCAAGAGGGTATTGGATGTGGCGCTTTGTGACATGGTTTAGTAGTCATAAGGTTTTGGGTGACAGGTTGGACTTGATGATCCTTGAGGTCTCTTCCAACCTTGGTGATTCTATGATTCTATGATTCTATTTCCTTTGCTAAAAGGCTGGAGAGTTTTCTGGTCAGCAATAGTGTTAAACCTTGGTTGTGAAAGAGGTCACATTGGATAATGCAGATATGAATAGAGCGTTATACAATAATAGAATAAACCAGGATGGAAAAGACCTTCACGATCACTGCATCCAACCCATCAACCAATCCAATCCACCTAAACAACTAAACCATGCAACCAAGCACCCTATCAAGTCTCCTCCTGAACACCTCCAATGATGGTGACTCCACCACCTCCACAGGCAGCCCATTTCAATGGGCAATCTCTCTGTATAGAACTTCTTCCTAACATCCAGCCTAAACCTGCCCTGGCACAGCCTGAGACTGTGTCCTCTTGTTCTGGTACTGGCTGCCTGGGAGAAGAGACCAACCTCCACCTGTCTACAACCTCCCTTCAGGTAGTTGTAGAGAGCAATAAGGTCACCCCTCAGTCTCCTCTTCTCCAGGCTAAGCAACCCCAGCTCCCTCAGCCTCTCCTCATAGGGCTTGTGTTCCAAACCTCTCACCAACTTCATTGCCCTTCTCTGGACACATTCCAACAAGTCAACAAGTTGGTCACAAATCCTGACAGAATTAGTATATCCTTCACTTTTCTCTCCTGCAAGTACTGGTAAGGGAGCCAAAGGGGAACCAACAGGAGACATTGGTTGAGGAAAGACTCCTTCTCCAGCATATAGCAACTGTTATGGCCATTTCAGAGGCTAGTTTACCCATCAATTTGCCTAGTTTGATTGAAATCCTTATAACACAGATACCTTATCTACTACCGTACATTTGATCTGTTGATAATGCAGCTGAACATGTTACTGCAGGTTTCATACCAAATAATTAAACTTAAGCAACTAAACAACTCCACCAACCCTCCAGTCTATCAGCACTGCACACTGTAGTCATAACTGCCTTCTGTCATTAGCTTATACTAAATTTTTATAATATGATGCTTCTGTAAACTAGTAACTAGACACTATGTTTCAGAAGAGAAAGAAGGGGTGGAGGTGTTGCCTTCTATGTAAAGAAGTGGATACAGTGCAAAGTGTTGTTGCTAAGGTATAACCATGAGCAGGTCAAAAGCTATAGGAAGGTATTAGGGATCAGGACAACAAAGGGAGCCTTGTGGTAGAAGTCTACTACATAATGCCTAACCAAGCAGAGCCTATTGAGGAAGCCTTCTTATTCCAGCTAAGGGAGTGTCCTGAATGGACAAAAAAGCCTCGAGGTTGCTCTGAACCAGACAATGAGGCAGAAGCTAGTAGATCTGCTTCTTTAGGCTTGCCTGGACATGTTTCAGAGCCAGAATGAGCCAGGTGGGTGTGCTTTTGGCCATGTTTGGAAAGAAGGCTTCCCATAGGTTGCAATACCAGGGTTTTATCCCTAGACCTGTGTTGCTACTGGCCATTATTGCCTCGGGAATCTATAAGTACCAGCCCAAAGGGCCAGAGCATTGTCTTGCCATTGTCCACATTCTGGAAGGAACCACAAGCTTCTCTTGGAAGCTGAACTGTGTTCCAGTTTACCCAGACAAGACAGCAAAGACCCCTCGCTATTCTCAGCATTGTAAAGCCTAGAGGACAGATACTTGTCTTGCCGGGTCAAGAGGCGAAACCCCTGAGGAGCTGAGTCCCCGGGACAGTTTTGTTTGATTGGAGTAAGGAGCAAGCGCTGCTGCAAAAGGATTACAGCTGAGAAACCTCCTCTCTACAAAGCTTTTAGCTACAAACCCTTTGGGAGCAAATCCTGCCTCAGCAATAAGCTGCAGACACCAACAGAAAGTGAAACTCTTCTCCTGCAGCTTCCACATGGTCAGCGCCATTTTGGTTTGTCTAGATCTTAACGTGTGCACCAAGGTATCTGGATCAGTGAGTAATTACAATACCTGATTTTTATAAGCATCTATTGAAGGTCTGTTGCCCTGGGGAATTCTGGAGTTCCCTCCCTCCCCCATTGTGGGCAACCGCCGGCTTCATTGCCGAGGTTCCTTTTCTTTACAGTTTGAAGGGCTGTTTGTTGCTTCTGGATTTTTGTACATATTGTTTAAATTGTTACTTGTTCCTGCTGGTGAGGTATCTGTTCCACGACCAAACATCTTGACCTGTAAATAGGTTTTCTTTAATATTTTTGTGGAATTTTTGTGAATAATAGAATTATTAATATTTTACTAATCGCTCTGCTATTGAACATTAATATATCCTTTTATAGACCACAACAGGGAGACATCATAATCACAGGCTCTCATCCTTCTGGGGGAAAAGTAGCACAGCTAGCTGTAGGCAGTCCAGGAGGCTCATGGAGGACCTAGATGACAACTTCTTAAGACAAGAAATGAACTTCCCTACATGAGGGAATGCATTATTTGACCTGTTGGTCACAAACACAAGTGAAGTCATCAGGGATGTTGAAGTCGAAGGCAGGCTGGGCTTCACTGTCCTAAGGGGTATGAAGTCCATGAGAAGCATAGTTAGAACTCTAAATCTTAGGAAAGAAAACTTCCAGCTCTTCAAGGAGTTAGTATTAAGACCCAGTAGGAAGTAGCCCCCAGAGACAAATGAGTGGAACAGAGATGGTAGATCTTTAAGGATGCTTTCCATAGAGCTCAAGAGATCTCAATCCCCACACATAAGTGGTGCAAGAAAGGCAAGAGACCATCATAGCTAATCCATGACTGGCTGGTCGCTAAAGGGCAAGTTGGGACTACACAGGAAATGGAAGAAGGGATATGCATCCTGAGAATAGTATAGGGACGTTGCCTATCTGTGTAGGGACAAGGTGAGGAAGGCCAAGGCAAAGCTGGAACTGAACTTGTCAAGGGATGTAATGAAAAACAAGGAAGACTTTTTCAGGTACATTAACCAGAAAAGGAAGGTTAAAGAAAGTGTGTGTGTTTGTGTGTGTCTGCCCCACAATGAGCAACAGCGGAGAACTTCTATCAACAGATTCTCAACAATTTTTTTACCTCAGTCTTCACTGGCAACTCCTCTCCTCATGGCTCTGATGTCGATGGTCCACAAGATGGAGATCAAGGTGTAAAAGTCCTTCCCACTGTAAGGGAAGACAAGGTCCATGACCATCTGAGGAACCTGAAGATATACAAATAAGAAGTTCTTCACAGAAAGAGTGATTGCCCATTGGAATGGGCTGCCCAGGGAGGTGGTGGACTCACCATCACTGGAAGTGTTTAGGAAGAGACATGATGGGGTGCTTGTTGCCATGGTTTAGTTGATTAGATAGTGTTGGATGGTAGGTTGGGCTTGATGATCTCAAAGTTCTCTTCCAACATGGTCTGGTCTATTCTATTCTATTCTATTCTATTCTATTCTATTCTATTCTATTCTATTCTATTCTATTCTATTCTATTCTATTCCATTCCATTCCATTCCATTCCATTCCATTCTATTCTATTCTATTCTATTCTATTCTATTCTATTCTATTCTATTCTATTCTATTCTATTCTATTCTACCTGACAAAATGCACCCCAGAGTCCTAAGGGAATTAGCTGATAGAGTTGCCAAGCCACTCTCCATGATATCTGAAAACTCTTTGTGGTGTTCATTAATTGTAAACACCTGTGTGGTAGTTTTAGGCTATGCCTTTTAAAATTTTCAGACATCTTGAAAAAGATCTGTGATCTGGGTGTAAAAAGGAAAATAATGACAGTTCTAAACAATCCCATTGAATAGATAAAGGACATAAACTAATTGTGCAAAAGCAATCTCTCTTCTTCTCGTCTCTTTGCTCTTTAAGATATTAACTTTGTGCTTCTGCTGGCTTCTGCTTCACCTTGGCTATATTGTTTTGGCTAAGTCTAACATCTCTCTGCTCCTTTCTCTTGTCCCTTTTGTATACAAGGGGATAAGGGAGGTGGGGGGCAGGAAGGGATAAGCTATTAGCTTCCCCTGGTCTTTGACTGGGCATTCTTGTGCTGTTTATTAATTGTAAATACCTGCAAATATTGTATATTTTGTATATATTAATTGCATTTCATTGTAGATTGTAGTTTTGCTTGTAAATAGAGCTTTCGTTTGCTTCCAACGGAGCTGGTCTGGCAAACTTAATGTTGGGGGTAATTTCCAACCCACCACAGTCATGGCAGTCAGGTGAAGTCCCTGGGGACTGGAAGAAAGGAAGCATTACACCCATTTTTAAAAAGCATGGAAAGGAGGACCCTGGGAACTACTGACCTGTCAGCCTCACCTCCATGCCTGGAAAGATCATGGAACAGATCCTCCTAGATACCATGCTGAGGCACATGGAGGACAGGGAGTTGATTCAGGACAGCCAGCATGGCTTTACTAGGTGCAAAAACTGCCTGACCAACCTAGTGGCTTTCTATGACTCTGTCAGTAGATAAGGGATGACTGTGGTGGTTTGAACCTTAACTGGGGCTTAAAAGCTCAGATGGGGGCAGGGCTGAGAATCCTTCCCCCATTTTCCTCCTCCTCTTCCCCAATAGAGAGAGAAAAAAAAAGGGAGGGGAGCAAATCCACCAAGAAATAATTTGGGTTCGGCTTGGAAGTAGAGAGGCAAAGAATATGTCTTTAAACAGTATATATATATTTATATAGCAATGACAGGCAGAGCTAACAAGGGTAGGGAATAATGATGGATGGGAGAAGTAAAAAGAAAAATAATATGAGATACAGAACCAGTCCTTTGCAAAGTGTGAAAGCAACAGGGAGGGCCAAGTGGCAGGGGAGCAGCAAGTTGCACAGCAATTCCTTCGTCCCAACAAAGCAGAAGGAGGAGAGAGAGCAATGGTTGCAATGTGCTCCCTCTTATACCCCTGCTGGACAAGGAGAGGGAAGTGGAACACACCAAGACAGTTTCCCAGGGGAGAAAACACACTCCAGGGAGAGCAAAAACACTTTCACAAGACTTCCCCCAGCTTTTTTCCAGGATGGGCATAGCCCACCACAATGACTCATGGATGTGGCCTCCTCTTCACAAATAAGGAAAGGCTGGTAGGAGATGTGGTGGTTGGAGGCTGTCTGGGGTCCAGCAACCATGAAATAATTGAATTTTCAGTACTCAGTCAAGATAAGAGAGGCAGCAAATAAACATCCACCCTGGACATCCGGAGGGTAGACTTCAGGTTACTCAAGGAACTAACTCAGAAGGTTCCTTGGGAAACAGCCCATAAAAACGAAGGGCTCCAGGAGACCCAGACCTACTTCAAGGAAGAATTCTTGAAGGCGCAGGAACAAGCTGTGCCAATGTGCCGGAAGATGAGCTGCTGGGGCAGACAGACAACCTGGATGGGCAGCAAACTTATAAAAGACCTAAGGGAAAAAAGAGGGTGTACCATCTTTGGAAGAAAGGTGAGGCAACGCATGGAATATTTAGAGATTTTGCTAGGTCTTGTAGGAAGAATATTAGGGAGGCAAAAGCCGATTTAGAGCTTAGACTGGCCTCTGCTGTGAAGGACAACAAAAAGTCCTTCTAGAAATATATTAATAGCAAGAGGAGAAGCACGGACAACCTCCACTCCTTGGTGGACATGGAGGGGAATATAGTAACAAAAGATGAGGAAAAGGCAGAGGTACTTAACACCTTCTTTACCTCAAATTTTACTATCAGGACAGAATGTCTTCCAGACAGCTGGCCTCCAGTGCTGGCAGATAGAGCCAGGGAGCAGGAAAATGCTCCTGTGTTCCAGGACGAAGTAGTTAGAGATCTTACCAGCCTGTTGGATCCTCAGAAGTCCACGGGACCAGATGGGATCCCTCCTAGGGTGCTGAGAGAGCTGGCAGATGAGCTGGCCATGCCGCTCTCCATCATTTTTCAGCAGTCCTGACTCACTACAGAGGTTCCAGAAGACTGGAAGCTGGCCAATGTGATGCCCATCCACAAAAGAAGGGTGGAATGGAGGAACCCAGAAACTACAGCCCTGTCAGCCTGACCTCAGTGCCAGGGAAAGTTATGGAGTGGATTACCTTGATTACAATCACACAGGCCCAAGGGATCAGGCCCAGCCAGCATGGATTTAGGAAGGGCAGGCCCTGCCTGACCAACCTGATCTCCTTCTATGATCAGGTGACCCACCTGGTATATGTGGGGAGGCCTGTGGATGTGGTCTACCTGGACCTCAGCAAGGCCTTTGACACCGTCCCCCTCACCAAACTCCTGGCCAAGCTATCAGCCAATGGCTTGGACAGGAGCACACTGCGTTGGGTTAGAAACTGGCTGGAGGGCCGAGTCCAGAGAATGGTGGTGAATGGTGCCACATCCAGCTGGCGGTCAGTCACTAGTGGTGTGCCCCAAGGATCAGTGCTGGGCCCCATGCAATTTAACATCTTTATTGATGATCTGGATGAGGGCATTGAGTCCATCATCAGTAAATTTGTGGATGACACCAAGCTGGGGGCAGGAGTTGATCTGCTGGAGAGTAGAGAGGCTTTGCAGAGGGACCTTGACAGGCTGGACAGATGGGCAGAATCCAAGGGCATGAGATTTAACACATCCAAGTGCTGGGTTCTGCACATTGGCCACAGCATCCCCAAGCAGTGCTACAGGCTGGGGTCAGAGTAGCTGGGGAGTAGCCAGGCAGAGAGGGACCTGGTGGTGGTGGTCAGTGGTAGGCTGAACATGAGCCTGCAGTGTGTCCAGGCAGCCAAGAGGGGAAAAAAAATAAATTCAAATTTAGTAATCTTGGCAAACTCTAAGAAGATAGGGTTTTTTGACTCCCTAGTGTGAATTGTAATGATTTGCACTTGTGTCACATGTAAACCTTCAACTGCAGGAATTCCGAGGCTACAGAAGTGAAAACAAAAATAGTGTCCATGCTGTGGATCAGAAAACATCACATTTGCTCAAAAGTTTTACCCATAAAATTAAAATTTCCCAAAGAAAATAGGTCTAAATTGTGTTCTCTAAACAGTGCTTACCTGAAACTGAAATATACTTTGTAGTGCTCAAATACCCACAGAACTCAAAAACAATTTACTATAGAAAAACCATAAAGACTTGATAAATTTTGAGAGATGTAACCACATTCATTGGAGAGATGAGGCAAAGTAGAGTCAAAAGGAGGCATCAGGAAGTAGCAGCTCTGCAGTTCAGGTACGTGCAAGAAGGTAACAGTAATTTCTAAGAGTTCGTGAAATAATTTAACAGCAATCAGTGGACAACAGCTAAAAGAGCTAAATGTGTACGGCATGGATATATAGCAAAGTGAAGATCAATTCATTGAACTTTTTAACATTACAACTGCTAGACAAATATGCAAAGTGTGATTTTTTTTCTAGAAGTGGCAGGTTTTTTCAATCCTATAAATGGTGTTTTTGAACTTCTATATTAGTCATACACACTCTTCTGAATCCCTTTTAAAAGTCTTTTATTTCAGCAGCACTAAAATGCATGCAACAAATAAGAAATAAATTGAAAATATATAAATATATTTAAGCCAGTGCTTGAAGACGGGGAAAAAAAAAAAAAAGTAATCTATTACTTTACTTGAAATAGTGGAAAGGCTAATCCTCTAACACATGTCTGTTTGGCATGGGTTTCTTTCTGACTGAGTGCAACAGGATGGCCATCTGTCAATTTGTGTCAATTACAACATTGGGTGACCTTCCACCCTACCTGCTGTTCCAAATGATGCTGTTCTCAGACTGTAACAGTGGAGCTTAAAGCCTCTGGAGAACACATGTGAAACATACAAGCAAGACATGGAAGTGTGCCTTCAGAGAAGAGCAGAATAATTTAGCAGAGAGGGAGGAGAAGGGAGAAGCAGCAAACATAGTATCACTCAGCAGAATTTTTAAAACCTGAAGAGTGAGCTATCCTTAAATAAAAAGCCACAGACTTTATGGTTGTTCCTAAAGGGGAAAGATGTTTGTCCACCTAAGCAAAATCATCATGGCTGTTTCACAACTGAATCTTGCTTTCAAAGTTACTGCTTGAGATTCATTCTCCTTATGCTTTTTGTTAGCTCAGTGGACATCTTGGCTAAAAGCCATGCTATTTTTTCTGTACCTCTCACTCCTCTCTCACTTTAAAGGCACTAGCTATCAGCCTCCCCATCACAATCCCCCACTTTATTACATCTTTGCACTAGTCTAGACACCTTTAATAGCTTTAATATGCAAAAGACAAGGACCTTGCAATGGCATTTCCACTTACTCTGCTTGCTCGTGAGCATTTCCACACTGTGGATTACAAGGCTAACATGAAGCAAAATGTGATATTACCTACTACAAGAAACGAGGTCGCTGCTACATTTTAAATACAACCAGTTTATCATAAAATAAAGGCAAAACAGCGCTGGGCACATAGCTGGTTTGCTAGAGGTGCATCATAACAGCATGAGTTGAACTTATATAGACGTCAAACATACATATTCACACATTTCCCCACTATGTTCCCACCCTTCTCCATCAGGGCTGGGACAAAACCTGCACTTTTGAGCTAGCCAGTCTTCAGGCATGTTGGCACCTCACCTTTCTCTCCCAATACACAAGGATCAAACCCCACACAATAAAGACCACGACCAACCAATCAGCCCAAAGTTCGAAAGTCACAGTCCCCAGCAATTCCCCTTGCAGAAGCCAAATATCAAAAACAAATTTTCACATCTACTTAGGTCAATAAGCCCATGAAGCATGCCATACATGCTTGCAGCTATTCTTTGGTCCTGTGGATGTTCATTACTATTGTGCTCAGTACTATTTTCTAATCGAAGTGTTGCTACAGAGTGGTTCTGGGCAGTTGTTGGAGGTTTGTGTAATTTACAATTGTTTACATATGCGTTAGTTCTACAGAGATTTCATATATTTCTCTGTTTGTCCTCCAGAGATGTGGTGGAAGCCCCATCCCTGGAGACAGGCAAGGTCAAACCTGACAGGGCTGTGAATAACATGATCTAGTTGGAGATGTCTCTGATCACTGCAGGGGGAGGTTCCCTTCCAATCCAATGTATTGTATAGTTTTATGATTAAATATACTTTTAAAATACCATGGCAATTCCAAATACTTTTAATTAAAAATTAGAAAAATATGTGCAAGGTCTAAGTGGACTTTTAAAATTTAGATTAAGAAAAAAATAAAGATTAAATAGACATCATCCTTTTATCTTGTTGTCCTGAAGGGACAAAAAGCATCCAAAATGCTCTGAACCAGACAATGGGGCAGGAGCCAGCAGGTCTGATTTTTCAGGAAAATGGCCATGTTGCCCAGGCTTGTCTGAACATGTCCTGGAGCCCAAGTGGGCCAGGTATGTGTGCCTTTGGCCACATTTGGAGAAAACCGTTTCTATAAGTTACAGTGTCAGGTTTTTATCTCTCAATCTGTGTTGTCACTGGCCATTATTGTCTCGGGGAATCTAGTACCAGCCCAAAGAGCCAGAGCCTTGCCTTGTAATTGTCCACGCTCTAGAAGAAATCACAAGCCTTGCTTGGAATCTGAGCTGTGTTTCAGTTTACCCAGACAGGACTGCAAAGACCCCACAATGTATAGCATTCTAAAGCCCAGGAACAGACAGGCACATCTTGCTGGGCCGAGAGGCAAACCCCCAGAGAACCTGAGTCCCCGGGACAGTTTCGTTTTATTGGAAGAAGGAACAAGTGCTGCTGCAAAGGATTGCAGTAGAAGAACCTCTTTTCCATAAAGCTTTCAGCTACAAAGCATTTGGGAATAAATCCTGTGTCTCAGCAACAAGCTGCAGATACCAACAGAAAGTGAAACTGTGCTCCTGCAGTTTTCACTTGGTTGACACCATTTTGGTTTTGTTTAAATTCCCATGCATGCCGCGAGGTGCCAGGATCAGTAAGTAATTATGACATTTCATACTTATAAGCATCTGTTGAAGGTCTGTTGCCCTAGGGAACTCTCTGGCTTCATTGCTGATGTTCCTTTTTTTTTTTTTTACAGTTTAAAGTGCTATTTTTTTTTCCTGGATTTTTGTATACATTGTTTAAATTGTTATTTGTTCCTGCTGGTGAGGTATCTGTTCCACAACCTAATATTTTGAGCCAGTAAATAGGTTTTATTAATATTTTCTGTGGGATTTTTATTATTAATAAAGTTATTAATATTTTTATTAATTGTTCCACCTTTTGAATATTAACAGCCTTTTTAACAATCTTAACACTTGTAAATAGAGGTGTAAGTATACAAGACTCCTCAGAAGACTAAGTGATCCATGGAATACATTTCTGTCCTATAAAACAGAGATATAAATTCTCTTCTCTCTCAGAAAATCTTCTCTGTGTGTAAACTGGTAACCTTTCCTACAAAAAGATTTCCAGTGTGGGCATGATAAAATACCCAGAAGTATCTTATGCAGGTGTGTGTGTTATTACCATTTATATTTATACTTATATTTATATTTATATTATTTATATTTATAGCTGAGCACATAGTTTTTAGTGGAATTGAGTGTTGCTTTTGAAGTGCTGCCATGGTCAAAGCATATGGATAGTGTCAGGTACACAGCAGGATAGTGTGTGTTACATTCTCTTCTCCTATATAAGGAAATGAAAACATTTGCAGATACAAAATAAATGAAAATATAATGGATTACACGAGTATTTTCTAGTCAGATGTTATTTATGTTCTGAAAAAATACTATAATAGGTAAAAATCTCCAGTCTAAACCAGTAAATATGACTTACTATAAGGGAGACTGTGCAAATTTGTAGCACTTTTTACCCTTCAAAGCTAATCCAGTCCAGTGCTTTCTACAGTTTCAAACACTTCCAGTCTTCTCACATAACTGTTAAGCACAGGTAGATTAGTCATAAATTGACAATTTCAAAGTACTTTGTCTCATAGAAACTCAGTAAATGTTCACATTTGCACATTTGTCTTGGAGACTTTACCCCTCCCCACTCTCTCCTCTGCCTTTCCCTATTCACCAGGGTGTATTCACTTGGGGGTTGAGTGGTTTTTAAAGCTCAAGGTTGGGGTATGACTAGCCGTTGATTTCCTTTGATGTGACTACAATAAAGGAAGCCCATGATATCTCATAACACAAGTGGTTTGAAACTATGACTTCTTTTTCACCTTAGATTATTAGTAGTGTTTTCATATAATGTTTCTGAGATTTTATGGCCTTCCATAAACTGATACAATCTTGCTCCAGATTTAGCAATCATACTTTTCTGCTGGTTCTTTTCCACTGTTTCCAGACACAAGTTTATTAAAGCATTCATGTTGTTTCTGCACTGCACATATATAAAAAAATTTATATTCTATAAGCAATAATCTACATCCAGATTGTCCACCTGCATAGGTATGTTGTTCAAGGTATTGTTTAACTGATGCTACATCAAGGAAAGCCTTGCTATGAATGTAACTTTTGCTAAGAGAGAAAAATCTTACCACACATCCTATGGGGCTCTCATGATTCAACTGAAGTAGCAAAGGGTTGGATTCAACTAAAGGAACAAAGTATCACGGGGTTTGAAGTTCAGATCGTACCATGAGAGGCTTCCTGTTCCAGTTGCTGGTTTTGATTTCTGTGTTTGGGGTGTTGTTCTTCTCTGCTGGGTTGTCTGTGGGTGAGTGCAGGGGAAGGCTGTGGGACAGATAAAACCAGAGTAACAGACATTTACAGCAGCAAAACCTCTACTGCCTCTAGAACTCAAGTCTTCTAAGTAATTTCTGATAACCTTGAACAACAGTGTCTACTGATATTTAAAGCAAGTGTTGTAATACTCTGGGTGAAATTATGATTAATGAGTCTGCACCAGAAGACCCTTATTTCAACAGCAATTAATTCTGAAAACAAAAAATATGAAAGACCTTAAGGGAAAAAATAGTAATTCTGTATAAATAATGGAGACCATTGTGGGGAAAAACAAAAAAAAGAAAAAAGTGAGAATTTCTGCAGTGTGGCTGTACCAGTTTTTTTATTAGAGTCAGTTGAAAAGGATGTCTATACAAGGATTTCAGAAGCAGACAGGTAAATCAAGATAAGCAAATGAATTAATTATACATCCATTCATGTCAGACACGAAAAAGGATGAGCAAGTGATAAGACAAAATGTCTGTAGCACTTATTCCAGAACTCATCGGAAGTCTGTTGTTTATTCCTCTAAATATATGGTAGCATTATAAGTCATGGAGTTAAAAAACTAAGGAAGGTTACAATAGAACCAACAGATGAATAAAACTGCAGAAGGGAACATCTTAATGTTTACTCAGTTTCCCTTGGAGGCAACTATTGTACTGAATCCTCAACTTCAAAGCCACTGAAGTCTGCATGTGAATTAAGCCTGCATGGCTTTTCACATTACAACATGAAACTGCAGTAAATGGCAGGGATAAGACTGAGATTCCTAACTGTAAGACTGTGGCAGTGCCCTTATCCTCTTACTTTTGCATCTGACTGGATATATTTGGCTAGTTTCAGCCATTTTGTTTTCACTGTTCTGCAAGTTATGCTAACTGGGAACCATTGGGCAGTGATGCAACTACATGCCCATGGGGATTACTGCTTTCTGAAGTAACTACTTGAACTGGCTGAAATACACAATATGGCCATGGGAAAGAAAAAATGGGAATAATACCTTCTTATTTCTTCCATGTGTTGAAGAGACATGAGATTTGGAAGGTGTCTCAGTGTTGACTAGATATGACTATAAGGGACATATATATCATGTAAAAATGTCAAGACTGGAATAGAATTCCATTTTGACAATTAGTTTTGAAACACTATGACCAAAAAAAGAGGAAAACTGTTGAAATAAATGTTATAAAGAACAAATGTGAACTATTTTTCCTGGTTTTAATCTATACTGTTTTCTATTTCACAAAGTCACCCCATTTACTGTTGCCAAACTATAAATGTAATCATCTTTCACTTTGTAAAAATAACAGGTTTTTTTTTAATATTTGTGAATGTTCAAATTTATGAAAATCCTAACCAAAACAGGGGAGGTGGTGGAGTCACCATCATTGGAGGTGTTTAGGAGGAGACTGGATGGGGTGCTTGGTGCCATGGTTTAGTTGATTAGGTGGTGTTGGATGACAGGTTGGACGCGATGATCTTGAAGGTCTCTTTCAACCTGGTCTATTCTATTCTATTCTATTCTATTCTATTCTATTCTATTCTATTCTATTCTATTCTATTCTATTCTATTCTCCTAAGACTATTGTAAACATAATTAAATTATCTATGATAGAAACTGATCACATAGATACAACTGAATTAGAAAACAAATGGATTGTCTTTTACACAGAAGTCCATGAAGAAAATCGAAACATTTGTGCAATTGTTTCTACATTGATGATGAAACAGTGTTAGAAGTCTGGAAGAACTGGAAAGCTTGGGTTAAAGGGAAGATATTGTCATAACAGATAACTTAGAAATGTAATGGAAGGCTGGTAACCAACACACCACCATAATATTACAATATGAAAGAAACAGAAATATCACAAAAGTGACTATCCTATAAATCTTAACATCAAAACAAAGAACTGACCACATTACCAAGCAATATGGCATCTGCACAGATCAAAACCACAGACATAAATAGAAGGAGTACTGTACTGAGTATGCATGGTGACTGCTAGTCAGGACAGTAGCCTTGTGATTGTCTAAGAGGCATCAAGAAGATTTTGGAGCAGGAATGCAAGTATATTAAAAGGCTTCATTTATCCTATGAGTATTGAGCAAAATTCACACCATGACACAAAGAATACATTGTGGGGCACCAGCCATGACTACTTTGTGGAACAAACCCACAAGAAGGAGTCCAGTCCTCCATTTGCAGTCGAGAAATGTGTAGGGTTCTGGCTCCAGACTTTCCATCTGAAGAAAACTCTTTGCAACAATGGCTACCATGTTCTTCCATTTCATATTCCTACATCAATGCTGGTGTTGATAACCATCCATGTAGAGGAGTTTTATGGAGATGTGATGGTTTAGCCCACATGCATCAACAACAACAAAAAAAGCACAGCTGAACTCAGCCAGAGAAGTGAAAACCGAAAAAAAACCCAGAAATTTCCTGGCATATCTGGTGGAGTTTTGATCTTCAAATAAAAAAGATGGTTTTTACAGGAAGAACAATCATTTATTGGAAAAACCTCATGAGGGACAGACTAATTGCTCCTAAACACAGGTACTTTTAAAAAGGTCTAATTCCCTAAGGAGTTGTGACTATAGCACGCTATACATCAGACAGCCGAATATGTTAATGGAAGGGAGTTTGTAACTTACACAGGGATTTAATACTTTCAGTTACTTTAGTTTGACCCTGTAACTAAATTATAGTATTACCATGAATGCAATGATAGATCGCTATTTATTAGCAGCATTCTTATCCCAAAAGGGTACTATCTAAGCAGCCACTGTTTTGCCACAGCTGTAGAGTAAATAATTAATTTTTGATCAAAGGCCACATATGGTCAGGCTTGTGTAGTAAGAAGTCATGTCAAAATAACACCCTATAGACTAACACAGATAGTTTTCCATGTGACTCCTATTATTTCTGTATGAAAACATCATGTCAGAGAGCACAACACTGAAAAGGTCACATGCAAGGCACAAAGACCAATTCAGGTACAAGGCTGAAATTCTCATTTAAAAATACATCCTTGCATTGCATACTGGGAGAGACATATTCTTTCTTTAATCAGTGTTTCCTTGCTATGCAAAAATCCCACTGATACCACATAACCAGAAGTCAGTGGGAGTTGCATGTATCACATGCAGCAGAACACAGCATTATGCTTGCCTTTACAATCCACAGAGAATCACTTTCAGGACAGTAATATTCTAACATAGGCTTCAAGTGTAGTGATGTGCTACACACAAGTGTAACTAATGTACTGATATAGGATTCCAGTACAATACAAAATATAATATTGAAAGACTAACTGCATGTTATTCTAGACAGAAGGAAGCATTATTCTTGTTTTAAGATGAGAGTGGCAAAATACAGGAACAAGTTGCTCAGGGAGATGGTAGATTTCTGTGGTAGTTTTAGGCTGCACCTTTAAAATTTTCCATAGATCCTGAACAGAAAGTGGTAGAATGTAAATAAATCACTATTGGGTGTAAAAAGGAAAATAATGGTAAGTACCAAACAATCCTTTGGAGAGATAATGGACTTAAACTAGTTTTACAAACTATTTTTTTTCCTTTCTTTAGCTTCTTGGGTTCTGGCTGATGCTTCTCCTCGCTTTACCGACCTTGACTGCATTGCTTTTGTTGTGAGTGGTACTAACAACAACTTCTCTGCTCTTGTTCTTTTTTGTTTGTCCAAGGGGAGGAAGGAGGAGAGCAGGGGGAAGAAACTGCTGCAGCTGCCCTGGTTTTTGGCCAGGGGAGCTCTTGTGCTGTTTATAAATTTTAAATACCAGTAAATATCTGCAAATGCTATATATTTTGTACATACTCATTGCATTTCATTGCATATTGTAGTTTTGCTTGTAAATACAGCTTTATGTACTTCCAGCTGGGCTTGTCTGGGAAATTTAATGTTGGGGAGAAATTTGAACCCACCACAATATCGTATTCCTGAAAATATTCAAGGTTTTGGGTAAGAATTAAGGGGCAGGGTAATACAGGCAATACTGTTACGGGTGTTTACTGCAAACTGCCAGATCAGGAGGAAGTCAATGAAACCTCCTACAGAAACCGGGAAGTAGCCTCAAGTTTGCATGCCCTGGTGCTCATGGGTGACTTGAGCAACCCTGATGCTTGCTAGAAAGGCCACACAGTGAGGAACACACAGTCCAGAAGATTCCTAAAGTGCATTGATGATAACTGATGCAGGTGGTTAAAGAGCCAATGAGGAGAGCTGTGCTGCTGGACATTGTATTAACAAATGAAGAAAGTCTGGTCTGTGAGATAAAGAGTGAGGGCATCCAATTAGTAGAGTTGCAACCCTGGACCTCAGGAGGGACTTTGTTCTCTTTAAAGACCTACTTGGAGGAATTCCACGGGCACGGGCTCTAAAAAGTAGGGAAATCCAAACGAGATGCTTAATATTCAAGTATTGTTTCCTCCAAAATCAAAGCTGGTTAATTTCTTCAAGAGAAAAATCAAGTAGAGGAGTCAGGAGACCTGTATGGGTGAAAAAATCATATGGAAGACAGAAGTTCATAGCATTTGAAAAATGCAACAGGTCACTCTGGGGTATTATTGGAACATTGTCACGGAACATAGGGGTGCAACAAAGAAAGCTAAGGTCATCTTGGAATTAAATCTGTCAAAGGAAGTAAAAGAGAAAAGTGGAGTATCTGAATGCTACCTTGCCAGCTTTGCTTCAGTCATAGAATCATAGTATCAGTCAGGGTTGGAAGGGACCACAAGGATCATCTAGTTTCAAACCCCCTGCCATAGTCAGGGACACCCCACACTAGATCAGGCTGGCCACAGCCTCATCCAGCCTGGTCATAAACACCTCCAGGGATGGAGCCTCAACCACCTCCCTGGATAACCCATTCCAGGGCTTCACCACTCTCATGGTGAAGAACCTTCTCCTCACATCCAGCCTGAATCTCCCCACCTCCAACTTCATTCCATTCCCCCTAGTCCTATCACTACCTGAGATCCTGAGAAGTCCCTCCCCAGCCTTCTTGTAGGCCCGCTTCAGATACTGGAAGGCCACAGTGGTGTCACCTCGGACCCTTCTCTTCTGAACAGCCCCAACTCTTTCAGCCTGTCGTCATAGAAGACGTACTCCAGCCCTCTGATCATCCTCATGGCCCTTCTCTGGACACGTTCCAGTACCTCCATATCCCTCTTGAAATAGGGGCTCCAGAACTGGATGCAGTACTTCCAGGTGGGGTCTCACCAGAGCTGAGTAGAGGGGGAGAATCACCTCCCTTGACCTGCTGGTCACACTTGTCTTGATGCAGCCCAGGATCTGATAGGCCTTCTGGGCTGCAAGTGCACAGTGAGAGCTCATGTTGAGCTTCTCCACCAGCACCCCCAAGTCTCTCTCCTCAGGGCTGCTTTCCAACCAGTCACTGCCCAGCCTGGATTTGTGCCTGGGATTGCCTCGACCCAGGTGCAGGACCCTGCACTTGGTCTTGTCAAAGCTCATGAGGTTGGCTTGTGCCCACCTCTCCAGCCTGTCAAGGTCCCTCTGGAATGGCATTCCTTCCCTCCAGTATGTCTGCTGCACCACACAGCTTGGTGTCATCAGCAAACTTGCTGAGGGTGCACGTAATGCCACTGTCCATGTCACCGACAGGTGTTGAACAAGACAGGTCCCAGGACTGATCCCTGAGGGACTCCGCCTGTCACTGACGTCCACTGGGACATGGACCCATTGACAGCCACTCTTTGGGTGCAGCCATCAAGACTGTTCCTTATCCATCTAGTGGTCCACCCATCAAACCCATGTTTCACCAGTTTGGAGACCAGGATGTGGCGCGAGACAGCGTCGAAGGCTTTGTCAGGTCCAGGTAAACGACATCAGTTGCTCGTCCCTCATCTATTAATGCTGTCACCTGTTCATAGAAGGCCACCAGGTTTGTCAGGCAGGATTTGCCCTTGGCAAAGCCATGCTGACTGTTCCAAATCACCTCTTCACTATTCTTCTGAGTCAGTAGTGCCTCCAGGAGGATCTGCTCCATGATCTTTCCGGGCGCAGAGGTGAGACTGACTGGCCTGTAATTCCCTAGTTCCTCCTCCTTGCCCTTTTTGAAAATGGGAGCAATGTTTCCCCTTTTCCAGTCTGTGGGGACTTCCCCAGTCTGCCATGACTTTTGGACTAGAATAGAGAGGGGTTTAGCAACCTCATCTGCCAGTTCTCTCAGCACCTGTGGGTGTATCCCGTCGGGTCCCATGGACTTGAACACTTTCAGGTTCTTCAGGTAATCAAGAACCTGATCTTCACTTACAACGGGAAGTTCTTCCTCCCTGTCCCTGGCATCGTATTCCATGACACCAGGAGTGTGGCTGGAGGCCCTTGCAGTGAAGACTGAGGTAAAGAAGTGATTGAGTACCTCAGCCTTTTCCACATCACTTGTGACCATTTCACCACTTTCCTTTCTGAGGGGTCCCACACCTTCCCTAGTCTTCTTTTTGCCATTAATATATGCATAGAAATTCTTAGTGTTCCCTTTAACCTCCCTGGTTAGATTCAGTTCAAACTCTGCTTTGCCTTTCCTATCCAGGTCTCTTGCTGCTCGGGCAGCTTCCTTATGTGCCCCCCATTATAGCTGTCCTTTCCTCCACTTCCTGTAGAGTTTCCTTTTAAGTGATGGAGTGTCCAGCAGCTCCTTGCTCATCCAGGCAGGCCTCCTAGCATTCTTTCCTGCTTTTATCTTTGCTGGTATACATTGCTTCTGGACACAGAGGAGGTGGTCCTTACTGTTAAGACCAGCCCTCAGAAATCCCAGTACCTAGACATAAGAAAGAAAGTCTATAGAATGTAAAACTCTCCCTTGGTTGATGAGGACTGGGTTAGAGATTATTTGGGCAAACTGAACACCACAAATCCATGAGTGCTAATGGGACGCACCCGCAAGTACTGAGGGAGCTGGTTAATGATGTTGCTGTGCCACTGTAGCGGGTTGAGGCAGTCCCCCTCCCCACCACAGGCAAAATAACAACTCTGACAAACAGATTGCAAAAGTGATGGAAAAGTTTAAATAGCAAAAGGTGAATGTGCACAAGAAAACCAGAAACAGTGACAGAAATAACCTCAAAACAGACCCGGATACATCCCATCCCCACCTGAGGGTAGGCCCAAGACCCCCAGGGCTCGTTCTTCCCCCCACCACTGCTAGGCTTGTCTCAGCTGGCCAGGCGTGAGCCTGCCCATCCCCCTGGCCTTGGGCCTAGCCAGGCCCAAGGCTGGGAGACATCTCCCCCAGTTACTGGGTGCTGGTGAGGGAAGAAAGAGAAAGAGGCAGAACCCACGCGAGATCTTATAGCGGTGCAGGGGGTTGTGGTAGGAGATACCTGGTTTCCTGTGTCCACCCACTGGGCTGGACTTCTGGACACAGGAAGTACGCCATGCAGCATTGGGCACCCAGCCCAAACCACCACAGCCACTATCATCATTTTCCAAAGACCATGGAGGCGAGGTGCCTGAGGTCTGGGAGAAAGCCAGTGTCACTCCAATTATCAAAAAGGGCAAGAAGGAGGACCAAGAAAACTACAGGGAGGTCAGCCTCACCTCCATCCTTGGAAATGTAGTGGAGCAGCTCATGCTGAAGGTCATCTTTGAGCACATCAAATACAGTTAACAGGAGTAGTCAGCTTGCAATCACTAAGGGAAAATCACGTGCTGAGGTTTGAGCCTTGTGGCAGGGTGAGTGAGTTCTCCCCACACACACAAAGAAACCGCAGCTAACTCAGTCAGAGAGGCAAATGAAATAAGCTGTATTTACAAGCAGAAATGGAATGCAGATGATTATGTACAAAAATATTCCGTATTTACAACATATACAGAAATATACAGCAATGAATGTAATACAGAAGACCTACATCCGGAGAAGGGTGTCCCCTCCCGGCCCCTGTACGCCCTCTCCCTCCCCACCTCCCTTTTTTCTCAAAAAGGCTTAGAGAGAGAGAGAAAGGCAGTTAAGGAGAAAATTCTGTTAGCTCAAAGCGTGTGCAAGAATTAGTTTTCTTATCTGGTTAGCTTTGTTAATTCAAGGTCGCCTCTGTCCAGCAGCTGTTGCTTCAGAGAGAGAGAAAAAGCAGACAGGCCCCCAGGAACAGAGAGAACAGACTGAACTGACTCAAACTGATCTTAAACTTAAAAGTTGCATTCTACCAATCTACCAATGAAATTAGTTTAGAATATCTGAATGTTTTTCCAAACATTCAGCCAGAGCTTTTCAGCAACTGCCCCTTTCTTAAAGGCACAGCCTAAAATGGTCACAAGCCTTAAGTGGAGTTTAAGAGCTTAGATGATAGCAAATTGATAATTGTTCCCTCAGCTCCTCTCCCTTTCCCTGATAAGGGAAAGAAAAAAAAAAAGGGGGTAGGGAAAAGGGATGGAGGTGGATTTACAAAAAAAAAAAAAAGAAGAAAGAAGTAATCTCTAGTTGGTTTGGAAGTAAGAGAAGTAAGGTTTATATATATATATATATATATATGTAACAGGGAGGGTTTACAGGGGTAAGGTGTTCAAGAGGGGATTGGACATGGCACTTGGTGCCATGGTCTAGTCATGGGGTCTGTGGTGACAGGTTGGACTCAATGATCTTCGAGGTCTCTTCCAACCTTAGTGATACTGTGATACTGTGAATAAGGATGAATAGGAAAATACACAAACCGAAGCCTGGATGGTATTGTATTTCCATGGATATACATAGATTTCAGTCCTTTAGAGAAACATAGATGCAGTAGGGAAAGCCAGGCCCAACCACATAGTCACAGCAGCTGCTGTCTTTTAGAGCAGGCAAGGCAGAAGAAAGAGCAAATGCCAGCAGTGTCCTCCTTTTTATGGGCTTGCTGAAGGAAGGGGGAATGGAATATACCACCTTTGACCTAGGGGACCGCTCCTCCTGGGAGGAGGAAACCAAGTCCCATTCTGTTTACCTGGGTCAAGTTCCTTTAATTCTCCAGGGGGGACAAGGCTCTCTCAGCCCTCCACTCAGGATGAGAGTAACCCAGCACATCATGCTTGACCAATCTGATAGCTGTCTATGATGGGGTAACCAGCTGGGTAGATGAAGAAAGAGCAGTGGAAGTTATATACTTTGACTTTAGCCCAGCTTTTGACACCGTCACCCGTAAAATCCTCATTGGTAAGCATGGATTAGATGAGTGGACATATTCTGTGATTCTGTAATGAAATTCATCAAGGAAAAGTGTAGAGTGCTACATGTACTACATCTGAGCAAGAATAACCTCATGTACCAATACAGTTTAGGGATGACCTGCAGGAAATCAGCTAGTCAGAGTGGGACCTTGGAGTCCTGGTGGACAGTAAGCTGGCCATGAGAGAGCAATGTGCCCTTGTGGCCAAGAAGGCCAATGGAATCCTCGGGTGCATTAAGAAGATTGTAGCCAGCAGGTCAAGGGAGTTTCTTCTTCCATTTGCCCTAGCGTGGTGTCATCTAGAGTGTTGTGTCCAGCTCTGGGCTCTCTGGTTCAAGAGAGACAGAACTACTGGACAGTCTGGCAGAGGGCCACAAGCGTGATTAAGGGAATAGAACATCTCTCTTATGAAGAAAGGCTGAGAGATCAAGGGCTGTTTAGCCTGGGGAAGAGAAGAATGAGAAGGATCTAATCAATGTTTTCAATAACTTAAGGGTGGGTGCCAAGAAGATGGAGCCAGTCCCTTTTCTCTGGTGCCAAGTTGTAGGATAGGGGACAACAGATACAACCTGTAACACAGGAAGTTACTCCTCGACATGAGGAAAAACATCTTTGCTGTAAGGGTGACAGAGCCCTGGAATAGGCTGCCCAAAGAAGTTTTAGAGTCTCCTTCTCTGGAATTTTTCCGAAACTTTCAATGTGGCCTGCCCCTGATCAGGCTTTGGCAGGGAGGCTGGACTAGATGATCTCCAGAGGTCCCTTCCAACCCCTATGATTCTGTGATTTTGTCAGATTGGATGGGGCACTAAGCAACCAAATAGAGTTGAAGATGTCCCGGCTCACCGCAGGGGGGTTGTACTAGCTGACCTTAAAAGGAAATGTCTATCCCAAACCATTCTCTGAAGCTATGATTCTTTGTTGGTGTTAAAGTAGTGCATATTGCAATAAGAAATGAGAGTGAAGAAGTGTGTTATGGCATGATTTAAAGACTGTGACCTGTGTGTTGTGACAAACTGGCATATATAGCAGCAGATAAAAGTAACTGGGCCCCCTCTCTCCTGTCATAAAATTAGGTAGCATGTTGTTATAGGCAGATTTGACTTCTCTCCCAATTAGAAACATCTGTCCAGTTTGTAGTAGCCATGGCCAGTACACTCAGCTGTTCTTTGACAGCAGTTTCTTTCAGTTGGAATAATTTTTTTTTTCCTATAGGTCCTTAATACCTTGGCATATTCACCTGTTTGCTTAGCTTTTATTTTAATAAACCAAGTAGGCCACTGTCTTTGGGAATATTTTTAACTGAGCACTCCCTGCAAGCAGATTCCAGCTGTGAGTTAGCTCAGGTACAAGAAACAGCCAATCAAAATCAATTAATTCAGGATAATCTGCCCTACTTCACAGCAAGACTCTTCGGTCTTCACTGAATTCTCACCCGTTTCCTTGAGCTTGGCTAATAATTTCTATGTGACACCAGATGCTTACTGAAATTCAGGGAGAATATTTATGTGTGAAAAAGCTTTTGTTTTAAGAACAGCCTCCCTTTGACCAGCCCATATGCATTTTATGTTATTTTACATGTCTTTAGCCATTATTTTTATCAATACATGGTAATGCTTTGCAAATTATTGAGATTGAATAATTGTTATTTGAATCTCTTCCCCTCATACTTTTCCTCTTCTAAAATATAGACATTTTATTTTACAATCAATGTTATACTCATCTCACTGTTTTTTTTTAAAACACATTTTTTTTGCCTGTGATTTAGCAGGTATTTTAAAATCCAAGATCTCTGATGCATTATGTTTCAATTCCAAATGCATTTTGTTAAGTTTTCCTTCCCTCTCAGCTGAGAGAAAATGCTATACCCTTGTTTACATTTACCAACCTACCTTGTCATCACATGACTGTTTTATTTGTTCAAATCTGTTACAAAATACACATTTTTGTCTTGAGATCCTATCTAGACTGTTTTCAGTTTGTATTTTACCCTCTCTATAGCTGCACATCTCTGTTTTGTTTCACTCATTTATGAGGGTAATAAACCCTTTGCTGCCTGTTTTAATTTCCTTCCCAAGATCAACATCATATTTAGCAGGTGTGTCACAGATTGCATTGAACCTGCTGCTGTTATTCATACCATGCTGCAGTCATGCCAGCTTCAAAAATGAAAGTGCTAACTAGAGAAAAGTATTATGGGGCTTGAAGTTCTGATTGCAGCATGGGAGGTTTTCTGTTCCAGGGTAGTGGGTTGAGGCAGCCCCCTCCCCACCACAGGCAAAATAACAACTCTGACAAACGGATTGCAAAAGTGATGGAAAAGTTTAAATAGAAAAAGGTGAAGGTGCACAAAGGAACCAGAAAACAGTGAAAGAAAAAACCCCAAAACAGACCCGGATGAACCCCATCCCCACCTGTGGGTGGGCCCAAGACCCCCAGGGCTCGTTCTTCCCCCGCCACTGCTAGGCTAGTCTCAGCTGGCCAGGCCTGAGCCTGCCCATCCCCATGGCCTTAGGCCTAGCCAGGCCCAAGGCCAGGAGACGTCTCCCCCAGTTACCGGGCACCAAAGGGAAGAAAGAGAAAGAGGCGGACCCCACACAAGATCTTATAGTGGTGCAGGGGGTGTGGTAGGACATACACGGTTTTCCTGTGTCTACCCACTGGGCTGGACTTCTGGACACAGGAAGTGTGCCATGCAGCATAAGGGCACCCTGCCCAAACCACCACATCCAGTTACCACTTCTGGGTTCTGGCTTCTTGGGTGTGGTCTCTTTTCTGTAGGCATGGTGGTGGAAAGAGTACAAGTCAGGTAGCTGCTGGGTTTGGCTTTCTGTTTTATGCTGTTTTGGTTTTTTCCTGTGTATTTCACTGCACTTCTGCAAATAGCCTAAGTTAAAGTAATCATGCATTGTATTATTAAATTAATTAGATTATTAGCTAAGGTAATTACATGCTGTGCCTATCATACCTTATGTTGCATTAAACTCATAACTCTCTATCTCAGCCCTGAGCTATGTGTGTTACTCTTCCTCTCACTTTTGTGTTGGGGAAGCAGTCAGGTTAGCCCATTGTGACCGTTTTAGGCTGTGCCTTTAAGAAAGGGGCAGTTGCTGGAACACTCTGGCTGAATGTTTTGAAAAACATTCAGATATTCTAAACTAATTTCATTGGTAGATTGGTAGAATGCAACTCTAAGTTTTAGTTCTGTTTGAATTTCAGTTCAGTTCTGTCTGCTCCTGTCAGCCTGTCTGTTTCTGTCTCTCTCTGAGTTATAGCTGCTGGATGGAGTCAACCTTGAACTAACAAAGCTAACCAGATAAGAAAACTAATTCTTGCATACGCTTTGAGCTAACAGAATTTCCTCCTTAATTACATTTTTCTCTCTCTCTAACCCTTTTTGAGAAAAAAAAGGGAGGTAGGGAGAGAGGGGGGGTACAGGAGGGGGAACCCTCCTGGCTGGAGGAGGGAAAAGGTTTTCTGTATTACATTCATTGCTGTATATTTCTGTATATATTGCAAATGCTATATATTGTGTACATATTCACTGCATTTCATTCCTGTTTGTAAATATAGTACATTCATTCTGCTTCTCTGACTGAGTTAGCTGTGGTTTCTTTGTGTAGGGGGAGAAATTTCTCCCACCACCACACCCCTTCCTTCCCAAGGTCAACATCAGCTTCACGTTTAGCAGATGTTCTTTCACCCATGCCTATCCAGATCAAAACCCATGGTTTCATTTGTTGGTGAACTGACCTTTGTTACTCTGCTTTATATCTTAGGATGATTCTTCATCCAATTCCTACAAGCTCTTTCCAGACTCCATAATCTGAATCCAGTATCATAGCTTTATGGAAATTTCATTACCAGCATAAGGAGACAGGTTATATAGTATGACTCGTAAGAATGAACAGACAAATCAGGAAAGCAAAATATGCTGAAAATTTGAAAGCCAGGAAGCTTTCAAATAGACGATCATAATAATAGCGTCCCTTTGTCTGGAAAACAGGTTACAGAATGTTGTTCTCTGAATATAGATAATAGATAGTATTAGTTCTTATAAAATGAGATCCTGTTCTGATAAATCATCTCTTACACTAATGGCCTTTTCAAAAAATGTATAATACTGCTAATAGAAATTGTTCCTTTCTTGAGGGTAAACCTTTATTATCAGTAGGCTTCTTCAGTGCAGCATATCTATCTACAAACAAAGCATTATTAACAATGATTTTTGTGATCCTATATTTTCAGGTTATCTTTGACTTCAGAGGAAAGGTTGTAGTACATGAACAGATGTGTCAACAGCACCATGAACAAAATTTTTATGTTTTTTCTTCCAGAATTAATTTTAGTCTATTAAATATTTTTCTGATTCTTGATTTTTGTGGTTTATTTTTACAGCAGTTAAATAATTCTTTTAAAAACATTGCTTTTTTTTTTAACTAACTTGTTTCTCATTAACAGTTGACTATTTAATTTTGATTATTTTTCCCCCTCTGACAAACTATATTGTCAGAGGAGTTCATCCAAAAAAACCCTGATATAACTTCCCTTTGCAGCATAATAGTATCCAGCCAGGCAAAATGTAGAGTGGATTCAGTGGAGTGTTCATTTTCCTTAGTCATTGATGGGAATGGATAGATCAGCTCAATTTAGCATGATTTCAGATAATTTTTTAAAAATAACTTTAAAAAATTATCCCAAACTGGATGTATGGACATGAGTGACTGTTAGGTACTTCATCCTGAAATGTTTTCCTCACTTGAAAATGAAATAGGTAAACTGGATCACAGAGATAGGTGGCAGAAGCAGCAAGCATCATGAAATCAAGCCTTAAAATATGTTTTTGCTGTGTGCAAGGCAGACATTGTATGTGAACTGAGCATTTACTGTCTAGAAGATGTGTTGAGGAAGGGCTTTCAGGATTCCAACATACCAGTGTCTAACAGAAGTAATGTTTTTAATAATGTTACATGGAATGTGATACAGATGTTTTTTTCCTACAGCTGAGAAATATTTCAAGACTAGAATAGAATAGCATTAACCAGACAAGAAAAGACCTTAGAGATCATTGAGTCCAACCTATCACAAAAGACTCATCAACTAAACCATGGCACCAACACCCCATCCAGTCTCTTCCTCAACACCTCCAGTGATGGTGATTCCACCACCGCCCCAGGCAGCCTATTCCAATGGCAAATCACTCTTTCTATGAAGACCTTCTTGATAACAGCCAGCTTAAACTTCCCCGGTGCAGCCTGTGATTGTGTCCTCTTGTTCTGGTACTGGCTGCCTGGGAGAAGAGACCAACCCCCACCTGGTTAAAACCTCCCTTCTGTTAGATGTAGAGAGCAATAAGGTCTCCCCTCAGTCTCCTCTTCTCCAGGCTAAGCAAGCCCAGATCCCTCAGCCTCTCCTCATAGGGATTGTGCTCCAAACCCCTCAACAACTTTGTTGCCCTTCTTTGGACACATTCCAGCAACTCAAAACTCCAAAACTGAGGAGCCGAGAAGTGGACACAGTACTCAAGGTGTGGCCTAACCAGTGCAGTGTACAGGGGCAGAATGACCTCCCTGCTCCTGCTGGCCACACTGTTCCTGATAAAGGCCAGGATGCCATTGGCCTTCTTGGCTACCTGGGCACATTGCAGGCTCATGTTGAGCCTACTATCAACCAGTACACCCAGGTCCCTTTCTGCCTGGCCACTCTCCAGCCACTCTGAGCTCAGCCTGTAGCACTGCATGGGGTTGTTGTGGCCAATGTGCAGAACCCGACACTTGCATGTTTTAAATCTCATTCCATTGGACTCTCCCCATTTTCCAGACTGTTGAGGTCCCTCTGCAGTGCTCTCCTACCCTCTAACAGATCAACTCCTGCCCCCAGCTTGGTGTCATCTGCAAATTTACTGATGATGGACTCAATGTCCTCATCCAGACGATCAATGAAGATGTTAATGAGCATGGGACCAAGCACTGATCCCTGGAGAAAACCACTAGTGACTGGCTGCCAGCTGGATGTAGCACCAGTCACCACCACTCTCTGGGCTCAGCCCTCCAGCCAGTTCCTAACCCAGATCAGAGTGCTCCTGTCCAGGTTGTGGGCTGCCAGCTTGGCCAGGAGTTTGCTACAGTGCATGGTGTCAAAGGCCTTGCTGAAGTTCAGATAGACTACATCCACAGCCTTCCCCACATCCACCAGGCGGGTCACCTGATCATAGAAGGAGATCAGGTTGGTCAGGCAGGACCTGCCCTTCCTAAATCCATGCTGTCCGGGCCTGGTCCCCTGGCCATCCTGTATGTGCTGTGTGATTGCACTCAAGATGACCTGTTCCATAATCTTGCCTGGCACTGAGGTCAGGCTGAGAGTTCTGATGGGAGTTAGAGGAGTTCTGAGAGTTAGAGGAAGGCAAGGACAACCTCCACTCCTTGGTGGACACGGAGGGGAATGCTGTTACAAAGGATGAGGAAAAGGCAGAGGTACTCAACATCATCTTTGCTTCCATTTTTACTAGCAGGATGGAATGTCTTCCAGACAGCTGGCCTCCAGTGCTGGCAGATAGAGCCAGGGAGCAGCACAGTTTCCCTATGTTCGAGGAGCAGGTAGTTAGCATTCTCCTCAGCTGCTTGGACCTCCACAAGTCCATGGGACCAGGTGGGATCCATCCTAGGGTGCGGAGAAAGCTGGCAGATGAGCTGGCCAAGCTGCTCTCCATCATTTTTCAGCAGTCCTGGCTCACTGGAGAGGTCCCAGAAGACTGGAAGCTGGCCAGCGTGGTGCCCATCCACAAGAAGGGCCAGTTGGAAGAGCCAGGGAGTTATAGGCCTGTCAGCCTGACCGCAGTGCCAGGCAAGATTATGGAACAGGTCATCTTGAGTGCAATCACACAGCACTTACAGGATGGCCAAGGGATCAGGCCCAGCCAACATGGATTTAGGAAGGGCAGGTCCTGCCTGACCAACCTGATCTCCTTCTATGATCAGGTGACCCGCCTGGTGGATGTGGGGAGGCCTGTGGATGTGGTCTACCTGGACCTCAGCAAGGCCTTTGACACCGTCCCCCACAGCAAACTCCTGGCCAAGCTGGCAGCCCATGGCTTGGACAGGATCACACTGTGTTGGGTTAGGAACTGGCTGGAGGGCCGAGCCCAGAGAGTGGTGGTGAATGGTGCCACATCCAGCTGGCGGCCAGTCACTAGTGGTGTGTCCCAAGGATCAGTGCTGGGCCCCATGCAATTTAACATCTTTATTGATGATATGGATGAGGGCATTGAGTCCATCACCAGTACATTTACGGATGACACCAAGCTGGGGGCAGGAGTTGATCTGCTGGAGAGTAGAGGGACTTTGCAGAGGGACCTCGACAGGCTGGACAGATAGGCAGGATCCAACGGCATGAGATTTAATACATCCAAGTGCGGGGTTTTGCACATTGGCCACAGCAACCCCAGGCAGTGCTACAGGCTGGGGTCAGAGTGGCTGGAGAGAGGCTAGGCAGAGAGGGACCTGGGGTTGCTGGTCAGTGGTAGGCTGAACATGAGCCTGCAGTGTGCCCAGGCAGCCAAGAGGGCTAATGGCATCCTGGCCTGCATCAGAAACAGTGTGGCCAGTAGGAGCAGGGAGGTCATTCTGCCCCTGTACACTGTACTGGTTAGGCCACACCTCGAGTCCTGTGTCCAGTTCTGGGCCCCTCAGTTTAGGAAGGATGTTGACTTGCTGGAGCGTGTCCAGAGAAGGGCAACAAGGTTGGTAAGGGGTTTGGAGCACAATCCCTATGAGGAGAGGCTGAAGGAGCTGGAGTTGCTTAGCCTGGAGAAGAGGAGACTCAGGGGTGACCTTATTGCTCTCTACAACTACCTGAAGGGAGGTTGGAGCCAGGCAGAGGTTGGTCTCTTCTCCCAGGCAGCCAGTACCAGAACAAGAGGACACAGTCTCAGGCTGCGCCAGGGCAGGTTTAGGCTGGAGGTTAGGAGGAAGTTCTATACAGAGAGAGTGATTGCCCATTGGAATGTGCTGCCCAGGAAGGTAGTAGAATCACCATCATTGGAGGTGTTCAGGGGGAGACTTGATGGGGTGCTTGGTTGCATGGTTTAGTTGATCAGGTGGTGTTGGATGATA
Source organism: Picus viridis (assembly GCA_033816785.1). Lineage (NCBI taxonomy): Eukaryota > Metazoa > Chordata > Aves > Piciformes > Picidae > Picus > Picus viridis. The sequence goes on from CM066606.1 coordinate 58,031,574, forward strand.
GGTTGGATGCGACGATCTTGAAGGTCTCTTCCAACCTGGTCTATTCTATTCTATTCTATTCTATTCTATTCTATTCTATTCTATTCTATTCTATTCTATTCTATTCTATTCTATTCTATTCTTTACTGATGGAGAGTCTCCATACTCTGCATCACTAGAAATGTCTGGGGTCGAGTTAGAGCTATGTCTTTTCCTCCTTGGTTTATGCTTACTAACGAAGCAAGTTTTAGATCCCTTCTTCTCCCTTAGCAGAGCTACTAACAAGCACACATTAATTACCACCGACAGCCCAATTACACACATTAAACAAATCACCTTTAGATCCTAGCCATAACTTAAAATAACTCTTTCACCTACTGGAATCTTAAACTCCCGTATCTCAATGTGTAGATTGGTAGCCGCTACATTTCTGGATCTATTTATCCAAAAGAATCCCAGAGACTGGTCATAGCGAAGTTGAATCTTATACTTAAACCATAAATATAATTTATACATTATGTATCTGCCTAAACGATCACAAATTAATCCTAACAAATACTTACAAATCAGTATGCTACAAATTGAAAAGAGTAATTGTTTAAAAATCCAAATCACTTTCATTTTTGCAGCTGTGACTCGAGCAGAAAATAAATCACGCAAATTTTGCCCTGCTTCTGGAAAACAATTATCCACAAGCCTCGCGCTGGTTTGCCGATAAATTATGTGGTGGTGAGAGAAAGTTCAGTTCTCCCCCCACAAATAAACCATGGCTAACTCATTTGGAGAAGCAAAAAATATGAATAAGCTATATTTACAAGCAGGATGAGATGCAGTGAATATATACCAGGGAGCAGCATAGTTTTCCCCTGTTCCAGGATGGGATAGTTAGAGATCTTCTCAGCTGCTTGGACCCCCACAAGTCCATGGGACCGGATGGGATCCGTCCTAGGGTGCTGAGGGAGCTGGCGGATGAGCTGTCCAGGCCGCTCTCCATCATTTTTCAGCAGTCCTGGCTCACTGGAGAGGTCCCAGAGGACTGGAAGCTGGCCAACGTGGTGCCCATTCATAAGAAGGGCCAGTTGGAAGAGCCGGGGAATTATAGGCCTGTCAGCCTGACCTCAGTGCCAGGCATGATTATGGAACGGGTCATCTCGAGTGCGATCACACAGCACTTACAGGATGGCCAGGGGCTCAGGCCTAGCCAGCATGGATTTAGGAGGGGCAGGTCCTGCCTGACCAACCTGATCTCCTTCTATGATCAGGTGACCCGCCTGGTGGATGCGGGGAGGCCTGTGGATGTAGTCTACCTGGACTTCATCAAGGCCTTTGACACCATCCCCCATAGCAAACTCCTGGCCACACTGATAGCTCATGGCTTGGACAGCAGCACTCTGTGTTGGGTTAGGAACTGGCTGGAAGGCTAAGCCCAGAGAGTGGTGGTGACTGGTGCCAGATCCATCTGGCAGTCAGTCATTAGTGGTGTTTCCCACAGATCAATGCTGGGCCCAATCCTATTCAATATCTTTATTGATGATCTAGATGAGGAGATAGAGTGCACCATTAGTAAGTTTGCAGAGGACACCAGACTGGGAGCAGGGATCTGTTAGATGGTAGAAGGGCTCTGCAGAGGGACCTTGACAGGCGGGGCAGGTGGGTGGAGTCTGTTCAGATGTCCAAGTGCAGGGTGCTACACATTGACCACAACAACTTCATGCAGCGATACAAGCTGGGGTCAGAGTGGCTGGAGATCAGGCAGAAAGGGACCTGGGGGTACTGGTTGACAGTCGGCTGAACATGAGCCAGCAGTGTGCCCAGGTGGCCAAGAAGGCCAATGGCATCCTGGCCTGCAACAATAGTGTGGCCAGCAGGAGCAGGGAGGTCATTCTGCCCCTGTACTCAGCACTGGTGAGGCCACACCTTCAGTACTGTGTCTAGTTCTGGGCCCCTCAGTTTAAGAAAGATATTGAGTTGCTGTAACATGTCCAGAGAAGGGCAACAGAACTGGTGAGGGGTTTGGAGCACATGCTCTATGAGGAGAGGCTAAGGGATCTGGGCATGTTTAGCCTGGAGAAGAGGAGACTGAGGGGTGACCTTCTTGCTATCTACAACTGCCTGAAGGGAGGTTGTAGCCAGGTGGGGATTGGTCTCTTCTCCCAGGCAACCAGCACCTGAACAAGAGGAAACAGTCTCAAGTTGTGCCAGGGGAAGTGTGGGCTCAAGGCAAGTTGAAAGTTCTTCACAGCGAGAATTATTGGCTGTTGGAATGTGCTGCCCAGGTTGGTGCTGGAATTACTGTCCCTGGAGGTGTTCAAGAGGGGATTGGACATGGCACTTGAAGCCATGGTTTTGTTAGTCATGAGGTGTTGGATGATAGGTTGGACTTGATGATCTCTGAGGTCTTTTCCAACTTACTGATTCTCTGATTCTATACGCTGCTTAAAAAGCAGATTTTAAATCACAGAACAAATACCAACAATATGAAATTGGAAGAAATATCCCAGGATTCATCCTGTCTTCTGACACATCATGCAAAACTTGCTTTTAAAAAATGTTGTCACCTTAACAACATGTTTCTTGTTTTGCTGTCGTCATACCAGCAGGCTGCTTTCAAATTTGAAAATTTAGTTTCTTGTAAATTCCAGCCTAACAGTTTATCTCCAAATGTTGTTGTAGCCTTACATTTTTTAGGATGTTTTCCAGAGAGATGGATTTGTGTGACTGGGCTGTCTGTTTTGAAAGAAGACTTTCAAGAAAATATGGGGAGGGGCAGAGGGTTGGCTCATGGACAGCTGACTCCTACTAGTCCTAGTAGAAAGCTAACAGCATACTAGATGTGAGAGGCTTCTGCTGCAGAACAGAGGACACACAGCCTTTTTAACCTGTGCTTGATAGAAGCCTGTCAGAATGTATGCATTACTCTTAGCATTACTCTTTGCCCTTATGTCCACAAGAAGATGTGTAAACCATATGTGGAGGGGCTGCAAAGTACTGGTAAGAGACGTGCATCCTTGCAGCTAAGATGAGGCAGTGAGGTCTGGATGATCAGGTAGTCAGGTGGATTGTGAACTGGTTAAAGGAAAGAAGTGAGAGAGTTGTGGTCAACGGAAAGGAGTCTAATTAGAGGCCTGTATCTAGTGGAGTCCCTCAGGGGTCAGTACTGGGACCAGTATTATTCAATGTATTCATCATCCACCTAGATGAGGGCACAGAGTGCACTGTCAGCAAGTTTGCTGACACCACAAAACTGATCAGAGCAGGTGGCACACTGGAGGGTCGTGCTGCCAGAGTCTTTGCTATTAAGCTCATTGCTGTTAAGTCTTCTCACTTCCACATGCAAGCAAACTAGTGGCCTCTGCATGACAAGGAGAAGCCAGCACCTAGGAAGGCCCATTGTGCCTCAGTCCTGAGAGCCTCCAGAGGAAGGACCCTCACTGAAAGCCTGAGAAGCTACAGTGTTGTACTGCCAGCCCCTCCAGCTGGAAAAAAGCAACTGACGTGTCTTTGAGAGGACTGGACCCCCAAGGGTAAGACTGCCCAGTTGATAGGGAAGGGATTAGCCAAGTCTGGCAGTCCACAAGTCTGCTACAGCCTTAAGTAGCAGATTAATGAGCTGCACAACCATGTGCCTCAGCTCAGAAAGAGGGAGCAGTGTCTAGCAGCATGCCTATGTGACCCTGCCATTGCGGGAGAGAAGAGGAGCCACCCCTTCTGCCGCTCCATGCCCTGTGAACCCAAGGGAAACCCAGAGCACTGTCTGTGCCTGTGCCTCAAAGCTGGAACCACTCTGAGAGGGTCCCACCCGCACCTTCAACTCAAGCTAAGGAGGGGCTGCTGCTTTGCACAGCCATGCCTCTTCCCTGGGGCGGTCCTCACCAGCCCCAAAAGTCATTGCCATGAGGGTTGACCCCATCCAGGGACCAGCCCTATTGGCCCTGCCAGGCAGACTCTGCAGGACCGCACCCTGGTGTCCAGAGGGAGCAGCCTGAATCCTGTGAAGGGAGCCTGCCTACTGGCTAGATTACATTCTGTCCACGAGCCCAGAGAGTGGTGGTGAACGGTGCCACATCCAGCTGGCAGCCAGTCACTAGTGATGTGCCCCAAGGGTCAGTGCTGGGCCCCATGCAATTTAACATCTCTATTGATGATCTGGATGAAGGCATTGAGTCCATCATCAGTAAATTTGAGGACGACACCAAGCTGGGGGCAGGAGTTGATCTGCTGGAGGGCAGAGAGGCTTTGCAGAGGGACCTCGACAGGCTGGATAGATGGGCAGAATCCAATGGCATGAGATTTAACATCCAAGTGTCGGGTTCTGCACATTGGCCACAACAACCCCATGCTGTGCTACAGGCTGGGGTCAGAGTGGCTGGAGAGCGGCCAGGCAGAAAGGGACCTGGGGGTACTGGTCGACAATAGGCTGAACATGAGCCTGCAGTGTGCCCAGGCAGCCAAGAGGGCCATTGGCATCCTGGCCTGCATCAGGAACAGTGTGGCCAGCACAAAAGGTTCAGCCTTGAACTCAGCAAGCTTACTTGCTCCAATAATTTAAAATTAATTTGCTAGGTTTTTTACAGGAGTGTTGGTGTCTGCAAAGCAACCATAAAGGGACCATGTCTGCAAGTTGTTACAGATATCTTTCTCTTCTGCTGAATCCCATAGAAAGGCAACATAATGCTAATTTGAATGGAGTTTGTCCATTTAATTCTCTAATTCTTCTTTTCAACTAAAAAGGCCTGATTTAGTTTGGTTACACATATGAGACCAGTTATTCAAGGACTTTGTGTTCAGACCTGAAAATTAAATTAAGCCTGTTAGGCAGATCCTCACTGAAATAGATGCACACATGTCTGCAAGCCTTTCCCATTCCAGCAATATAAGGACACTTAAGGGAATATGGAATAATCCACAAGGTGTGATTTAACAATGCCATCTCCATTAGCTGTAATGAGAGTTGCAAAATTAAATCTTCACACAACACGCTAAAAATTACTCTTCCAATTTAGTGCATAAAATAGTAAGTCCACTTTTAAATGTGAAAGCATAAAATAGGTGAACAATTTTTGGAAGTTGCATATGCCTTAGGTTGATTAGGCAATTAAGAAGAGGGAACAAGTTAAATATATGGCATAAATCTTATTGCAATTAGACCCTAATGGAAAAACAGAACACATTATATGTTTGTAATTCTTCACTGTGAATAAGACAAATAGTAACTAAGTTGTTTCTGTTTCAACAGCCTCTGTAAAGGGATGTTAATTAAGGCTTTAAGTATACTTCACCAATTAAATATGCAATACAGAACTCTTAAAAAACATAAAAGCCTTCTTTACACACAGACATCAAACTTCACAGTAAAACAAAACCAGGTGAACTACTCTCCTTCTAAATAGTCTTTTTGGTGTGGTGGTTTTTGGTGGGGTTTTTTTGGTGTGTTTTTTTGGTGAATGTCCTATTAGAAACACTTTTGCCAGAAGAAAACTCCTGGCCTTTTCAACTGGGGAAAAAAGTGGAGGTTATTTTGGACAAGTTGTGGAGGTGGAGTGAATTCCCATATTGATAAATCATCATCAAGAAACTTATGAACCATTCTTATATACCAGCAGAAAGTGGAAGCCTAAAACAGCTTTTCAGGTTTCTTTGGAAGCCACGGCAAGTTGCGGTTCACTAGTAATTTTGACTCAAAATCATGATAATTCTCTCTTACCAAAAAATTCCATCTCCCAACTGAGTTTCAAGCACAAGGAGCAACAGTACCATAGCTATGTTTTTTTAATACATCTCAATGCTTTGTATAATTATATATCAGACTCCAGCGTTTAGCTGATTGTATACTGACATTTAATAGATTCTGCATATGTTCTATTTACAGGCAAATTGTAGTCTTTACATATACAACTATATCTATGCCCAAAAATCAGGCTTCACTGGTACATTTATTTATGCCCAAAGTACAAACTTGACATTCAGAAGCTTTATGTCCTGAGATTTGCAGAACCACTCCAGATGCACAAAGTTAATCTGAACTGGTTATCTATCAAAGAATGTATGAAAGAAAACTTAACACTATTCCTGCTTTTTGCTATCCTACAAATTTAGCAATGCTTTCTATACAAAAGAATGAAGTTCTGTCATTGTCCTCAAAACCAGAGCTTTAATGAAGAAGTAGGTAAATCCAGATTTAGAAGTGACCATCATAATGAAAAAAGCCCTTATTTCTTCTAAAAGACAAGGTCAATTTTATTCTGTGTTTCTCAGAAGCAAATGTTTTGTGAACCTCTAATTAAAAAAATATATTTGATGGACCGTATTCACAATGTCATTCTTGTTGTATAGTTAACTTTCTTAGTAATCTGAAAATCAAGAGGTAAGTGGGATAATTTATCATCTGGAACCTGAGATCCAACTGTTGAAACAGGATTTGCTGGATGCTTTTAAATTCAACTGGAGAACCTGAGCTATCAACAAAGAGTGGCTACAAGTCTTGTAACATACTGAAAAAGGGATTATAAGCAGGAAAGTTTGGGCAACACAACTCATGAAAGCAACACCTGTGAATGTTACTCATATGAGATCACTCAGGACAGTTTAATGAAATGTGCAATTAGGGAATAAAATGCTACCTGTTGAACATGTGAACATGTTGAACAGCCTGGATGGGTAATGAACTTTTAATAGAACTAAGGGAAAAAAAGAGTGTATTATCTTTGGAAGAAAGGGGAGGCAGCCCATGGAGTGTTTAGGGATGTTGCTAGGACATGCAGGAAGAAAATTAGGGAGGCAAAAGCCCATTTAGAACTTAGACTAGCCTCTGCTGTGAAGGACAACAAAAAGTCCTTCTATAAATACATTAATAGCAAGAAGAAGGGCAAGGACAACCTCCACTCCTTGGTTGACACGGTGGGGAATGTTGTAACAAAGGATAAGGAAAAGGCAGAGGTACTTAACACCTTTGCCTCAATCTTCACTAGCAGGGCAGAACGTCTTCCAGACAGCTGGCCTGCAGAGCTGGCAGATGGAGCCAGAGAGCTGCATAGTTTCCCGCTGCTCCAAGAGGAAGTTAGAGATCTTCTGAGCCGCTTGGATCCCCACAAGGCCATGGGACCGGATGGGATCCATCCTAGGGTGCTGAGATTGCTGACAGATGAGCTGGCCAAGCCACTTTCTATATTTTTTCAGCAGTCCTGGCTCACTAGAGAGGTCCCAGAAGACTGGAAGCTGGCCAACGTGGTGCCCATCCACAAGAAGGGCTGGTTGGATGAGCCAGGGAATTATAGGCCTGTCAGCCTGACCTCAGTGCCAGGCAAGATTATGGAACAGGTCATCTTGAGTGCAATCACACAGCACTTACAGGATGGCCAAGGGATCAGGCCCAGCCAACATGGATTTAGGAAGGGCAGGTCCTGCCTGACCAACCTGATCTCCTTCTATGATCAGGTGACCCGCCTGGTGGATGTGGGGAGGCCTGTGGATGTGGTCTACCTGGACCTCTGCAAGGCCTTTGACACTGTCCCCCACAGCAAATTCCTGGCCAAGCTGGCAGCCCATGGCTTGGACAGGATCACACTGTGTTGGGTTAGGAACTGGCTGGAGGGCCGAGCCCAGAGAGTGGTGGTGAATGGTGCCACATCCAGCTGGCGGCCAGTCACTAGTGGTGTTCCCCAAGGATCAGTACTGGGCCCCATGCTCTTCAACATCTTTACTGATGATCTGGATGAGGGCATTGAGTCCATCATCAGTAAATTTGCAGATGACACCAAGCTGGGGGCAGCAGTTGATCTGCTGGAAGGCAGAGAGGCTTTGCAGAGGGACCTCGACGGGCTGGACAGATGGGCAGAGTCCAATGGCATGAGATTTAACACATCCAAGTGCCGGGTTCTGCACATTGGCCACAACAACCCCAAGCAGTGCTACAGGCTGGGGTCAGAGTGGCTGGAGAGTGGCCAGGCAGAGAGGGACCTGGGGGTACTGGTTGATGGTAGGCTGAGCATGAGCTGGCAGTGTGCCCAGGCAGCCAAGAAGGCCAATGGCATCCTGGCCTGCATCAGGAACAGTGTGGCCAGCAGGAGCAGGGAGGTCATTCTCCCCCTGTACACTGCACTGGTTAGGCCACACCTTGAGTCCTGTGTCCAGTTCTGGGCCCCTCAGTTTAGGAAGGATGTTGACTTGCTGGAACATGTCCAGAGAAGGGCATAAAGCTGGTGAAGGGTTTGGAACACAAGCCCTATGAGGAGAGGCTGAGGGAGCTGGGGTTGCTTAGCCTGGAGAGGAGGAGACTGAGGGGTGACCTTATTGCTCTCTACAACTACCTGAAGGGAGGTTGTAGCCAGGCAGAGGTTGGCCTCTTCTCCCAGGCAGCCAGCACCAGAACAAGAGGACACAGTCTCAGGCTGCACCAGGGCAGGTTTAGGCTGGATGTTAGGAAGTTCTACACAGAGAGAGTGATTGCCCATTGGAATGTGCTGCCCGTGGAGGTGGTGGAGTCACCTTCATTGGAGGTGTTCAGGAGAAGACTTGATGGGGTGCTTGGCTGTATGGTCTAGTTGTTGGGTGGGTTGGATTGGTTGATGGGTTGGACGCAATGACCTTGAAGGTCTCTTCCAACCTGGTGTATTGTATTGTATTGTTGTATTGTATGTGCCTGTAAGCTATAAGTCACACCTCCAGTCCTCCTGGTCTTCATAATTTGCATTCTCGTAATGATAATAAAGGAAAAAAAGTAGAAAATATTAATAAAATATAACATAGACCATATTAAACCCAGAAAATTTTTAGGCTGTATTAAAACCACAACATTAATTTGTGAAAAAATAAATAGCATAAGAGCTTGTATGTGGAATCACTTTCCACAGACTCTCTGCTGTTTGCATTTTCGTGTTATGATTAAGTGGTTGGTGGATCAACTTCAGGCAGAGCTGAAGTTTTTCTCTTTCCTCAGACTCATGATTTTGGAGAATCCTTCAAACCTGCTGATTCTGTGATTATATTAATTCTGAAATGCAATTAAAACATGACTAATTCCTGAGGCAATATAACCTATACTCATGAGATGAATTATCCATCAGTATTCTAAATCTATGGGGAAAATATAGCTCAGAAAGTAAATTTTTTATTCCAAAGCTTCCTGAACTATTTGAATTAATCTTCCCTGAATAGAACAATATAGATATATTGGCCTTTTGTTCTGCATGAAGCTTTTATCACTTTCACCCCTGCATCAAAGAGAGGGTACAGTGCTCTTAGCTGTATTGTGTGCACTGTGACTTTTCACTGAAATGGGATTAACCATAACGATGAGATCTGGAACAAGTCAGTGTGCTAATACACCCTCTCCAACCCCATTAGAATATGGGACAGAGGCTGTAACACGAAAACAAATAGAAGCAAAAAGCTCATGGTACCAATATATTTTACTGGCAGACTATTACCACTCATGTATCTGGAATACACTACCACATCCTCTGCCAATACCGTCCCAGATGACTCATTGTTTATGCCAACAACATGTGGAGCTAGGACAATGATTTCCGGCATCCAACTATACATAGGCATACACACCTATGCACAGGCATGACCTCCTGAGAAGTTGTGTTCTTTGCAAACCTTCGCTGCACAGTGTTAAGGAATAGAGTTCCTTAATTTATAAACAATATGGTAACTATTAATAAAAATATCAATAACTTTTATTAATATTGAAAATTGCCAAAACATATAAATAGATTTGATGTATGGGTAGAATATATATATTTAAAATGGGAATGTACAGTACTCACAGAATGAACAACAGAGTCATCTGTGGAGAGACTTGCTCCTGAGTCAGGATCATAAAAAAGTCATTCAAGTGAACTTTGTGGTTAAGATGCACAGTGGTTTTCTTGCTCGAACAGGCTGTGCCCATGTGCTAGAAGATGAGCCAATGGAGTAGATGGCCAGCCTGGATGGCCAATGAACTTCTGAATGAATTACGGGAAAAAAAGAGGGAGTATCATCTTTGGAAGGAAGGAGAGGTAGTCCATGAAAAGTTTAAGGATGTTATTAGGTCATGTAGGAAAAAATTAGAGTGGCAAAAGCCCATTTAGAGCTTAGACTGGCCACTGCTGTGAAGGACAACAAAAAATCCTTCTGCAAACATATTAATGGCAAGTGGAGGGGCAGGGACAATCTCCACTCCTTAGTGGATATGGAGGGGAATATTGTAACAAAAGATGAAGAAAAGGCAGAGGTACTTAACACCTCCTTTGCCTCTATATTTAAAAGCAGGATAGGTTGTCTTCTGGACAACTGGCCTCCAGAGCTGGCAGATGGAGGCAGGGAGCAGTATAGTTCCCCTGTAATCCAGGAGAAAGTTGTTAGAGACCTGCTTAGCTGCTTGGATCCCCACAAGTCCATGGGACAGGAAGGGATCCATCCTAGGGTGCTGAGAGAGCTGGCAAATGAGCTGGCCAAGCTGATCTCCATCATTGCTCAACAGGCCTTGATAAGTGGAGAAGTCCCAGATGACTGGAAGCTGGGCAACATGATGTCCATCCACAAGAAGGTCCAGTTGGATGACCCATGGAATTACAGAATAGAAGAAAGGGAATAGAATAGAATAGAATAGAATAGAATAGAATAGAATAGAATAGAATTAGAATAGAATAGAATAGAATAGAATAGAATAGAATAGAATAGAATAGAATAGAATAGAATACAATACAATAGAATACAATACAATACAATACAATACAATACAATACAATACAATACAATACAATACAATAAACCAGGTTGGAAGAGACCTTCAAGATCATCACGTCCAACCTATCAACCAATCCAACCCACCCAAACAACTAGATCATGGCACCAAGCACCCCATCAAGTCTCCTCCTGAACACCTCCAATGATGGTGACTCCACCACCTCCCCGGGCAGCCCATTCCAATGGGCAATCACACCCTCTGTATAGAACTTCTTCCTAACATCCAGCCTAAACCTCCCCTGGTGCAGCCTGAGACTGTGTCCTCTTGTTCTGGTACTGGCTGCCTGGGAGAAGAGACCAACCTCTGCCTGGCTACAACCACCCTTCAGGTAGTTGTAGAGAGCAATAAGGTCACCCCTCAGTCTCCTCTCCAGGCTAAGCAACCCCAGCTCCCTCAGCCTTTCCTCATAGGGCTTGTGTTCCAAACCCCTCACCAACTTTGTTGCCCTTATCTGGACATGTTCCAGGAAGTCAACATCCTTCCTAAACTGAGGGGCCCAGAACTGGACACAGGACTCAAGGTGTGGCCTAACCAGTGCAGTGTACAGGGGCAGAATGACCTCCCTGCTCCTACTGGCCACATTGTTCCTGATAAAGGCCAGGATGCCATTGGCCTTCTTGGCTGCCTGGGCACACTGCAGGCTCATGTTCAGCCTACCACTGACCAGCAACCCCAGGTCCCTCTCTGCCTGGCCGCTCTGCGGCCACTCTGACCCCAGCCTGTATCACAGCATGGGGTTGCTGTGGCCAATGTGCAGAACCCGGCACTTGGATGTGTTAAATCTCATGCCATTGGACTCTGCCCATCTGTCCAGCCTGTCAAGGTCCCTCTGCAAAGCTTCTCTACCCTCCAGCAGATCAACTCCTGCCCCCAGCTTGTTGTCGTCCGCAAATTTACTGATGATGGACTCAATGCCCTCATCCAGATCATCAGTAAAGATGTTGAAGAGCATGGGGCCCAGTACTGATTCGTGGGACACATCACTAGTGAATGGCCGTCAGTTGGATGTGGCACAATTCACCACCACTCTCTGGGCTCAGCCCTCCAGCCACTTCCTAACCCAACGCAGTGTGCTCCTGTCCAAGCCATGGGCTGCCAGCTTGGCCAGGAGTTTGCGGTGAGGGATGGTGTCAAGGGCCTTGTTGAGGTCCAGGTAGACCACATCCACAGGCCTCCCCACATCCACCAGGCGGGTCACCTGATCATAGAAGGAGATCAGGTTGGTCAGGCAGGACCTGCCCTTCCTAAATCCATGTTGGCTGGGCTTGATCCCTTGGCCATCCTGTAAGTGCTGTGTGATTCCACTCAAGATGTCTTGTTCCATAATCTTGCCTGGCACTGAGGTCATGCTGACAGGATGACATGTAGGACCTCCTGTTCCACTCAGCAAAGAGTCACCAACAACAATTACCCTCCTCTTTTGTTTTTTATGGTACTAGTCTTGATGGTTGGTGGGCACTGATTTGCTTTAGGCATCCCCTTAGATGGTTCCTCTTCTGTCGTCTCATCCACATTGCCGTCAACTCACAGGGCCTCATACTTATTGTGCAAGGGCAATGGGGGAGAAAAGGTCTGCATGGATTCCCCATGCTCCTCCTAACAGGAACCTGTATCCATTCCCCCCTTTTTCCAGGGACGCCTCCCTCAACAGGGGAGGTCTGTAAAGCTTGCTCCCACATATCTAACTCCCTTTCGCCTTCCCTTATAGTCCTGTGTCTTGATACTTCATCCTTTAGCTCAGCCACCAGATTGAGAAGATTTAAATTTTTAAATTTAATTTTTTTAAAAATTTTTTAACCAAGGTTGGAAGAGACCTTGAAGATCATCGAGTCCAACCTGTAACCACAACCTCACAACTAGACCATGGCACCAAGTGCCACATCCAGTCTCCTCTTGAACACCTCCAGGGATGGCGACTCAACCACCTCCCTGGGCAGCCCATTCCAATGACGAATCACTCTCTCGGTGAAGAACTTTCTCCTCACCTCCAGCCTAAACTTCCCCTGGTGCAGCTTGAGACTGTGTCCCCTTGTTCTGGTGCTGGTTGCTAGGGAGAAGAGGCCAACCCCTTCCTGGCTACAACCACCTTTCAGGTAGTTGTAGAGAGCAATGAGGTCGCCCCTGAGCCCCCTCTTCTCCAGGCTAAACAGCCCCAGCTCCCTCAGCCTCTCCTCATAGGGCTTGTGCTCAAGGCCTCTTCACTTGGTCACACTTTGCACAGGTGTTGTCTCCTTCACCCTCTATTCCAAGTGCCAGGCTCCAGCTATCTCTGCAGTTAGCAGCCTCGACACCTGCATACTTGTGTGCCAGCTCTGTCTGTGTACCCACCATTTTTCTAGTAGCCTTTGTCCAGGTTGTTACCATGGCTGGATCTCTTCAGGTAAGTGAAATTAAATTTGGGGGCGGGGGTGGTGTTATTGTTTGTTGTTAAATATATATATCCCACCTGACTACTATATTTTGCCCAAGCTACCACAGAAGCTTCTGCACTCTGTTGACTGACCCGGCATGTGCTGCTAGCTGCAATCCAGCCAGAAAGCAATCTTGCCAAATGTTGGTCATGTGGCTTTGCTCTGCTTTGTTTAAATTTCTCGTGGCTGACATCAACCTCTGGAGCAGGCAGCAAGAAGATGACCCTGCTGACTTTCAATGTCTGCTGAGGTCCTCCCACCCCAAAAAGCCCCAAAAAGAAACCAAAATAGAGCACCTCTCTGCTCAGGCATGCTGTTCCCAGTGCCAGTCCCAACCAGCTCTCTTGCCAAATGGCTGGCATAATCCAGCACCATTAAAATTCAGGTTGAAGCAAAGGATTATCCTCTCATTATGTTAAATCATAAAATAGGAACTTCCAAGAGCAAACTAATTCAGAGCTCATGAACCCATGGATCTAGACTTTCACCAGGGAAGTTGGTAGAAGCCCTGCACTTCCTACCAGGAAGCCAAAGAATCAGAAAAGAGTGTTTTTCAAAGAAGGTTTTGAAGTGTTTGTGAGAGACTAAAAGCTTGTCTCTCCTGGTGTGACTCAACAAAGATAAAATAACTTGCTGCTTTCCCAGACAGTAGCTGATGAGTGTTGGGCAGAGCCACCGTGAAAACTGGAATAATTTCCAGAGTGTGGCTGCTTGTACTGTGGCCCTGCAGAAAGATGCAAGAGCCAAAGCCGGAAAAGCAAAGCTTTGGTTTGTGTGGTTTTAGGCTCCTGTTTAGATGCTTCAGTGGACGAAAAAGAGGTATGGCATGAGCAGGAGAATAAAACTGTTTCTTCTTTGCAGGAATTAGTTTCATCATTACAAAGCCATGTTGCCACCTTGAAAGATGTAGTGGCAGATTTTAAAATTCAATTGGAAAAGGTAAGAAGGCAAAATTCATATTTGGACTCAAAACAGGGTGTGAATTACGTGGAGTCTGCCCCTATGTACCCTGTGGCAGAATTGACAACAGCTAAGGAAGCTGCTTTGCATGTCAGACCTCTCATTAAAACTGAAGTTTTATATGAGGATGGGGAAACTACCCCCACTATCACAGCTAAAGATGCACCTTTCTCCTACACTGTGCTGGCCAAAATTCGTAAAGAATTTGCACGCTCTGCTGGGGAATCTGAGGTGGAATATGTATGGCGAGTCTCAAAAACGGGAGGTGATCACATTATGCTAACAGAAGCTGAAGCCATGGGCTATTGGGGTGATAATGTTTTTCTAACTACAAAAAACAGAAGTGGACCCTGGAGCCTTACCCAGAGAGCTGCCTATTGGGCAGGGGGTTTTGATCCAAAGGAGAGAGGGGAACCTGTAATTCTGCAGGGAGAGATGAATCAGATAATGGAGAATGTGCAGAAGGCTGCATGCCTGCAAATGATACATGTAAGAGAACTAAAACATCATTTTGAATCCCCCTTTCTCTCCTGGTGGATGCAGACAGAGTGACTCCTTTGATCAGGGTTCTCCCTGACTCACTTAAAATAAGAGGTATCCAGCTCCAAAAAGAAATAGCTGATACGCCGCTTTCTTCCAGGATGCAAGCTGCTCTAAGGGAAAATTCAACACCTGGAGGGAACCAGCCTGACTTGAAGCCATGGACATGGGAAGAAGTGGGGAGGGAGTTGATAGACTATGCCAGGCAGTACAGTATACCTGAGGAAATTAAAAAACCTCAAACTAGAGGCTTGAGGCATGTGACAATGATTCACCCACCAAGCCCCCAGGGCCAGTGGCGCCGTATTCCTAGTAAGTACCTGGCTAGGGGCAGGGAACACTTGAATACCCAGCAATATTGGTGGGGGGTGGGTCAGAAGAAAGGTATTCCAAAAGAAATGATTGATGTGGTATCCATGAGGCAATTAGAAATCATTGTGAAATGCTGGCCTGAGCCTAAAAAGAGGGCTGAGGCCACTGCTCCCCTCTTGGTGGGACCATTTGGTGAGGAGAGGGGTATGCCCCCAGAGCAACTAAGGGCTTCACTTAGTGGTGAATTGGGGGGTGAAGCATGAGTCAGGAGATCACAAAAAAAAAAAAAAAAGTACATGGTTTGGGAAAAAGCTTTTGTTTGTGTTTAGCTTGGCTTTGAGAGAACCTGAAACAATCAACGGTACTTACAGGCCCATTCAAAGTAACTAAGCCAGCTCTTTCAGGGACATCACCTGAGAGGGTGGCTCGGAGAACCTCTGTGTGTGGGGAGCCTGGAAATACCAGTTTTGTATGTTTTGAGGTTGTGTTTCTTAAGTTCTAATGCTGAAGATTACCTGATGTATTGTCAGAAGGACTTGTCTTGTTACAGTATAGAAGACCTCTGAAGTTTTGCATCACAGAAGACATCTCTTCAAGGACCATACTTTTCATAACCCCGCAGATGCATTCATATCTGGAAGGAAGCTCTCACTTCAATTCCAAACTGAAGAACTGACTGGGGGTGGGGGGTGTTACGGGTTTGTTCTCCTGGCTTCCAGGAGGCACAGGGATGCTTTCACCTTGCATAATTACCTGTTTTAATTTTGTTCTATTTTGTTAGTATTGTTACTCTTTCACCTTGTGTAAGAACCTATTGTATACAGTGTTTCAACATGTAGTGTCCAATATGTAATTTGTGTCTAATGATGGTGTACAACAGATTTGTGCCATTAGACAATCAAAACTTACGTCTATTGTAAAAATTGTTTAAAACTCCTTTCCTTTCCTTTCCTTTCCTTTCCTTTCCTTTCCTTTCCTTTCCTTTCCTTTCCTTTCCTTTCCTTTCCTTTCCTTTCCTTTCCTTTCCTTTCCTTTCCTTTCCTTTCCTTTCCTTTCCTTTCCTTTCCTTTCCTTTCCTTTCCTTTCCTTTCCTTTCCTTTCCTTTCCTTTCCTTTCCTTTCCTTTCCTTTCCTTTCCTTTCCTTTCCTTTCCTTTCCTTTCCTTTCCTTTCCTTTCCTTTCCTTTCCTTTCCTTTCCTTTCCTTTCCTTTCCTTTCCTTTCCTTTCCTTTCCTTTCCTTTCCTTTCCTTTCCTTTCCTTTCCTTTCCTTTCCTTTCCTTTCCTTTCCTTTCCTTTCCTTTCCTTTCCTTTCCTTTCCTTTCCTTTCCTTTCCTTTCCTTTCCTTTCCTTTCCTTTCCTTTCCTTTCCTTTCCTTTCCTTTCCTTTCCTTTCCTTTCCTTTCCTTTCCTTTCCTTTCCTTTCCTTTCCTTTCCTTTCCTTTCCTTTCCTTTCCTTTCCCTTTCCTTTCCTTTCCTTTCCTTTCCTTTCCTTTCCTTTCCTTTCCTTTCCTTTCCTTTCCTTTCCTTTCCTTTCCTTTCCTTTCCTTTCCTTTCCTTTCCTTTCCTTTCCTTTCCTTTCCTTTCCTTTCCTTTCCTTTCCTTTCCTTTCCTTTCCTTTCCTTTCCTTTCCTTTCCTTTCCTTTCCTTTCCTTTCCTTTCCTTTCCTTTCCTTTCCTTTCCTTTCCTTTCCTTTCCTTTCCTTTCCTTTCCTTTCCTTTCCTTTCCTTTCCTTTCCTTTCCTTTCCTTTCCTTTCCTTTCCTTTCTTGATTTTATCTTTGGTTGACAGGGTGATGTGAGAGACTAAAAGCTTGTCTCTCCTGGTGTGACTCAACAAAGATAAAATCACTTGCTGCTTGCCCAGACAGTAGCTGATGTGTGTTGGCCAGAGCCACTGGAACCCCTCTTGGAAGGTGCAAAGGTAACATTGCTCACCAGACCACAGCTGGCCTCTCAACAATGGCCCAAGGACCTAGCCATCACGCCTTCAGGACAAGATCATTTCCAGCCATCAGATACCCCAGGAAGGGAGGATGATGAGACAATGGATTCACCACCTGGCTTCTGATTTCCTGAGGGACAAAACTTGCAAGGACTAAAAAACTGTATACAAGACTTGAGCAACTACTGGCTCAGTAGAAGAAAAATGCAGAAGTAAAATGGAGAACCAAAAACACAGAAGGACAATGCCGCTGACAAGGAAAGAACGAGAGAAGGAAAAGTCTGGGACAATGTTGCTCTGAAGAAAAGAGGCCATGGAACCTGGAAGAAGCAGACTCTCTGCATGTCCTAAGTTCCACCTGCTGCAACTCATGGAGCTGAAGAGACTGCCCAGAGGACCACATCTCTTCTACAGCCAAAGCCTCAGCACTGTTTCTATACAAACCAAACATCTCCTGCAGCAGCTTTCCTCCACAGACTCAAAGTGTCTTGGGAGGGTGAGGGGTATGGTAATATAATTCCTTTCCTCTTCTCTCTCTCTTCTCTATTTTCTCTCTCTCCTTCTGATCCATCCACTTTATTTATGTAACAAATAGTCTAGCGGTTGATATTTTGGCCTCGTTTGTGCATCGCATCTCACAACACGGGAATATCACAGTATCACAGTGTCACAGTATCACCAAGGTTGGAAGAGACCTTCAAGATCATCGCGTCCAACCCATCAACCAATCCAACCCACCTAAACAACTAGATCATGGCACCAAGCACCCCATCAAGTCTCCTCCTGAACACCTCCAATGATGGAGACTCCACCACCACCCCGGGCAGTCCATTCCAATGGGCAATCACTCTCTCTGTATAGAACTTCCTCCTACAGTCCAGTCTAAACTTACCCCAGCTCTCTCAGCCTTTCCTCATAGGGATTTTGCTCCAAACCCTCACCAACTTTGTTGCCCTTCTCTGGACACGCTCCAGCAAGTCAACATCCTTCCTAAACTGAGGGGCCCAGAACTGGACACAGGAACTTTGTTGCCCTTCTCTGGACACGCTCCAGCAAGTCAACATCCTTCCTAAACTGAGGGGCCCAGAACTGGACACAGGACTCAAGGTGTGGCCTAACCAGTGCAGTGTACAGACAGAAAATGACCTCCCTGCTCCTGCTGGCCACACTGTTCCAGGATGCCATTGGCCTTCTTGGCTGCCTGGGCACACTGCAGGCTCATGTTCAGCCTCCCATCAACCAGCACCCCCAGGTCCCTCTCTGCCTGGCTGCTCTCCAGCCACTCTGACCGCAGCCTGTAGCACTGCATGGGGTTGCTGTGGCCAATGTGCAGAACCCAACACTTGGATGTGTTAAATCTCATGCCATTGGACTCTGCCCATCTGTCCAGCCTGTCGAGGTCCCTCTGCAAAGCCTCTCTGCCCTCCAGCAGATCAACTCCTACCCCCAGCTTGGTGTCATCTGCAAATTTACTGATGATGGACTCAATGCCCTCATCCAGATCATCAATAAAGATGTTAAATTGCATGGGGCCCAGCACCGATCCTTGGGACACACCACTAGTGACTGGCTGCCAGCTGGATGTGGCACCATTCACCACCACTCTCTGGGCTCAGCCCTCCAGCCAGTTCCTAACTCAGTGCAGTGTGCTCCCATCTAAGCCATTGGCTGCCAGCTTGGCCAGAAGTTTGCGGTGGGTGATGGTGTCAAGGGCCTTGCTGAGGTCCAGGTAGATCACATCCACAGGCCTCCCCACATCCACCAGGCGGGTCACCTGATCATAGAAGGAGATCAGGTTGGTCAGGCAGGACCTGCCCTTCCTAAATCCATGTTGGCTGGGCCTGATCCCTTGGCCATCCTGTAAGTGCTGTGTGATTCCACTCAAGATGACCTGTTCCATAGTCTTGCCTGGCATGGAGGTCAGGCTGACAGGCCTATAATTCCCTGGCTCATCCAACCGGCACTTTTTGTGGATGGGCACCACGTTGGCCAGCTTCCAGTCTTCTGGGACCTCTCCAGTGAGCCAGGACTGCTGAAAAATGATGGAGAGCAGCTTGGCCAGCTCATCTGCCAGCTCTCTCAGCACCCTAGGATGGATCCCATCTGGTCCCATGGCCTTGTGAGGGTCCAAGCGGCTGAGAAGATCTCTAATTATCCCATCCTGGAACATAAGGAAACTATGCTGCTCCCTGGCTCCTTCTGCCAGCTCTGCAGGCCAGCTGTCTGGAAGATATTCTGTCCTGCTAGTAAAAATTGAGGCAAAGAAGGTGTTAAGTACCTCTGCCTTTTCCTCATCCTTTGTTATGACATTCTCCTCCATGTCCACCAAGCAGTGGAGGTTGTCCTTGCCCTTCCTCTTGCTATTAATATATTTCTAGAAGGACTTTTTGTTGTCCTTCACAGCAGAGGCCAGTCTCAGCTCCAAATGGGCTTTTGTCTCCCTAATTTTCTTCCTACAAGACCTAACAACATCCTTAAACATTCCAAGGGTCACCTCCCCTTTCTTCCAAAGATGATATACCCTCTTTTTTCCCCTTAGTTCTTTTAGAAGTTCATTACCCATCCAGGGTGGCCGTCTGCCCCAGCAGCTCATCTTCCAGCACACTGGCACAGCCTGTTCCTGCGCCTTCAAGAGTTCTTCCTTGAAGTAGGTCCAGCTCTCCTGGACCCCTTTATTTTTAAGGGCTGTTTCCCAGGGAACCTTCTGAGTTAGTTCCTTGAGTAACCTGAAGTCTGCCCTCCTGAAGTCCAGAGTGGAGGTCTTCTTGCTCCCCCTCTTAGCTTGACTGAGTACTGAAAATTCAATTATCTCGTGGTCACTGGCCCCTAAACACCCTCCGACCACCACATCACCCACCAACCCTTCCCTATTGGTGAAGAGGAGGACAAGCAGAGCCTTACCCGTGGTAGGTTCACGTAGCACCTGGGATAAGAAGCTGTCCTCCATGCACTCTAAGAACCTCTTAGATTGCCTCCTCTCTGCTGTGTTGAGATCCCAGCAGATATCAGGCAGGTTGAAGTCACCCATGAGAATGAGGTCAGGTGATCTTGAGACAGCCTTAAGCTGCCTATAGAATGCTTCATCAACATCTTCCTCCTGGTTGGGTGGTCTGTAACAGACTCCAACCAGGATGTCTGCCCTGCTAATCTTCCCTCTAATTCTCACTCACAAGCACTCAATCCGATCATCCCTGATCTCTAGCTCAATGGCATCTAGTGCCTCCCTGATGTACAGGGCCACCCCTCCACCCCTTCTTCCTTGCCTATCTCTCCTGAAGAACCTGTAGCCATCAATTGCAGTGCTCCAGTCATGCGAGTCATTCCACCACATCTCTGTGATGGCAACTACATCATAACTTTCTTGCTGCAACAAGGCTTCCAGCTCCTCTGCAGGGGTATTTGCTTTATCAAATCATGATTATCAATTGATACATAATATGTTTAACAAGGTATTATTAATAGCTTAATAGAACTTAAGTAAACTTTAGTAACCTTTAGTGCATTTTGGTAAGACCTTTAGTAACCTATAGAAGGACGTGCAGGCGTGCTGCAGAAGCAGGAGACGTGCTGATGTGCAACTGTATATCACAGGATGTGAAATAGGCTGATACAATGAAGAAACATTGAAGCCACAACTGAAGGAAGGACAACCAGAACAAAGAACAATGAAGTTACAGTCTGCAGCCAGCAGGAACCTCAAAAAGATCATCCAATGAACTTTGAGACACCCCAACTGTAAGCCTATCAGCTAAAGACAAGTAGCTATAGCAATACAAGAAGAAGAGTATAAAAATGATGTGCTGTAACAATAAAGTTGAATTAGACCACTAACTCTATGAGTGCTCGAGTCTGATTCCTTTCACCCCAACGGCGGCATCTGGTGACCCGCGACGTGATCAGGGTATGGAGCAGTGACCGCCTGGGTGAGGAGCCTGCCGAGGGAAACAGCGACGAAGATCGCACGCCAGAAGAAAGGCGGAGATCGTGCTCGGACAGACCGGTGAGTCTGGGCGGCAGGATGGGGGTTGCTGCATCAGCATTAGAAAGCGCAATTGTCAGAAGCTTTCAGAACCTAGCGGAAAAGAATGACATAGAATTGCCGCGTCCAGCTCTTATAGAGCTACTGGAATGGACCCGTAGGCGGGGACTTCTTACATCTACGCAAGAAGTATATTCTAAAACGGCATGGGAGAACATAGGAAAAGAACTGTGGGAGGCGGTGCAGAATGGGACTAAGGGAGCTAAGCAAATGGCTCAGACCTATCGTGTAGTCAAGCATCTAATTGAATAAGTGCATGGAGAAGCTACGGTCGCGGCAGCTGTTCGAACGGCTATCCAAGGTGATCAGAGTGTGCCTGTGGCTGCCGACTCAGACGAGTTAACCCTCAAAGAGCCTTCTAGTTCTTGTAGCGGACAGCAGACAAAAGGGAGCAACCCTTGTTCGAATTCAGAAGCTCCGCCAGCTTACCAACCCGGCGAAGCTGTCTGCCCTGTATTAACTACAGCTGAGAGGCTCGCTTGGGGGGATGATGATGACTTGCCACCGTGGCAGCCCGATCCACTCCCGAGCCCCTCTGCTCCTACCAGTCATGCTCCTGCCACCGCTGCTGATATTAAACCACACGCAGACCCACAACATGTCTCGCTGCCTAAAGATGCAGATAGTGATGATGATATGGAAGTAGATATGAATTCTGGGGGCTGAACAGACCCTACCGAGCATTGAGACAGGAGCTGCGTCTACAACAAGCTAATATGCAAAGCTTGTTAAATCACATGCAACGGCTAGATAAGGGTTCTAAACGAGCAGATATTAAAAAGGCATATAAAGAAGCTCACGAAGCAATCGTAAAAGGTTTGAAAGCTGTTGAGGAAAAAGTCGATCAAGATGAACAAAGGCATGAGCAGTACTTGGCCAGTTTTGGGACTAATTCATGGGTACCTAGGGATCCTGATTTTGATCCAATAAAGCGTTATAGAGGAATAGCGCAAAATTGTGCTATAGAAGGAGACTTTTCATTTGAACCCATCCTCGCCCCTGTTGTAACACACCAAGGAAATCCTACGTGGGAACCCCTAGACTGGCGTCTTGTACATTCACTGCAGAAGGCTGCAATGCAGTGGGGTGTAAATAATAAACTGGTACAGAATCAACTTCGGGCCATTCTTAAATATACTGAGTTGGTACCCTCTGATATAAGAGCTCTCATGGAATTGATACTTTCACCCACAGCACTTATGTTATGGATGACCAAATGGCAAGAGTTTTTAGAAATACAACAAGTAGAAAACTTGAACTTACCTCCAACAGACCCACTCCGTGCTGCCTCTTTAGCTATGCTCATGGGGACTGGACAGTATCGTGATATTAACGCCCAGGCTGCTTGTCATCCTAGAGTCCGAAATGCCTCAAAACAGGCAGCATTAAAAGCTTTTTTCGCTCTACCGAAGATGGGAGCTCCGGCACCACCATACACGAAAGTAACACAAGAGAACAATGAGTCGTTTATGTCCTTTGTGGACCGAGTGCGAGAGGCGGTTGAATCTGCCCCCGACTTGGATGCCGACACGAAAGCGCTGATAACCAAAGAAGTCGCAATGCAAAATGCCAACTCTACTTGCAAACAGCTAATGGCCACTCTCCCCCTGGGTCATCCCTGACCAAAATTATAGAAGTTTGTATGAGAGCCCCTTTACTGGAAGAAGAACAGAAAGCCAAAATACACGCCTCTGCTATGGCTGTAGCTTTGGCACAGCATGTCCCGCTGGGGAAAGGAGATAAAGGGTCAAAACCGAGATGTTTTGCTTGTGGGCAGATAGGACACCTGAAAAAACATTGTCAGCAAATTAAAATTAAACAAGAAAAGGTGTTTAATGGGGAATGTATGAGATGTGGAAAACAGGGGCATAAGGCTGTGGCTTGTTGGTCCAAGTTCCGAAAAGATGGAACCCCATTAGCTAACCAGGGAAACGGGAGGGGCCGCGTAATGAGGGACGCGGCAAAGAAATATCCCCAGTCATCTCAGATCGGGGCTGCCTTGACGAATTATCAGCCGCCACCTGGGGAGCGCCGGAGTCGATCTGGCCTTGGGAGAATCAAGAACAATAACTGACTCAGATGTGCATGTACTCCCATCATCGGTGCAGGGACCACTAGGCCATGGACTTTCAGCTTTGTTATTGGGACGTTCAAGTGCTACAATAAAGGGAATCTTTGTTTGTCCAGGAGTGATCGATGCAGATTATACAGGACCCATTGGCATAATGGTGCAAGTGTTGCACCCCCCAGTAACCTTAAACAAGGGAATAATAATCGCCCAATTGATCCCTTTTAAAGCACAAGTACCAAAAAGGCAGGCAAAGCTTAGAGGCAATGGAGCTTTTGGGTCAACGGATCAGGTTCAATTAGCATTTTGTCAAACAATCACTCGAGAGCGTCCCAATCACAAAGTATGTATTCAAAATGTTGATCAGTCAAAAATTGTATTAACAATGATGCTTGATACAGGAGCAGATGTTACAGTGATTCCACAGTCCTCCTGGCCTAAGGAATGGCCGTTGGAAGAGTCTGGAGCTATCGTTTCAGGAGTAGGTGGTAAAGAAACAACTAGAGTTAGTACAAATTTCCTTTGTTTTACTGACGAGGAAGGAAATCAAGCCTGGGTAAAACCATATGTTATTCAGGCACCCTTAGCCTTGCTAGGGAGGGACTGTTTGGCTCAATGGGGTGTCCAAATTGGCAATCATTTTTAGTTGGGGTCACTGATGGCAGCTCTCGCCCAACCCTAAAATTGGAGTGGCTAACAACAACACCTATTTGGGTTGATCAGTGGCCCCTAACTAAAGAGAAGCTGCAGCATGCACAACAGCTTGTTGCTGAACAATTAGCATTGGGACATATCAAACCTTCTGTCAGTCCATGGAACACGCCAATATTTACAATTCCCAAAAAATCAGGCAAATGGCGGTTGTTACATGATCTACGGGCAGTAAATGCAGTCATGAAAGACATGGGGCCATTACAACCTGGCTTACCTTCTCCTGCTATGTTACCACAAAACTGGGAACTATTAATTGTAGATCTAAAGGATTGTTTTTTCACTATACCATTACATCCAGAGGACACTGAGAAATTTGCTTTTACAGTACCATCTATTAATAGAGAGAGTCCTGCCCAGAGGTATGAGTGGGTGGTACTACCACAAGGAATGAAGAATTCCCCTACCATATGCCAGTGGTTTGTTGATCTAGCATTACAGCCATGGAGAAAGAGACATTCTAACATAATCTTATATCACTACATGGATGATCTACTAATTTCCACCCCTGAGAAATGCTTACCAGAGGTGGAAAGAGATCTTGTTAGTTGTTTAAAGAAATTTGGTCTTGAGATTGCACCGGAAAAAATACAAAGGCAATGTCCTTGGATTTATTTAGGACACAAGATTTTAAAAACTCGAATTGTGCCTCAAAAGATTGAGTTGAGATCGGAAATCCGGAATGTGAATGATTTACAAAAATTGGTGGGAGATATTCAATGGTTACGGACCCTTTGTGGTATATCCAATACTGAGATGCAACCTTTGATCTTTTAAAGGGTGGTAAACATCCGGCAGACCCACTACAACTTAGTAATGAGGCCTTAACAGCAGTACAAAAAATTGGTCAAAAAATCAAGAATACAGCAGTAGACCGCAGAATTTTGAATTGCCCCTTTGTTATTATTATATATAATTCCATTAGGGAAGTAGTTGCACTCTTAGTACAACTACCATTGAACAAACCGATGATATTAATAGAATGGGTATTTCACTCAAACACATTAAGATCTACTGTAATGACAAGACCTGATGTAATTGGACAATTATTGTTAAAAGCCAGAGAAAGGTTGCAAATCATTGCGGGAGCTGACCCTGTTAAAATAATTCTACCAGTAAAAAAATTGAATATTCTCTCATGGTGGATGCAGCAGTCAGAGAGTTTTGCTACAGCTACCCTTGGTATTCCTTTGGATAATCACTATCCGCTTCATCCGTTGTTTAAAACCAATTTAATCTTAGAGGCAAAACCTATGTTGCAAGAAGTACCCATTGAAGGAGCACTTACAATCTTTACTGATGCTAGCAGTAAAACTGGCAAATATGGGTATGCGTACCTAGTTGAGGACAAATGGCATTCAAAAATTCAAACTTCTTATGGATCTGTACAAGCATTAGAATTAAGAGCTGTCTTATTGGTTTTCCAAGATTTTGTGTTAACATCTTTTAATCTGGTATGTGATTCCAAATATGTGGTAGGGCTCTTAATGCGGTTGCCTCAGGCTTTCTTGGGTCATGTAAGTTCATCTAGTATCGAAGAATTATTACTACAGCTCAGTCATTATGTAAATAATCGACAACATATGTGGTGGGTAACACATATTCGAAGTCATATGCCTTTTCCTGGACATTTAACTCAGGGAAACGATTACATTGACTCTAAAGTTGCTCTAGTTAGTGTTTTGCCTGATGCAGTTATTTCTCATTCTTTTTACCATCAATCGGCTAGAGCATTACAAAAGATGTTCTCTATTAGCAAGAATGATGCAAGAGCTATTGTGGCCTCTTGTCCAGATTGCGCACGTCTTGTGCCACTCCAACAGGAAGGAGTTAACCCGCGAGGAATACAGCCAAGCCAAGTCTGGCAAACTGATGTGACAGATTTTCCACCTTTTGGTCGTCTAAGACACATTCATGTTTCTATTGATACTTGTTCCAAAACCATATGGGCTACTGCTCATACATCTCAAAGGGGTCCTGCCTGTATACAACATTGGTTGTCTGCTATGGCAGTTCTTGGCAAACCGGAACAAATAAAAACAGACAACGGTCCTGCCTATTTAGGTCAAAAATGTCAGCAATTTTTTACACAATGGGGCATAAAACATGTTACTGGGGTCCCCTATAATTCAGGAGAACAAGGTATCATAGAACGTGCTCATCAGTCTTTAAAACATTATCTGAACCTGTTTAAAAAAGAGGGGGAATTGGGAGTTCATGGCTGTGTAGCCAAGGCCTGTTATGTATTAAATTGGCTTAACCCAAGGGGAGAGGGAGAAAACACATTTATCCCTATTTTTCAACATTTTTTTGGCAATTCAGAGGATTTTTCAAATCATACAGTGTTAGTACAGATCTTTGACCCAATTATAAATATCTGGAATGGTCCCTTTCAGTTATTGACGTGGGGACGAGGATATGCTTGTGTTAAATGTGAAGACCGTGATAAATGGTTACCAGCAAAATGGGTTCGACCCTGGGTCTCTAATAATGTTGTTAATCCTACAGGATAAAAGTGTAGTAAGATGGAGGAAGTTCGTGACCCCTATGTCATCATAACAAACCTGTTTGATGATTGGTTCCGTGATTTGTTTGGTTCTTGGGGTAATTGGCTTGGACCTCTGGTTCAGGAAATCTTACGCTTTTTGCTTTTGCTTTTATTAATTGTATTTGTTGTACGGATAGCCTATACTTGCTTTATGCGACAAGTTGAGAGTCTTTTTAAAAGAAAAGGGGGAAATGCAGGGGTATTTGCTTTATCAAATCATGATTATCAATTGATACATAATATGTTTAACAAGGTATTATTAATAGCTTAATAGAACTTAAGTAAACTTTAGTAACCTTTAGTGCATTTTGGTAAGACCTTTAGTAACCTATAGAAGGACGTGCAGGCATGCTGCAGAAGCAGGAGACGTGCTGATGTGCAACTGTATATCACAGGATGTGAAATAGGCTGATACAATGAAGAAACATTGAAGCCACAACTGAAGGAAGGACAACCAGAACAAAGAACAATGAAGTTACAGTCTGCAGCCAGCAGGAACCTCAAAAAGATCATCCAATGAACTTTGAGACACCCCAACTGTAAGCCTATCAGCTAAAGACAAGTAGCTATAGCAATACAAGAAGAAGAGTATAAAAATGATGTGCTGTAACAATAAAGTTGAATTAGACCACTAACTCTATGAGTGCTCGAGTCTGATTCCTTTCACCCCAACGGCGGCACTCCTCTTGTTTGTTGCCCATGTTTCATGCATTAGTATACATGCACTTCAGCTGAGCTGCTGGTTTCATCCCTGACTCCAGCTTACCACTCTCAGACTTCTGTCTGGGGGGACTGGTTTCAGCCCCTTCCCCCTTCAAATCGAGTTTAAAGCCCTACCAAATATTCAAAAGAAGTGAGTCTCTTTCCCTCTGTGGACCATGGCAGTGTTGTGTGAAACTTTGATTTCATCTGGATCCAGACTGGTTTTCGGGTTTTGTGTACCTTTTCACCGGCAGAGATACTAATTACTGCCAGGTAGGTGAGGCAGGACCTGCCCTTCCTAAATCTGTGTTGCTGATCCCTTGGCCATCCTGCAGGTGTACTTGTAATTCCCTTGCTCCTCCTTCTGGCCCTTCTTGTGGATGGGCATCACATTGGCCAGTTTCCAGTCATCTGGGACCTAGCCAGTGAGCCAGGACTTGTGGAAAATGATGGACAGTGGCTTGGAGAGCTCATCTGCCAGCTATCTCTGAACCCTAGGATGGATTCCATCTGGTCCCATGGACTTGTGAGTATCCAAGTGGCTCAGCAAGTCTCTAATGGCTTCCTCATGGATTTCAGGGTGACAACACTGCTCCATGACCCCATCTACCAGTTCAGGAGGCCAGTTTTCCTAAAGTCCTCCTCCCTTACTGATGAAAATGCAGGTAAAGAAGGTATTTAGTACCTCTGCCTTTTCCTCATCTTTAGTTACAATATTCCCCTCCAAGTCCAATTTAGAATGGAGGTTCTTCTTGCCCCTCTTTTTAACATTAATATATTTATAAAAATGCTTGTCATTGTCTTTCAAAGAAGTGACCAGTTTAAGTTCTAACTGGGCTTTTGTCCCTCTAATTTTTCTCCTACATGATCTAACAACATCCTTAAATGTATCTTGAGTTGATTCCCCCTTTCTAAAGGCAACATGCCTTCTACTTTCCCCTTAATTCCTTCAAGAGCTTCTTGCCCATCCAGGGCAGTCGCCTTCCATGGTGGCTCATCTTTCAGCATTTCACTGAAAGATGCTGTTAGGCACTCACTTTACTTTCCTTTTCAGTCTTTCAGGAGTGGGAGGACTCCAGTGATCTCCAAGCAAAGAGCAAGGTCTGGCATAGTCACCTTCTCGCCTGCCTGCTTGTGATCGCGACGTCATCAGCGGCAAATTTAAAATGCACCTGGGGCTCACGCGGGCTAGCATTTTGCTAGAGAGCTGCTGTCCTCTCACTCGATTGCAGCCAGCTGCACGCACCACGGCACTGATTTTATTTTTTTCCAGTAGGTCATGTGGCCAGGGTTAGGGATGGTTGAAACTCACAGCAAAGCTGCCTTCAAAAGATCAGTGTCAACCCAGATTGAGGTTGAACATAAACAGGTAGGTGCCCAGGTATCTGGCTGCAGAGAATGCTGGAACCTGGAACTTGAAATGGAGGGTAGTGGAGACAACACCTGCTTTAAGTGTGAGCAGATTGACTATCTGCTTAACCTAGTGGCTGAATTGAAGGAGGAGGTTTCTAGAATTAGAACTGTAAGGGAATGTAAAAGGGAGTTAAACTTGAGTAACCAGGCTCTGCAGGCTCCCCTAGCAGAGGCTGGTTGCCCAAAAAGTAGTGGGGAATGTACACAGGTCACTCTTAGGAGATGTAAAGTAAAACCCCCATGCCTCCTCTCACCTTCCCCACTGCCCTTGGAAAACAAGTATGGGGCACTGGAAGTTGAGGGTGAGGTGATTCTGATGACAGAAGAGACACCATCCGAGGTGTTACCTAAAGCAAAACAGCCTAAGGTAAAACAGCCTTTCCCCAGCACCAGGACTTGGTTCCTCAAAAAAAAAAAGAGGAGGGTAATTGTTATTGGTGATTCCCTCCTGAGTGGAACAGAGGGCCCCATATGTCGGCCAGATCCTTCTCACAGGGAAGTTTGCTGCCTTCCTGGAGCCCGGGGTCAGGGATGTTAGCACAAGGCTGTCTAGTCTGGTGCAGCCCTCTGATTATTATCCCTTAATAGTTATGCAGTTAGGGAACAATGATGTCCAACCAGAGTTCCCAGGGCTATCAAAAATGACTTCAAGGCCCTGGCAAGACTGGTTGAGGGATCAGGGGTGCAGATAATTTTTCATCAATACCCTTAGTTCCAAGAAGGAATATCAAAAAGAACAGGTCATCAGGTGTAATTAACAAGCGGCTCAGAGGCTGGTGCTTCCAGATGTATTTTGGGTTTTTTGATCTTGGAGAACTTTCTATGGCATCGGGTCAGCTAGCAACAGATCGAGTACATCCGTCCCAGAGGGGCAGAAAGATCTTAGTGCATAAGAGTGGCCTACCCCCAAGCGAAAAAGATTCTAGGAAGGGAGTTGGCAGGTCTCATTGACAGGGCTTTAAACTAGATTTGAAGGGGGAAGGGCTGAAACCAGTTCCCCCAGATGAGTCTGGTGGTGGTAAGCTGGAGTCAGGAGTGAAACCAGCAGCTCAGCTGAAGTGCATGTACATTAACGAGTCCAGCAGGGGCAATAAACAAGAGGAGCTGGAAGACTTGTTACAGCAGGAAATTTATGATGTAGTTTCCATCACAGAGACGTGGTGGGATGACTCACATCACCGGAGCACTGTAATTGACGGCTACAGGCTCTTCAGGAGAGACAGGTTAGGGAGAAGTGGTGGAGGGGTGGCCCTATACATAAGAGACACACTAGATGCCATGGAACTAGAGATCAGGGATGATCAGGTTGAGTGCCTGTGAGTGAAAATTAGAGGGGAGGCCAACAAGGCTGACACCCTGGTTGGAGCCTGATATAGAATACCCAGCCAGGATGAATTTGATGAATTATTCTGTAGGCAGCTAGTGGCTTTCTCAAGATTGCCAGACCTTGTTCTCATGGGTGATTTTAACCTTCCTGATATCTGCTGGGAACTCAACACATCAGAGAGAAGGCAGTCTAGAAGGTTCTTAGAGTGTATGGAGGATAGCTTCTTATCCCAGGTGCTGCGTGAGCCTACCAGGGTTAAGGCACTGCTTAACCTCCTTTTCATAAATAGGGAAAGGCTGGTGGGAGATGTGGTGGTTGGAAGCTGTCTGGGGTCCGGTGACCATGAAATAATTGAGTTTTCAATACAGAGTCAAGCTAAGAGGGGCAACATATAAACATCCACCCGGACATCTGGATGGTGGACTTCAGGCTACTCAAAGAACTGGCTCAGAAGGTACCTTGGAAGACAGCCCTTAAAAACAAAGGGGTCCAGGAGAGCTGGACCTACTTCAAGGAGCTCTTGAAGGCACAGGAACAGGCTGTGCCAATGTGCCAGAAGATGAGCCGCCAGGACAAACGGCCAGCCTGGATGGGCAATGAGCTTCTAAAGGAACTAAGGGAAAAAAAGAGGGTGTACCATCTTTGGAAGAAAGGTGAAGTAACCCATAGAATGTTTAAGGATGTTGCTAGGACATGCAGGGAAAAAATTAGGGAGGGAAAAAACCCATTCAGAGATTAGACTGTCCACTGCTGTGGAGGACAACAAACAAAAAATCCTTCTATAAATATATTAATAGCAAGAGGAGGGGCAAGGACAACCTCCACTCCTTGGTGGACACAGATGGAAACATGGTAACAAAAGGTGAGAAAAAGGCAGAGGTACTTAACACCTACTTTGCCTCAAATTTTAATATCAGGACAGGTTGTCTTCCAGACTAACTGGCCTTCTGAGCTGGCAGATGGAGCCAGGAAGCAGTATAGTGCCCCTGTGATCCAGGAGGAACTAGTTAGATATCTCTTTAGGCGCGTGGATCCCCACAAGTCCATAGGACTGGATGGGATCCATCCTAGGGTGCTGAGAGAGCTGGCAGATGAGCTGGCCAAGCTGCTCTCCATCATTTTTCAAAAGGCCTTGATCAGTGGAGAGGTCCCAGAAGACTGGAAACTGGCCAGCGTGATGCCCATCCACAAGAAGGGCCAGTTGGACGAGCCAGGGAATTCCAGGCCTGTCAGCCTGACCTCAGTGCCAGGCAAGATTATGGAGCACCTCAGCAAGGCCTTTGACACCGTCCCCCACAGCAAACTCCTGGCCAAGCTGTTAGCCCGTGTCTTGGACAGGAGTGCTCTGTGCTGGGTTAGGAACGGGCTGGAGTGCTGTACCCAGAGAGTGGTGGTGAATGGTGCCACATCCAGCTGGCAGCCAGTCACTAGTGGTGTTCCCCAGGGATCAGTGCTAGGTCCCATGCTCATTAATATCTTTATCAATGATCTGGATGAGGGCATTGAGTCCATCATCAGTAAGTTTGCAGATGACACCAAGCCAGAGGCAGGTGTTGGTCTGTTAGAGGGTAGGAGAGCTCTGCAGGACCTTGAAGGCTGGATAGATGGGCAGAGTCCAATGGCATGGGATTTAACATATCCAAGAGCAGGGTTCTACACATTGGCCACAACAACCCCATGCAGTGCTACAGGCTGGGGTCAGAGTGTCTGGAAAGCGGCCAGGCAGAGAGGGACATGGGGGTACTGGTCGATAGTACACTGAACATGAGCCAGCAATGTGCCCAAGTGGCCAAGAAGGCCAATGGCATCCTGGCCTGCACCAGGAACAGTGTGGCCAGCAGGAGCAGGGAGGTCATTCTGCCCCTGTACTCAACACTGGTTAGGCCACACCTTGAGTACTGTGTCCAGTTCTGGGCTCCTCAGTTTAAGAAAGATGTTGAGTTGCTAGAATGTGTCCAGAGGAGGGCAACAGAGCTGGTGAGGGGTTTGGAGCACAATCCCTGTGAGGATAGGCTGAGGGAGCTGGGGTTGCTTAGCTTGGAGAAGAGTAGTCTCAGGGGAGACCTTATTGCTCTCTACAACTACCTGAATGGAGGTTGTAGCTAGGTGGGGGTTGGTCTCTTCTCTAAGGCAACCAGCAGCTGGCTTGGTGCCATGGTTTATTTGATTAGATACTGTTGGATGATAGGTTGGACACGATGATCTTGAAGTTCTCTTCCAACCTGGTTTATTCTATTCTATTCTATTCTATTCTATTCTATTCTATTCTATTCTATTCTATTCTATTCTATTCTATTCTATTCTATTCTATTCTATTCTATTCTATTTTTTCTATGGGCACAGCCTGTTCCTGTTCTTTTAAGAGTTCCTATTTGCACAAGGTCCAACTGTCCTGGACCCCTTTGTTCTCAAGGTCTGGTACCCAGGGTACTCTCTAGATTAGTTGCTTAAATAAGCTGAAGTGTGATGGGAATATAGATCCAGAAAACTAGTCCAGAAGGGAAAGTGGACAAGGATTTCATAGGGTGATTTGGAACATGAACAGATAAGTACCAAATATAAGGTATGGCATTATGTAATTACAGGATGTATCATGGTGTACAACTAATTAAGAAAGACTTCACAGACATATTGGCATGCAGTATTGGTCAAGTAATGATTTTCACAATTTGAATAACATTTTTTTAAATCAGATTTTAAAGAAAAACTTATTCACAAATATATACATATACCCAAAGGTAATGGGAGACATAGAAAATACTTGTTCAAAGACCTTGGTTGCACAGTCACAGTATGACAATATCACAGTATCACCAAAGTTGGAAGAGACCTCAAAGATCATCAAGTCCAACCTGTCACCACAGACCTCATGACTAGACCATTGCACCAAGTACCACGTCCAATCCCCTCTTGAACCCTTCCAGGGACAGTGACTCCACCACCTGCCTGGGTAGCCCTTCCACAATAACAAAAGATATAAGCTCATGAAAGGCAACTTGAGACAAGAACATATTTGGCCTTTTACATGTTAAAGGCATGGATATCATAACATTTTCTCTCCTCTCTATATGTACACATGTTGTGTGCATAAACTCAGTCATATTAGCCTGGAGAAGAGGAGGCTCAGGGAGACCTCATTACTCTCTACAACTACCTGAATGGGGGTTGTAGCCAGGAAGGGGTTGGTCTCTTCTCCCAGGCAATCAGCACCAGAACAAGAGGACACAGTCTCAAGCTGCTACAGGAGAAGTTTAGGCTTGAGGTGAGGAGAAAGTTCTTCACAGAGAAAGCTGCCAGCCATTGGAATGGGCTGCCCAGGGAGGTGGTGGAGTCACCATCCCTGGAGGTGTTCAAGATGGGATTGGATGTGGCGCTCAGTGCCATGGTTGAATAGAATAGAATAGAATAGAATAGAATAGAATAGAATAGAATAGAATAGAATAGAATAGAATAGAATAGAATAGAATAGAATAGAATAGAATAGAATAGAATAGAATAGAATTAACCAGGTTGGAAGAGACCTTTGAGATCATCATGTCCAACCCATCATCCAACACCATCTAATAAAACCTGCCTGATACTATGATACTATATACCATCCAGAGGGACCTTGACAGGCTGGAGAGATGGGCACAAGCCAGCCTCATGAGGTTCGACAAGACCAAGTGCAGGGTCCTGGCAATCCCAGGCACAAATACAGGCTGGGCAGTGACTGGCTGGAAAGCAGCCTGGAGGAGAGAGACTTAGTATCATAGTATCAGTCAGGGTTGGAAGGGACCACAAGGATCATCAGCTTGGGGGTGCTGGTGGATGAGAAGCTCAACATGAGCTCTCAATGTGCACTTGCAGCCTGGAAAGCCAATCAGATCCTGGGCTGCATCAGGAGAAGTGTGGCCAGCAGGTCAAGGGAGGTGATTCTCCCCCTCTACTCAGCTCTGGTGAGACCCCACCTGGAATACTGCATCCAGTTCTGGAGCCCCTATTCCAATAGGGATATGGACGTACTGGCACGTGTCCAGAGAAGGGCCACGAGGATGATCAGAGGGCTGGAGCACCTCTCCTATGAGGACAGACTGAAGGAGTTGGGGCTGTTCAGTCTGGAGAAGAGAAGGCTCCGAGGTGACCTCATTGTGGCCTTCCAGTATCTGAAGGGGGCCTACAAGAAGGCTGGGGAGGGACTTCTCGGGATAGCAGGTAGTGATAGGACTAGGGGGAATGAAATGAAGTTGGAGGTGGGGAGATTCAGACTAGATGTGAGGAGGAAGTTCTTCACCATGAGAGTGGTGAAGCCCTGGAATGGGTTGTCCAGGGAGGTGTTGAGGCCCCGTCCCTGGAAGTGTTTAAGATCAGGCTGGACGAGGCTCTGGCCAGCCTGATCTAGTGTGGGGTTTAAAATTAGATGATTCTTGTGGTCCCTTCCAACCCTGACTGATACTACTATGATACTATACTATGTGTTGACAGCTTGGCCAGGAGTTTGCTGTGGGGACGGTATGAAAAGCCTTGCTGAAGTCCAGGTAGACTACATCCACAGCCTTCCCCACATCCACCAGGCGGGTTACCTGATCACAGAAGGAAATCAGGTTGGTCAGGCAGGACCTGCCCTTCCTCAGTCCATGCTGTCTGGGCCTGATCCCTTGGCCATCCTGTATGTGCTGTGTGATTGCACTCAAGATGACCTGTACCATAATCTTGCCTGGCACTGAGGTCAGGCTGACAGTATCTTTCCATAGCTTATTGTGGCACCTAGAACATACATATATCATAGAATGCACTGGGTTTGACGGGGCCTCCAGAGATTCTGTAGTACAACTTCACTGCAGTAAGCAGGAAAATTCCCAACTAGATCAGGCTGATCAGAGCCCCATCAAGGCTGACCTTGAATATCATAGTATCAGTCAGGGTTGGAAAGGACCACAGGGATCATCTAGTTCCAACCCCACTGCCATGGGCAGGGACACCCCACACTACATCAGGCTGGCCAGCGCCTCATCCAGCCTGGTCTTAAACACCTCCAGGGACGGGGCCTCAACCACCTCCCTGGACAACCCATTCCAGGCCTTCACCACCCTCATGGTGAAGAACTTCCTCCTCACGTCCAGCCTGAATCTCCCCACCTCCAGCTTCATTCCATTCCCCCTGGTCCTATCACTACCTGCTATCCTGAGAAGTCCCTCCCCAGCCTTCTTGTAGGCCCCCTTCAGATACTGGAAGGCCACAATGAGGTCACCTCAGAGCCTTCTCTTCTTCAGACTGAACAGCCCCAACTCCTTCAGTCTGTCCTCATAGGAGAGGTGCTCCAGCCCTCTGATCATCCTCGTGGCCCTTCTCTGGACACATGCCAGTACGTCCATATCCCTATTGGAATAGGGGCTCCAGAACTGGAGGCAGTATTCCAGACAAAAACTGTTTAGGGAAATAGCGCCATTCATTTACTCAATGGAAATTTTGCATCCCAAAAAATGCATATTACAATAGGTTTCCATCCCAAAATAGAAAGTTTACTGGGTCCCTTGGCACTTGCAGTTCTAAATGAAAGAGTAGAATGCGTCTGTATTTATCAGCACAGACTATTACAACTTCAAATTAAAAACCAAACAAAAATCAAAACAAAGTTAAAAAAAAAAAAAAAAAAAAAAAAAAAAGAAAAAAAAAAAAAAAAAAGGCCAGCCAAACATCCTTGGTCTGCTCTGGCAGTGGATTGGACTTCATGATCCCTTCCAACCCATAACATCCTGTGATCCACATTCATATGGTTTATATACTCACCAGAGCTGAGTAGAGGGGGAGAATCACCTCCCTTGACCTGCTGGTCACACTTCTCTTGATGCAGCCCAGGATCTGATAGGCCTTCTGGGCTGCAAGTGCACAGTGAGAGCTCATGTTGAGCTTCTCATCCACCAGCACCCCCAAGTCTCTCTCCTCAGGGCTGCTCTCCAGCCAGTCCCTGCCCAGCCTGGATTTGTGCCTGGGATTGCCTCGACCCAGATGCAGGACCCTGCACTTGGTCTTGTTGAAGCTCATGAGGTTGGCTTGTGCCCACCTCTCCAGCCTGTCCAGGTCCCTCTGGATGGCATCCCTTCCCTCCAGCCTGTCTGCTGCATCACAAAGCTTGGTGTCATCAGCAAACTTGCTGAGGGTGCACTCAATATCTCCAAGGATGTGGCCTCCATCACCTCCCTGGCCAACCTAGGTTTCCAGTGTTCCGCTACCCTCACTGTGAAGAATTTCTTCCTAAAGTCCAGTATAAATTTATTTACCTTTCTCTAGTTTAAAACCATTGCCCCTTGTTCTGGTGCTACATGCCTTTTTAAATAGTCCCTCCCCAGCTTTCCTGCAGGCCCTTTTCAGGTATTGGGTGGCTGCTACAAGGTCATCCTGGAGCCTTCTCTTCTCCAGATTGAACAACCCTGACTCTCTCACCTTGTTTTCACAGGAGAGATGCTCCAACCCTTTAATAATTTTTTTTTTTTTTGGGCCCTTCTCAGCACCCTCTCCATCAAGTTCACATCCTCCTTGTCTTGAGAGCTGGACACAGTACTCCACATGGTGTCTTACTGGAACAGAGTAAGCAGGCAGAATCACCTGTCTTGACCTGCTGGCCAAGCTTATTTTGATGCAGCCCAGGTTGTCATTTGTTGTATATCACATACCCAGGACCTCTTACAAATGCTTGAGAAACTATCAAAAAATTCTGAAGATATTTCATCACACTGTATCTGTTAGATTTTTTTAATTATTCTGGGCCAGCAGTGACCTGCACTGCTATTATGTGTCCCAAATCAGGTGCAATGCAGATACCCTGTACCAGGTCTGGTGAAATACATCATTCTCATAGATATTTGTCCTATTCAATATATGCAAGGATTTTTTTTTTTTTAAATTTCTGATAGTAAAGCCATTCTCCGTGTCTGTTGTCATGTGCATCATACTACGGTTTCACATTTCTCAAGGAGGTCAGTTACAATATTACAACAACCTAACCTCAGTGAAGCGTGCGCCAGTAATTCCTCCTGCACCTCAGAGGGAAGCACGTGACAATGGTTACCACAACCAACCCAGTAACATACACTGACAACCAAGAGGATGGGAACACCTTGTCGCTTTGCTGGGCAGCAGTTATTCTTTAGGAATGTTATACCCAATACAAAACTCAGTTCTTAGCAGTGCCTAATTTGTTTAGATTTTGAACATGATGTTAGATCACCACCTTAGCCACTTCAGACAGAACACAAAAGCTAAAAGATATTCTCGTGTCCCTGGATAAAGACCACCCAGATCCTTTCTCTCTCCAAATTAATATGAAAAACCATCCCTCTGTGATCTGTTCAGGCCATCTTTCCCTGATAATGAAAAGGCAAAACAATTCTGTTTGTCAGGAGTGAGGTTGCATTAGTAGTGTGAACAGGTATTTAAAGAATGCTTTTCAAAAATTACCACTTAATAATTTATAAGTAATGCCTTTTCTGATTTAAAAAAATAATAAATTTAAAAAGCCATTGCATTTATTGCCAAAACCTTTTTTTTGCATATCTTTTTGCTTTTGACAGGTAATATTTTTTCGTAGTTCTTCAAAACTG
The DNA here is from genome assembly GCA_033816785.1 of Picus viridis. NCBI lineage: Eukaryota > Metazoa > Chordata > Aves > Piciformes > Picidae > Picus > Picus viridis. Next base: position 58,068,837 of record CM066606.1, read on the forward strand.
GATCACTAATTTCTACCAAAAAAATTATAACAAGAATTAATTTACTGCAGTGCTTACAAAAAGCTCTTCAGAGTCTAATGTAGGCTGCTATTTCATTCATTTTTCATGTATTAATTAAAAAAAAAAAGGCAAAAAGCCACAGATATTTTAGCTACCTATTAGCCCTAAAAAGACATCCCTAGAGATCTGTTCTCACTATATTTTTCCACATATAGTCCTTCTGAAAAATATCACTGTGTACCAACACTGGTTAGACTGGCACCGCCTGTGCCAGTAAGAGAGCTGTAGATGCTCCTTTTCTATACCACATCAAGATGTGGTGTAGAAGCATGACTTCAATAATTCATTGTGCTTAACCACCAAAAATCAGTTTCTCTCTTATGTTGGAATTCCCAGTGTTTTGAGGAAATATGGATGGAAGAGCAGATACATGCATGCCAAATCCAATGTAACTTTGATATGGCTATATTGAATGTCATGAACTATACACATCCAGTATGTACTAATCAGTTTACACAAACTGGTAACTTTTTCAGAACTGCCAAATATACAGAAAACATTATCATTTTTGCAATGGAGACTGTAGTTTGTAATCTTTCCTCTTTAATTTCCTGCCATGCCCATTTCTATTGGCAACACCAGGTAATAGTTGTCTTTAACCCTTCATTGAAGTTTTATCTTAAAAGCAGGCTTTGAGTATCTGGTAGAGGTAAATCCTGTCCTAGGGTGCTTTTGATAATTCACTTTCTTCCACTGTTTTCCTAAGATTCTTTTGTACCTCATTGTGATGGGATAATGCAAGGGCTAACCTGCCAACTCCCCCAACACAGAAGTGAAGGAAAAGACAGAAAAACTCAGGGTTGACATAAAGAGATAGGAATTTTACTGAATTACCGTAGCTAATAATCTAACAATAATAACCTAATACCTTATCTTAGCGTATTTGCAGAAGCAGCACAGTGAAATACAGCAGGGGGGAAACAGCATAAAACCCCAACAAATGTGCTACCCCACTCCCATTCATATAACCACCATCCCTGCAGAACAGAGCCAACACCCAAAACCCTGAAACCCAGAAGCAGCAACAGGAAGAATTCCATGCTACAATCTGAGCTTCCAGCCAAATAATACTTTGCTCCAGCCAGCACTTTCATTTTTGAAGCTGGCATGACTGCAGCGTGATATGAATAACAGCTGCAGGTTCAACTCAACCCATGTTGCTCGTAAACTTTGCTGCATTTGTAGATAAATGGGAACAGTAACAAAAATTTAAGAATATTCTTTGGCCCCATAATGATGATGAAGGCCTCATACTCATGACAAGTCAAATCCTCTTTTCTTAGTTCTACTGTGCCAATTTCTATGAGGTACAATTCTTAATGGATTACAATGTTATGACATACCACAAAAATGAAACTTCTTGCACTGACACCACATTTCCACCTGCTATTCTACTCTCTTAAATCTACTTCATATAAACCATAACTAAAAATTCAGCAGTAAGCTTAGTGTTTATTGAGGCGAAATGCTTTGCATGTGTTTTTGTCTGGGTTTTTTTTGTCACAGAGAGACAAAAAACTCTATAGAGTATTTTTAAACCAAGTTAAACCTTATTTCTAAAGATTATACCTTTTTGTTTTACTCAAACAAACAAACAAAACAAACAACAACAAAAAACCCTGGACATATTGCAATCACCTGTATTTTAAAATTATGATGAATCCTTATTGATTATTCTTAAATATCACAGGCGCTCAGTGGAGATTTCAGCAGTTGTCTTGATTTTCACCTAGCCAGCAACAGCCGCCTCGATAACACTGGGAAGTCTCTGCCTTTCAAATGAATGAAAGACTTACTTGAAGAGAAGAGAGGCAGCAAAAAAACCACCTGCCAAACATGGCTTGCTATCATTATATTTTAGTCTATGGCTACAAAACTCATTTGTAACAGGTAGTGTGACATTTATCATGGAATTTAACATTCGGCATTCAAATGCCTTGGACAATCCAGTGCTTTAATGTTTATGTGTCCTTTATGCATACCTCCCTTTACAGATTTTAGCAATGTGATTTGCATGTTACTGGTACATGAAGAACCAGAAGCGCTGTCTAGTAGTATTCAGGAAGACAAAGGAAAGGCTGATTACAATTGAGTACATATGTGTTGTCACAGTTATCCACAATGTCCTTGGTTTGTATCTTTACATACCTTTGATTTCCATCTATTGTGATAGCAAAGACTCTCATTAGCCATATACATTCCCTTTTCCAAATATTACTGAGCTCATGTATCACGGCAATGGATTGCTGAGGCTAATTTCATGTTATCATATGAAGGAAACCTTATAGTCTTACATTTCTTGCCTTTAATTTTTTAGTGGATATCACTTTATTTTGCTGTAGGAGTTGGTAAATGAACTTTACTCATCTATTTCCACTTTTGCATTTATTATGTTTAATAACTGCAATTAATCTCATCAAAGAAAGCAAACCTAGTCCTCTCAGTCCTCCAGAAGAGGAGTGCTTTCTGTATCCGATTATTTTCTGTCACCTAACTACACACCACAATCAAAAGTACTTATTAGTTTCATCTAGTAGTTTTTGTGACTGCTTTGTGGGTACATCCTGCTTAGTTGTGTTGAGTTTCAAAGTCAGTGTAGGGGTTGTAGGAGTATGGTGAAAAATAAGGGAATGTAAATGTTTCATTTCTGTCATGTAACCAGGATTTTTCTGTCCATCAATCAAAAATTAATTTATTTTTTTCCTTTCTGGTACATAACTTATGCTGTTTCTTTCCTCTGTCCTTGTTTTTCTTAATTCTTACAACATCTGCCAGTTAAATGAGTATGTCTTCCAGCAGGCAGGAAGGAGATGCAGTTCCTGTTGTGCACAGTTTATATTAAGCATCTGGTACTGTGAAATTACACACTCTATTTATAAATACTTGAAAGGAGAAGAAGGTGGAAGAACAAATTGTTAGATGCCTGTTTGTCACACTGCTGATAAAATCTAGGGAGATAATAGAAGAAGGTTTGCTGGGAAAGCTGTGGGACTGTAAGAAGCCTCCTTGTGATTACTGTTTTCCTTCCTTTTGCCTTCCTTCTGAAGATCAATTTAGTAACAAGTTACAAGCACCTGGCTCAATTTGGAAAAAGCTTATGCTATCTACATTCCCTATGTTATGTATAGATCTGCTGAAAGTAGATCTCAGATGGAATTAAATCTGGATAGGACATTAAGGGTAACATGAAAAGGTTTTGTGAGTATATCAGTGTCAAGAGGAAGAACCGGGAAAATGTGAGTCCTCTTTAGAAGGAAACAGGGTGTCCAAGCACAAGAGATATGAAGAAGGCTGAGGTCCTGAATGATTTCTTTTCCTTGGTCTTCAATGGTAAAGGCTCTAACAAGATCATCCAAGTTACAGAAGGCAAGGACAGGGACTGGGAGAGCAAAGGTCTCCCAGGGCTGACCAGGGAGGTGGTGGAGACATCATCCCTGGAGGCGTTCAAGAGGGGATTAGACATGGCACTTGGTGCCATGGTCTAGTCATGGGGTCTGTGGCGACAGGTTGGACACGATGATCTTCAAGGTCTCTTCCAACCTTAGTGATACTGTGATACTGTGATACTGTGAAGGTCACTCCACTGTAAGAGAGTCTTATTGAACACTAAGGTGCACAGGTCTATGGTACCTGATGACATCCATCTAAGGGTCTTGAGAGAACTAGAGGATGAAGCTGCAAATCCAGTTTCCACCATATTTGAAAAGTCATGGCAGTCTGATGATGTTCTCACTGATTTTTTCAGTGGGAAGCTCTCTCAGGAACACACCACGGCCAGCAGCCTTGGAGGGCACTAATTGCTTTCCTTTTCAGCCTACAGGAACAGCGGGACCCCCTGCAGTCTCATGGCACTCAGCTAGAATCAGCGCTTGCCTTTTCCCCACGTGCTTGCTGCTCAGGGTTGCTCGGGATTGCTGTGTCACCAGCAGCACTTTTTAAAACCGGTGGCAGCTCCCATTCCAGCCCATTTTTGTCTGATAGTCACGTGGCCAGGGACAGGCATGGTGGTAACTCATCACAATAACTCCTTCAAAAAATCAGTCTCGACTCAGACTGAGGTGGAATATAAGCAGGTAGGTAGGTGCCATAAGCAAAAGGTAGGTGTCCAGGCATCTGGCTGCAGAGAGTGCTGGAGCCTGGCATTTGAGATGCAGGATAGTGGGGACAACTCCTGCATTAGGTGTGAGCAGATCAACTATCTGCTTAACCTGGTGGCCAGACAGAAGGACGAGGTTGCTAGACTTAAAGATATAAGGGATTGTAGAAGGGAGATCAAATTGAGTAACCAGGCTCTGCAGGCTCCCCAGCAGAGGCTGGTTATCCAAAAAGCAGAGGGGAATGGACTCAGGTTCCTCTCAAAAGACACAAAACAAAACCTCCGTGCCTCCCCTCACCTTCCCCACTGCCCTTGGGAAACAAGTATGGGGCACTGAAAGTCGAGGGGGAGGTGATTCTGATACCAGAGGACACACCGTCTGGGGTTTTCTCTGAGGCAAAACAGCCTAAGGTTAAACAGCTCCCTTAAAGAAAAGAGGAGGGTAATTGTTATTGGTTATTCTCTCCTGAGGGGAAGAGAAGGCCCCATATGTTGGCCAGACCCTTCTCACAGGGAAGTTTGTTGCCTCCCAGGAGCTCAAGTTAGAGATGTTACCAGAAGGCTGCCTAGTCTGGTGCAGCCCTCTGACTACTATCCCTTAATAGTTAAGGAATGATGATGTTGCAACCAGGACTCCCAGGGCTATCAAAAATTACTTCAAGGCCTGGGGGATCTGGTTGAGGGGTGAGGCGCACAAATAATTTTTTCGTTTATACCCTTAGTTGCAGGACGAAACACCATAAAGAACAGGTTGGCAGCTGTAGTCAACAAGTGGCTTAGTGGCTGATGCAGTCAAAAGAATGTGGAGTTTTTTGATCTTGGAGAACTTTCTACTGCAACAGGTCAGCTGGCAACAAATAGAGTACATCTGTCCCAGAGCAGGGGGAAGATCAGAGTGTACGAGAATGACGTATCCCTCAAAGGAAAAAGAATCTAGGAAGGGAATTGTTAGGACTCATTGATACGGCTTCAAACTAGTTTTGAAGGGGGAAGGGGCTGAAACCAGTCCTCCCAGACAGGTGTCTGAGGGTGGTAAGCTGGAGTCAGGGGTGAAACCAGCAGCCCAGCTGAAGTCCATGTACACTAATGCACGAAATATGGGCAACAAACAAGAGGAGCTGGAAGCCTTGTTGCAGCAAGAAAGTTATGATGTAGTTGCCATCACAGAGACATGGTGGGACGACTCACACAACTGGAGCACTGCAATTGATGGCTACAAGCTCTTCAGGAGAGACAGGAAAGGAAGAAGAGGTGGAGGCGTGGCCCTGTACATCAGGGAGGCACTAGATGCCATTGAGCTAGAGATCAAGGATGATCGGATTGAGTGCTTATGGGTGAGAATTAGAGGGAAGACCATCAGTGCAGACACCCTGGTTGGAGTCTGTTACAGACCACCCAACCAGGAGGAGGATGTTGATGAAGCATTCTATAGGCAGCTTAATGCTGTCTCAAGATCACCTGACCTCGTTCTCATGGGTGACTTCAACCTGCCTGATATCTGCTGGGACCTCAACACAGCAGAGAGGAGGCAGTCTAGGAGGTTCTTAGAGTGCATGGAGGACAGCTTCTTATCCCAGGTGCTGCGCGAGCCTACCAGCAGTGAGGCTCTGCTTGACCTCCTATTCACCAGCAGGGAAGGGCTGGTGGGTGATGTGGTGGTCGGAGGGTGTTTAGGTGCCAGTGACCACGAGATAATTGAGTTTTTGGTATTCAGTCAAGCTAAGAGGAGCAGCAAGAAGACCTCCAATCTGGACTTCTGGAGGGCGGACTTCAGGCTACTCAAGGAACTAACTCAGAAGGTTCCTTGGGATACAGCCCTTAAAAATAAAGGGGTCCAGGAGAGCTGGACCTACTTCAAGGAAGAACTCTTGAAGGTGCAGGAACAGGCTGTGCCAATGTGCCGGAAGATGAGCTGCTGGGGCAGACAGACAACCTGGATGGGTAATGAACTTTTTTAATAGAACTAAGGGAAAAAAAGAGGGTGTATCATCTTTGGAAGACAAGGGGAGGCAACCTACGGAATGTTTAGGGATGTTGCTAGGACATGCAGGAAGAAAATTAAGGAGGCAAAAGCCCATTTAGAACTTAGACTGGCCTCTGCTGTGAAGGACAACAAAAAGTCCTTCTATAAATACATTAATAGCAAGAAGAAGGGCAAGGACAACCTCCACTCCTTGGTTGACACAGAGGGGAACATTGTAACAAAGGATGAGGAAAAGGCAGAGGTACTCAACACCTTCTTTGCCTCAATTTTTATGAGCATGGCAGAACATCTTCCAGACAGCTTGCCTGCAGAGCTGGCAGAAGGAGCCAGAGAGCAGCATATATTCTCTCTGTTCCAGGAGGAGGGGAAATTAGAGATCTCCTCAGCCACTTGGATCTCCACAAGTCCATGGGACCAGATGGGATCCCTCCTAGGGTGCTGAGAGAGCTGGCAGATGAGCTGGCCATGCCGCTCTCCATCATTTTTCAGCAGTCCTGATTCACTAAAGAGGTCCCAGAAGACTGGAAGCTGGCCAATGTGATGCCCATCCACAAAAGAAGGGTGGAATGGAGGAACCCAGAAACTACGGCCCTGTCAGCCTGACCTCAGTGCCAGGGAAAGTTATGGAGTGGATTACCTTGATTACAATCACACAGGCCCAAGGGATCAGGCCCAGCCAGCATGGATTTAGGAAGGGCAGGCCCTGCCTGACCAACCTAATCTCCTTCTATGATCAGGTGACCCGCCTGGTGGATGTGGGGAGGCCTGTGGATGTGGTCTACCTGGACTTCAGCAAGACCTTTGACACCGTCCCCCTCACCAAACTCCTGGCCAAGCTATCAGCCAATGGCTTGGACAGGATCACACTGCGTTGGGTTAGGAACTGGCTGGAGGGCTGAGCCCAGAGAGTGGTGGTGAATGGTGCCACCTCCAGCTGGCGGTCAGTCACTAGTGGTGTGCCCCAAGGATCAGTGCTGGGCCCCATGCAATTTAACATCTTTATTGATGATCTGGATGAGGGCATTGAGTCCATCACAGGTAAATTTGTGGATGACACGAAGCTGGGGGCAGGAGTGGATCTCCTGGAGGGAATGAGACTTTGCAGAGATACCTTGACAGGCTGGACAGATGGGCAGAATCCAAGGGCATGAGATTTAATACAATAATACAATACACCAGGTTGGAAGAGACCTTCAAGATCATTGCGTCCAACCCATCAACCAGTCCAACCCACCCAACAACTAAACCATACAGCCAAGCACCCCATCAAGTCTTCTTCTGAACACCTCCAATGAAGGTGACTCCACCACCTCCCCGGGCAGCACACTCCAATGGGCAATCACTCTCTCTGTGTAGAACTTCTTCCTAACATCCAGCCTAAACCTGCCATGGCACAGCCTGAGACTGTATCCTCTTGTTCTGGTACTGGCTGCCTGGGAGAAGAGGCCAACCTCTGCCTGGCTACAACCTCCCTTCAGGTAGTTGTAGAGAGCAATAAGGTCACCCCTCAGTCTCCTCTTCTCCAGGCTAAGCAACCCCAGCTCCCTCGGCATTTCCTCATAGGGATTGTGTTCCAAACCCCTCATCAACTTTGTTGCCCTCCTCTGGACACGTTCCAGCAAGTCAACATCCTTCCTAAACTGAGGGGTCCAGAACTGGACACAGGACTCAAGGTGCGGCCTAACCAAAGCAGTGTACAGACAGAAAATGACCTCCCTGTTCCTGCTGTCCACACTGTTCCTGATGCAAGCCAGGATGCCATTGGCCTTCTTGGCTGCCTGGGCACACTGCAGGCTCATGTTCAGCCTCCCATCAACCAGCACCCCCAGGTCCCTCTCTGCCTGGCCACTCTCCAGCCACTCTGACCCCAGCCTGTAGCACTGCCTGGGGTTGTTGTGGCCAATGTGCAGAAGCCGGCACTTGGATGTGTTCAATCTCATGCCATTGGACTCCACCCATCTGTCCAGCCTGTCGAGGTCCCTCTGCAAAGCCTCTCTACTCTCCAGCAGATCAACTCCTGCCCCCAGCTTGGTGTCATCTGCAAACTTACTGATGATGGACTCAATGCCCTCATCCAGATCATCAATATAGGATAATGAAGAGCATGGGGCCCAGCCCTAATCCTTGGGACACACCACTAGTGACTGGCCACCAGCTGGATGTGGCACCATTCACCACCACTCTCTGGGCTCGGCCCTCCAGCCAGTTCCTAACCCAACACAGTGTGATCCTGTCCAAGCCATGGGCTGCCAGCTTGGCCAGGAGTTTGCTGTGGGGGACGGTGTCAAAGGCCTTGCTGAGGTCCAGGTAGACCACATCCGCAGGCCTCCCCACATCCACCAGGCGGGTCACCTGATCATAGAAGGAGATCAGGCTGGTAAAGCAGGACCTGCCCTTCCTAAATCCATGTTGGCTGGGCCTGATCCCTTGGCCATCCTGTAAGTGCTGTGTGATCGCACTCAAGATGACCTGTTCCATAATCTTGCCTGGCACTGAGGTCAGGCTGACAGGCCTATAATTCCCTGGCTCATCCAACTGGCCCTTCTTGTGGATGGGCACCACGTTGGCCAGCTTCCAGTCTTGTGGGACCTCTCCAGTGAGCCAGGACTGCTGAAAAATGATGGAAAGTGGCTTGGACAGCTCATCTGCCAGCTCTCTCAGCACCCTAGGAGGGATCCCATCTGGTCCCATGGCCTTGTGGGGATCCAAGCCGCTCAGAAGATCTCTAATTGCCTCCTGGAGCAGCGGGAAACTATGCAGCTCTCTGGCTCCATCTGCCAGCTCTGCAGGCCAGCTGTCTGGAAGACATTCTGCCCTGCTAGTGAAGATTGAGGCAAAGAAGGTGTTAAGTACCTCTGCCTTTTCCTCATCCTTTGTTACAACGTTCCCCTCCATGTCAACCAAGGAGTGGAGGTTGTCCTTACCCTTCTTCTTGCTATTGATGTATTTCTAGAAGGACTTTTTGTTGTCCTTCACAGCAGAGGCCAGTCTAAGTTCTAAATGGGCTTTTGCCTCCCTAATTTTCTTCCTGCATGTCTTAGCAACATCCCTAAACACTCCATGGGCTGCCTCCCCTTTCTTCCAAAGATAATACACCCTCTTTTTTTCCCTTAGTTCTATTAAAAGTTCATTACCCATCCAGGCTGGTCATCTGCCCCGGCGGCTCATCTTCCGGGACACTGGCACAGCCTGTTCCTGCACCTTCAAGAGTTCTTCCTTGAAGTAGGTCCAGCTCTCCTGGACCCCTTTGTTTTTAAGGGCTGTATCCCAAGGAACCTTCTGAGTTAGTTCCTTGAGTAGCCTGAAGTCTGCCCTCCTGATGTCCAGAGTGGAGGTCTTCTTGCTACCCCTCTTGGCTTGGCTGAATAACAAAAACTCAATTATCTCGTGGTCACTGGTGCCTAAACACCCTCCGACCACCACATCTCCCACCAGCCCTTTCCTGCTGGTGAAGAGGAGGTCAAGCAGAGCCTCACCGCTGGTAGGCTCGCACAGCACCTGGGATAAGAAGCTATCCCCCATGCACTCTAAGAACCTCCTAGACTGCCTCCTCTCTGCTGTGTTGAGGTCCCAGCAGATATCAGGCAGGTTGAAGTCACCCATGAGAACGAGGTCAGGTGATCTTGAGACAGCGTTAAGCTGCCTATAGAATGCTTCATCAACATCCTCCTCCTGGTTGGGTGGTCTATAACAGACTCCAACCAGGATGTCTGCCCTGCCGATCTTCCCTCTAATTCTTACCCACAGGCACTCAACCCCATCATCCCTGATCTCCATCTCAATGGCATCCCGTGCCTCCCTGATGTACAGGGCCACCCCTCCACCCCTTCTTCCTTGCCTGTCTCTCCTGAAGAGCCTGTAGCCGTCAATTGCAGCACTCCAGTCATGCGAGTCATCCCCCCACGTCTCTGTGATGGCAACTACATCATAACTTTCTTGCTGCAACAAGGCTTCCAGCTCCTCTTGTTTGTTACCCATGCTTCATGCGTTAGTGTACATGCACTGCAGCTGGGCTGCTGGTTTCACCTCTCCAAGTGCCAGGTTCTGCACATTGGCCACAACAACCCCATGCAGTGCTACAGGCTGGGGTCAGAGTGGCTGGAGAGTGGCCAGGCAGAGGGTCCTGGGGGTACTGGTTGATTGTAGGCTCAACATGAGCCTGCAGTGCAGCCAGGCAGCCAAGAAGGCCAATGGCATCCTGGCTTGCATCAGGAACAGTGTGGCCAGCAGGAACAGGGAGTTCATTCTGCCCCTGTACACTGCACTGGTTAGGCCACACCTTGAGTCCTGTGTCCAGTTCTGGGCCCCTCAGTTTAGGAAGGATGTTGACTTGCTGGAGCCTGTGCAGAGAAGGGCAATGTGGTGGTTTAGGCTGGGTGCTGGCCTGGATGGCACTGCACAGACCACACCTGGGAAGTCCCAAGGGGTGGCCCCAGCCCAGTGGGGTGGTCACAGGAAAGCAGGTATTCCATTTCCCATAATGCCCTGCTCCCCTAAAATATATCAGCTCAGTGTCTTCACTTCCTCTTTCGTCCCCTGCTGCTGCCTAGGTAAAAGGGCGTGAGCTGCCTCCCTTGGCCTTGCCATGGCCCAAGGCTGGGTTGGGGTGGGAAGAAAGTGCCCTGGGGGGTGGTTTGGGTGTACCCCCAGGTGGGGATGGGATGATCTTGGGTATGTTTTGGGATCTCTCTCTCTTTGTCACAGTGCTTGTGGTTTTTCTGTAAATCTTTCACTGTTGTTCCTTTGTTTGTTTTTCCATTTAAACTTTCCACCATTTTTTGTAATCTGTTTGTCTGAGTCGTTATTTTTGCCCGTGGTGGGAGAATTCGTCTCCTAAACTACAACAGGCAAAAAAAGTTGGTGTGGGGCTTGGAATACAAGCCCTATGGGGAGAGACTGAGGGAACTGGGGTTGCTTAGCCTGGAGAAGAGGAGACTCAGGGGTGACCTTATTGCTCTCTACAACTACCTGAAGGGAGGTTGTAGACAGGCAGAGGTTGGTCTCTTCTCCCGGCAAGCAGCACCAGGACAAGAGGACACAGTCTCAAGCTGTGCCAGGGGACATTTAGGCTGGAGGTTAGAAGGAAGTTCTACACAGAGAGAGTGATTGCCCATTGGAATGGGCTGCCTGAGGAGGTGGTGGAGTCACCATCACTGGAGGTGTTCAGAAGGAGACTTGATAGGATTCTTGGTTACATGGTTTAGTTGATTAGGTGGTGTTGGATGATAGGTTGGACGCGATGATCTTGAAGGTCTCTTTCAACCTGGTTTGTTCTATTCTGTTGGAGAAGAGGAAATATACCCCCCATTTTCAGAGAGATAAGAAAGAATCAGGGAACTACAGACCAGTCAGTCTTACCTCAGTGCCTGGCAAAATCATAGAGCAGATGCCCCTCAAAACTCTGCTAGGGCACATTTAAAATGAGAGGGTGGTTGGTAGCAGCAGCTACGGCTTCATCAACAGCAAATCCTGCCTCATAAATTTGGTGGTTTTTTATGATGGAGTCACAGCATCAGTGGATAAGGGAAGAGCAACTGACATCTTCCTGGACTTGTGCAAAACATTTGACACTATCCTGCAAGACACCCTGGTCTCTAAATTGGAAGGACACAGATGGATGGACCTTCAATGTCTAAATGAAGACTTGTGACAATTGGAATCCTTCAGGGACTGGTACTGGGGACCAATGCCCTTTAACTTCTTTCTCTGTGACATGGACAACAGGATCAAGTGCACCCTCAGCAAGTTTGTCAATGACACCAACCTGTGTGGTGCATGCTGGAGGGAAGGGATGCCATCCAGAGGGACCTTGACAGGCTGGAAAGGTGGGCCCATGCCAACCTCATGAAGTTCAACAAGGTAAATCAGGGTAGATCAGAGAAGCACTGTCAAAATATAGGGCACCAAAGTGTATGTAGCTGCAGATATAGGTTCTTCAAACATACATCTGCACATCTCCAAATGCAATAAAATTCAGGGGTCTGTTGCTACTATTAAGTTAAAATGCTGGTACTCTTTTCTGCATGAGGAAATCAGTCTTCACTCTGGGGTCTGCCCAAAACAATCTTGAGTGAGCATCCTCACCATCAGATAAGCTTCCTCAGTTAATCTTATAAATCTGACATTTGCTTATGAACATTGAATATGGTTCTTGAATTAGACCTCCACTTAGCCATAGTGCTTGCAGATCTTTATCTCAAGAAACAAACTAATCTCACTTTTCTGTGAATAAGAGGCTTCATTTCATGTGTCTTGGGTTCAGCAGCACATATTTGTTTATCACATCAGGAATGTGAGGTGATGTGATAAGTTAAAACCAGCATGCCTCTGGTCCATCACAGATGTCCAATCTGTAGCAGCTTGCCTGTCTTGAACGAACCATGAAATTACATGGTCTAATTCTCCTGTATCCATGAGGTGTTGCAAGAAGGGCTTTTAAGGAAACCTAGTATCTACCCAGTTTGTATCAGTCACACACCCATTTAACACCTTGACAGACCTAGCACAAAGCTATAGGCAGAGTAGAGAATTACAGTTGACAAGGTTTAGCTGATCTGGCTTGACACCTCATCTCCACTCCTTAACATCAGCTGTTGCTAAGACTGTAAGAGCCAAAGGACCAGCCTCTGTCTTGGCAATTAGAGAAGCAGAAACTCCTGCAATTTAGTTGCTCTCCCCTGATTTTTACCTTTCCTTCAGCTGGCCACATACTTTGCTAGTGTTCTTATTTTCTCTTCTTCCCTATAAGAGGGGGCTGATGTTCAGGTGGTTGTGTGGCTCTGCTCAGAAGCTAGAAGTCAGTGACCACCTGAGGAAAGGGAACATCTGTAGCTGCAAGTGTTATACTCAAAGGCGCCAAAGAAGGGGATCCCAAAAGGGCTGGTTAATTGAAGACAGAGGGGAATAAAACGAACAGAGATGTCCCATTCCCCAATTCCCCAAACCCCAGTGATCCTTCCCCACTCCAGAAATTTTCTGATCCCTTGAGAAGCTCCTTTCTGAATCCTTCTGCTGTTTCGGCAGGGGCACAATTAATTTTCTTCATAGTAGCTAGTATGGGGCTGCATTTTGGTTTTGTGCTAAAAATGGTGTTGATAATTCAGGGATGATTTATTTAAGAACATTTTTTACAATAATTTCCTTGTAACAGACTGACAATAGACAATTATAAAAAAATAGTTTCCTGAGTATGCCATTTAGAAAAAGTTTACCAATTCTACTCTCACTGCTTCAAAATATTGCAGGCTCTGTTTCTCAAACCACCTTTTCATTTATATCAATTATATTATTTCCATACCTTGGTGCTACATTTTCCTTACATATTTCACACGCTGAACAACCCAAATGCTATAAAATCCCACTCTTTAAAGCTGGAAGTATTCCTTTGCAACATTCACATTTCTTAACCTTCTCAAGCTGAAATTTCAGGTAGAGAGTTTGGAAATATCCCCAAGTGAGATTTCTCTCATCACACTTTCCAAGTAAATTAATCTTTTTATTGTTGTTCTGGTTGCTGCTGCTCCTCAGCTTTATTTATAGATCTTTGAAAATTGGAATTTATAATGAACACATAGTCAGTTTCTTAAATTATAGCACCGAGGAACTAATAAGTAAGCACCACTATAATCAAGCTAATTAAAAGGCCATGTTAAGGGTGGGAATCTGAATATGAAAAAGAATGTAATTTTCCTGATGGTAGTTTTACTATCCTCTTATATTTGCATGCACCCTGTAGAGTCTCTCCATCACTTTAAGCTGAGCTACTTAAAAGAAAAAGCAGGAGTTTACCCTTTAATCTCTTTAAACCAAAACTATATTTATAGCTTTGGCCAGCTAGTTCTGTGTTTTTCAAAGTTCTTTGAAGAACTGAACTCTTTCATTTATCCAGAATGGCGTATGTATAGTGCACTTGGGGACAAATGAGATGAATGAGGTGTGTTCTGAACGTTTGATGATGTTTCCATGTGTGGCAGTTTGGGCTGGGTTGCCTCCTGTTGCTGCCACACAAGATACACCTCTAGTGTTCCAAGTGTCCAGCCCAGGGGGTGGACACAGGAAATAGCATGTATCATACCCATAATATCTTGCACCCTATAAATCTGTCTGCTAAGTCATGCATTTCTTCTTTCTTTCCTCTCTACTCTTGTGGGAGATGCTCCCTATCAGGTAATGGTGTAGGAGTATCTCAAGGCCTCTTAGGCCTGGCTAGGCCTACTGCCAGGAGGAGATGAGGGGAAGGGCAGTCTCAGACCTGGCCAATTTTGAGACCAGCCTAGCAGTGGGGGGGGAAAAAGCAAGCCCTGTGGGTTTTGCATATACCCTCAGGTGGGGAAAGGGGAAGTGTTGGGAGGCTTTTGGGTATGTTGTAAGGGACTCTGTGTGCTTTGGGTTTCTTTTGTCACTGTCCTTGTAATTTTCTGTAAAGCACTAATTGATTTTCCATTTAAACTGTCCACCACTTCTGTAATCCATTTGTATGAGTATCATTCTTTTGTCCCTCTCAGGGGGCAGGAGAGCATCTACCTGGCCTCAAACCAGGACACCCTGATAAGGGGCCTCAGAAAACAGTTTTGAAGATTACAGACTAACTTGATAGTAATCACTTTTCTCCATTTCAAAACTATTTGGAAAGATCGCTGTGGGCTTCCATATTCAGAAGCTACTGCAGGAGAAAACAGTTTTGAAGATTACAGACTAACTTGATAGTAATCACTTTTCTTCATTTCAAAACTATTTGGAAAAATCACCATGGGCTTCCATATTCAGAAGCTACTGCAGGACATTCTCATGTAAGGATTATTTCTTTGTTTCTGTAAAGGTAAATAGTAGGGCAAGTGAGACACTAACAAAAGACAGTGTAACTTGCACATCTCCTTTCCATCTCTAATAAAAATCCTTTGTATGACTAAGTTTTGTCTCATAAAATCCATGTTTTGGTGCCTTTTTTTTAAGCTGAAAAAACCTTTATTTAGAGTATAAAATGTTTCAAGGAACTCAAATATGTGATGTAGACACAAATTCAGACAGGGCATTGAGGTCGCTTGGAGCTTAGCTTCTGAGAAGTATCTTAAGTTACATTATTTACCAGAATTTCTTTTTGCAGTACTGTTCCAGTATTAAACAAACACTGAAAACACAGGAAATAATTTCATCAACTACTGAAAGACTGCTGCAAACTTGTAAATTTATGGTATATATCATGTGACAACTATCACAAACTTTCTCTTGCATGACCACACAGTTTTCTAGGGCTGGGAGTGATTGGAGGCTTCAGAGAGTGCCGTGCACTGTAGAGAATTGGTTAATCATCTGTGGTTTACTTTATAATATTTTTTTTATCACAAGCTGGTTTTGGGGGTTTTGATGTTTATTTGTTTGGATTTTTTGTTTGTTTGTTGGAGGTTTTGTCGTTGTTGGTTTTGTTTTGTTTTCATTTTGTTTTCTTTTTGGCTTCAAATGGAAATCTGGGCTACAGTTTTCCTTTGTTAAATTGCTTAGAAGTTGGCTTCTACCTTTAATATTAAGAACTTGCAGATTTGCAAGAATTTCCAACCATTGTAATTTCATTGCTCACTGAACAGCTTCTCCCAGTAACAGAGGGCATCCTGTCATGCCTCTGCATTTCCTTTATGTGTTTAGTTTCCATTTGCTTATTTCAGGTAAAATCAGATTTGGGAACATGTTTTTTTAACAACAGCCAGTGAAGTTTATAATAACCTTCCAGTCATTTAACTGGATGAAAATAGTTGTTTCTACACCAGGAAATTTTCTCAAGCGGGAAGAAATAAATCATCAGCAGAGTGCTATGCTGGCTTCCTGACACAAAGCACAAGAAAATTTCCATTAATGTTTTGCAGATAGTAATTTCCTATCCATATGTATTGTCCTAGTGCAGCTTAACACTACCATAAAACAAGCATACCATCTTGTAAAGGAAAACACTTCTCTGTTGCTTGACATCAGACAGAGTCCATAGGCAAACAGAATGTGCTGTGCAAGTAATAAATTATTTGTTTCCATTTGGTGTTGCTGACACATTAAAAAAAATAAAAAAGTCAAGAAATTCTGAGCAACATTAAACTGATTTCCAATCAATAGATTAATGCTTAGATTCTCATATTTCTTTCAGTCATATGAATGACTATATCTAGAGAATTTGTGTGTCTAAAAATCAGACTGACTATAGCTAGCAATTAGTCAAATAGCGTACGTCCAGTAATTTCTATTGACAGTGTTGCTGATATTAAGGACAGGAGGAGCAAAAGGGGTTCATATAAGTCTTGGAAAACATACTACAATTGGAGATTCAAAGCTGCTGACATAAGTTTGTCTTACACTTTCTCTCATCAATCAATGGCATATTTGAAGAAAATCCTGTGACGGAATATGTAGGCACTGGAAGGACATGCTTTACCCACACAAATACTGACATTGAGTGGCCACAGGCATAATCTGTGTGTGAACATTGATATCAATAAAAAACTCCACGTTTGCAAACTAAACCATATAAAATCTCCTCCATTATATAAATTCTTCAGAGTATTTCAGATATCCTCGTAGTGTTTGACAAGGCTTCTCTTGACCATTTATCATCTTCTCTTGAATCTTTCTATTGCAGAGGAAGACTAGGAATATAGTAGGAAAATTACAATTTCTTGCTGGAATGTTTGTTTTTCTGTCCTTTTCAATCAATCTATAAATGTGAAAATATATAAAGGCTAAGCTGGCCTCATGCAGCAGTTAATTTTTCACCAACACTGAGCAGCCCCACAGATTTGTTTACATTTGTAAGTAGCTTTTCAAACTGTTGGTCATGAGCTTTCCCAATTAACCTTCCTTCACAATAAGTGATCAAGTCACAGAGCCTGTGAAAGGATTTAAGTCAAGATATTTCCAGGGTGCATCCTTTGCAAACAAGCCAGTAGTTTTCTCTGTCAAAGGCTGAGGGCTATTTTGGCTGGAAGGGTCTGAAACAGAACCCTCTCATGACAAAGGAGATGTCAGCGTGGCAGCTATTTAGTCAGAAAAAGTTACAGCTATTTGTTGCTTGCCCTTACTGCTCTTGTATACCACTGGGTACTGTTGATACTGGGTTTTGCCAGTGCTCAGTGCTCATTGTATCCATCTCTTAGTCGTCTTCTGCTCCCATGCCTCATCAGTTTTACCTTCCATCTGTTTCAGTGACCTGAGCTAAATGGGTTTAAGGTGATGCAGAAAGGGATCTCAGTAAACATCTCTATCCCTTGGGCACAAAGCAAAGCTCATCCATGCAAGAGTAAGAGCTTCCTCTTGGGCCAGCTATAGGGGACCTTTCATCACACATTTTACTGTTGTGTCTGCAGGCTTCTAGGTTTGCTTGCTTTAGCACACAGGCTATTTTCATGTCTCATGTTCAACCATTCCTCCTTCTGCTGCATACTGACAGACTCTCTGCAAAGATAATCTGAGAGGCATGTTTTCAGTGTTTTATCTATCCCAACAGAAGTTTGGGATAGTTTGATGTGCAATACAAGACCAGGAATCTGGAAGCCTGATGCTGAAGAGAACTCTTTCAGATGGGTCTAGTCAACACGCTCTTACAATACATTCATCCAGGCATCATGATTATTCTATAAAAGTACAGTGATGTTATCAAAATGAATGTAATTAATCTATGCTTTTGTCTTTGTAATTTGGATAGATTTAGAAAAATAGCTGCAATATTTCCTGAATCTTTAAGAGCACTGAACAGTCAGAGCTAGAGAACTTTGTCAAGTAATCTTATCTTTTATTCTTCAGTGGTCTGAACATGACATTTGTACCAGTGTAACAGTTTAGGCTGGGTGCCCTCTGCTGTATTTGTGAGGGACAGTTCCCGTGTCCCGAAGGAGTCCAGCCCAGTGGGTGGACACAGGAAGCCAGGTATTTCATCCCATACTACCCTGCTCCCCTATAAGATCTCAGTGGGGTCCTGGCACTTCCTCTTTCCTTCCCTTGCCACCACCTGGTAACTGGGGAGAGATGTCTCCCAGCCTTTTGGGAGGGAAGAGGCCGGGGGATGTGCAGTCTCAGATCTGGCCAGCTAAGACTAGCCTAGCAGTGAAGGGGGAGGGGAAGAAAGAGCCCTGGGAGTTTTGGGTGTACCCTCAGGTGGGGATGGGATATTTCCGGGTCTGCTTTGGGATCTCTTTTGTCACTGTGCTTCTGGCTCTCTGTAAACATTCACCGCTTTCTATTTAAACTTTCCGCCACTTTTGCAATCTGTTTGTCTGAGTCTCATTTTTTGCCTGTGATGGGCCATCACAACCAGTTGGATTCTTACACAGATTTTCAGCCCAAACTAATCTCTGTCATTGCCATCCTGAACTTAACAAGGAGACAATATTTTTGGTCTTCTAAAGGCTGTTATTTTGCTGTGGAGGAAAGGACTTTTGAGGTAGGTATCTAGAATTTTCTTTAAAATAAGAAACCTCTCATTGCATTGTGACAGATTCTACCCTCAACAATGCATGCAGCCAAGACTTTTAACATTATTTTTAACCTCTATAAAAAGTCTCTGGGAAGTGACATGATGATTTCTTCACCCTGTGCAGGAGGTCTGTTGGATAAACTCCAATAGGAATGGTACTTTTCTGGAAAACAGAAATCATATCTAAACAAGAGCATAAACACAAGCAATGGAAAGAAGGGTAATTGTAGCAGGTTTGACTCCTCTGACAGGAAAACCTGACAAAAAACAGACAAAACCACAAAAGCCTGACAGATAGCTGACAAAGTTGTAGGTCTTGCCAGAGGCCTGATAAACATCAGCTTGGCACCTCACAGCTGCACTGGCAATGGGCCAGGTGCCTCAGCATCCAGGCCCTTACCCTGCTTTTGTTGTGGGCTTGTCTATAAAACTAATTAGAATGTCCACAGTGCACGCTCAACTGGAGTACAAGTGGAGATCCACTAGAGAGATATTTTGAGTTGGTGTCCTGGAGGCAAGCAGGTCTTGTAGTCAGACTCTCCCTTACAGTGGGATACCATCTAAGGATACTTCTGCAGATTGAGTGAGCACCTACCTTATTGCTGAGTATGTATTTTGGGTACACTCAAGTGAGAGGTTTTCCCTTTATGAATGAGTGCAGGCTCATTTTGATTCATCTTGAGAAAGAATATTCCTCTCAGCTTAAGAACTGGTTGCACAATAATATATTCCCAACTGACTTCCAAACGTGTAGTTTAGTTTTGTCAGGAGTGACAAGGAATTGCTATTTGCTTTGTGGGCATCTTCACAACAGAAATACATAATTGAGACATGACACAGTCAATGAGCCACTCCCTCCCCATGTTCCTTCCTTCCTTCCTTCCTTCCTTCCTTCCTTCCCTTCCTTCCTTCCTTCCTTCCTTCCTTCCTTCCTTCCTTCCTTCCTTCCTTCCTTCCTTCCTTTCCTTCCTTCCTTCCTTCCTTCCTTCCTTCCTTCCTTCCTTCCTTCCTTCCTTCCTTCCTTCCTTCCTTCCTTCCTTCCTTCCTTCCTTCCTTCCCCCCTCCTTCCTTCCCTCCTTCCTTCCTCCCCTCCTTCCTTCCCTTCCCTCCCTCCTTCCTTCCGCATTCCTTCCGAATTCCTTCCTTCCTTCTGAATTCCTTCCTTCCCACCCTCCCTCCTTTCTTCCTTCCTTCCGAATTCCTTCTGAATTCCTTCCTTCCTTCTGAATTCCTTCTGAATTCCTTCCTTCTTCATCCCTATCACATAGCCACATATGTAGAGAAGCTAGCTGGTGAGTCCAAGTAGTGTTAATTTGGGCAGTGACATCTGGAGTGTCAGATGCAAAAAAGGTTGCAAAATACATCACTTCTGTTGTCCTGAAAAACCAAAGTTTTGCAACCAACATATTTTTCAGATTTCACTTTGCCTCTCAGTTGTGTATTCTAATCAGGTATGCCTTAAACTGGAAATTAATTAGTCAGTGTTTACAAAATATCTAAACAGAACCAGTGAAGTACATCGCATACTGATGAGACTGTATCTTAAATCATTGTAGCTGGAGGCAGGATTTAGAAAAGCAATGTGAAGAATTTCCAGATGAAAGTCTGCCAGGCAGTTGGCCTGAGAGGAGAAGAATCCGGAGGGATCATTGTAATCTTGCATTTGGCTGAGCAAGTACCTGATTCAAAAGTCAGTAGGGAACCTCACCAACATAGATTTGTGAAAGACAAAACAGTAGTCTAGCTGTGGTGATTATGTTCTGTATTTTAGAAGCAAGGAATGTACAGAAAAGCCACAACCAGTGAAAGAAGCTCCCAAATTATATTGATCAGATAAAAATTGGAATGTATGAAATTCTGTGAAAGCACTGAGGAAAATATCAAAGTACATTCATCACAGGGTATTTTTTGGAATTTTCAAAGGCATCATAGCTTGCTCTACACTTGCCATTGATGAAGAGGCCTGAACTCTGCTTGCTCATTAGTGTCACAATGTAAGTTCCCTACAGAGGCATCAAAACAAGTCCTGGTCCCCACTGACCTAATTGTAAAGCAAAAGTTCAGTGCAGTCATTTTTAAAAAGCATTAAAGAAATATTGATGCTGTTCAGAATTTTTTTACTAAGTATTCTATTAACTCAGTCCTGAAAACCTGAAATGTAAGCATTAGTACTGCATATTAATTTGAACTGGCTAAAGAAAAGACAACAGCTGGAAATTTAAATTATAGTCACAAAATCTATGTACCTTGCAAGGAATAATTCAAGATCTGTAAAACCCTTTGAGTTGTGCTGCCTAATTCTAGAATTATATAGTGCTCTATCCAAAATAAGCATGACTTGAAAGCTTAACTCAAAGATCTCTTTTGATGCATATTCAGATCATATATTCACTTAGAAGTGCCATGTACATGCTAGGTTCTGTGGTGAGAAATTACTGTGTCTAAGAAGCAGGTCTGCCACTGTACAGGCTTCTTTTCTCATATAGCCTCTTATTTGTATTCTATCTTCTAAGCTTTGCTGATGTGTATATAATGCAAATAAAAATTAAGTATAACACAGGCTAGTGGAAATGCAACATGTTTGATAAATGGCACCCTCCCTAGGAAATGCCATCCACACATTTGTCACTGTTTACACAAAACCCTTCCCAAAAACTGATCACTGTGACCAGTAATCTGCAACGTTATCCCATTCCTGGAGGCCTTTATCACCATTAGGCAGAATCAAGTGAAGCAATTTGAAGCCTTGGAGCTTGATTGCAAATCACTGTAAGATGTTAAGATTTTTTACTGTATTTTTGCTTGAAGAGGATGATTTACAGTAGAGCTTATACACCTATGAAAAATAGATGTAAGTGACAGAAAACTACTTAAATAGATAAAAATAAGAGTAATAGCACTGTATATTGAATCCCAGACTCCATTTTGCCACAATAAATGGTTCATTAAAGAGTATTTCTGTATCCATGGTGCACTTTTCGTGACAACAGGAGTTTTTATTGAAGTGAGTGAGCACAGAGGGGAGCACTTGCAGAACTTCTTCCTTGTTCTGATTACTTCAGTTATAAAAAAAATATTTTGTCAAATTAATGCCTGCTCTTCAGTAGATGGAAATAGAGATAATGCAAGTCTGATGGAGGTGCTCACAGACTGGGATTGTCTCATGCTTTGTACTTAGGCAAAATTACAACTGGTTCATTACTTTAAAAATCTTTGCTTGTGTTCAGCATCCATCCTGAATGTATTAGGTTTCACCAAAAAACACAGACACAGCCTGTTCATTATTTTTACTATTTACCTCTATATCTAGTTGATTTTAAATGGAAGAGAAAACGCCATGGCATCACTAACAACCCTAATTCCCAACTTGGATAGTGCAGAATAAGACTTCATATCCAGTGAAAAATTCAGACTCATGGAAGCAAAGATCTCAGACCTATTGCTACTTCACATACTAATTCCGTCTATGATCTCAATACTTTTTTTTTGGTTGTTTTACTTTAAAGGGACACAATTTTGTGCAGCAGAGAGACAATAAACTTATCAATTCTCCTAAAGAACTTCGAGAACTATAATGAAAAATACTATAGAAATGCTATGTGTTCTTCTGGTTTAGTTTGATAAATGACGTGCTATCTATTCAAAAGCTCAGTGTAGCTGTAATGCAATGATTGGCAGTGCATCACAGGGGATATTAGCAATAGGGAAAAATCACCATCTTTCAAATAGTGTCTTATCTTCTTTCCCCTGGAGTCAGATCTCTCTTATTGTGTGATCCAAGTGCTTGGCTAGTAAAAACTGTATTTCCTTTTTTAAAAAGGCTGAAGAAAATAGAAACCATTTAGTAAGTCATATACACAACCAACACAATGAGATAATAAGAAAGGAAACTTAACTCTACCTTCAATCATAAACTTAGTCTGGCTTTGCAAATACAACTCATGCTAATCACAGACACTCTGCACTCAAATGAATAAACCCTGGTGGATATTAATAGGATCTATGGGCATCTAGATCCTAAAGGATCCTGCAATTTTCTGTTGCTCTCTACAACTACCTGAAGGGAGGTTGTAGCCAGGCAGAGGTTGGCCTCTTCTCCCAGGCATCCAGCACCAGAACAAGAGGACACAGTCTCAGGCTGCGCCAGGGCAGGTTTAGGCTGGATGTTAGGAAGAAGTTCTACACGGAGAGAGTGATTGCCCATTGGAATCGGCTACCCGTGGAGGTGGTGGAGTCACCTTCACAGGAGGTGTTCAGGAGAAGACTTGATGGGGTGCTTGGCTGTATGGTCTAGTTGTTGGGTGGGTTGGATTGTTTGATGGGTTGGACGCGATGATCTTGAAGGTCTCTTCCAACCTGGTGTATTGTATTGTATTGTATTGTATTGTATTGTATTGTTTTTTCTATTTTCCAAAGCATTCTGGCCCTACATTTCCCAAGGGGTAGAGGTCTTAACTGAGGCATATTTCATTGAGAAATATGCAAATTTCAATGTTTAAAAGGTGGGGTTTCACCACCAAGATACCCAGGGCTGCATAACTGGCATCCTCTGGGCACTGGCCCAATGCTGAGGGAACTGAAGGAGCAGCCTAAACCAAAGACGACTACAAGTAAACTTCAACTTTTTCTTTTCCACATATATTTGTATTCAGGACAAAGACAGAATGCCAGCTGCAGCATTCAGAAAGAGAAGATAGTATAACTTCTTCACTGTAGGTCACAATTTTGTGATCCCTAGTCAAAATTCTCAAACTGAAATGTACTCATTTACCTTTGGGAGGTATTTAATTTTTTGTATGTATCCCATTAACAATATTCAATATTGATTTAAAAAAACAAAACAGAAACTGTGCCAGTATATTCTGCCTGTGGTGGTTCAGTAAGCAGAAATACATGCAGTTATAAATTCCATCTTCATGAAGGAGACATTATACTTATATAATACTTATATATTGAAAGTTCACAGTAATGGCAGTTTTAGTAGGAGAAAAATGACAGTTGACAATGCTTTGAAAGCAGAGAAAGATAGGCCAAACAGTATCACCTCCTATAATCTGATGTTTTCAGTAACAAAAGCTGCTTTTGCCGTTTTTTCTGTCATTTGAGAAAAAATTTATTTGAACCGAACAATTTTAATTATTGTGGGTTTTTTACCTTCAGCATATGAGATTTCCTTCCTTTCTTTAATGGTTTTGGGATCACAGTTTATATGTGAATAGTCATAGCACTTGAAGGCACAGTGTCACTGGCGGCCTGTCACTAGTGGTGTGCCCCAGGGATCAGTACTGGGCCCCATGCTCTTCAACATCTTTATTGATGATCTGGATGAGGGCATTGAATCCATCATCAGTAAATTTGCAGATGACACCAAACTGGGGGCAGCAGTTGATTTGCTGGAGGGCAGAGAGGCTTTGCAGAGGGACCTCGACAGGCTGGACAGATGGGCAGAGTCCAATGGCATGAGATTGAACACATCCAAGTGCCGGATTCTGCACATTGGCCACAACAACCCCAGGCAGTGCTACAGGCTGGGGTCAGAGTGGCTGGAGAGTGGCCAGGCAGAGAGGGACCCGGGGGTACTGGTCGACAATAGGCTGAACATGAGCCTGCAGTGTGCCCAGGCAGCCAAGAAGGCCAATGGCATCCTGGCTTGCATCAGGAACAGTGTGGCCAGCAGGAGCAGGGAGGTCATTGTGCCCCTGTACACTGCACTGGTTAGGCCGCACCTTGAGTCCTGTGTCCAGTTCTGGGCCCCTCAGTTTAGGAAGGATGTTGACTTGCTGGAACGTGTCCAGAGAAGGGCAACAAAGCTGGTGAGGGGTTTGGAACACAAGCCCTATGAGGAAAGGCTGAGGGAGCTGGGGTTGCTTAGCCTGGAGAAGAG
Organism: Picus viridis; assembly: GCA_033816785.1. Taxonomy (NCBI): domain Eukaryota; kingdom Metazoa; phylum Chordata; class Aves; order Piciformes; family Picidae; genus Picus; species Picus viridis. Next base: position 58,093,309 of record CM066606.1, read on the forward strand.
GAGACTGAGGGGTGACCTTCTTGCTCTCTACAACTACCTGAAGGGAGGTTGTAGCCAGGCAGAGGTTGGCCTCTTCTCCCAGGCAGCCAGCACCAGAACAAGAGGACACAGTCTCAGGCTGCGCCAGGGCAGGTTTAGGCTGGATGTTAGGAAGAAGTTCTACACGGAGAGAGTGATTGGCCATTGGAATCGGCTGCCCATGGAGGTGGTGGAGTCACCTTCACTGGAGGTGTTCAGGAGAAGACTTGATGGGGTGCTTGGTGCCATGATCTAGTTGTTTGGGTGGGTTGGATTGTTTGATGGGTTGGATGCGATGATCTTGAAGGTCTCTTCCAACCTGGTGTATTGTATTGTATTGTATTGTATTGTTGCCACAGAACATTGTGTGAAATGTGGGAAAACATGCTTCATGCAATGTGGGAGGCACAGAAGGAAGTACCTCTTTAGCCTCAAGTGAAGTCTTCAGCTTCTGCCTGGACAACTCTGCCTCAATGCAGCACTGCTACTGGCTATATTTTCCTCACACCTCTAGAGGCTGCAGTGCATGTGTATAGATATTAGTACCATGGAGAACTGGCCCTAGCATGTTTGCTTCAACTTTTTGCTGAAGAAAAATGGTAGAGCTTTAAGTGCTGTGAAGACCTATCACCTCAATGTCTGAAAAACAGATTTCATTGTCTTGCTATCCCTGGACACTATGTATGTGGATGCTTATATTTTAAAGACATTGTATTAGACATATATATCAGCCTGGAGAAGACAAGGCTCTTGAGAGACCTTATAGCAGCCTAACGGTATTTGAAGTGGGCCTACAGAATAGCAAGAGTGACTTCAGAAGAGAGATTTCAGAAGGAAATTATTCATCATGAGGGTGGTGAAGCACTGTAACAGGTTGCTCAGAGAGGTTGTGGAGGCACTAGTCCTGGAAGTATTCAAAGCCAGGTTAAAAAGGGAAGGAAGCCTAGAAGGCTGGATGAGGCTTTGAGCAACCTGCTATAGCAGGGCATATACATGCCTATGGCAGAGGGGTTGGAACGAGATGACCCTTAAGGTCTCTTCCACCCCAAACAGTTCTATGATTCTATGATATTCTTTGCATGGCAGAAGAAATAGTGTGCTCAGGGCAGCTGCTCAGCACTAATACAAACAAAGCTTTCTTTCACATGTCATTTCTATTGCACCTAATTAGAGTGGCAGACCAAGATAAAGCCTGGGTTGTTTGGGTTTTGTTTTTTGTTTGTTTGTTAATAAATCATTGTATTATCAGCTTTATATCTTAAGGAAATAAATAAATGATGTTTTGGCTTTAAGATTATGGCTTGACGTATTACCAATAATACCAGATTCAAACCATTTGAGACCACTTTGGAGACTTCAGAAAGCAAGGCATTCTTTACCACCTGTGAGAGTCTGGCTAGAGGTCCCTCACTGAAAGTGTTTGCAGTAAGCAGATACAATTAGACCTGCTGTTTTAACACAACTGGGAAATAATGGCCCAATGCCTAAGCATGACCCTCTGTCTTTCTACAGTAGCACAGAAAGCCTAAAGCATGCATTTTAAAGAAGCTAGTTGTACAACTCACTGATAGCCACAGTAAAACTCAGCAAAGAATTTATCAATATTGAATTGCTGAAGAAAAAATCATACTCTAGACTACTGTTTAAATGTTACAAGTTACAATAGGAAGGAGTCACATGATAAAGTACTACCAGATCATGATATATCGTGCCATGCATCACTGATTTTATACAAATTTAGGCTAGATCAATGGAATTTTCACAAGGTATATGCAGACACTATCCAGATAATTATCAGATTAATTTTTTTTTTAAGTTTTTCCAATGTCCAACAGCTTAGGGAAAGGAATTATAATGCAGTTTTGAAACTTTTCCTAATTTGAGTTTTGGTGTCAAATCACTACTTAAGTCAACTGAGACCCAAAGGTCAACATTTGTATCTGTGGGAAAAAAATACTCTAGTTCCTCAACAGCTGTGGTGTTTTCTGGAAGGAAAAGTGCTGTAGTTTATAAGTTTATTTGCCATAAATATGATAAAATATGAATATTATTTTATTAAATATCAAAAATTGTTTTCCCGCACCAATTTATACAATACAATACAATACAATACACCAGGTTGGAAGAGACCTTCAAGATCATCGCGTCCAACCCATCAAACAATCCAACCCACCCAACAACTAGACCATACAGCCAAGCACCCCATCAAGTCTTCTCCTGAACACCTCCTGTGAAGGTGACTCCACCACCTCCACGGGTAGCCGATTCCAATGGGCAATCACTCTCTCCGTGTAGAACTTCTTCCTAACATCCAGCCTAAACCTGCCCTGGCGCAGCCTGAGACTGTGTCCTCTTGTTCTGGTGCTGGATGCCTGGGAGAAGAGGCCAACCTCTGCCTGGCTACAACCTCCCTTCAGGTAGTTGTAGAGAGCAAGAAGGTCACCCCTCAGTCTCCTCTTCTCCAGGCTAAGCAACCCCAGCTCCCTCAGCCTTTCCTCATAGGGCTTGTGTTCCAAACCCCTCATCAACTTTGTTGCCCTCCTCTGGACACGTTCCAGCAAGTCAACATCCTTCCTAAACTGAGGGGCCCAGAACTGGACACAGGACTCAAGGTGCGGCCTAACCAGTGCAGTGTACAGGGGCACAATGACCTCCCTGCTCCTGCTGGCCACACTGTTCCTGATGCAAGCCAGGATGCCATTGGCCTTCTTGGCTGCCTGGGCACACTGCAGGCTCATGTTCAGCCTACAATCAACCAGCACCCCCAGGTCCCTCTCTGCCTGGCCACTCTCCAGCCACTCTGACCCCAGCCTGTAGCACTGCCTGGGGTTGTTGTGGCCAATGTGCAGAATCCGGCACTTGGATGTGTTAAATCTCATGCCATTGGACTCTGCCCATCTGTCCAGCCTGTCGAGGTCCCTCTGCAAAGCCTCTCTGCCCTCCAGCAAATCAACTGCTGCCCCCAGCTTGGTGTCATCTGCAAATTTACTGATGATGGACTCAATGCCCTCATCCAGATCATCAATAAAGATGTTGAAGAGCATGGGGCCCAGTACTGATCCCTGGGGCACACCACTAGTGACAGGCCGCCAGCTGGATGTGGTGCCATTCACCATTACTCTCTGGGCTCGGCCCTCCAGCCAGTTCCTAACCCAACGCAGTGTGCTCCTGTCCAAGCCACGGGCTGCCAGCTTGGCCAGGAGTTTGCTGTGGGGAACGGTGTCAAAGGCCTTGCTGAGGTCCAGGTAGACCACATCCACAGGCCTCCCCACATCCACCAGGCGGGTCACCTGATCATAGAAGGAGATCAGGTTGGTCAGGCAGGACCTGCCCCTCCTAAATCCATGCTGGCTAGGCCTGAGCCCCTGGTCATCCTGTAAGTGCTGTGTGATCGCACTCGAGATGACCCGTTCCATAATCTTGCCTGGCACTGAGGTCAGGCTGACAGGCCTATAATTCCCTGGCTCATCCAACCAGCCCTTCTTGTGGATGGGCACCACGTTAGCCAGCTTCCAGTCTTCTGGGACCTCTCCAGTGAGCCAGGACTGCTGAAAAATGATGGAAAGTGGCTTGGACAGCTCATCTGTCAGCAATCTCAGCACCCTAGGATGGATCCCATCCGGTCCCATGGCCTTGTGGGGGTCCAAGCGGCTCAGTAGATCTCTAACTTCCTCTTGGAGCAGTGGTAAACTATGCAGCTCTCTGGCTCCTTCTGCCAGCTCTGCAGGCCAGCTGTCTGGAAGACGTTCTGCCCTGCTAGTGAAGACTGAGGCAAAGAAGGTGTTAAGTACCTCTGCCTTTTCCTCATTCTTTGTTACAACGTTCCCCTCCGTGTCAACCAAGGAGTGGAGGTTGTCCTTGCCCTTCTTCTTGCTATTGATGTATTTATAGAAGGACTTTTTGTTATCCTTCACAGCAGAGGCCAGTCTAAGTTCTAAATGGGCTTTTGCCTCCCTAATTTTCTTCCTGCACAACCTAGCAACATCCCTAAACATTCTGTAGGTTGCCTCCCCTTTCTTCCAAAGATGATACACCCTCTTTTTTTCCCTAAGTTCTATTAAAAGTTCATTGCCCATCCAGGCTGGCCGTCTGCCCCGGCGGCTCATCTTCCGGCACACCGGCACAGCCTGTTCTTGCACCTTCAATAGTTCTTCCTTGAAGTAGGTCCAGTTCTCCTGGACCCCTTTATTTTTAAGGACTGATTCCCAAGGAACCTTCTGAATTAGTTCCTTGAGTAGCCTGAAGTCTGCCCTCCGGAAGTCCAGAGTGGAGGTCTTCTTGCTGCCCCTCTTGGCTTGGCTGCATACTGAAAACTCTATTATGTCATGGTCACTGGTGCCTAAACACCCTCCGACCGCCACATCACCCACCAGCCCTTCCCTGTTGGTGAAGAGGAGGTCAAGCATAGCCTTACCCCTGGTAGGCTCACGCAGCACCTGGGATAAGAAGCTGTCCTCCATGCACTCTAAGAACCTCCTAGACTGCCTCCTCTCTGCTGTGTTGAGATCCCAACAGATATCAGGCAGGTTGAAGTCACCCATGAGAACGAGGTCAGGTGATCTTGAGACAGCCTTAAGCTGCCTATAGAATGCCTCATCGACATCCTCCTCCTGGTTGGGTGGTCTATAACAGACGCCAACCAGGATGTCTGCCCTGTTGGTCTTCCCTCTAATTCTCACCCACAAGCACTCAACCCTATCATCCCTGATCTCCATCTCAACAGCATCCAGTGCCTCCCTGACGTACAGGGCCACCCTGTTCAGGTTCATTTGCCCAGTCAATGATAGGTTGATTATACACGCTAGAAGGCTAATGAACAGTAGAGTAACAGTCTAGAACAATCAGAACCTGGAATACAGAGCAACAAACTAGAATCTTCCTGTGCACGCAAAGCTAAACAGCACTGCTGCCTCGGGTGACATAGGCGAACCACCGTGGAGTTCACAAAGGAGCTAACTAAGAGACAACAAGCTATAAACCTCAGAAATAACCAGGTAAAATAGTGTATTTTACTCACAAACCACTGAGCTGCTAACTACCAAAACCTTTGCTGAACCAACAGGTATTTGAGTTCATAGTTATAGTCCAAAGGGCAGTATCCACAAACTTAGAGGAAATGAGAGGGCACTACGCTGCTAAAACAAAAGAAGCTAATTGCTGTGAAGATAGGAGCAAGTAGGGTGCTTGTCGACAGCACCTTGAATTCAATTAACGAACGGGGGAGAGAGGTGAGAGAGTAACGAGCATGCAAGCTATGAGTGTAATGAACCACAAGCAAAAGGTATAGGAAGTCTTCCTCTATAAATTCCCTTTTCAAAAACGGAACGTCCCAAAGGCACATCAGCCATTCAAATCCCACCAATCAATTCAAAATGTTTACATGGCGAATAAACTACACACACCTTCTCTCATGGCATCGGACAGGTGCAGTCGCCTCTATGAAATGTGAGGCTCGGGGTCAGGTTCAGCTTCTACTCCCCTCCAGGCAGCCTTAATGGCACCTGCCTACTAGGCTCTTCGATCTCAATCCGGACCCTGTAACAAAGAGGGAGGAGAAAGCAGCAGTGGCTCAAAACAGATTTAACTATCTTGTTAATGCCCCGTCCAGGACAAAAAGAACTCATCACTCTAACAATTTAGTGGCCAGCAAACAGATTTACATAGGTGAAGTTGATACCCTACTACTGGTGTAATGTATAATATGCTATGTGCACAGGTTTACCATCCAGCACATAATAACTACTTTGTGTGTGAATCAAACAGAGCTGGATGAATATATGAAATTAAATCAGAACCCTTTAAAGCTTGGTCCAACTATAGAAAACAATACACAAATTATGAAACAAACGGTTTCTGGGCATTTTATTTAGTACCTAACAATTTTCCAGGGATGAATAAATGCCATCTGCAGCTGAATGACTAGTGCAGCCAAGATGGATTGATACAATGTTGATTGACTTAGCTCTAACCTCTTGACCTTTTTGCGTAACTCTAGAGAACAAAGTGTAATGACTGCTCTTTCACAGACAGTTTAACTTTAGTAATTATCAATTTTGTATGGCCTTTCACACAATTATATACAACTTCCTTCTCTCCAAATTGTAGAGGTATGGATTTGGATTGACTGTTCACCCATGTGGACAAATGTTATAGAAGAGGTGACAGAACATGTGACTTACAGTGTCTAATCAGATGTACCTTCACAAACAAAAATATTCTGGATATTCCAAAGAATACTATTAATCAGCCTTTGGAAGGACAACTTTGATGACAAGTCATCAAAATTCATGTTCCAAAAGAAAAGGAAATAAAAAATCCTAGAAAACTTACTTTTCAGATTGTATCACCATATTTCCATACCATTCAAATCATTAAGACATTTGGAATTTCCACATGCATGTAAGTATTTATTGTCTGAAAAAACCTTTTGTTTAATTACGTTTTACATAGACAGTAGAGGAACAGCTTTGACTCTGGCCCTTTTATTCTCCATATTTTTTATAAACATACATTCAAAGAATGAAGGTGGGGAACATGAAATTTATTTCATAGATGGATACTGCCAGGTAGCATGTTCTGTATTATGGAGTAGAGTTTTACAGGTTTTTGCATAACAATATGTCATTACCATGTCTCATTCACCCTTCATCTATGATGATTCTATGATCTACCATGCAAATCAATTAACAAATGAAGATAAGTTTTTACATAGCCTTTTCTTACTATGCACCAGCTTGTCATCACTACTAAACTGGTGCAAACCTGGATTAATTTACTGAAGTAAACTGAATAATTTCACAATTATGCCGTCGTGATTAGAAGAAAATAGTATCTGCACAGGAAAATATTTGATGATTTTTCTAGCAATTGAGCTATATAGTGAAGGAAGCAGCACATAAAGAGACAGAATTTAACATGGTCCTGCAGATTAAATGGTATTGATAAGAGAACAGGTATGTAAAAATAATTTATGTACTGTATTTTCCACTTGGACTTGATTATCTTGGACGTCTCCTCCAACCTGGTTGATTCTGTGGTTCTGTGGCTTTAATAGCTATCTCTTTGCCACCTCATAAGAAATAACATGTAAAAAATAAGGTGAACATGCAGGGGGAAAAGCATGTTTCATTTTCTGTACAAGGGTGGTGAAACTCTGGAATAGGTTGCCCAGGAAGGCTGTGGATGCATCCTCCCTGTGGGTCTTTAAGGTCAGGCTGGATGAGGCCTTGAGCACCTGAGTCTAGTGGAGACATGTCCCTGCCTGTGGTGGGGAGGTTGGAGCAAATGATCTCTGACATCACTTCCAACCTAACCCATTCTATGTCTTGTCAACACAATACCATTTTTTGCCTGAAAGGCAACCCTATCAACATCATACCAGGGAAACTGGGATCTCAGTGACAGGATGCCAGACAAGAACTGTCCCATGGCAGTACAGCAGATACAAAGGATTGCCAAAAGAAGCAGAAATATCCTTGCCCTAGTTACCTCTAATCTACATATGATCATTCTCCTGGGGCTTAAATGTACCTTATGGCTCCCTTAACACCACACAGAGAGGGCTACTGTAAGCAGAACTGCAGTACAAGCCAGAAAATTAAATAGAGTTTTTTGTATGGAATAGTTCCCTGCATCTTGAAAATAGAAGGATGTGCTATATTTATTTTTTTTCATAATTTATAGAAAGTACATATTGGGAACAACTGCCTTTTTTTTTTTTTTTTCTTCCTAATGTGTTCTTAGAAATGTGCCCAAATCAGTTTAATGTGGTCTGAAGAAATGGAGAATGGGTCCTGTAGAAATAATAGCAGGAAACACCGCAGTTAAAGGCTTTATTGCTAGTCATACATAGGAGGTGGCAAAATAAGGAATGTAGATGACACGGAAATTTATCTGAACAGCATTGCAGAGTTCAAACTTCAATTTTAAGAGCAGCTTTCAGATTTCAAATGCTAAGCATTCAGCCATTTTTTTTTTTTTTCTTTTGCTGACAGCCCATTAAATCAATGCTCAAATAACCTTTCCATTCCTGTTGGTACTAATGTCATGCACATTTTTAACACAATAACAGCACAAATGAACTGGACTGGAGTGTAATAAATAGATCCACCAGAAACTAAACAATGATATGGTGACATTTTCAGAGGGATACCATATTTTTCACATTGCCTAGCTCTTTTAATTAAGTAGTTCCTACCTTCTGAGTTGTTGGCTTTTCTGTAGCATATAGACTTACAAATCACAGCAGTCACTTCTATCTCTGTGATATCTTTGCAAACATGCAAGGGAAATCCAGAGCTGCTGGTGACTCACTACTAAATTAGCACCTGGCAAGAGGCATTTTTTTTTAAGATTGTAGCTAGGATATCCATCCTTTCCTGTGATTTCCTTGGTCCCCAAAACACCAGGTAGCTGAGCCTAAACATGGTATAAATTGCTTCTAACAAAATAAAATAAAATGTGAGTTATTTCTTGCATAATTGTGACCGGTTTAGGCTGTGCCTTTAAGAAAGGGACACTTTCTGAACACTCTGGCTGAATGTTTTGGTATATGAATGAAAACAAGAGATATGCTAATCCAATTTCATTGGTGGAACCCGGCTGTAGGTTCTAGCCTGGTCCTTCAGTCGGGGGGGGGGGGGGGGGGGGCAGTCAGTTTTCTTCTTCCCCCTGTACTGTGAGCTGGCCTGTTTTTCTCTCTGAAGCAACAGCTTGCTACACAGGAACGATTCTTGCTAACCAGATAAGAAAACTAACTTTTGCATCCGCTTTGAGCTTTAACAAGTTTTCACCCTTTTAATTACCTTCCTTTCTCTTTCTCTCTAACCCTTTTGGGAAAAAGGGGAGGTAGGGAGGGAGAAGGGAGGGGGGCAGGCTGAACCCCCTGGCCGCAGGGGGTTGGGGAAAGGTTTCCTGTATTACATACATTCCTGTATACTTCTGTATATATTGTAAATATTGTATATTTTTGTACATATTCATTGCATTCCATTTCTGCTTGTAAAATACAGCTTTCATCTGCTTCTCCGGCTGAGTTAGCTGTGGAATTCTTTTGTGTGTGTGGGGGAACCTTCCTACTCCACCACAATAATCCTGCTGAAGCCTCAGGTAGTGTATCTAGGCTGATACTTTGTGTACTCATGGTATTTGTGTCATGAATTACATTTGTTATAAATCTATGTGTCTGACTTCTTCTGCCTGTTAATGTCTGTCTTCTAGATGTAGTTCAATATACCACAATCTAAGCAGCATAAAATAACCAGACCATTCACAAGGACTAGTCAGGATCACATATATATTTTCCTTTGCATGTTCTTCTCCTGTATTCTGAGATGAAGTGTAGATAGTATAGCCTGGGGATACTTAACAGTGCAAGCGAAGTTCCCAGGCCAGATCTAGACTGTAATACTATGACAGAATGGGATTTTGGAGAGAGACTTCTTGACTGTGACCTGCTTGCAGAGGTTTCTCTTCATCATGTATTTTCAGTAGCAGTCTACATTCTTGATTCTGGGCCTCACAAAGACTGTGTTTTTTCCTGCATTGTACCACCATGAAAATGAAAATAATTTTTTCAAGAAGATAAAAGTAATAATAAAAAAAACAAGTTCACTCCTGCAGCAATTTTTAGTATTCTCAGTCACTCAGTTCTTGCCATTTCTGGTTGTGGTAGTTTTCAGAAATAACATTAATGTAAATTTCTCTGTTTCTGGAGGAAAAGCACAGGTGATTAAAGGTTTTAAATATCTTTCTTAGTGTTTGAGAGATCAGTGCAGGGTGAAATTCTGAAAGGTACAGTTTGTATTCAATATATCTATCAATCATGATTGACAAATTATAGAACTTCTTAATTTTCACAGAGTCACAGAATCAACCATGTTGGAAGATACCTCCAAGATCATCAAGTAAAACCAATCACCCAACCCTATTTAATCAACCAGACTATGGCACTAAGTGCCTCATCCAGATTTTTCATAAACACCTCCAGCAACATTGACCCCACCATTTCCCTTCCTTATATTGATCCCAAGATTTTTGCAGCACCACTTTTTTTGGTTAATTCAATCAGGAGACAGAAAGGGCAAGAACTGCCTTCAAACTCAGGCAGCCAAAGGCTGTGCAAGAGAACTAGTTAGCTGCAAAGTACTCTGTAGCAGTTTGGGCTGGGTGTCCTCTGCTGTGGGGGTGCTTCCTGTGTCCAGAAGTCCAGCCCAGTGGGCAGACACAGGAAACTAGGTATTTCCTACCATAATTCTCTGCACCACTATAAGATCCAGCGCGGGGTCTGGCACTTCCTCTTCTTCTTTCTTTCCTCACCGTCACCCAGTAACTGTCCTGCCTAGGCCCAAGGCCATGGGGGGACAAGCAGTCTCAGATCTGGCCAGCTGAGACTAGCCTAGCAGTGGGGGGAAGAAGGAGCCCTGGGGGTCTTGGGTGCACCCTCAGGTGGGGATGGGATGTCTCTGGGTCTGCTTTGGGGTTTCTTTTGTCACTGCGCTTCTGGCTCCCTGTACACATTCATCACTTTCCATTTAAACTTTCCATCACTTTTGCAACCCAATTGTCTGAGTCGTTATTTCTGCCTGTGGTGGGGACGGGGTCTGCCCCAACCCATCACATACTCAAAGCTGCTGCAAGGGCTTCAGGAAATTGAATGTTAACCACAACGTATGGTTATAAGAAATGTTATAATTTTATAAATGTTGAAATGCACTTTTTTGCCTCCGTGGAATCCCTAGATAAGAAACTACCTAAATCTGAACTTCCTGAACGCACAGCGGCACTCGGGCGGCCCTGTCTTCACGTGCTTACGGCTCGTGAGGCCAGCGCCTTCGGCGGCGGAATTTGAACAGCGGACAGCGCTTCGCGGGGCTCCGCTCGGCAGCAGCCCCTTCTCTGGTACTCTCTGGTGCTCTCGCGCGCCGCCGCACTTTTTCTAAATTTTTGTCCAGTGGGTGGTGTGTCCAGGGGCAGCCACGGCCGTGGCCAGGGGCAGCATGGTTATAACGCGCAGCAAAATCTCCTTTAAAAAATCAGTGTCGACCCAGACTGAGGTAGAACACAAGCAGGTAGCTGTCCAGGTATCTGGCTGTAGTGAGTGCTGGGGCCTGGCTCTTGAGATGCAGGGTAGTGGGGGCAACTCTTGCATTAGGTGTGAGCAGATTGGCTATCTGCTTGACCTTGTGGCCAGACTAAAGGATGAGGTTGCTAGTCTTAGAGATGTATGGGATTGTAGAAAAGTGATGAGCCACAGGAGGAAAGAGATGAACCCGAGTAAGCAGGCTCCGCAGGCTCCCCCAGCAGAGACTGGTTGTTCGAAAAGCAGAGGGGAATGGATACACGTTCCTCTCAAAGGACACAAATTAAAACCTCCTTGCCTCCCCCCACCTCCCTCACTGCCCTTGGAAAACAGGTATGGGGCGCTGGAGATCGAGGGTGAGGTGATACTGATGCCGGAGGACACACCATCTGGGGTCTTCCCTGAGGCTAAACAGCCTAAGGTTAAACAGCCTAAGGCAACGCAGCCTAAGGCAACGCAGCCTAAGGTTAAACAGCCTTCCCCTGGCATCAGGACTTGCTCCCTAAAAAGAAAAGGAGGGTAATTGTAATTGGTGATTCCCTCCTGAGGGGAACAGAAGGTCCCATATGTAGGCCGGACCCATCTCTTAGGGAAGTTATTAGCCTAGCAGGAGTCCAAGTTGGAGATGTTACCAGAAGGCTGCCCAGTCTGGTACAGCCCTCAGATTATTATCCCTTATTGGTCATGCAGTTAGGGAATGATGATGTTGGTACCAGGCCTCCCAGGGCTATCAAAAATGACCTCAGGGCCCTGGGAGATCTGGTTGAGGGGTCAGGTGCACAAATAATTTTTACATCGATACCGTTAGTTGCAGGAGGGAACACAATAAGGAACAGGTCAGCCGCTGTAGTCAACAAGTGGCTTAGGGGCTGGTGCAGACAAATGAATTTTGGGTTTTTCGATCTTGGGGAACTTTCTACTGCACCAGGTCAGCTGGTAACAGATGGAGTACATCTGTCCCAGAGGAGGGGAAAGGTCATAATACATGAGAATGGCCTGTCCCCCAAAGGTAAAAAGATTCTGGGAAGGGAATTAGCAAGTCTCATTGACAGGGCTTTAAACTAGCTTCGAAGGGGGGAGGGTCGGAAACCAGTGCCCTTAGGCAGGAGTCTGGAGGTGATAAGCTAGAGCTAAAGGTGAAACCAGCAGCCCAGCTGCAGTGCATGTACACTAATGCACGAAGCATGGGTAACAAACAAGAGGAGCTGGAAGCCTTGTTGCAGCAAGAAAGTTATGATGTAGTTGCCATCACAGAGACGTGGTGGGACGACTCGCATGACTGGAGCGCTGCAATTGATGGCTACAGGCTCTTCAGGAGAGACAGGCAAGGAAGAAGGGGTGGAGGGGTGGCCCTGTACGTCAGGGAGGCACTGGATGCTGTTGAGATGGAGATCAGGGATGATAGGGTTGAGTGCTTGTGGGTGAGAATTAGAGGGAAGACCAACAGGGCAGACATCCTGGTTGGCGTCTGTTATAGACCACCCAACCAGGAGGAGGATGTCGATGAGGCATTCTATAGGCAGCTTAAGGCTGTCTCAAGATCACCTGACCTCGTTCTCATGGGTGACTTCAACCTGCCTGATATCTGTTGGGATCTCAACACAGCAGAGAGGAGGCAGTCTAGGAGGTTCTTAGAGTGCATGGGGGACAGCTTCTTATCCCAGGTGCTGCGTGAGCCTACCAGGGGTAAGGCTATGCTTGACCTCCTCTTCACCAACAGGGAAGGGCTGGTGGGTGATGTGGCGGTCGGAGGGTGTTTAGGCACCAGTGACCACGACATAATAGAGTTTTCAGTATGCAGCCAAGCCAAGAGGGGCAGCAAGAAGACCTCCACTCTGGACTTCCGGAGGGCAGACTTCAGGCTACTCAAGGAACTAATTCAGAAGGTTCCTTGGGAATCAGTCCTTAAAAATAAAGGGGTCCAGGAGAACTGGACCTACTTCAAGGAAGAACTATTGAAGGTGCAAGAACAGGCTGTGCCGGTGTGCCGGAAGATGAGCCGCCGGGGCAGACGGCCAGCCTGGATGGGCAATGAACTTTTAATAGAACTTAGGGAAAAAAAGAGGGTGTATCATCTTTGGAAGAAAGGGGAGGCAACCTACAGAATGTTTAGGGATGTTGCTAGGTTGTGCAGGAAGAAAATTAGGGAGGCAAAAGCCCATTTAGAACTTAGACTGGCCTCTGCTGTGAAGGATAACAAAAAGTCCTTCTATAAATACATCAATAGCAAGAAGAAGGGCAAGGACAACCTCCACTCCTTGGTTGACACGGAGGGGAACGTTGTAACAAAGAATGAGGAAAAGGCAGAGGTACTTAACACCTTCTTTGCCTCAGTCTTCACTAGCAGGGCAGAACGTCTTCCAGACAGCTGGCCTGCAGAGCTGGCAGAAGGAGCCAGAGAGCTGCATAGTTTACCACTGCTCCAAGAGGAAGTTAGAGATCTACTGAGCTGCTTGGACCCCCACAAGGCCATGGGACCGGATGGGATCCATCCTAGGGTGCTGAGATTGCTGACAGATGAGCTGTCCAAGCCACTTTCCATCATTTTTCAGCAGTCCTGGCTCACTGGAGAGGTCCCAGAAGACTGGAAGCTGGCTAACGTGGTGCCCATCCACAAGAAGGGCTGGTTGGATGAGCCAGGGAATTATAGGCCTGTCAGCCTGACCTCAGTGCCAGGCAAGATTATGGAACGGGTCATCTCGAGTGCGATCACACAGCACTTACAGGATGACCAGGGGCTCAGGCCTAGCCAGCATGGATTTAGGAGGGGCAGGTCCTGCCTGACCAACTTGATCTCCTTCTATGATCAGGTGACCCGCCTGGTGGATGTGGGGAGGCCTGTGGATGTGGTCTACCTGGACCTCAGCAAGGCCTTTGACACCGTCCCCCACAGCAAACTCCTGGCCAAGCTGGCAGCCCGTGGCTTGGACAGGAGCACACTGCGTTGGGTTAGGAACTGGCTGGAGGGCCGAGCCCAGAGAGTAATGGTGAATGGCGCCACATCCAGCTGGCGGCCTGTCACTAGTGGTGTGCCCCAGGGATCAGTACTGGGCCCCATGCTCTTCAACATCTTTATTGATGATCTGGATGAGGGCATTGAGTCCATCATCAGTAAATTTGCAGATGACACCAAGCTGGGGGCAGCAGTTGATTTGCTGGAGGGCAGAGAGGCTTTGCAGAGGGACCTCGACAGGCTGGACAGATGGGCAGAGTCCAATGGCATGAGATTTAACACATCCAAGTGCCGGATTCTGCACATTGGCCACAACAACCCCAGGCAGTGCTACAGGCTGGGGTCAGAGTGGCTGGAGAGTGGCCAGGCAGAGAGGGACCTGGGGGTACTGGTTGATTGTAGGCTGAACATGAGCCTGCAGTGTGCCCAGGCAGCCAAGAAGGCCAATGGCATCCTGGCTTGCATCAGGAACAGTGTGGCCAGCAGGAGCAGGGAGGTCATTGTGCCCCTGTACACTGCACTGGTTAGGCCGCACCTTGAGTCCTGTGTCCAGTTCTGGGCCCCTCAGTTTAGGAAGGATGTTGACTTGCTGGAACGTGTCCAGAGAAGGGCAACAAAGCTGGTGAGGGGTTTGGAACACAAGCCCTATGAGGAAAGGCTGAGGGAGCTGGGGTTGCTTAGCCTGGAGAAGAGGAGACTGAGGGGTGACCTTATTGCTCTCTACAACTACCTGAAGGGAGGTTGTAGCCAGGCAGAGGTTGGCCTCTTCTCCCAGGCATCCAGCACCAGAACAAGAGGACACAGTCTCAGGCTGCGCCAGGGCAGGTTTAGGCTGGATGTTAGGAAGAAGTTCTACACGGAGAGAGTGATTGCCCATTGGAATCGGCTACCCGTGGAGGTGGTGGAGTCACCTTCACAGGAGGTGTTCAGGAGAAGACTTGATGGGGTGCTTGGCTGTATGGTCTAGTTGTTGGGTGGGTTGGATTGTTTGATGGGTTGGACGCGATGATCTTGAAGGTCTCTTCCAACCTGGTGTATTGTATTGTATTGTATTGTATTGTATTGTATTGTATTGATGATCTGGATGAGGGCATTGAGTCCATCATCAGTAAATTTGCAGATGACACCAAGCTGGGGGCAGCAGTTGATTTGCTGGAGGGCAGAGAGGCTTTGCAGAGGGACCTCGACAGGCTGGACAGATGGGCAGAGTCCAATGGCATGAGATTGAACACATCCAAGTGCCGGATTCTGCACATTGGCCACAACAACCCCAGGCAGTGCTACAGGCTGGGGTCAGAGTGGCTGGAGAGTGGCCAGGCAGAGAGGGACCTGGGGTACTGGTTGATTGTAGGCTGAACATGAGCCTGCAGTGTGCCCAGGCAGCCAAGAAGGCCAATGGCATCCTGGCTTGCATCAGGAACAGTGTGGCCAGCAGGAGCAGGGAGGTCATTGTGCCCCTGTACACTGCACTGGTTAGGCCGCACCTTGAGTCCTGTGTCCAGTTCTGGGCCCCTCAGTTTAGGAAGGATGTTGACTTGCTGGAACGTGTCCAGAGAAGGGCAACAAAGCTGGTGAGGGGTTTGGAACACAAGCCCTATGAGGAAAGGCTGAGGGAGCTGGGGTTGCTTAGCCTGGAGAAGAGGAGACTGAGGGGTGACCTTATTGCTCTCTACAACTACCTGAAGGGAGGTTGTAGCCAGGCAGAGGTTGGCCTCTTCTCCCAGGCATCCAGCACCAGAACAAGAGGACACAGTCTCAGGCTGCGCCAGGGCAGGTTTAGGCTGGATGTTAGGAAGAAGTTCTACACGGAGAGAGTGATTGCCCATTGGAATCGGCTACCCGTGGAGGTGGTGGAGTCACCTTCACAGGAGGTGTTCAGGAGAAGACTTGATGGGGTGCTTGGCTGTATGGTCTAGTTGTTGGGTGGGTTGGATTGTTTGATGGGTTGGACGCGATGATCTTGAAGGTCTCTTCCAACCTGGTGTATTGTATTGTATTGTATTGATTTCCAAATGTGCATCATCTTCAGTCCTTTAGTTTAAGATCATTAGGCTAAAATGATCACTGTTTATCTTTTTCCTCTAAACAGCTGTCCCACTTGGGAGTCCTGCATCTGTGAAGTGCACAGCAACGAGTATATGACATAGATGAGCCAAACCAGCTATTACCCATCTTACAAGATTCATCAGTTCTGACGATACCTAAGAGCTGAGGTACACATCTATATCCCTATACAGTTAAGAACACTGTAAAAACTGCACATGGCTATCAACATCAAGTACCAAACTGACAGTATCGTATGATGAATCATACATTCTATTTGATTTTAAAATGGCTATAATTAATGTTTGTAAATGTATATATATATGTACCTGGTGTATTTTGAAATGTTTATTCTCTGAGACTAAACTTATGTGTCCAAATTTCACCTCAATTAGTCAGAACAAGAGGAAATTTAGTATTGTCCACTTTCAGCTTCTGTTTTCTTATAAATAATTCTAAAACTGTGAGAAGAGGTTGTTTTTTGATAGGTTTGGAAGGCTATAGGGAAGATTTGCCTTTGCTCAAATTAGAGAAAGCTAGGTTTTGTCTATGACTCTGAGGGTAATGTAAACACCTTGTAACTGAAGGAGAGAAACTGGGCAGAATTTGGTTGGATGTGTTAAAATATTGTTTTGTTATTTTAACCTATTGTATGCCTTAATTACACGCATGCCAGTAGAAAATGACCAATTGAGATGTGACACATGTGCCTTCTGATAGACTATATAACTTTGCTGTATAACATAATAAATGTCTTCACCTGCTTACATCTTGTCCTGGAAGCATTGCTCGAGGTAAATCTACCATCTATATAAAATTGATATTATAACAAATGGTGACCCTGAATGTGCACCTTGAACAACTACTCATTATGACTCCCACTTGCACCATCAAGAAATTTTGCTTTTAAGGACTGTGGGTCCTTAATCTACCATCAATATAAAATATATGTGATAACATAAAGCTTAGAAAAATATTCTTTCCCAAAACTACATGTACACATCCTCAAACAGCCCAGGAATTATTTGGGTGTTCCTTTGGACCACAATTAATTAAAACAGGAATTAACTTATCAGTGACTGCTGACAACTCCATAGTTGTATTTATCATATATCATCAGTACTGTAATGAGTTCACTATTCTGAACTTTCTCCTCATATTCATCTCTCCCTAAGCATTAATCAGAAGATTTTTGTAGTGCACTTCTTATCTATAATTTTAAAGGAGACCAAACATACTCTTTTGGGTACGTAAATGGAAGTTACAGCAGCTATTTACAAACACTTCAAAATTATTTGCCTGGTGTAGGCTATTTTCTGTGGCAGAGGTCATGTAATCGGGGCAGGGGGAAAGAGAGAGAGATTTTAACACATCTCAATTAAAATAAATCTTTATGGTTTACTGAAAAATTACTCTACCTACCCTCTCCCAGCTGAGAACTGGGGCAGGTACATCCATGGTTAAGGTGTAGAAAACTCAATTTTCAGGCAGGAAAGGGGACTTCTGGTGCATCAAGGCTCTTTTCCTTCTAGGGCTCAAAGCAGCAGGAGCCTATGGACATCAAAGAACTGACTTGCAACTGACACTTTTGTCAAGGAATTAATATACTATGAGACTTTGAAAGTTTAATTTCAGCCTTTTTTAAGTAGGAAGAAACAGAAGAATTTGAAAGAGGATCAGCAACGATTAAGTAGCACTTTCAGCTGAAGAGCCTTAATGCAGGGAGTCATAAGACATGTAAGTCTGAGTGCCAGCTGGGGAGCCCTCTTTGAACTCTGAACCCTCATTGCTATCCCTACATAGAAAGTCAAAGAATACTGCATCGATGTAACACACATATCTGGAAGAACTTAGTGACTGCTCTCTAAGGACTGATATGTTTTATGACTAATATTTTTAGCATCTTGTCCTCCAGCCCTTATTATAATGTGCCAGAACCCTCTATTACACTTTCTTATCTAAACAGTAGTTTAGATAAGAATCCCAAACCTCTGTAGCTAAAAGGATTGATCACCCAACACCCAGACATGGGTGGATTTTTCTCTTTATAGTTCCACTGAAGAGTTAGACTTATTACTATAGCTAAAATTATAAAATAGCTTATAAGAATTTCTGGTTTGGCAGGCTAAACGAATATTTGCAGATAATTGTGCCAAAATCACTTCCTCTGAAAACAAAATGAAGATGCACATACACCAGAATGAGACAGGAAGTATGTCTCAACAACTGGGCCACAAGCTAAGTAAGATCACAGTATCACAGTATCACAGTATTACTAAGGTTGGAAGAGACCTCAAAGATCATCAAGTCCAACCTGTCACCACGGACCCCATGACTAGACCATGGCACCAAGTGCCATGTCCAATCCCTTCTTGAACACCTCCAGGGACGGTGACTCCACCACCTCCCCGGGCAGACCATTCCAATGGCAAATCACTCTCTTGGTGAAGAACTTTCTCGTCACCTTGAGCCTAAACTTCCCCTGGTGCAGCTTGAGACTGTGTCCCCTTGTTCTGGTGCTGGTTGCTAGAGAGAAGAGGCCAACCCCTTTCCTGGCTACAACCACCCTTCAGGTAGTTGTAGAGAGCAATGAGGTCGTCCCTGAGCCTCCTCTTCTCCAGGCTAAACAGCCCCAGCTCCCTCAGCCTCTCCTCATAGGGCTTGTGCTCAAGGCCTCTCACCAGCCTTGTTGCCCTTCTCTGGACACGTTCAAGTGTCTTGATGTCCTTCTTAAACTGAGGGGCCCAGAACTGGACACATGATCTAGTTGTTTGATGGGTTGGGCGCGATGATCTTGAAGGTCTCTTCCAACCTGGTTTATTGTATTGTATTGTATTGTACTGTATTGTAGTCAAGATGTGGCCTAACCAAAGCAGAGTACAGGGGCACAATGAGCTCCCTGCTCCTGCTGGCCACACTCTTCCTAGTGCAGGCCAAGATGACTGTTTCTCAGTTCAGCCGCTTTCACCATTATAGAGTGACTCAACAATGATGTCTCCTCCATGTTTGCCAGTTTCAGTGCAGTCCAGGTGGCTCTCCCATTCTGTGTACAAGTACTAGACAAAGCAATCTAATGAGTGTGCCAAGCTGCCCTCATACTCAACAAAACTGCTTTGAATCCCTATTTAAGATAGGGATTATCTGACAGCACAATTTCTTTCTCTGTGTCACTGGAGCTTTACTCAGTCATCTCTTCCCAGCGCATGGCTGAGCGAGCAGGCAACAGCGAGGAGCTCGGCTCGGAGAGATTGCTTTCCCCTTTGCTTTCCTTGCTTTTCGGGAGGTAAGGGGCCGGTGGCTCGGGACCTCCTGGAGAGGGGAGGAGGGGCAGCAGGCTCGGGTTGCCTACGTGCCTGGGGGCAGTGACGTAGCAGGGGGAGGGGTTGCCGTAGAAACCGCAGCAAACCAAACAGACCCCAGCTCGTGGCTGACAGAGCAGGCAGCGGCGAGGAGCTCGGCTCAGCCTTCTCACTGACGGGAAAAAAAAAAAAAAAAAAAAAAAAAGAAAGAAAAAAAAAAAAAAGCCGGGTGGAGAGGGTGATTAAGAGGGTGGTTACTGCAACACGGTTACTACTAGAAGTAAGGCTAGTAGAAGAACAGTTGGCCACGTAGGCAACCCGAGCCCTGCTGCCCCCTCCTCCCTCTCCAGGAGGTCCCGAGCCACCGGCCCCCTTACCTCCCGAAAAGCAAGGAAAGCAAAGGGGAAAGCAATCTCTCCGGGAGCCCGAGCTCCCCGCCGCTAAGCTGCCCTGCCCGCTCAGCCATGCGCTGGGAAGAGATGGCTGAGTAAAGCTCCAGTGACACAGAGGAAGAAATTGTGCTGTCCAGGTAATCCCTATCTTAAATGGGGATTCAAAGCAGTTTTGTTGAGTATGAGGGCAGCTGGCCTGCACACTCATTAGATTGCTTTTGTCTAGTACTTGTACACAGAATGGGAGGAAGCCACCTGGACTGCACTGAAACTGGCAAACATGGAGGAGACATCGTTGTTGAGTCGCTCTATAATGGTGAAAGCGGCTGAGCTGAGAGGCAGTCATCTTGGCCTGCACTAGGAAGAGTGTGGCCAGCAGGAGCAGGGGAGCCCATTGTAGCCCCTGTACTCTGCTTGGTTAGGCCACATCTTGACCACAATACAGTACAATACAATACAATACGATAAACCAGGTTGGAAGAGGACCTTCAAGATCATCGCTACCAACCCGTCAAAACAACCAGATCATGAAAAGTCCAGTTCTGGGCCCCTCAGTTTAAGAAGGGACATACGTGCCACGTGAACGTGTCCAGAGAAGGGCAATGCAGCTGGTGAGGAGGCTCCCTGAGCCACAAGCCCTACAAGAGGAGAGGCTGAGGGGGAGCTGGGGCTGCTTAGCCTGGAGAAGAGGAGGCTCAGGGGCGACCTCAGCCTTGCTCTCTGCAACTACCTGAAGGAGTGGTTGTAGCCGGGAAGGGGGTTGGCCCTCTCTCTAGCAACCAGCACCCAGAACAAGGGGACGCAGTCTCAAGCTGCACCAGGGGAAGTTTAGGCTCGAGGTGACGAGAAAGTTCTTCGCCAAGAGAGTGATTTGCCATTGGAATGGTCTGCCCGAGGAGGGTGGTGGAGTCACCGGCCCCTGGCCGTGTTCAAGAAGGGATTGACATGGCACTTGGTGCCATGGTCTAGTCATGGGGTCCGTGGTGACAGGTTGGACTTGATGATCTCTTGAGGTCTCTTCCAACCTTAGTAATACTGTGATGCTGTGATACTTGGTGATCTACTTAGTCAGGGCTCGGTTGTTGAGACTATACTTTCCTGTCTCATTCTGAGTGTATGTGCATCTTCATTTTGTTTTCAGAGGAAGTGATTTTGGCACAATTATATCTGCAAATATCTCGCTTAGGCCTAAGCTCAAAACCAGAAATTCTTATAAGCTATTTTATAATTCTTAGCTATAGTAATAAGTCTAACTCTTCAGTGGAACTATAAAGAGAAAATCCACCCATGTCTGGAGGTGTTGGGTGATCAATCCTTTTAGCTACAGAGGACTGGGGATTCTCATTCCAGACCACTGTTCAGATAAGAAAGTAATAGAGGGTTCTGGTTCACGTTATAATAAGAACGGAGAACTTCATTCCCATGAAGTACTTGTAGACCAGTACCGAACAAACTGAAAAGACCAAACGTTCTAAAAGCCAAAACACTTTCATGTTTGCAATAAATCAAGCAACCTTTTAGCCCAGCTTCTGGACAGCAATTATCCACAAGCCCCACGTTGGGCGCCAATTAAAAATATGTGGTGGAGTAGGAAAGTTCCCCCCTGCAGCCAGGGGGGTTCGGCCTTTTCCCCCTTCTCCCTCCCTACCTCCCCTTTTTCCCAAAAGGGTTAGAGAGAGAGAGAAAGGAAGGTAATTAAAAGGGGAAAAATTTGTTAAAGCTCAAAGCAAATGCAAAAAGTTAGTTTTCTTATCTGGTTAGAGAGGAATCGTAGAGAGAAACGAGCCAGCTCACAGCACAGGGGGAAAAAAGAAGACGACTGCCTAACTGACTCCCTGACTGAAAGACTAAACAAAAAAAACTGCAACTGGGTCTCACCAATGAAATTGAATTAGCATATCATTGTTTTCATTCTAATATCAAAATATTCGCCCAGAGTGTTCAGAAAGTGTCTCTTTCTTAAAGGCACAGCCTAAACCGGTCACACATGGCTCAAATATTTAATAAATATTCTAGAAGCATTTAGCCCTGTCTTAAAAGGGTGAGAAAGCTGTTGTTTCAGTTCTCCCATGATATTAGCAAGAAATGTATGAAAAAGTGTTTGGTGCACTATTGATCCAGTGGAAGAAACAGAAAATGTAATTTACTTTTATGTTTCCATTTTTATCTGTTGATTAAGTAAAAGTATTCAACAGATGGAAAGTATAAAAGATGTAAAACTTTTCCTTTTTGTTTTTTAAATCCATTTTGGATCATCCTGAAGCACAGGTGAGCTATAGGTTTACTTCTAAGGAAATTGAGTGTGAAAAAAATGCAGGGATCTGAGAAAGAAAACCTGAAGAATGTCTGTCTATTACATCATCAGAGTACTCAACACAAAAGTCACAAATTACCCAGGTTGTGGCCAACTAGACCTGGAACAATATAGTCATAGATAATCTTAGCCTTGAAATGAACTGAAAATCATCCTGAAAAGTTATAAATTTGAACAAGAGAACCAGTATTGTACTCTGGTATGATTTCAGAGTATTAAGAATTAAGTCTTCCCTGATAAAGACTAAGGGAACCACATAGATAAATAGGAGAATTTTGCATAACTGCAGAATCTATTACACTCCAAGAGAAGACATCTTGACTGAGGATAGTTTTGTTTTATATTTCCTTTTAGTGCTTTATTACATACACATTATTTTCAACTCATGTTTCAAGTTTAAGGTGGAGAGTTGGTTGTAGATTTTCAGGTTTCTGAAAGAACACAAATAAACTAATAGGAAAACTAATAAAAATTTTACAGCCATAAGGGAAACTATAAAGGAAATAATGATTCTGATTGACTACTTATAAGAATAATCAACCTGCTGAATTTGGATTTGATGGGATAAGCACTTTGTCCTCATGTTGAAACGATTTTGTAGAGACACACCAAATAATCACATCTCTACAAGCATTTAAATGAGGTAATACAATGCACAAATGTAACATATCCAAATTGAATTGATTTGTATGAGGAAGTGAAGTTGTGATGGTTTAACCCACCCGCATTAACAAAAACTTGGCTAAACTTAGGGAAGCAAATGGAATCTGTATTCATAAGTAGTAACTACACTCTACAAAGGAATGCAATGAATATGTACAAATATGCAGTATTTACAATATGATACAGGTATTTACAAGGAGAAAACAGCATGGAAATCCTCCTGTCCAGGAGGACACTACCTCGCTTCCCCCTAACCTCTCCCTCCTCTTTTTCCTCTGGTTAATTAGAAGAAAAGAGAAAAAGAGAATGTTAGAGAGAGTTCAGTTAGCTCAAAGCATGATTAAAAAGTCAGTAATGCTTTCTCTCCAGCAAAGCAGCATGAGCATGCCAGCAGAGAAAAATGAATTAAATGGAATCTGAGATTGGTAGAAATACAACCCACACATCTGACCAATGAAATGCGTTTAGAGTAATATCTTGTTTTCCTTTTTACACCCAACTGTGGTTTTGTTTGTACTTCTTCCCTCTCCTGCACGAAAATCTGCATCTACCTTTTTAAAGGCATGGCCTAAAACTGTCACAGAAGCCTATCCTTGTGGTATGCTTGTGAAAAATTGAGAGACATAAACCTGTGCAAACTCCAGTATGTGTGTACAGAGCCACAAACACACTGCAGCTGAATGAGAGGCATAAAATTACGGAAAGCACTAGAAATCTGCAAACCTACTAATAAATTATAGATAGATATAGATATAGATATAGATATAGATATAGATATAGATATAGATATAGATAAGACTGAATATTGCTTTTACAGTCATTTATCAGCTATCATAACTTGTAGAAACTAAGATAAAAGAGAAAGAGAAACTACCACCTATGATTGAAAATAAGGTATGTAACCTTTGACCATAGGAAATAAGCAATCTCACTCAGCTATCTTAAAAATATTCCGTTCTATTTTACCTTATTTAGCTCAGTTTGGTACCTGTTAGATAAAATATTTTCTCCCACAAATTCTTTTGACTTTAAACAAATGCAGGATTATTGAAAACTGAATCAGTCTTTAAGGCAATTTTGTTGTGATATGATCCCATATGAGCTGGTGAACAAAGACTCAGGATGACTGTGGCAGTTTTAGTCTATGTCTTTAAAATTTAGCTGCAGATATTGAGCAGAAAAGTAGAAAAATGTAAATAAATAACTATTGAGTGTAAAAAGGAAAACAGAAGATTATTCTAAACAAATTCATTGGATGGAATGTCTGGGATAAGAAAGCTCTACCATAACAATCCTTCATATTTCACTTCCATCCCCATTCCTTTTCTGTGGTTTGGCTGTCTGCTTCACTCAGGAGATAATAACACTTCTGGCTGGCCTTGAAGAAGTAACATTCCTTCCTCTCAGCTCCTCTCTTTTCTCTTTGATACAAAGGGAAGGGGGAGGAGGTCTGGGGGAAGTGGAGCACCTTCCCTGCTCTGTCTCTTGGGGGTCAGGGGAGTTTCCATATTATTTGCTAATGTGATAGTTTAACCCCCACACATCAAACAAAAACTCAGCTGAACTCAGTTGGAGAAACAAATGAAGCTGTATTTCACAAGCAATAATGGAATGCAATGAATATATACAAAAATATACAGTACTTACAATATTATACAGATATGATATACAGATATGATTCGCCATTGGAATGGGCTGCCCAGGGAGGTGGTGGAGTCGCCATCCCTAGAGGTGTTCAAGAGGGGACTGGACATGGCACTTGGTGCCATGGTCTAGTCGTGGGGTCTGTGGTGACAGGTTGGACTCCATGATCTTCAAGGTCTCTTCCAACCTTAGCGATACTGTGATACTGTGTGTTACAGTTTGGGCTGGGTGCCCCCCCTGCTTCCTGTGTCCAGAGGTCCAGCCCAGTGGGTGGACACAGGAAATTGGGTATTTCTACCATAATTCTCTGCACCACTATAAGATCCAGTGCGAGGCCTAAGCACCTCCTCTTTCTTCCTCGCCGTCACCCGGTAATGGGGGAGATGTTGTCTCCCGGCCATGGGCCTGGCTAGGCCCAAGGCCCCAGGGGGATGGGCAGTCTCAGATCTGGCCAGCTGAGACTAGCCTAGCAGTGGGGAGGGGGAAGAAGGAGCCCTGGGGGTCTTGGATGTACCCCCAGGTGGGGATGGGATCATCTTGGGACTGTTTGGGATTTCTTTTGTCACTCTGCTTTTGCTTTTCTGTAAACATTCACTGCTTTTCCTTTAAACTTTCCATCACCTTTGCAATCCGTTTTGTTTTGAGTTGTTTTATTCTGCCTGTGATGGGGAGGGTTTGGAGGGGGGCTGCCTTAACCCATCACATTATTGGTAGCAGAGGATGGTTGTGGTGGGGAGAGGGGTCTGCCCTCAACCCCTTTGCATTCCTGGCGAGCCAGGCAGGAGTAGGAGTTTGTTATTGTGGCCACTTTGCAGATCGGATTGCAAAAAACGGAGAGTTTAAATTCAGTTCTGGGCGTCGGTTTGGGTTTTGGAAGTTGGGGGTCAAGTTTTGTTGTTGGGGCGATTGTGTGAATTCTTGTGGATTGCAGAGGGACACCTGGTGCGTGGCCGATGGCACGGAGCCCTCTCCTGCTCTTCCATGCAGGGGTGGTTCCTGACCATCGGAATTGGGGTACCGCTTAAGAACGCGGGACCTGCCCTTCCTCCACCCTTTGCTCTCTGCGGGCGGTAGAAGCGGCGGGGAGTGAAGCGGGGGAGGGGCAGCGGCGAGCAGATCAGGATCGGGCCCGTTTTCACTGCGGGAAAGAGCCAGCCGTGGCGAGCGGGCGAGCTCAGCTCCCGAAACTCAGGAGGGCGAACGGGGACCCCAGCTGCAAAGCCGTTCTCAAGGGCTCTGAGAACGTGTTTATGGCTTTCGCTGGAGGAGCCGTTTGAATGCCCGAGGGGTGGAGGCGATTTTGATTCTGTACCGCGGCGCTAGAGGCGGCCGGACCTCTGCTGTATGCTCGGGCTGCGGCGGCGGTGGCCTTGGCCGTGCGCTTGGAGCGGCGCCGGCGGCGCCCGGCCGGCCACACGGGCTGCGGTGGCGGCGGGCCTGGCCGTGCGCTTGAGCGGCGATGGCGGCCCCCAGCTGGCTACTCGGGCTGCGGTGGCGGCGGGCCTGGCCGTGCCCTCAGAGCGCCGGCCCGGCCCCGGCCCCAGCCGTGCACTCGGGCTGTAGTGGGGCCGGTCCTAGTCTCTTCCCTGATTATTTCTCTGACCAGTTCTGAAAATGGCGCCGAGCACCTGGCTCCAACTCCCTTCTTCTCAGTAGGTTGTGGTGCAGACCCTCCCCCTTCCGGGGGGGAGTTGTGTAGCTGAATGCTGTCACGGCTTGGTACGCGAATGCCCAGTGGGGGGCGGTGTACTGTGACATGCATTTGTGTAGCCTCGGGCTGTGGCTGGAAGCGGTCAGCACTGGGCTTGGGATAGGTCCGTGCAGGGTTGAGGAAGGCTCAGTGTGCTATTTTCCTGGAGGGGTGGAGAAGCAGTTAGAGCCTGATTGTTCTGACTGGCTTGCCCCAGGGGTGGAAATATGCCACTGAGTAAATAGAGATGGAAATAGAAGCTGGTTGAGAAGTTGTGAGGCTTTTTCCAGGTGACCAGGATGTCCACCGGATCCATGAAGAACTTGCACCGCAGAAGAGTGAACTCTGCATCTCTGGGTGGTTCCATTAGATGAGAGAAGAAGAACTGGAATGGACTGACACTTGACCCTGAATGAGAGAGACTGTTTGGGTGGACGCCCAGATGAAGATATGGACTTCGCCGGACATGTCATCGGAAGAGTTCTGATTTGATGATATGTTTGGGGTGCAGAGATTATGGTATGAAATAAGGGGTGGCATGTTACAGTTTGGGCTGGGTGCCCCCCCTGCTTCCTGTGTCCAGAGGTCCAGCCCAGTGGGTGGACACAGGAAATTGGGTATTTCTACCATAATTCTCTGCACCACTATAAGATCCAGTGCGAGGCCTAAGCACCTCCTCTTTCTTCCTCGCCGTCACCCGGTAATGGGGGAGATGTTGTCTCCCGGCCATGGGCCTGGCTAGGCCCAAGGCCCCAGGGGGATGGGCAGTCTCAGATCTGGCCAGCTGAGACTAGCCTAGCAGTGGGGAGGGGGAAGAAGGAGCCCTGGGGGTCTTGGATGTACCCCCAGGTGGGGATGGGATCATCTTGGGACTGTTTGGGATTTCTTTTGTCACTCTGCTTTTGCTTTTCTGTAAACATTCACTGCTTTTCCTTTAAACTTTCCATCACCTTTGCAATCCGTTTTGTTTTGAGTTGTTTTATTCTGCCCGTGATGGGGAGGGTTTGGAGGGGGGCTGCCTTAACCCATCACACTGTGATATTTACAAAAAGCAAACAGCACAGAAATCTTCCTTGGGCAAGAGGATTCCACCTTACTTGTCCCCCAACCTCTGCCTCCCTTTTCCGTCTAGTTAATTAGAAGAAAAGAGAAAAGGAGAAATGTTAGGGGGATTTTTAGTTAGCTCAAAGTGTTGTTAAGTCAGTATGGTTACCTCAAGGTTGTTTGATGACAAGAGGTCTCTCTCTGACCAGGAGCAGCATGCCTGCCAGCAGAAAAAGACGGAGTGAGAAAAGAATGCAAGATCACACAACTACATCTTACTCATTTACCAATGAAATTTGTTTAGAATATTGCTCTTGTTTTCCTTTTTACACCAAAATATTCAGATAGAGAATTTGCAGCTATCTTTATTAAAGGCACATCCTGAAACTATCACAGCTAATTGCAAATATCTCTATAATATTGCAAATTTTGTACATATTCATTGCATTCCATTGCAGAGTGTAGTTTTTGCTTGTAAATACAGCTTTCATTTGTTTCTAACTGAGTTAGTCGTGCTGAGTTAATGTTGATGGGAAACTTCAACCCATCACAATGACCCAGATGCACCTTCATTTGATGGATTTGATGGCACCATACTGTTTTCACCTGCCCAATTATCCAGCACTCATGGGGAAGGCACTGAAGCACCCTAATTGGTAGAATTTATGGCAACATTTTTTTTTTCTTTAAGGAAATTCATCCTCCAAGGCATTGACTGAAACGGAATCTTTCTAAGCAGCAAAACCCTGTACAACCATGCCTCATTAAATGTTTGCAAACAATAAGCATTCTTAATAGATTATTGTGACCGGTTTAGGCTGTGCCTTTAAGAAAGGGTCACTTTCTGAACACTCTAGCCGAATGTTTTGATATATGAATGAAAACAATGATATGCTAATCCAATTTCATTGGTGGAACCCGGCTGTAAATTTTTGTTTAGTCTTTCAGTCGGGGGAGTCAGTCAGTAGTCGTCTTCTTCTTCCCCCTGTGCTGTGAGCTGGCTTGTGTCTCTCTACGATTCTTGCTAACCAGATAAGAAAACTAACTTTGCATTCGCTTTGAGCTTTAACAAAGTTTCCCCTTTTAATTACCTTCCTTTCTCTCTCTCTCTCTCTAACCCTTTTGGGAAAAAGGGGAGGTAGGGAGGGAGAAGGGAGGGGCAGGCCGAACCCCCTGGCAGGAGGCAGGGGGTTCAGGAAAGGTTTCCTGTATTACATACATTGCTGTATACTTCTGTATATATTGTAAATATTGTATATTTTTGTACATATTCATTGCATTCCATATCTGCTTGTAAAATACAGCTTTCATCTGCTTCTCCGGCTGAGTTAGCTGTGGAATTCTTTTGTGTGTGTGGGGGAACCTTCCTACTCCACTACAATTATATATATATTCTTATTAGTAAATTCAATAACTCACTAGAATATATTTTTTTTCTACACATTTGGTAATTTCAACTACCACCCTGTTCTTTATTCTTGGCACACAGCTGCTTCATTAATCTAGCCTGCCCCAACTGCTATAGCTGGACTCAAAATGTTTGTTAACATGCTGTGAATGAAGGTATTTCTGCTGCAATTTTCACAGGAAACTTTGTAGAAGCTGTGTGTCAAATATTAAAATATGAATGTCCTTTCTAGCAAACCCAGGAAATAATCAAAACTGTAATTGGTACAATGAGTAAGGCAAAGTCTCATGAAATTGCAATCTCTGTTCATTCTGATCTTGAAACACAGAGAAACTATAACATTAAGGTGATAAAGAATACTTGAGACATGAGCCAACAGACTACAGCAAGACAAAGAACAAGGAGTCACACATATATGTTTAGGTGACTGAAAAAGACAAAATTTTTAGAACTTCATACAAGAAGACTGTTAAATAGGATTTTTTCAGCCTGGCTTGAAGTAAAGAAATTGGAATCCAATGAGGCATTGATTTTTCAAAGTCTAGGTGAATTTCATTGCAAATAGATTACCAACTTTATGCTGCAGAGTAGGTCCTGACTTTCAGTAACACCACCATCAACCTTATAATAAGAAGTGGCTATGATCATCAAGAAAAAGCAGGTATGTAATCACAGAATGGTCAGAGGTCATCTTCCATCCCATCTGATAAAGCAGGTTTGCCTAGATCAGGTTGCACAAAAACATGTCCAGGAACATTTTGAAAGTCTCCAAAGAAAATTCCACAAACTCTCTGGGCTTCCTGTTCCAGTGTTCCATCACCTTCAAAGAAGTTTTTCCTTATGCTTAAGTGAAATTTTCTGTTTTCTAGCTTGTACCCATTGCCCCTTGTCCCATCACAGGCCAACACTGAGAAGAGTCCAGCCCCATTCTCTTGACCTCCACCTTTTAGATATTTAAACCCATTGATAAGATCCCCTTTCAGTCTTCTCTTTTCCAGGCTAAGCAGCCCCGTAAGAAAGATAAGCAGGTCTCATAAGAGAGATAAGCAGGTCTCATAAGAGAGATGCTGCACTCCCTAATCACCTTTGCAGTACTCTGTTGGACTCTTTGGTAGTTCCCCATCTCTCTTTAACTGCAGGTGTGGCCTCAGAAGGGCAAGTAGCAGGGGAGAAGAACCTCCCTCACCCTGCTGGACACACTCCCCTTAATGCACTCCAGAATACCACCGGCCTTTTTGGCTACAAGCACACACTGCTGGCTCATGTTGAACTTGTCTGCCAGCATTCCCAGGTTCTTCTCTGAAGAGCTGCTTCCCAGAAGGTCAACCCCTAATCTGCATTGATGAATGGCATTATTCATCCCTAGGTGCAGGACTCTACACTTGCCTGTGTTGAACTTCACAAGGCTGCCCCCTGGCCAGCTCTCCAGCCTTTGCTTGTCTTGCTGAATGACAGCATAGCCTTCTGGTGTGTCAGCCACTCCTCCCAGTTTCTTATCACCAGCAAGCTTGCTGAGAGGGCATTCTGTCCCTTCATCCAGGTCATTGATGAGTATATTAGATTAGAATAGAATAGAATAGAATAGAATAGAATAGAATAGAATAGAATAGAATAGAATAGAATAGAATAGAATAGAATAGAATAGAATAGAATTAACCAGGTTGGAAGGGACCTTTGAGATCATCGAGTCCAACCTTTCATCTAACACTATCTAATCAACTAAACCACGGCACCAAACACCCCATCAAGTCTCTTCCTAAACACCTCCAGTGATGGTGACTCCACCACCTCCCTGGGCAGCACATTCCAATGGCCAATCACTCTTTCTGTGAATAACTTCTCCCAGGCAGCCAGCACCAGAACAAGAGGACACAGTCTCAGGCTGCACCAGGGGAGGTTTAGGCTGGATGTTAGGAAGAAATTCTATACAGAGAGAGTAATTGCCCATTGGAATGGGCTGCCCAGGGAGGTAGTGGAGTCACCATCATTGGAGGCGTTCAGGAGGAGACTTGATAGGGTGCTTGGTGCCATGGTTTAGTTGTTTAGGTGGGTTGGATTGGTTGATAGGTTGGACGTGAGGATCTTGAAGGTTTCTTCCAACCTGGTCTATTCTATTCTATTCTATTCTATTCTATTCTATTCTATTCTATTCTATTCTATTCTATTCTATTCTATTCTATTCTACTCTGCTCTGTTCTGTTCTGTTCTGTTCTAACTTATTCCTAACATCCAGCCTAAACCTCCCCTGGTGCAGCTTGAGACTGTGTCCCATTGAGCAAGATTGGGCCCACTACTGACACCTGGGGAGCACCATCAGCTGCAATCCTCCAACTAGACCCTGCACCATTGACCACATCCCTCTGTGTTCTGTCATTCAACCAGATCTCAATCCAGCTCATTGCCCAGTCATCTAACCCACACTTTCTAAGCTTTCCTACGAGGGTGTTATGGAATACTGTAAATAAAAACATCTATTGAAGTTGAGCTAGATTATATTCTCTGCTTTCCCCTCATTAGCCAGCTGCTCACATTATCATAGACACTTTCTGATTGGTCAAGCATTATTTCCCCTTCATAAATCCATGTTGACTAGTCATGATAATCTAGTTTAGAATGCCCCTGCTTACTGCAGAGAGTGTTGGTCTAGATGACGTTCTGAGGTCCCTTTCGACCCAAACCATTCTATGATTCTGTGATTCTATGATTCTATGGGTCTATGATTCTTTTCCTCTTCACACTCAAACACAACCTGCAGAATGAACTGATAACTTTCCACGGAAGGAGGTGAGGCTGACTGCTGTGTAGTTTCCTTGTGTCCTTCTTCTTGCCCTTTTCAAAGACCAGAGTGACATTGGCTTTCCTCCAGCCCTCAGATACCTCTCATGCTCTCCATGACCTTTCAAAAATGAAGTAGTGTGGTTTAGCAATAACAGAATCACAGAATCATTCAGGTTGGAAAAGACCCTCAGGATCTCAGGATCACCAAGTCCATCTGATAACCCTAATCTACAAGGTTCACCCTAAACCATATCCCCAAGCACCACATCCAAGCAACCTTTAAACACATCCAGAGTTGTGAACTCAATCACCTCCCTGAGCATCACATTCCAATGCCTGACTACTCTTTCCATGACAATTTTTTTCCCTAATGCCAATGGGCTGGATCCACAGCTCAAGCATCTGTCATGCCATGATCCATGATGCTCTGGAGGAAGGTGGTGCTCCAGAACACATCCAGTTCATCGATGATATCATCGTCTGGGGTAAAACTGCTGAAGAAGTCTTCGAGAAAGGTAACAAAATTATTGACATTCTTCTGAATGCAGGTTTTGCCATCAAGCGAGACAAGGTGAAAGGACCTACCAGAGAGATCCAGTTTCTGGGAGTGCGGTGGCAGGATGGACGCCGACACATTCCACTGGATGTGGTAAACAGAGTCTCCACCATGGCAAATCCCATGAACAAGCAAGAAACTCTACATTTCCTGGGGATAGTGGGATTTTGGAGACTGCACATTCCTGGATACAGTCAGATTGTGAAACCTCTGTATGATGTAACTCGAAAGAGAAACCATTTCCACTGGGGACCTGAACAACAAGCAGCCTTTGACCAGATAAAGCAAGAGGTAGTTCAAGCAATGGGTCTGGGACCTGTCCGAGATGGTCCAGACATTAAGAACATTTTGTGCACGGCTGCAAGTGACAATGGTCCAACCTGGTGCTTGTGGCAAAGAGCTCCAGGTGAGACACGTGGACGACCTCTTGGTTTCTGGAGTTGAGGTTACAGAGGTTCAGAGGCTAATTATACTCCAACAGAGAAAGAGATTCTAGCTGCCTATGAAGGAGTGAAAGCAGCTTCAGAAGTGATTGGAACTGAATCACAACTTCTCTTAGCTCCCAGATTACCAGTTTTGAATTGGATGTTCAAAGGCAAAGGTTCCACACCACATCATGCAACAGATTCCACCTGGTCTAAGTGGATGGCTCTGATAACACAGAGAGCTCGAATGGGAAATCTTGAAAGACCTGGTCTGGTGGAGGTGATCTCAAGGTGGCCTGAAGGTACCAACTGTACTAAACCTCCAGAGGAGAGAGTAACTCGTGCTGAGGAAGCTCCTCCTTACAATGACCTTTCTCATGATGAAAAGAAGTATGCTTTGTTCACAGACGGTTCCTGTCGTCTTGTTGGGAACAAGCGAAGGTGGAAGTCTGCAGTGTGGAGTCCAACACGCCGAGTTGCAGAGGCAAAGGATGGAGAAGGAGAATCCAGTCAGTTCGCAGAGGTAAAAGCTGTCCAGCTAGCTCTCGACGTAGGTGAACGTGAGAGATGGCCAAAGCTTTATCTCTACACCGACTCATGGATGGTAGCCAATGCTCTGTGGGGTTGGCTAAAGAACTGGAAAAAGAATGGTTGGCAGAGAAAAGGAAAGCCTATTTGGGCAGCTGACCTGTGGCAGGACATTGCTGATCGAATTGAGAGAATTCCAGTGAAGGTGAGACACATTGATGCTCACATTCCTAAGAGCAAAGCTACTGAGGAACAGCAACACAACCATCAGGCAGATTTAGCTGCTAGAGTTTCTCAAGTAGACATGGACTCTGATCTTGATCTCGACTGGAAACACCGAGGCGAGATATTCTTAGCTCGGTGGGCTCACGATTCATCAGGACATCAAGGCAGAGATGCAACATACCAGTGGGCTCGTGACAGATCCATAGACATTTCCATGGATGCTATCACACAAGTCATCCATGACTGTGACATTTGTGCTGCTATTAAGCAGGCAAAACGACTTAAGCCCTTATGGTACGGTGACAGATGGTCCAAGTACAAGTATGGTGAAGCTTGGCAAGTTGACTACATCACTCTACCACGTTCTCGTTCTGGTAAACAGTATGTGTTTACTATGGTAAAGGCAAACACTGGATGGTTGGAAACTTATCCAGTTCCACATGCAACTGCACGCAACACCATTCTCGGTCTGGAGAGACAGATCCTGTGGAGACACAGAACTCCAGAGAGGATTGAGTCAGACAACGGAACTCATTTCAAAAACAATCATGTAAAGAGTTGGGCCAAAGAGCACGGTATTGAGTGGATATTCCACATTCCCTACTATGCACCAGCTGCAAGGAAGATTGAATGCTACAACAGTTTGTTGAAGACCACTCTTAAAGCCATGGGGGTGGATCTTTGAAAAACTGGGAAAAGCATTTAGCACAAGCAACCTGGCTGGTAAATAGTAGAGGTTCAGTGAACCGAGCTGGACCGGCACATTCAGATCTGCTACAGAAAGTAGAAGGTGATAGAGCTCCTGTTGTTAAAGAAAAGAATCTGTTAGGTAAAACTGTTTGGGTATTTTCTCCCTCAGGAGAGGCTAAACCTGTCCGAGGGGTGGTTTCAGCTGAAGGTCCGGGTCACACTTATTGGGTAATGCAAGAGAATGGTGAAATTCAGTGTATTCCACAAAGAAACTTAACTTTAGCTGAAAGAGTTTAATTTCAAAGTGTTGTACAGCTACATCGCGCCCGAAGGAAGAATCCCTGAGGAATCCACGGTGCACGAACCCTGAGAACCCTGAGAGCCCTGAGTCAACTGAGAGTCCCTGTTTCCCTGTTTCCCTGTTTTCCCTTTTCTTCGCTTCGTCTGCGAGGAGACAAACTGTTTTCCATTTTTCATGTGTCTTGGACTTCTGAACCATCTACATCTGAGGATAGCCGGAATGGACTATGAACTTTACTTACAAACTGCAGATATCGTTTTAGATTGGATGGACAGTATGAACAGCCAATGAAATTGTTTAGCAGGGGTGGATTGTGACCGGTTTAGGCTGTGCCTTTAAAAGAAGGACACTTTCTGAACACTCTGGCCGAATGTTTTGGTATATAAATGAAAACAAGAGATATGCTAATCCAATTTCATTGGTGGAACCCGGCTGTAGGTTCTGGCTTGGTCTTTCAGTTGGGGGGGTCAGTCGTCTTCTTCTTCCCCCTGTACTGTGAGCTGGCCTGCTTTTCTCCCTGAAGCAACAGCTTGCTACGCAGGAACGATTCTTGCTAACCAGATAAGAAAACTAACTTTTGCATTCGCTTTGAGCTTTAACAAAG
This sequence comes from Picus viridis, assembly GCA_033816785.1. Lineage (NCBI taxonomy): Eukaryota > Metazoa > Chordata > Aves > Piciformes > Picidae > Picus > Picus viridis. The sequence goes on from CM066606.1 coordinate 58,127,964, forward strand.
TTTTCCCCTTTTAATTACCTTCCTTTCTCTTTCTCTCTAACCCTTTTGGGAAAAAGGGGAGGTAGGGAGGGAGAAGGGAGGGACAGGCCAAACCCCCTGGTGGGAGGCAGGGGGTTCGGGAAGGGTTTCCTGTATTACATACATTGCTGTATACTTCTGTATATATAGTAAATATTGTATATTTTTGTACATATTCATTGCATTCCATATCTGCTTGTAAAATATAGCTTTCATCTGCTTCTCGGGCTGAGTTAGCTGTGGAATTCTTTTGTGTGTGGGGGGAACCTTCCTACTCCACCACATATTTTTAATTGGCGCCCAACATGGGGCCTGTGGATAATTGCTGTCCAGAAGCTGGGTAAAAAGGTTGCTTGATTTATTGCCTGCTCGAGTCGGAGTTGCAAGCATGAAAGTGTTTTGGCTTTTGTAGTGTCTGTTCTTTTCAATTTTTGGTGTCCTTATCTATAAGCATGTTCTGGGATTGATTTTCGATCGCTTAGGCAGATACTTGATGTATAAATTGTATTTATGGTTTAAGTATAAGATTCAGCTTCTTTACGACCGGTGCCTGGGATTCTTCTGGCTTAACAGATACAGGAATGTGACCTCCAGCACTCTGCCCATAGAGATAAAGGAGTTTAAGATCCCGGTAGGTGAAAGGGTTGTTTTAAGTGATGGCTGGGATCCAAAGGTGATTTATGTGATGTGTTTAAATCTGCTGCTGGTGATGGTGATTGCGTACTTGTTATATGCTCTGTATCGGGAGAAAAAAGTTTCGAAAGCCTGCTTTGTAATTAGGCATAGATCGAAACGCAGAAAGCACAGCTCTAACTCTACCCCAGAGGTATCTAGTGATGAGGAGAATGCAGAATCTGTATCAGTTAACGACAAGGTTAAAAAGTCCATCGGAAAGGCTGCTCTGAACGGTGCTGTTGGTGGCTCTGGCAATCAGCCAGCGGCAGCGGCAGCTCCTAACATGGCTTCCACGCCCTCGGCAGCCATTAATAAGGCAAATCCATTTCCTCCTTCTTCTTCAGCAGGACCAGAAGTGTCCTCCACAGCAGCTGATTCGTCTCAAAACCTGTCAGCTTCTATTAAGCCAGCTGTAAATCCAAACACAGCTCCAGTTAAGCAGGTAGCTGTTTTAAGTACAAGAGGAAAAAAGGGCAAAGCTGATCCAGATGCTGATGGGGGAGAGCAGCAGGATCCTGGTGAGGGAACTTCTGCTCAAAGAGACCCTGCTGAGATGGAGGAAAAGGTTTGTCTTAAAGATATAGCTGAGTTATTGAGATCATCACTGGATGGAGATGCAGGACAAATTGCTGATAGCAGAACAACTAAAGGTGGTACTCCTGACCTTAAGCAGATTCTTAGGAGAGTGACAGTAAGATTATTGGGATAAGAACTTCAGGAAGATGAGGCAGAGGAGGAGTCAGATGACATTGAGAGCTGTTCGTCACCCAGGGAAGAATTGAGGAATGTGCGTAAAGATTACATCAGAGCAGATAAGGAGCCAATCCTAGCTTGGCTTGGTAGATGCTATGATACAGGTGCTCCAGCTCTGGTAGTTGGAGACAAGTCAGCAGCCCAACTAGGAAATCTCTCAAAGGATAATGGAATAGATAGACATCTAGGCAGGACTCTCGGTAAGGTTACTCTCTGGATACGCCTTTTAATGGCAACTCTCATGAGGTATCCTTCCCGAGATGATCTCCCATGGAATCCTAAACCCTGGACTACCATAGATGAGGGAATCAAGCGTCTGAGAGAATTTGCTGTTAGAGAGGTACTCTATGGTGGCCATGAGACTCTGAATCCTGATGAAATCCCTGTAGGAACTGGTCTTGCTAAAAAGCTCATCAAACTTGCTCCTCCTAATTATGCAAATATTCTGGCAAGCAGAATTGTGGCAAGAAATTACGGTGGTGCTTCTCCTACAGTTGGCCAATTCACTGATCAAATGAGACAACTGGAGGATAGCATGACGCGTGCTTCTTTGGTTTCAGCCATTGAAACTCTGTCTGGAAAAATTGAGAATTGCATGAAAGAGCTGAAGGATGAAATTAAAAATACCATCTCCCAATTGGCACAAAGAGATAATTCCAATTCTTCCTCCAGGTGGATACAAGTTTCCTCTGTGAGGAATAGACGTCCTCCAAGGATGTCATTCCAAAACAGGTCATTCCAAAACAGGTCATTCCAAAGCAGATCCAACCAAAACAGACCACCAAGGCAGTCACGTGCGAGTATTTGGATAACTCTGCGTGATCAGTTTGGTGAGAGCATGAACAGATGGGATGGTCAACCAACTGCCAATCTTTTCAGGAGGCTGAGGGAACTGCAAAGTGGCAGAACCCGAGGTAGCAATACCAGAAGGGTAGCTGTTACAAATGGGTTTTTGGAGTAGCATCTGTAGAAATTGATGGACAAAAGCTGAAGCTGTCTGTTAGACCTGAGCTTTCTGATGAATCTACAGTTGTGGGACAACACAAGTTTCAGGACATTAAATTGCCGGTTGCTTCTCAGACTGTGCATCACAGACAATACAGAGCCAACCTGACTCTTTGTTGCCCATTCAGAATCTGATTCGTCAGCTGGAGAGTCAGAAAGTCATCAGCAAAACTCATTCACCTTTCAACAGTCCAGTGTGGCCTGTGCGAAAGCCTAATGGAGACTGGCGTCTGACAGTTGACTACCGAGCCCTGAATGAAGTAACTCCACCTATGAGTGCAGCAGTACCAGACATGATGGAACTGCAGTATGAGCTGGAATCCAAAGAGGCCAAATGGTATGCTACCATAGACATTGCTAATGCCTTCTTCTCTATTCCCATAGCAGAGGAATGCAGGCCTCAGTTTGCTTTCACCTGGAGAGGAATCCAGTACACTTTCAACAGATTGTGGTGGAGTAGGAAGGTTCCCCCACACACACAAAAGAATTCCACAGCTAACTCAGCTGGAGAAGCAGATGAAAGCTGTATTTTACAAGCAGATATGGAATGCAATGAATATGTACAAAAACATACAATATTTACAATATATACAGAAGTATACAGCAATGTATGTAATACAGGAAACCTTTCCCCAACCCCCCTGCGGCCAGGGGGTTTCGGCCTGTCCCTCCCTTCTCCCTCCCTACCTCCCCTTTTTCCCAAAAGGGTTAGAGAGAAAGAGAAAGGAAGGTAATTAAAAGGGGAAAACTTTGTTAAAGCTCAAAGCGAATGCAAAAGTTAGTTTTCTTATCTGGTTAGCAAGAATCGTTCCTGCGTAGCAAGCTGTTGCTTCAGGGAGAAAAGCAGGCCAGCTCACAGTACAGGGGGAAGAAGAAGACGACTGACCCCCCCAACTGAAAGACCAAGCCAGAACCTACAGCCGGGTTCCACCAATGAAATTGGATTAGCATATCTCTTATTTTCATTTATATACCAAAACATTCGGCCAGAGTGTTCAGAAAGTGTCCTTCTTTTAAAGGCACAGCCTAAACCGGTCACACCTAGTGTCTAATCTAAACCCACCCAGTCACAGCTTGAGGCCATTACATCTTGTTCTGTCACTAACTGCCTAGGAGAAGAGAGCAGCAGTCCTTTCAGCTAGTTCACTGTAGACTACTCTTTTTCAGACAAAGCAGTCTCAGCTCCTTCCGTTACTCTTCATAAGATTTATTCTCCAGGCCCTTCACCAGTTTTGTTGCCCTCCTCTGCACTCACTCCAACACTCAAAATCTCTCTTGTATTGAGGTGCCCAAAACTGGACACAATACTTAACATGTGGCCTCACCAGAGCTGCTCCCTCAGCACTCATGGGTGTATCCCATCAGGACCCATGGATTTGTGGATGTCCAACCTGTCTAGATGATCTCTAATCCAGTCCTTCTCAACTAAGGGAGGCAATTTCTCTCTCCAGACTTTCTATCTTACCTCCATGGCCTAGGATTCCTAAGGACCAGTCTCAGCAGTAAAGACTGAAGCAAAGAATGCATTGAGTAACAACTTCAACTTCTCTGTATTCTCTGTCATGTCTCATTCAGTAGTGGGCTTGCATTTCATCTGGTGATCCTTTTCCTACTGATACACTTGAAGAAGCCCTTTGGCTATCTTTTACACACCTTGCCAGATTTAATTCCAAGAGGACTGTAGTTTTCCTCATTGCATCTCTACATCTCTGACAACATCTATATTTCTCCCAAGTAGCCTTCCTTTTTACACACACTGCAAACTTCCTTCTTCTACCTGAGTTTTTCTCAGAAGTTCCTTGCTCATCCATGCAGGTCTCCTGCCTCTCTTGCTTGATTTCTTACTCAGGAGGATGAAGATATCCTGATCTTGGAGGAGGTGATGCTTGAATATTAGCCAGCTCTCTTGGGCCCCTCTTCCTTCTAGAGTACTAATCCATGAGATTCCTCCCAGAAGGTCTCTGAAGAGTTCAAAGGTGGCTTTCCCAAAGTCCGAGGTTGTAATCCTACTTACCACCTTGCTACTTCCTTATGTGAGCCTGAATTTCACCATCTCATGTTTGCTACAGCCAAGGCTGCCCCCAGCTTTCCTTTCCCCAACTAGACTTTCTCTGTTTGTTAGCCCAAGGTCCAACAGCACACCTCTCCTTGTTGGCTTCTTCACCCCTTGTGTCAAAACATCAATGTGTCAATGTACTTCAGGACTTCCATGACTGTGCCTTTCCAGCAAAAATCAGTGTGGTGAAGGCACATCCTGCCCAGATACTAGATCTGGCCCCAGCATGTGGATAGGTTTCCCCCCTTCAGGAGGAAGACAGTTACCAAGTATGGGCATAATTCCAGCTTCACGCTTTCTATAGGCTGAAGCCAGTTGTCTATCAGAGTGCCCATTGGTCAAACCTAGCCTCGAGGAACCTATAAATATTACCTCTGTTGGTAAACAAGTGGCCTCCTCTTTACTTTGTCTCTGTACTTGCTTGAGAGAGCAGCTTTCAAGCCACAGCCTCTGCCATTGAGCTTGCTGTTATTAGCTTCTATCATACATGCATGCGTACTGAAGCCTCCGTATTGTGAGAAGCACTCTGATCATGAGGATCAGCTCCAGAGGAGGACCTTCGCTGAGCCCGAGAAGCCAGCGTTGCTACAGCCAGTTGTACTCACCAGGAAAGCCCATCGTGCCACCGGAGAACTGGACCAGCCCCCGAGGGAAAGATCTGCCCAGTTGTTGGGGAGACGGAACTTGATAGAGACTAAGTCCGCAGATGCCTAGCCCCACTGTAGCGGGAGAGAAGCCACCACGTGTGCCACTCCAAGCCCTGTAGACCCCAGGGAAGATTACAACATTGTTCTTGCCTGTATTGCACCAAACCCGGGACCACTCCGAACGTCCCGTTGTTCCCTTAAGTCCAGAAATGGAGAAGCTGCAGCTGAGCGCAGCTGCATTCTCTCTCCAAGGCTGTTTGCCACAGGGCCGACCCCATAGCTATCGTCCGACCGGGAACCTCTGAGCCTGCCTATCGGCAACCGTGGCCCCGCCCTGCCGTGCGAGGCGACTGCCAGGGCTGACCCCACGGGCCGAACTGACCGAGTCCAGCGGCAGAAGTCAGCCGAACCCCACCTTGCTACAAACAACAGCTACAGAGTATGTTCCATGTGCTTTCTACCCACTAGCACTCAGTTCAAAGTATCCGCGTGTAGCAGAGTAATCGCTGATGCACAGAAAGATTGCAATATCGCTGCATATAGCTAGAAGCTGCCCGCATTCCACCGAGTCGCCATCTAGTGGCCAAGTGGCGGAACTGCACCCTTCATTATATAAAGCATAGATAGTTTGTAGATAGTTTAATTAAGTTCTAATCATAATACTAAGTCATTTATGGAATGTATTTCACGAACGTGCACTAGAACATGTATATAAGTTGTTGATTCTTTGATTATTATTAATTTGATAATTAATAAAAATAATATTTTCATAATTCATATTTCATATTCATAAATTTAATAACCTCTTCACAACAATCAGCATCATTGAAGTCCCCAGGATAATTATGGCACATGATCACAAGACTATTTTCCTCTGTCTGTAGAAGGCCTCATTCATTTCCTGATCAGGTGGCCCATAGTAAACACCCACTACAATGTCACCCATCAATATTAGCCTGTTACATAATTCATACCCATGAGCTTTCAACACAATTCTTCCCCCGTTAGGCAGACTTCAATGCATTCCAGTTTCTTTCTCACATAAAGAGCAACTCCACCACCTTGCCAAGTTGATTGGTCTTTCTTGAAAAATATGTAGCCATCCACAACAGCATCCCAGTCATGTAATCCATACCACCATGTATTACAGTATCACAGTACCACTAAGGTTGGAAGAGACCTCAAAGATCATTGAGTCCAACCTGTCACCACAGAACTCATGACTAGACCATGGCACCAAGTGCCATGTCCAATCCCCTCTTGAACCCCTCCAGGGACAGAGAATCCACCACCTCCCTGGGCAGCCCATTCCAATGGTGAATGACACTCTCAGTGAAGAACTTTCTCCTCATCTCCTTGCGCTGATGCAGCTTGAGACAGTGTCCCCTTGTTCTGGTGCTGGTTGCAAGAGAGAAGAGACCAACTCCCTCCTGCCTGCTTCAGGCAGTTGTAGAGAGCAATGAGGTCACCCCTGAGCCTCCTCTTCTCCAGGCTAAACAATCCCAGCTCCCTCAGCCTCTCCTCATAGGGCTTGTGCTCAAGGCCTCTCACCAGCCTTGTTGCCCTTCTCTGGACACGTTCAAGTGTCTTGATGTTCTTCCTAAACTGAGGGGCCCAGAACTGGACACAGGACTCAAGGTGTGGTCTAATCAATGCAGAGGGGCACAATGAATTCCCTGCTCCTCCTGGTCACACTATTCTTGATACAGGCCAGGATGCCATTGGCCTTCTTGGCCACCTGGGCACACTGCTGGCTCATGTTTAGGCAGCTGTCAACCACCACCCCGAGGTCCCTCTCTGTTTGGCAGATCTCCAGCCACTCTGACCCCAGCCTGTAGCTCTGCGTGGGGTTGTTGTGGCCAAAGTGCAGCACCCGGCACTTGGATTTGTTGAATGCCATCCTGTTGGACTCTGCTCATCTGTCCAGTCGGTTGAGGTCCCTCTGCAGAGCCCTTCCACCCTCTAACTGACCAACATCTGCTCCCAACTTGGTGCCATCTGCAAATTTGCTGATGACTGACTCAATCCCCTCATCCAGATCATCAATGAAGATATTAAAGAGGATGGGGCCGAGCATCGATCCCTGGGGGACACCACTAGTGACTGGCCATCTGGATGTGGCACCATTCAACACCACTCTCTAGGCTCGACCCTCCAGACAGTTCCTAACCCAGCACAGAGTGTGGCAGTCCAAGCCACAAGCTGACAGCTTAGCCAACAGTTTGCTGTGGGGACGCTGTCAAAGGCCTTGCTGAAGTCCAGGTAGACCACATCCACAGGCCTCCCCACATCCACCAGGGGGGTCACCTGATCATAGAAGGAGATCAGGTTGGAGAGGCAACCTTTCAAAAGGAGGCAAGGAACTGGTTAATATGGTAATTACCTGGCGCCTGCTTCGTGACGCACTAAAAGATCTTGAGCAGGAGGAGGAAGAAGAGGAAATGATGGGGGGATTGAAAGAGAAAGGGAATGATCTGGCTATGGGGGAAATGAATAAATCAGTAGAGGACACGCCAGCATCCTCTGCACCCCTGGCCTCCCCTCGTGTGGCTGCTCAGAAGTAGATTCAACAGCGCAATACATAACAAGCGCTGCTGAGAAGCAGCTTTCTCCTAATGATCAACTTAAGTTCCCGATGAATTGGAAAAGTCCCAATGACTTTGCGAAAATGCCATTGGCTTATCAATCTCTGGGAGAGCAGCTGAAAGGACATGTAAAAAAGGAGGAATGTAATCAGTTTAATAATCTACAGACTTCACACCAGCAACTACCTTTACAACAACAATTACCCCCTCTGCCATCTGATAGCGAGGACAAGAGTGAGGGGGAAGCAGTAAATCATAGTGTGACTGTGGCCACGAGAAAGAATGTTGAGAACTGAGAGGGGGGTGGGACTCAGTCTGCACCTTGGACCTTGCCTCCCTATAGCGTGACTGTTACTCCACGTTCAACCGCAAGATTTTGGCAGCAAGTTCACCAGAAAGCTGCTGCTGTGGGTGACTGAGGTTTGGTGGAAATCTTGGATGCGCCACATTTATCAGTTAGAACAGAGGAGAATTCTTCTCCTACGGGTGTTTCAGATGATCCTATGGCTTTCCCTGTGGAAAAAGCGGCTCTGGGATCAGGGCAGCAGGATAATCATCAGGTTTTGGGTTGGAAAGTCGTACAGGATTTGCGATCCACAGTAGCAAGAATGGTGTCAATTCCAGTGAAACTATGCAGCTTTTGTGTATCATAGACACTGATTTGCTGTGTCTGTTTGACATTCATCACCTTGCGCAGATCATTTTGCAGCCTGTTCAGTATTCAGTATTCGAAACTAGCTGGAAAAAAATAGCTGAAAAAGCTGCAATAGAAAACATGCAAAGGGATCAAAATGATGTTCTGCGAGGTGTGGGGGCAGATGTTCTCATGGGCACAGGACCTGTGTTTTCTAATCCTAACACACAAGCTCACTGGCATCCTTCTGTACTGGAACAGAGTCAAAGAATAGGCATGTCTGCAATTCGAAAGACAATGGAGCTTGCATCTCCACGTCCTCGATACACAGTTATTAAACAAGAGCCTAAGGAACCAATTCTGCAGTTTGTGGAGAGGGTTTCTGCTGCTATTGAGAAACAAGTTGATGATGAGAGTCTCAGGCAAATTTTGTGTCGCCAATTAGCAAAAGACAATGCAAATGCTGACTGCCAAAAAATTATTGAAGCATTGCCAGGTGAACCATCTATAGCTGATATGGTCACAGCCTGTTCAAAGGTCGACAGCACTGATTTTAAGATGACTGCACTTGCAGCTGCCTTAAAATCAGGAGGCCCAGTAAGTTGTTTCAGCTGTGGGAAAGAGGGACATGTGAAAGTAAACTATCAGCCAGCACAAGGGGATCAGCAGGGATGGATGTATCCACAGCCAATGTAAGGTGCCTTTTGGGGCAAATATGTGGTTTAATATCTACTGCAACACTACCTGTGACAATTCCTAAAGGGACTCGAATTGCTCAGCTTGTACCTTTTGTGAGTCATGTTTCCAGAACAGAGCAGACTATCTGTGGTGACAAAGGATTTGGATCAACAGGACCACCTGCAATGTTATGGTCTCAGACAATCACTGAGAAGAGACCACAAATGACCTGTGTGCTCTAAAACAGCAATTTCAGTTGTCCAATGCTGAAGCTCAAGGTATTGTGGTTGCATGTCCTGATTGTCAGGGCCAGCATATTCCTCACTATTCTGGTACTAACCCCAGAGGGTTGTGAGGCCTCCAGATCTGGCAAACAGATGTTACTCACATTGCTGGATTTGGTAGGTTAAAATTTGTTCATGTGTCTGTTGATACGTTTTCCTTGGTCATCGTTGTTACTGCTCACACAGGAGAGGCTGCCAAAGATGTTATTCGTCATTGGCAGTGAGATATTTCTACTGCTGGAGTTCCTCTTCAGATAAAAACAGACAATGGTCCAGCATACGTGTCTGCAAAGGTTAACTCATTTCTGCAGTCATGGGGTATAACTCATATTACAGGTATCCCTCATTCTCCTACTGGACAAGGCATTGTTGAACATGCACATGGCACATTAAAACAACTGTTGCAAAAACAAAAAGGGGGAATGGCAGGGGATCCTCCAGAAGCTCAACTGAACAAAGTTATGCATGCAGATTTCTGGTGATTCTCAGGAACCCCCGATACTGCATCATTCTGGCTCCTTGGCAACCGCCAGTGGGGTGCCCTCAGGAGCTAAAGCCAGGGTTTGGGATCTGCAAACAGGTCAGTGATCTGATCCTTGTGATTTAATAACTTGGGGATGAGGGTATGCTTGTGTCTCAACAGATTCTGGACCACGATTCGGGTTCCAGCAAGATGGGTTCAACCAGCACTTTCATCACCCTCTGGACACTGACTGTTGCAAGAGTCATGTAGATTCCAAAATTACCACAGAAGAATGTGTGGGTCATACTTGCTAACATCCTGAAACAAGATAAGCTGTACCTCTTGGTAAGAACACCTATGAGTCCTTTCAGCACCTGCTTGGTGTCCCAGTGAACAGATGGGAGGACATTACCGAGAAGACTGAGCCTTTGAGCTCAAAAAGAATATTTTGTGTGTGTGTTTCTTGGTGTGATTTAACTATTGCCTGACATGGGTTCTGTTTGATATGCTCCTTGTAAAATAGGGGTGTAATAGAATTTTTGCTATTAGTTCAGGGTCATGATTGTCAAAATTTGAAGGATTGTTTGAAGGATGGGGATTTTCAGGCTGGTTTCTTTCGATTGTTAAGATCAAGTTATTGTAATTGTGATTGTAATGTTACTGATGTTGCCCTGTTTGATTAATCTGCTGCAAAGGGCCCTGCAGCAGATGATCAAAGCGACATTTGTAGCAGAAAAACAAAAAGGGGGAATTGTGGGGGACTGTGATGTATCTGTGAACCCTCGGAAGAGCTCTGGTGAGAAAACATCGCTGTGCTCCCATGAGAAGCTGGAAACTCCCTGGACAGACTGAGTGGGAATGAGAAACCGCAAGATAAGATGGGAGGCCACCTGGACTAATGCGGTGGTTTGGGCTGGGTGCCCTCTGCTGCATGGTGTACTTCCTGAGTCCAGAAGTCCAGCCCAGTGGGTGGACACAGGAAGCCAGGTATCTCCTACCACAATCCCCTGCACCGCTATAAAATCTAGCATGGGGTCCGGCACTTCCTCCTTCTTCCCTTACTGGCACCCGGTAACTGGGGAGACGTCTCCCAGCCTTGGGCCTGGCAAGGCCCAAGGCAAGGGGGAAGGGCGGTCTCAGGCCTGGCCAGCTGAGACTAGCCTAGCAGTGTGGGGGGAAGAATGAGCCCTGGGGGTCTTGGGCCCACCCTCAGGTGGGGATGGGATGCTTCCGGGTCTGTTTTGGGGTTTCTTCTGTCACGGTTTCTGGTTCTTTGTGCACATTCACCCTTTTCTATTTAAACTTTTCCATCACTTTTGCAATCCGTTTGTCAGAGTCGTTATTTTGCCTGTGGTAGGAAGGGGGGCTGCCTCCACCCATTACATTTTTGGCGCACCAACGTGGGGCTAGTTGTTGTGGCCACTCTGCAGATCAGATTGCAAAAGATGGAGAGTTTAAAGTCAAATGTGGGACATTGCTGGTTTGGAAGTTGGGGCTCAAGTTTTTTTGTCGGGGCGACTGTGTGAACTCCTGTGGACTCCAGAAGGACACCTGGTGTGTGGCTGATGGCATGGAAGTCACTCCTGTTGCTTGGGAACAGCAAGGGGTAGCTCTGTGACTTTCTGCTCAGGGTAGCTGTAGTGGGTTGAGGCAGCCCCCTCCCCACCACAGGCAAAATGACGACTCTGACAAAACGGAGTGATGGAAAAGTTTAAATAGAAAAAAGTGAAGGTGCACAAAGGAACTAGAAACAGTGAAAGAAGAAACCCCAAAACACACCCGGATGAACCCCATCCCCATCTGAGGGTGGGCCCAAGACCCCCAGGGCTCATTCTTCCCCCCACCCTACTGCTAGGCTAGTCTCAGCTGGCCAGGCCTGAGACTGCCCATCCCCCTGGGGGGCCCAAGGCCGGGAGACATCTCCCCCAGTTACCGGGTGCTGGCGAGGGAAGAAAGAGAAAGAGACAGACCCCACGCAAGATCTCATAGCGGTGCAGGGGATTGTGGTAGCAGATACCTGGTTTCCTGTGTCCACCCACTGGGCTGGACTTCTGGACACAGGAAGTGTGCCATGCAGCAGAGGGCACCCAGCCCAAACCACCACATGCCACCCCTTATCTCATACCACAACCCCTGCACCCAAACACATCATCATATTAGAAATCCCTGATGACGCTTCCGGCAAGGTCCATATCTTCTTCTGGGCATCCACCCAAACAGTCTCCCTCTCAGGCTCAAGCATCAGTCCAGTCCAGTTCTTCCTTTCTCATCCAGTGGAACCTCCCAGCGATGCAGAGTTCACTCTTCTGCAGTGCAGGTTCTCCATGGATCCGGTGGACATCCTGGCCACCTGGAAAAGCCTCACAACCTCTCAGCCAAGCTCTTCTTCTCACTGGCATTTAACTCAGCGGCATAACCTCCACCCCTGGGGCAAGCCAGTCGGAACAATCCAGCTCCACAACTGCTTTTTTTCGATCCCCAGGGTGCCGCAAACCGACCGCCTCCGACCGCGGTCCAGGCTACCCAAACGCCTATCAGGGTACTTCGCCCCTCCCCACCGGGCGTTCATGTACCGAGGCGTAGCAATATCCGTCTGCACACCCTGCCCCAGAAGAGGGAGGGGCTGCACCACAGCCCAACTGAGAGGAAGGGAGACGGAGCCAGGTGCTCGGCGCCATTTTTCGGTACTGTCCGAAAAAGATCGGGAGATTAGAGCCAAGCCCACTGCAGCCCGAGCGCTCGGGCGGTGTCCACTGCCGCCGCCACTCAGCATACAGCAGAACTCGGCCACCTCTACCGTTGCAGTACAGGATCAAAATCACCTCCACCCCTCGGGTACTCCAACAGCTTCCCCAGCGAAAGCCACAAGTGCATTCTCAGAGCCTTTGAAAACGGCTTTCCAGCTGGGGTCCCTGTTCGCCCCTCCTGGGTCTCGGGGCTAGCTCACCCGCCCGCCCGCTGCGGCTGGCTCCATCCTTGCAGCAAGACGGACCTCATTTGACCTGCTCGCCGCTGCCCCTCCCCCGCTTCACCCCCGCCGCTTCCACCGCCCGCGGAGAGGAAAGGGTGGGGGAGGGGCAGGTCCTACATTCTTAAGCGGTAACCCCCGACGCACCAGGTGTCCCCCTGCAATCCACAAGAACTCACACCATCGCCCCGGCAGCAAAGCTTGAGCCCCACCTTCCCAAACCGAAAACCGATGCCCAGAACTAAATTTAAACTATCCACCTTTTGCAATCTGATCTGCAGTTCGCCACACCAACCAGCCCCACGTTGGCACGCCAAAAGTGTAGTAGGTTGAGACAGCCACCCTCCCCACCACAGGCAAAATGACGACTCTGACAAAACGGATTGCAGAAGTGATGGAAAAGTTTAAATAGAAAAAAGTGAAGGTGCACAAAGGAACTAGAAACAGTGACAGAAGAAACCCCAAAACAGACCCGGATACATCCCATCCCCACCTGAGGGTGGGCCCAAGACTCATTCTTCCCCCCACTCTGCTAGACTAGTCTCAGCTGGCCAGGCCTGAGACTGACCCATCCCCCGGCCTTGGGCCTTGCCAGGCCCAAGGCCGGGAGACGTCTCCCCCAGTTACCGGGTGCTGGCGAGGGAAGAAAGAGAAAGAGGCGGACCCCACGCAAGATCTTATAGCGGTGCAGGGGATTGTGGTAGGAGATACCTGGCTTCCTGTGTCCACCCACTGGGCTGGACTTCTGGACACAGGAAGTGTGCCATGCAACATAAGGGCACCCAGCCCAAACCACCACAGTAGCTTAAGAATGCTCAAGTAGCCTAAGAAGGCGAGACCTGCCTTCTCCTCCTTGCTCTTTGCAGAGCCACAGGCAGCTGAGAATGGCGTGGAGGAGCGGCAGCAGCAAGCAGAGCGAGGTCAGTTGGCTGTTGCTGCGGGGGAGGGCTACCCGCAGAGAGCGGACAAGCCATGGCTTTCAAAACCTGAGGGCGGCGGGGACTTCAGCTGGAAAGCCGCTATGAAAGGCTCTGAGAACGTGCTCATGGCTTTGGCTGACATAACTGTTTGGATGCCTGAAGGGGTGGAGGTGACTTTGACTCTGCTTCGTGGCGACAGAGATGGCGGGGGCCAGGCCGGGCTGTGTTCAAGCAGCGGCAGCGGCGGCACCGCCCGTGCCGGGCTGCGTTCAGGCGGCAGCGGCAGCTGTAAATCTTTCCTGAGTGTTTTCGGACATGTTCCGAAAACAGCGCCAGCGCCTGGCTCCACCTCCTCTCTTCTCAGCAAGTTGTGCTGCAGCCGCTCCCTCTCCCGGGAGAGGGCTGTGAACCGGATGCGGTGATGCCTCGGTACTCCAACGCCCAGTGGGGGTCGATGTGCCTGCAATGTGTTTTTGTGTAGCTTCAGACCGCGGCTGGAAGCAGTCGGCTGCGGCTCCCTGGAGGGATGGAAAAAAGCGATCGTGGAGCCTGATTGTTCCGACCGGCTTGCCCCAGGGGTGGGAAAAGCCACTGAGTAACTGTAAATGCAAATAAAGGCTCGGCTGAGAAGTGGTGAGGCATTCCCAGGTGACCAGGCTGTCCCAACGAGTCCATGAGGAATTCACACTGCAGAAGAATGACTCTGCATCGCTGGGAGGTTCCATCATGTGAAGAACAACTGGAATGCACTGATACTTGAGCATGGATGACTGTGTGGAAGGATGCCCAGATGAAGACATGGACTCTCACGAGACATGTCATCAGAAGAGTTCTAATTGGATGATATGTTTTGGGTGCAGGGATTATGGTATGGAATAAGGGGTGGCGTGTGGTGGTTTAGGCTGGGTGCTGGCCCGGATGCCACTGCACAGACCACTCCTGGGAGGTCCCAAGGGGTGGGCCCAGCCCAGGGGGTGGTCACAGGAAACCAGGTATTCCATTTCCCATAATGCCCTGCTTCCATATAAAACATCCACGTGGGGTCTTCACTTGCTCTTTCGTCCCCTGCTGCTGCCTAGGTAAAATGGCTTGAGCTGCCTCCCTTGGGCCTCCCCAGGCCCAAGGCTGGGTTGGGGGGGGAGAAAGAGCCCTGGGGGGGGGGTTGGGTGTACCCCCAGGTGGTGGTGGGATCTCTCTCTCTTTGTCACGGTGCTTGTGGTTCTCTGTAAAACTTTCATTGTTGTTCCTTTTTGTTTTTCTATTTAAACTTTCCATTACCTTTGCAATCCATTTGTCTGAGTCATTATTTCTGCCCGAGGTGGGAGGATTGCCACCACCACAACTAACTTAACAAGCAACTATAGCAATGCTATCGCTGACCCATGAGAATCTTGAGAAAAGTTCTTAACCAATTGCAGGCAGCCACACTAACACTACACACAATATATGCGTTGTGTGCTGGAATAAACAGGGGCTTGCTTTTATGCGTTCTATGTGCTCTGATCTCCTTCTATGATCAGGTGACCCGCCTGGTGGATGTGGGGAGGCCTGTGGATGTGGTCTACCTGGACCTCTACATGGCCTTTGACACAGTCCCCCACAGCAAACTCCTGGCCAAGCTGGCAGCCCATGGCTTGGACAGGAGCACACTGCGTTGGGTTAGGAACTGGCTGGAGGCCCGAGCACAGAGTGGTGAATGGTGCCACATCCAGCTGGCGGCCTGTCACTAGTGGTGTGCCCCAAGGATCAGTGCTGCGCCCCATGCTCTTTAACATCTTTATTGATGATCTGGATGAGGGCATTGAGTCCATCATCAGTAAATTTGCAGCCGACACCAAGGTGGGGGTAGGAGTTGATCTGCTGGAGGGTAGAGAGGCTTTGCAGAGGGAACTCGACAGGCTGGACAGATGAGCAGTGTCCAATGGTATGAGATTGAACACATCCAAGTGCCGGGTTCTGCACATTGGCCACAACAACCCCATGCAGTGCTACAGGCTGGGGTCACAGTGGCTGGAGAGCGGCCAGGGCAGAGGGACCTGGGGGTGCTGGTTGATGGGAGGCTGAACATGAGCCTGCAGTGTGCCCAGGCAGCCAAGAAGGCCAATGGCATGCTGGCCTGCATCAGGAACAGTGTGGCCAGCAGGAGCAGGGAGGTCATTTTGCCCCTGTACACTGCACTGGTTAGGCCACACCTTGAGACCTGTGTTCAGTTCTGGGCCCCTCAGTTTAGGAAGGATGTTGACTTGCTGGAACGTGTCCAGAGAAGGGCAACAAGGTTGGTGAGGGGTTTGGAACACAAGCCCTATGAGGAGAGGCTGAGGGAGCTGGGGTTGCTTAGCCTGGAGAAGAGGAGACTCAGGGGTGACCTTATTGCTCTCTACAACTACCTGAAGGGAGATTGTAGCCAGGCAGAGGTTGGTCTCTTCTCCCAGGCAGCCAGCACCAGAACAAGAGGACACAGTCTCAAGCTGTGCCAGGGGAGGTTTAGACTGGACATTAAGAGAAAGTTCTATACAAAGTGAGTGATTGCCCATTGGAATGGGCTGCCTGGGGAGGTGGTGGGGTCACTGTCATTGGAGGTGTTCAGGAGGAGACTTGATGGGGTGCTTGGTGACATGATCTAGTTGTTTGATGGGTTGGACACGATGATCTTGAAGGTCTCTTCCAACCTGGTTTATTGTATTGTATTGTATTGCATTGTTTGATTCTTGTTGCACGGACTCTCACCCCAACCACCATACAGCGACACTTGGCCAGCTCATCTGCCAGCTCTCTCAGCACCCTAGGATGGATCCCATCTGGTCCCATGGACTTGTGAGTGTCCAAGTGTCTCAGCAGGTCCAATAAGGAGGGAAGGTTCTTCTTGCTCCTCTTTTTAGTGCTAATATATTTGTAAAAATGCTTTTTATTATCTTTCACAGAGGTGGCCAGCTTCAGTTCCAACTGGGCCTTTGCCTCTCTAATTTTTCTCCTGCATAATCTAACAACTTCCATAAACATATCAGGAGAAGCCTTCCCCTCCTTCCAAAGGTGATACAGCCTCTTTTTTCCCTTAGTTCCTCCAGGAGCTGCTTGCTCATCCAGGCCGCTCGCCTTCCCCACCGGCTCATCTTTCGGCAGATGGGAACTGCCAGTTCCTGTGCCTTCAAGAGCTCCTGTTTGAAGTAGGTCCAACCATCCTGGACCCCTCGGTTCTTGAGGGCTGCTACCCAGGGAACTTTGTGAATAAGTTTCTTAAACAGGCTGAAGTTTGCCCTCCGGAAGTCCAAGGTGAGGCTTCTGTTAGTGCTCCTCCCTATCTCCCTGCAAATTGAAAACTTCACTATCTCGTGGTCACTGCACCCTAGGCAGCCTCCCATGGTCCCATCTCCCACCAGCCCTTCTCTATTGGAGAACAGCAGGTCAAGCAGAGCCCGATCCCTGGTAGGCTCACTTAACAGCTGCATCAGGAAGCTGTCCTCCATGCGCTCCAGGAATCTTCTGGACTGCCTCCTCTCTGCTGAATTAAGTTCCCAGCAGATATCTGGCAGGTTAAAGTCACCTACTAGGACAAGATCTGATGATCTTGAGACATCCTCCAGTTGCTTATAGAATGTTTCATCTGCCTCCTCATCCTGTTTCGGTGGTCTATAACAGACTCCAACCAGGATGTCAGATTTGTTAGGCCTCCCTCTGATTTTAACCCACAGGCTCTCAATCCCTTCATCCTCCACCTCAAGTTCTGTGGCAGAGAGCGACTCCCTAATATACATGGCCACCCCTCCTCCTCTTCTCCCACGCTTGTCTCTCCTAAAGATCCCGTAACCCCCCAGTGTAGCACTCCAATTGTGCATGCTATCCCACCATGTTTCTGAGATGGCGACTATATCACAGTCACCCTGGTGGACCGGGACTTCCAGCTCATCTTGCTTATTGCCCATGCTGCATGCATTGGTGCATATGCACTTCAGCTGGGCTCTCAACTTCTTAATTAACGCTAATTTGTGTCCCACTCTCTCCTCTTCAGAGGGACAGATTTCCTCACTGTGGTGGTGAGAGAAAGTTCTCCCCCAACAAAGAAACCACAGCTAACTCAGTCGGAGAAGCAGAAGAAATAAGCTGTATTTACAAACAGGAATGAAATGGAGATGGATATGTACACAATATACAGTATTTACAATATATACAGAAATATACAGCAATGAACATAATACAGAAGACCTTTCCCCTCCTCCAGCCAGGAGGGTTCCTCACGGCTGTGCCCCCTCTCCCTCCCTACCTCCCTTTTTTCCCAAAAAGGGTTAGAGAGAGAGAGAAAGGCAATTAAGAAGGAAATTCTGTTAGCTCAAAGCGTGTGCAAGAATTAGTTTCCTTATCTGGTTAGCTTTGTTAATTTAAGGTCAACTCCATCCAGCAGCTGTTACTTCAGAGAGAGACAGAAACAGTGTGACCGGTTTAGGTCATCCTACCACAAACAGACAGGCCAACAGGAACAGAGAGAACAGACTGAACTGAGACTCAAACTGAGCTAAAACTTAATGTTGCATTCTACCAATCTACCAATGAAATTAGTTCAGAATATCTGAATGTTTTTCAAAACATTCAGCCAGAGTGTTCCAGAAACTGTCCCATTCTTAAAGGCACAGCCTAAAATACCACGATTGAGAGATGGAGATGAAGCTTGATGCAAGCAAAGTGTCTACTGTATTGTACAAAGTATTTTCTTTATATAGGCTAACATAATCAAAAGCAGCTCAGGATTGGTAATTAGATGTGTCCGTGTGACAGGTACAGATTCGTGATTGGCTGCCGAGAAAATGCCAGGGAACACACATCCCTTGGCAAGGCTCAGACAGGTGTTAGACAAAAGACAAACGATCACACATCTCTTATCTAAGTTCAGAGAGAAGACAAAATACTCTACTGCAATGTTTACCAGCTCTAATTCTCAGGTCGTTGTGTGGCTTCCCTGAGTCACAATGGTCGTTGGCAATTAGCTAAATACTTTTTTCTCTTTACACAGCTACAGTTTCCTCCCAAGGTTTGTGGCCTACAAGAGCTAAAACATTTCCTTCTATCAGCTGAGCATTGCTTGAGGTTCTACTCCTTAAATTCATTCCATCACTAAAACGGTCACACTCACCCACCTCCTTCAGACCTAGAGAGTAGAGACTGGCCTCTGTCAGTACAACCTCCTTTCAGGGAATTGTAGAGAGCAATGGAGTCTGTCCTTAGCCTCCACTTCTCCAGACTAAACAATCCCTGTTCCTTCAGCTGCTCACCAGCATAGTTGCCCTTCTCTGAACATGTTGCAACAACTTGATGTCTTTCTTGTAGTGAGGGGCTTAAAACTGAACACAGTATTCAAGGTGTGGCCTCACCAGTGCCAAGTTCAGAGGCACAATCACTTCCTTGCTGCTGCCACAGTACTCCTGACACAGGGCAGAACACTGCTAGTCTTCTAGGCCATCTGAGCACACTGCTGGCTTATGTTCAACAAGCTGTCACCTGTTGTGACATATGTCTTTTTTGTGGTATTCTCTGCATGATGTTGATGAATTTCCTCCCTGTAGAACTTGTCATGGGTCTCTAAAGGTACTAAGATGTCATATTGTTTTTTTAGGTAGTGATGTTAGAGGATAGAGGATGAAACAGTTTTGCTTTTTTTGGGTCACCATATTGCCCAGGGATGTGGTGGAAGCACCATCGCTGGGGATATTTGTGGTGGAGTAGGAAGGTTCCCACACACACACAAAAGAATTCCACAGCTAACTCAGCCGGAGAAGCAGATGAAAGCTGTATTTTACAAGCAGATATGGAATGCAATGAATATGTACAAAAATATACAATATTTACAATATATACAGAAGTATGCAGCAATGTATGTAATACAGGAAACCTTTCCTGAACCCCCTGCCTCCTGCCAGGGGGTTCGGCCTGCCCCTCCCTTCTCCCTCCCTACCTCCCCTTTTTCCCAAAAGGGTTAGAGAGAGAGAGAGAGAAAGGAAGGTAATTAAAAGGGGAAAACTTTGTTAAAGCTCAAAGTGAATGCAAAAGTTAGTTTTCTTATCTGGTTAGCAAGAATCGTAGAGAGAAACGAGCCAGCTCACAGTACAGGGGGAAGAAGAAAACGATGACTGACTGACTCCCCCGACTGAAAGACTAAACAAGAACCTGCAGCCGGGTTCCACCAATGAAATTGGATTAGCATACCTCTTGTTTTCATTCTAATATCAAAAACATTCAGCCAGAGTGTTCAGAAAGTGTCCCTTTCTTAAAGGCACAGCCTAAACCGGTCACAATCCACCCCTGCTAAACAATTTCATTGGCTGTTCGTACTGTCCATCCAATCTAAAACAATATCCACAGTTTGTAAGTAAAGTTCATAGTCCATTCCGGCTATCCTCAGGTGTAGATGATTGAGAAGTCCAAGAAACAAGAAAAATGGAAAACAGTTTGTCTCTTCGCAGACGAAGCGAAGAAAAGGGAAAACAGGGAAACAGGGAAACAGGGACTCTCAGTTGACTCAGGGCTCTCAGGGTTCTCAGGGTTTGTGCACCGTAGATTCCCCAGGGATTCTTCCTTTGGGCATGATGTATCTGTACAACACTCTGAAATTAAACTCTTTCAGCTAAAGTTAAATTTCTTTGTGGGATACACTGAATTTCACCATTCTCTTGCATTACCCAATAAGTGTGACCCAGACCTTCAGCTGAAACCACCCCTCGGACAGGTTTAGCCTCTCCTGAGGGAGAAAATACCCAAACAGTTTTACCTAACAGATTCTTTTCTCTAACAACAGGAACTCTATCACCTTCTACTTTCTGTAGCAGATCTGAGTGTGCAGGTCCAGCTCGGTTCACTGAACCTCTACTATTTACCAGCCAGGTTGCTTGTGCTAAATGCTTTTCCCAGTTTTTCAAAGATCCACCCCCATGGCTTTAAGAGTGGTCTTCAACAAACCGTTGTAGCGTTCAATTTTCCCTGCAGCTGGTGCATAGTAGGGAATGTGGAATATCCACTCAATACCGTGCTCTTTGGCCCAACTCTTTACAAGGTTGTTTTTGAAATGAGTTCCGTTGTCTGACTCAATCCTCTCTGGAGTTCCGTGTCTCCACAGGATTTGTCTCTCCAGACCAAGAATGGTGTTGCACGCAGTTGCATGTGGTACTGGATAAGTTTCCAACCATCCAGTGTTTGCCTCTACCATAGTAAGCACATACTGCTTACCAGAACGAGAACGTGGTAGAGTGATGTAGTCAACTTGCCAAGCTTCACCATACTTGTACTTGGACCATCTGTCACCATACCATAAGGGCTTAAGTCGTTTTGCCTGCTTAATAGCAGCACAAATGTCACAGTCATGGATGACTTGTGTGATAGCATCCATGGAAATGTCTATGGATCTGTCACGTGCCCACTGGTATGTTGCATCTCTGCCTTGATGTCCTGATGAATCGTGAGCCCACCGAGCTAAGAATATCTCACCTCGGTGTTTCCAGTCGAGATCAAGATCAGAGTCCATGTCTACTGGAGAAACTCTTGCAGCTAGATCTGCCTGATAGTTGTGTTGCTGTTCCTCAGTAGCTTTGCTCTTAGGAATGTGAGCATCAATGTGTCTCACCTTCACTGGAATTCTCTCGATTCGATCAGCAATGTCCTGCCATAGGTCAGCTGCCCAAATGGGCTTTCCTTTTCTCTGCCAACCATTCTTTTTCCAGTTCTTTAGCCAACCCCACAGAGCATTGGCTACCATCCACGAGTCAGTGTAGAGATAAAGCTTTGGCCATCTCTCACGTTCAGCTACGTCGAGAGCTAGCTGGACAGCTTTTACCTCTGCGAACTGACTGGATTCTCCTTCTCCATCCTTTGCTTCTGCGACTCGTCGTGTTGGACTCCACACTGCAGACTTCCACCTTCGCTTGTTCCCGACAAGACGACAGGAACCGTCTGTGAACAAAGCATATTTCTTTTCATCATCAGATAGGTCGTTGTAAGGAGGAGCTTCCTCAGCACGAGTTACTCTCTCCTCTGGAGGTTTAGTACAGTTGGTACCTTCAGGCCACCTTGAGATCACCTCCACCAGACCAGGTCTTTCAAGATTTCCCATTCGAGCTCTCTGTGTTATCAGAGCCATCCACTTAGACCAGGTGGAATCTGTTGCATGATGTGGTGTGGAACCTTTGCCTTTGAACATCCAATTCAAAACTGGTAATCTGGGAGCTAAGAGAAGTTGTGATTCAGTTCCAATCACTTCTGAAGCTGCTTTCACTCCTTCATAGGCAGCTAGAATCTCTTTCTCTGTTGGAGTATAATTAGCCTCTGAACCTCTGTAACCTCGACTCCAGAAACCAAGAGGTCGTCCACGCGTCTCACCTGGAGCTCTTTGCCACAAGCACCAGGTTGGACCATTGTCACTTGCAGCCGTGTACAAAATGTTCTTAATGTCTGGACCATCTCGGACAGGTCCCAGACCCATTGCTTGCACTACCTCTTGCTTTATCTGGTCAAAGGCTGCTTGTTGTTCAGGTCCCCAGTGGAAATGGTTTCTCTTTCGAGTTACATCATACAGAGGTTTCACAATCTGACTGTATCCAGGAATGTGTAGTCTCCAAAATCCCACTATCCCCAAGAAACGTAGAGTTTCTTGCTTGTTCATGGGATTTGCCATGGTAGAGACTCTGTTTACCACATCCAGTGGAATGTGTTGGTGTCCATCCTGCCACCGCACTCCCAGAAACTGGATCTCTCTGGTAGGTCCTTTCACCTTGTCTCGCTTGATGGCAAAACCTGCATTCAGAAGAAGGTCAATGATTTTGTTACCTTTCTCGAAGACTTCTTCAGCAGTTTTACCCCAGACGATGATGTCATCGATGAACTGGATGTGTTCTGGAGCACCACCTTCCTCCAGAGCATCGTGGATCACTGCATGACAGATGCTTGAGCTGTGGATCCAGCCCATTGGCAATCTGTTGAAAGTGTACTGGATTCCTCTCCAGGTGAAAGCAAACTGAGGCCTGCATTCCTCTGCTATGGGAATAGAGAAGAAGGCATTAGCAATGTCTATGGTAGCATACCATTTGGCCTCTTTGGATTCCAGCTCATACTGCAGTTCCATCATGTCTGGTACTGCTGCACTCATAGGTGGAGTTACTTCATTCAGGGCTCGATAGTCGACTGTCAGACGCCAGTCTCCATTCGGCTTTCGCACAGGCCACACTGGACTGTTGAAAGGTGAATGAGTTTTGCTGATGACTTTCTGACTCTCCAGCTGACGAATCAGATTCTGAATGGGCAACAAAGAGTCACGGTTGGTTCTGTATTGTCTGTGATGCACAGTCTGAGAAGCAACCAGCAATTTAATGTCCTGAATCTTGTGTTGTCCCACAACTGCAGATTCATCAGAAAGCTCAGGTCTAACAGACAGCTTCAGCTTTTGTCCATCAATTTCTACAGATGCTACTCCAAAAGCCCATTTGTAACCTCTAGGGTCTTTGAAACGCCCTTCTCTCAGAAAATCAATTCCCAGAATACAAGGTGCGTCAGGTCCGGTCACAACTGTATGCTTCCTCCACTGTTTACCAGTTAAACTTATATCAACCTCCACCTTAGTTAACTCTTGAGATCCACCAGTGACTCCCAGAATAGTTATAGCTTCTGATCCCTGATAATTTGATGGCATTATGGTGCACTGAGCTCCTGTGTCAACCAAGGCCCTGTACTTCTGAAATTGTGAAGTGCCAGGCCACTGGATGTACACATCCCAATAGATTCTGTTATCTCTGTTACCCTCTCCTCCCCCTGGCGGGAGGCAGGGCACCCCTAGTTATGGGGAACATGCCCACATGTGCAATGAGCACATGCTGCAGTGTTAGAACTGGAGCCACTGTTGGAGCTATTAGAGTTGTCCTGGGGAACTGTAGAAGTAACAGCTACCCTTCTGGTATTGCTACCTCGGGTTCTGCCACTTTGCAGTTCCCTCAGCCTCCTGAAAAGATTGGCAGTTGGTTGACCATCCCATCTGTTCATGTTCTCACCAAACTGATCACGCAGAGTTATCCAAATACTCGCACGTGATTGCCTTGGTGGTCTGTTTTGGTTGGATCTATTTTGGAATGACCTGTTTTGGAATGACCTGTTTTGGAATGACATCCTTGGAGGACGTCTATTCCTCACAGAGGAAACCTGTATCCATCTGGAGGAAGAATTGGAATTATCTCTTTGTGTCAATTGGGAGATGGTATTTTTAATTTCATCCTTCAGCTCTTTCATGTAATTCTTCATTTCACCAGACAGTTTCAATGGCTGAAACCAAAGAAACACGTGTCATGCTATCCTCCAATTGTCTCATCTGATCAGTGAATTGGCCAACCGTAGGAGAAGCACCACCATAATTTCTTGCCACAATTCTGCTTGCCAGAATATTTGCATAATTAGGAGGAGCAAGTTTGATGAGCTTCTTAGCAAGACCAGTTCCTACAGGGATTTCGTCAGGATTCAGTGTCTCATGGCCACCATAGAGTACCTCTCTAACAGCAAATTCTCTCAGACGCTTGATTCCCTCATCTACGGTAGTCCAGGGTTTAGGATTCCATGGAAGATCATCTCGGGAAGGATACCTCATGAGAGTTGCCATTAAAAGGCGTATCCAGAGAGTAACCTTACCGAGAGTCCTGCCTAGATGTCTATCTATTCCATTATCCTTTGAGAGATTTCCTAGTTGGGCTGCTGACTTGTCTCCAACTACCAGAGCTGGAGCACCTGTATCATAGCATCTACCAAGCCAAGCTAGGATTGGCTCCTTATCTGCTCTGATGTAATCTTTACGCACATTTCTCAATTCCTCCCTCGGTGACAAACAGCTCTCAATGTCATCTGACTCCTCCTCCTCTGCCTCCTCTTCCTGAAGTTCTTGTCCCAATAATCTTACTGTCACTCTCCTAAGAATCTGCTTAAGGTCAGGGGTACCACCTTTAGTTGTTCTGCTATCAGCAATTTGCCCTGCATCTCCATCCAGTGATGATCTCAATAACTCAGCTATATCTTTAAGACAAACCTTTTCCTCCATCTCAGCAGGGTCTCTTTGAGCAGAAGTTCCCTCACCAGGATCCTGCTGCTCTTCCCCATCAGCATCTGGATCAGCTTTGCCCTTTCCACCTCTTGTTTTTAAAACAGCTACCTGCTTAACTGGAGCTGTATTTGGATTTACAGCTGGCTTAATAGAAGCTGACAGGTTTTGAGACAAATCAGCTTCTGTGGAGGACACTTCCGGTCCTGCCGAAGAAGAAGGAGGAAATGGCTTTGCCCCATTAATGGCTGCCGAGGGCATGGAAGCCATGTTAGGAGCTGCCGCTGGCTGATTGCCAGAGCCACCAACAGCACTGTTCAGAGCAGCATTTCCAATGGACTTTTTAGCTTTGTTGTTAACTGATACAGATTCTGCATTCTCCTCATCACTAGATACCTCTGGGGTAGAGTTAGAGTTGCGCTTTCTGCGTTTCGATCTACGCTTAATTACAAAGCACGCTTTAGACACTCTATATATCTTCCTCTCTCGGTACAGTGTATATAACCAGAACACATTACTTATCACCAACAGCAGGATTGCACATATCAAATAAATCACCTTTGGATCCCAGCCATCACTTAAAACAACCCTTTCGCCTACCGGGATCTTAAACTCCTTTATCTCTATGGGCAGAGTGCTGGAGGTCACATTCCCGTATCTGTTAAGCCAGAAGAATCCCAGGCACCGGTCGTAAAGAAGCTGAATCTTATACTTAAACCATAAATACAATTTATACATCAAGTATCTGCCTAAGCGATCGAAAATCATTCCCATGAAGTACTTGTAGACCAGTACCAAACAAACTGAAAAGAACAGACGCTCCAAAAGCCAAAACACTTTCATGTTTGCAACTCCGACTCGAGCAGGCAATAAATCAAGCAACCTTTTAGCCCAGCTTCTGGACAGCAATTATCCACAAGCCCCACGTTGGCCGCCAATTAAAAAATATGTGGTGGAGTAGGAAGGTTCCCACACACACACAAAAGAATTCCACAGCTAACTCAGCCGGAGAAGCAGATGAAAGCTGTATTTTACAAGCAGATATGGAATGCAATGAATATGTACAAAAATATACAATATTTACAATATATACAGAAGTATACAGCAATGTATGTAAAACAGGAAACCTTTCCTGAACCCCCTGCCTCCCACCAGGGGGTTCGGCCTGCCCCTCCCTTCTCCCTCCCTACCTCCCCCTTTTCCCAAAAGGGTTAGAGAGAAAGAGAAAGGAAGGTAATTAAAAGGGGAAAACTTTGTTAAAGCTCAAAGCGAATGCAAAAGTTAGTTTTCATATCTGGTTAGCAAGAATCGTAGAGAGAAACGAGCCAGCTCACAGTACAGGGGAAAGAAGAAAACGACGACTGACTGACTCCCCCGACTGAAAGACTAAACAAGAACCTGCAGCCGGGTTCCACCAATGAAATTGGATTAGCATATCTCTTGTTTTCATTCTAATATCAAAAACATTCAGCCAGAGTGTTCAGAAAGTGTCTCTTTCTTAAAGGCACAGCCTAAACCGGCCACAGTATTCAAGATCAAACTTGACGGGGTCCTAAGCAACCTGATATAGTTGAAGATGTCCCTGCTCACTGCAAGGGAGAGTCCCTTTCAGCCCAATGCATTCTGTGAGTCTATACTTTCTCAGTGATGCCTACTGCAGGCATGGTTTTGAAACCACTATCAATCTCCATCTCGGCTTCTCTAATACTATGTAACCCTGTGACTGTTTCTTCCAACTCAGATATTTATCATAACAGATCATCAACCTGTCCACATCTTTTGCAGGGAGTTATTTTAAATTAGAAGAAGAGTCCAGGAGCTCCCTGTACCCTACCACTTGCATTGAAGAATCCTTCCTGTCCAGGTCCACCTGGGTGGATATGTCAGAATTCTCAGAGACCTTCACAGTAGGACCTCTGGAGTTGTTAAAATTTTGATGCAAGAACACCAGAGATATCTAAGATGGAATAACAAAGCTGTGAGTTTATGGCATGCCAAAATCACAGCATTTTACATTTGAAGGTGTTGCATTACTAGTATCTAAAGTCAAATTAACCCATAGTCCAGTAAACATATTATTCTTAATGACAAGTAACAAGTAGTTGCACTTGTACCACAAGTAACTTGTAGATGCACCAGAATACATAATTTTGCAGCTATGTTTTTGGATGCATGCAGAATTGAGGAGACTGAGACAAGAGGGAATAGAATAGAATAGAATAGAATAGAATAGAATAGAATAGAATAGAATAGAATAGAATAGAATAGAATAGAATAGAATAGAATATACCAGGTTGGAAGAGACCTTCAAGATCATTGCATCCAACCTATTATCCAACAATATCTAATCAACTATACCATGCAACCAATCACCCCATCAAGTCTCCTCCTGAACACCTCCAATGAAGGCAACTCCACCACCTCCACGGGCAGCCCATACAAATGGGCAATCACTCCCTCTGTGTAGAACTTCTTCCTAACATCCAGCCTAAACCTCTCTTGGTGCAGCTTGAGACTGTGTCCTCTTGTTCTGGTGTTGGTTGCCTGGGAGAAGAGACCAGCCTCCGCCTGTCTACAGCCTCCCTTCAGGTAGTTGTAGAGAGCAAGAAGGTAACCCCTCATTCTCCTCTTCTCCACGCTAATCAACCCTAGCTCCCTCAGTCTCTCCTTATAGGGCTTGTGTTCCAAGCCCCTGACCAGCCTTGTTGCCCTTCTCTGGACATGTTTTAGCAAGTCAACATCCTTCCTAAAGTAGAGGGGCCCAGAACTCCAGAACTGGACACAGTACTCAAGGTGTGGCCTAACCAGTGCAGTGTACAGGGGCAGAATGACCTCCCTGCTCCTGCTGGCCACACTGTTCCTGATGCAGGCCAGGATGCCATTGGCCCTCTTGGCTGCCTGGGAACACTTCAGGCTCATATTCAGCCTAACATCGACCAGCACCCCCAGGTCCCTCTCTGTTTGGCAGATCTCCAGCCATTCTGACCCCAGCCTGTAGCACTGCATGGGGTTGCTGTGGCCAATGTGCAGAACCCAGCACTTGGATGTGTTCAATCTCATGCCGTTGGATTCTGCCCATCTGTCCAGCCTGTCGAGGTCCCTCTGCAAAGCCTCTCAACCCTCCAGCAGATCAACTCCTGCCCCCAGCTTGGTGTCGTCCACAAATTTTATGATGACAGACTCAATCCCCTCATCCAGATCACCAGTGAAAATGTTAAAGAGCATGGAGCCCAGCACTGATCCCTGGGGGACACCACTAGTAACTGGCCACCAGCTGGATGAGGCACCATTCACCACCACTCTCTGGGCACGGCCCTCCAGACAGTTCCTAACCCAACGCAATGTGCTCCTGTCCAAACTATGGGCTGCCAGCTTGGCCAGCAGTTTGCTGTGGGGGACGGTGTCAAAGGCCTTGCTGAGGTCCAGGTAGACCACATCCACAGGCCTCCCCACATCCACCAGGTGGGTCACCTGATCCTAGAAGGAGATCAGGTTGGAGAGGCAGGACCTGCCCTTCCTAAATCCATGCTGGCTGGGCCTGAGCCCTTGGCCATCCTGTAGGTGCTGTGCAATTGCACTCAAGATGACCTGTTCCATAATCTTGCCTGGCACTGAGGTCAGGCTGACAGGCCTAAAATTCCCTGGCTCATCCAACCGGCCCTTCTTGTGGACGGGCACCACACTGGCCAGCTTCCAGTCTTCTGGGACCTCTCCAGTGATCCAGAACTGCTGACAAATGATGGAGAGTGGCTTAGAGAGCTCATCTGCCAGCTCTCTCAGCACCCTAGGATGGATCCCATCTGGTCCCATGGACTTGTGGGATCCAAGCGCCTGAGGAGATCTCTAGCTATACCATCCTGGAACAGAGGGGAACTATGCTGCTCCCTGCCTCCATCTGCCAGCTCTGCAGGCCAGCTGTCTGGAAGATATTCTGTCCTGCTAGTAATAATTGAAGCAAAGAAGGTGTTAAGTACCTCTGCCTTTTCATCATCTTTTGTCACTATGTTCCCCTCCATGTCCACCAAGGCGTGGAGGTTGTCCTTGCCCTTCCTCTTGCTATTAATGTATTTATAGAAGGACTTTTTGTTGTCCTTCACAGCAGAGGCCAGTCTAAGCTCTAAATGGGCTTTTGCGTCCCTAATTTTCTTCCTACATGTCCTAGCAACATCCCTAAACATTCCATGGGTTGCCTTCCCTTTCTTCCAAAGATGATACACCCTCTTTTTTTCCCTTAGTTCTTTTAGAAGTTCATTGCCCATTCAGGCTGTCTGTCTGCACAGGCGGCTCATCTTCCGGCACACTGGCACAGCCTGTTCTTGCGCCTTCAAGAGTTCTTCCTTGAAGTAGGTCCAGCTCTCCTGGACCCCTTTGTTTTTTAGTGCTGTTTCCCAAAGAACCTTCTGAGTTAGTTCCTTGAGTAGCCTGAAGTCTGCCCTCTGGAAGTCCAGAGTGGAGGTCTTCTTGCTGCCTATCTTAGATTGACTCAGTACTGAAAATTCAATTATTTCATGGTGCTGGCCCCCATGGCTTCAACCTGGCACTTGGAACAGAGGGGGAAGGAGAGAATACCTGTGTCAGGTGTGACCAGGGGAACTTTCTCCTTAGTCTGGTGGTGGAGCTGAAGGATGAAATAGCCGAGCTGAAAGAGGAGGTATCTAGACTCAGGGCAATAAGGGATAGCAAAAAGGAGTTAGATATGTGGGAGAAGGCTCTGCAGATCTCCCCTGCTGAGGGAAGGGTCCCTGGAAACGGGGAGTGATGGCTACAGGTCCCTGCCAGAGGTGGCAAGGGAAATCCATCCCAGCCCTCTACTTCTCTTCCACTGCCCTTGCATAATAATTATGAGGCCCTGCAGGCTGACGGCTGTGGGGATGAGAGGGCCGAGGAGCAGCCATCTGGGGAAGAGCCTAAGGCTAAGCGGTACCCACCAACTATGATGACCAGCTCCACAAAGGAAAGGAGAAGGGTTATAGCTGTTGGGGACTCTCTCCTGGGGGGTACTGAGGGATGCATATGTCGTCCCGACCCATCCCACAGGGAGGTCTGCTCCCTACCCGCGGCACGGGTTAAGGATATCCTGGATACCATAAGAAGACTCCCAAAGTTAATCCACCCCTCTGACTATTACCCTCTGCTGGTAATACAAGCTCGGAGTGATGAAATTGACAAGAAGGGCACCAGGGTGATTAAAAAGGAATTCAAGGCCCTTGGACAGTTGATTGATGGGGCAGGAGCTCAAGTGGTGTTCTGCTCAGTTCCCTCAGTGGCAGGGGAATACACTGAGAGGAACGGGAGAGCCCATGCCATCAACAATTGGCTCAGGGGATGGTGCCAGCAGTGGAATTTTGGTTTCTTTGCTCATGGGGCAACTTTTACTGCACCTGACCTGCTGGATCCTGATGGGGTGCAATTATCTAGAAAGGGCAAGAGAGTCCTAGCACTAGAGTTGGCAGGGCTCATTAAGAGGGCTTTAAACTAGGTCTGAAGGGGGTGGGTGAGGAAATCAGTCCCTCTGAGGAGGAGAGAGTGGGACACAAATTAGGGTTAATTGGGAAGTTGAGAGCCCAGCTGAAGTGCATGTACAACAATGCACGCAGCATGGGCAATAAGCAAGATGAGCTGGAAGTCCTGGTCCACCAGGGTGACTGTGATATAGTTGCCATCTCAGAAACATGGTGGGAAGACACACACAAAAGCAAATGTCAGTCTTATTTGTCAAAGTTAGCACATAAAAGATTTGTCTGAGCAGAGTATATCTGTATTGATGAAGAGAAACTCTGGAGTGTGTTTCAAGTACTTTGGGGCATAAGTAGATGTCCAGGTTATGTCAGGTGATTTGCTTCCAAGTGTGTGTGTCTTTGACTATAGAGGAAGCATTAAAATGTGTTAAACCTGAGTTTACTTCCACGTCTGCAGTGCCAGGATCTGAAGTCATTTGAAATAGGCCTTTTTTTTTTTCCCTCCCTTCTAGGGCAAACTGTCCTCTCTTAGATGGATGAAAAGTGAAAAGTTTCTGCATAGTTTGCTTCAAAAAATTTGGTTTTTCAGAAACTGTATTGAAGTAGTTGAATAAACCTGTTGTCAACACCTTGCAGGAAACCCAAACAAACTGACCATAATCCTCTTTCTCACAGCAGTCATTTGTTGACAGCAAAACTGAAGAAGCTGCACAGGGAAGAAAGGGTTCAGGTGGTGCTGATACTGAAGACAACATGGATATTTTGGGGCAAAATAATACAGTTAATTTGACTTTGAGAGTTGGTGGTGGTGTTTGTTTTTTTTTATGACTGTGGTATGGCCATTGACTTCTCAGCTTTTTAGCTCTGAGAAAGAGTTTGTTCTGAAATACCAATATTATAAACAGTTCTTTTATTTCTGTTGTTTTCTAGCAAATAACATAAGGCATACAATAGGCAAGAGTCAATCCAAATACAGTATTCAAGATTTGAATTTCACTTGTTCATTTTTAAAGTATTTTTTTTACCTTGTTTGCATTCTTTTTTGCCACTTTTTCCTGTGCCATTTCTCAGGCGTACTTCTTTCCGTATCATATACAGAAGCACTGGAACAGGCTGCCCAGAGAGGTTGTGGAGCCTCCTTCTCTGGAGACTTTCAAAACCCACCTGGATGCATTCCTGTGCAGACTACCCTAAGTGATCCTGCTTTGGCAGGGGTTTGGACCTGATGATCTCTTGAAGTCCCTTCCAACCTCTAATGTACTGTGATACAATTGGAGTGCTACACTAGGGGGTTACAGGATCTTTAGGAGAGACAGACGAGGGAGAAGAGGAGGAGGGGTGGCCATGTATATTAGGGAGTCGCTCTCTGCCACAGAACTTGAGGTGGAGGATGAAGGGATTGAGAGCCTGTGGGTTAAAATCAGAGGGAGGCCTAACAAATCTGACATCCTGGTTGGAGTCTGTTATAGACCACCGAAACAGGATGAGGAGGCAGGTGAAACATTCTATAAGCAACTGGAGGCTGTCTCAAGATCATCAGATCTTGTCCTAGTAGGTGACTTTAACCTGCCAGATATCTGCTGGGAACTTAATTCAGCAGAGAGGAGGCAGTCCAGAAGATTCCTGGAGCGCATGGAGGACAGCTTCCTGATGCAGCTGTTAAGAGAGCCTACCAGGGGGCAGGCTCTGCTTGACCTGCTGTTCTCCAATAGAGAAGGGCTGGTGGGAGATGTGACCATGGGAGGCTGCCTAGGGTGCAGTGACCACGAGATAGTGAAGTTTTCAATTTGCAGGGAGATAGGGAGGAGCACTAACAGAAGCCTCACCTTGAACTTCTGGAGGGCAAACTTCAGCCTGTTTAAGAAACTTATTCACAAAGTTCCCTGGGTAGCAGCCCTCAAGAACCGAGGGGTCCGGGATGGTTGGACCTACTTCAAACAGGAGCTCTTGAAGGCACAGGAACTGGCAGTTCCCATCTGCCGAAAGATGAGCCGGTGGGGAAGGCGAGCGGCCTGGATGAGCAAGCAGCTCCTGGAGGAACTAAGGGAAAAAAGAGGCTGTATCACCTTTGGAAGGAGGGGAAGGCTTCTCCTGATATGTTTAAGGAAGTTGTTAGATTATGCAGGAGAAAAATTAGAGAGGCAAAGGCCCAGTTGGAACTGAAGCTGGCCACCTCTGTGAAAGATAATAAAAAGCATTTTTACAAATATATTAACACTAAAAAGAGGAGCAAGACGAACCTTCCCTCCTTATTGGACCTGGAGGGGAACACTATAACTGAAGATGAGGAAAAGGCTGATGTCCTGAACACCTTCTTTGCCTCAATTTTTAACAGTAAGGCAGGAAGAGTTCAGGACGAGTGGCCTCCTGAGCTCTGTGATGGGGTCAGGGAGCAGT
Source organism: Picus viridis (assembly GCA_033816785.1). Taxonomy (NCBI): domain Eukaryota; kingdom Metazoa; phylum Chordata; class Aves; order Piciformes; family Picidae; genus Picus; species Picus viridis. The sequence continues at coordinate 58,160,553 of CM066606.1, forward strand.
GTAATGCCTTGGAAATCCATGAGGAATTAGTTCAGGACCTGCTGAGCCACTTGGACACTCATAAGTTCATGGGACCGGATGGGATCCATCCTAGGGTGCTGAGAGAGCTGGCAGATGAGCTGGCCAAGCCATTCTCCATCATTTTCCTCCATTTCTGGCTCAACGGTGAGGTCCCAGATGACTGGAAACTGGCCAGTGTGGTCCCCATCCACAAGAAGGGTCGGATGGAGGAACCCGGAAACTACAGGCCAGTCAGCCTGACCTCAGTGCCAGGCAAGATTATGGAACAGATTATCCTGGCGGCAATAACAGCGCACCTGAAGGATGGCGAAGGACTCAGGTCCAGCCAACGTGGATTTAGGAAGGGCAGGTCCTGCCTCTCCAACCTGATCTCCTTCTATGATCAGGTGACCCCCCCTGGTGGATGTGGGGAGGCCTGTGGATGTGGTCTACCTGGACTTCAGCAAGGCCTTTGACACCGTCCCCCACAGCAAACTGCTGGCTAAGCTGTCAGCTCGTGGCTTGGACTGCAACACTGTGCTGGGTTAGGAACCGTCCGGAGGGCCGAGCCCAGAGAGTGGTGGTGAATGGTGCCACATCCAGCTGGAGGCCAGTCACCAGTGGCGTCCCCCAGGGATCAATGCTCGGCCCCATCCTCTTTAATATCTTCATTGATGATCTGGATGAGGGGATTGAGTCAGTCATCAGCAAATTTGCAGATGGCACCAAGTTGGGAGCAGATGTTGGTCAGTTAGAGGGTGGAAGGGCTCTGCAGAGGGACCTCAAACGACTGGACAGATGGGCAGAATCCAATGGCATGAGATTTAACACATCCAAGTGCCGGGTGCAGCACTTTGGCCACAGCAACCCCATGCAGAGATACAGGCTGGGGTCAGAATGGCTGGAGATCTTCCAAACAGAGAGGGACCTCGGGGTGGTGGTTGACAGCTGCCTAAACATGAGCCAGCAGTGTACCCAGGTGGCCAAGAAGGCCAATGGCATCCTGGCCTCCATTAGGAATAGTGTAACCAACAGGAGTAGGGAAGTCATTGTGCTCCTGTACTCTGCATTGGTTAGGCCACACCTTGAGTGCTGTGTCCAGTTCTGGGCCCCTCAGTTTAGGAAGGACATCGAGACACTTGAACATGTCCGGAGAAGGGCAACAAGGCTGATGAGAGGCCTTGAGCACAAGCCCTATGAGGAGAGGCTGAGGGACCTGGGATTGTTTAGCCTGGAGAAGAGGAGGCTCAGGGGTGACCTCATTGCTCTTTACAACTACCTGAAAGGTGGTTGTAGACAGGAAGGGGCTGGTCTCTTCCCTCTAGCAACCAGCACCAGAACAAGGGGACACGGTCTTAAGCTGCGTCAGCGGAGGTTTAGGCTCGAGGTGAGGAGAGAGTCGTTCGTCATTGGAATGTGCTGCCCAAGGAGGTGGTGGAGTCACCATCCCTGGAGGTGTTCAAGAGGGGATTGGATGTGGCACTTGGTGCCATGGTCTAGTCCTGAGGTCTGTGGTGACAGGTTGGACTCAATGATCTTTGAGGTCTCTTCCAACTTTGGTGATACTATGATACTGTGATACTACCCTGCATCTCAAGTGCCAGGGTTCAGCAATCTCTGCAGCCAGATACCTGGACACCTACCTGCTCATGTTCCACTCCAATCTGAGTTGACACTGATTTTTGGAAGGTATTATTGCTACGAGTTACCACCATGCCTTTCCCCGGCCACGTGACCGGCTGGACAAAAAACTAGATAAACTGCAGTGGCATGTGCAGCTGGCTGCAGCTGAGTGAGAATATGAGAGACCACGAGCTTCCCACTGAAATGGAAGCCCCTGTGAGCCATGGCTGCCTTTTTAAATCGGCCACTGGTGACGTAGCGATCACGAGCAGCAGGCACATGAAAAGACGGCTCTGCTGATCCTCACAGCGTGCCTTGGGATCACCGCGGTCCTGGCTGTTTCCGCCGTCTGAAAAGGAGAACAGTGAGTGCCCTCCGAGGCTGCTGGTCTCGGTGCATTCCCGATAGAGCTTCCCAATGAAATGGAAGGATATGGCTACCACATGACCAAACACACTTGAACCAGCTTCCAGACCACGAGCAGAGATGGCACCAGTGAAAGGGCTTCTGGATGGGTTTTGCAGACCAGCCTGTGATCTTTGCTAGCATCATGCAGCTTTATCAGATGTATTAGATAAGATACATTTATAGATATTATGATCTTATTTTGCAGACATAACTGGAAGTAAGGCTTGTCTTAATTCCCAGATGAGCCTGGTTAGTTGCACCCAGTGCAGTTCAATTACTCTCAACTTTTAATCTCAGATGCACAGGCAAAATGTATACAGATTGGCAAACTTGGGCTAGAGTGTCAGATAATACAGAGTTTACATATAATATGAGCATGTCTGGTTTTCAATGCGTAAGTGCAGAACACTGCATTTGCCCTCTTTGCTCAGTGAAATATGCTTAGACTACTTTTGCAGACTGTGTTTTTCAAACTCATATTTTAATCTAAAGCTCTTTGCTCCTTTTCCAAAGTCCAGCTCTCCCCACATCATATCCAAATTTTCCTTTTTGGTGCTGTCCCTTTGTCATGACCTGTGTTGCTTTGCAGCTCCCTAGATCTCAAGCTCATCTCAGTTTCTGACAAAACTGAGTAGTATCATTTCCTCAGGATCATTTCCATATTTCTGAGACTGCTATAAAGATGATGAAACAAATTACCAACTCTGGCCAGACTAGTCTTTCACAATGTCCCTTCATTTCTGCTCTGATTGACAAATATTACAAATAAGCACCTTCCCTTGGTCAAGCCTTTTCTGCTATTTCATTCAATTGCTTTTTACTCAGGTTTTCCAGTTAGAGTGGGAGCAGGCTCTTATAGCTTCTCGGAAAACAGTCCTGCCAATATTCACAATCACACACTTCTCAACTTTGTACAGTCTGACCCTAAAACCTGACTTTGTGGCAACAAAGGTCATATACACTAATAGCAAGGTGTGAATCACATGACCTGTGAACCCAGCCTTCAAAACTTCTCACTCTTTAAACAAAAAACACAGATAAAGAGCTAAAAAGTAATCTCAGTAGTGTTGAGTTAGATTGGCTATTGAAAGGTTGATGAGAGCACTGATGGAGGAGACTCTTGACTGAGCAAGCAGTATAATAAAGCCTGTATCTCCTGTTCCATTGTGGGGATCCACAGTCTGCTCTGACTCAGATCAGCTGTTGTTTTGCAGTTTCTTTGGGCCACCTGCTCTCAGTACTAATTTCATAGCTAGCAAACCTCTCAGAGAATAGGTGGAGCACAATTGCTGTATTTCAGTTGGAGTAGAAAAGGATCAGAGACTGACACAAATATTAATATTAGACAGTGTGTACAGTACTCATTTCTAGGCATTAATTACAATAAATGCAGACTTTATAAACCAGGTTTAATCATGGTTAGAAAGAATTAGTAAATATGACTCTCCAGAGGAGATACCCTCAGTGTTTTTTACTTCAAAATATTCGTGAAGCTTAGCAGCAAAATTGAGCATCTCTCACCTCATGCTATTCTTCTGCTTTCTTAGTAATGTGTGGATGGTAAGTAATGACACTGGAGGAAATCTTGCTCCCAGATTAGCACTGCAGGAGTGCCTATCTGCAATGCAGATCCCTGCTGCTTTCAGTACATGATATGCACAAATGCCAGTACCCTTAGAACAAGAGGAGGGGGAAAGGGCAGGGGGTGGGGGGATATTACCAAATGATAGATTTTATGCATGGATCTCACCTGTTTCAAAAATTTTAACCATCTAATCAACTTATATGAATATAAACCCACAATATGCAAACCATTTTTTCATCACATATCACATACAATAAGAGTGAGAAGTATGTAATACAGAAATATTGTAGTTCATTGATGTGTGGTAATTCACCAAGGTATGCTAACTCAAACATTTCTAGGAATTTACCCATGGCCAACCATCTAGAGGCTTAATTCTGATCTTTGCCCATTTACAGGCTCTTCAGGCAACCTACTTCGTCTTGACTCGCTTTATCACGATCCCAGTCCAAAAGACTTTACCCATCACTTTAGATTGCAAAGGTATCAGGGAAAAGGTGGAGTTAAGACTGTAGTCAAATTTTTAAAGCCAGCACAATAAGCCTAGATCCATTTGGAGCTTTTATTATGTAAATTATATTTTCATTTTTTTGTTTTTTTGTAAGACAAGGGATGGAAAGATTTAGAGAAAAGGAATCTAGGGTAATCTTTCAAGTTTTATGTTCTATCCTTCCATTATATAACCTGAAGCCTTAGCTTCAACCTCAGGTTTTCCATCTCCAGAGGGACTTGGATATGCTTGAGGGAAGATTAAAATTTTCCTAACAGAAAAATTGTCCTAAGAGTTATTTATAATTGTTTCTAAAATCACTGTTGTCTAGAGTTTAAGTTCCATGTTGAAGCACGGAAGTCAAAGTAATAATTCCACACTGAATTAGATGAGTTTTGAATGCCAATCACAGTTTTCTCTATTCAGGAGGCCAAACCAGGAAGGGCACTGAGATATTCATGCTTCCTACCAGCCAGAAAACCCACCTGCAGTATCACAATAACATGGCACTGCTGGGAAAAATGCTCTCCTGCAATTTTCTTCCATGATGCAAAACAAAAATTGTATGTTCATTCACAGGTACCACTAAGATTCTCCCGTAGTTTCACAGAGTATGGCCAGAATCATAGAATCAACAAGGTTGGAAAAGACCTCAAAGTTCATCAAGCCACCTCATGACTACTAAACCATTACTTCAAATGCCATGTCCAATCGCTTTTTGAACACCTCCAGGAACGGTGACTCCACCACCTCCCTGGGCAGCACATTCCAATGGCTAACAAATCTGTGAAGAACTTTCTCCTCACCTGGAGACTAAACTTTCCCTGGTACAGTTTGAAACTGTGTCCTCTTGTTCTGGTGCTGGTTGACTGGGAGAAGAGACCAACTCCCCCCTGGCTACAACCTCCCTTCAGGTAGTTGTAGACATCAATAAGGTCTCCCCTGAGCCTCCTCTTCTCCAGGCTAAACAATCCCAGTTCCCTCAGCCCCTCATAGAGCTTGTGCTCAAGGCCTCTCACCAGCCTCATTGCCCTTCTCTGGACATGTTCAAGAGTCAGGGAACAATGTGACATTTTATTGTAACACAGGGCATATAATTAATTACTGTATGAGCTGGAACATGTCTGTTAAAAACACACCAAAATCTGATGAAAAAAATGTCAGTTAGAAAATGTAGTACCACTATTAGCAAGCTGTCTCAGTAGTTACTTATCTTTGTTTAGTAGGTATCCTCCTAAATGATAAAACGTAAATTTTTAAAAAGTAAAGGCTGCTAGCCCATGATTAGCATGTTAAAACAGGCCAGTTTTGAAACTTTAAATTACAGAAGCTGTTTCTTTTTATTTTCTGAAGTTGTATCTTAAGACAAACTGATAAAATACTAGAAATAGGCATTTGTTTTGAGAAAACACAATACAGTAACACAAGAAAGTTTCTTGGCAATGACACACTTATAACTTTGGTACAAATTAGTGAACAAGTTAAATTTGTGTTCCATTTCTAGATGACACACTCTGTGGTCGGTTTAGGAAATACCTCCCAACATGAATTTGGAGAATTACCCCCAAAATAAATCATCATATTAGCTCAAACAGGTTTGGAAGCAAATGAAGCTATGTTTACAAGCAAACTGAAATCTAGAATTGTGAAATGAAATTAATATGTACAACATATATATGTTTACATATATTTACAATTTACAAACAACACAAAGACCCCTCTGGGCAAAGCCAGGGGCTACCAACAGCCCCCTCTTCTTCCCCCCACCTCCTCCATGCAAGGGAAAAAGGAGAAGAGGAGAAAGAAGCAAAAAGGAACAGAGCCAAGGTCAGCAAAGTCAAGAAAAGACACCAGTTAGTAGCAGTCAAAGTGTAGAAATGGAAAAGAGACAGAATACTTTATGCAACTAACTTTTTTTCCCAGTTAGCAAGCCAATGGAATTATTTAGACCTTTTCACTGTTTTCCTGTTACATCCAGTGGTAATTTATTTACTTTTAATTATTTGCTCTGGAATTTTCCTAGACATCAGCCTTAAACTGAGACACACTCAAAGATCCCTTTCAAGTATGTGAAGGGCACAAGGGAAATAAGGTGAGACTTGTAATGGGGCAAGGGCAAGATTACATTTGTCAGTTGTCTTGTGAGATGTGACTCCTTCATGCCTGTGCAGGGTGCAGATGCCTAAGGGCTGACAGCAGGGGCTGCAGGGAAAACGTCTGTGAGAAGAGTCTGGGGTTAAACCATGACACACATGCTGGACACAGCCCATTCCAGCCAACTTCAGTAGGTCCACTTGCAGGGCACAAATGTGCTCCTTAACCAAGATGATGAACTCTCTGGGAAAACATCCTAAGAAAGGGAAAATACTAGATGTCAGAGGAGGAGTGGGGAAAACAAGCACACAAAAAAAGAGGAAAAAAAAAAAGGGGGGGGAGGTGAAAGAAAAAACAAATAAACAAAAGGCAGCAGAGGAAATGCCAAGGGTAGAGAAGGGTGAGGGAGAGGAGATTCTACATGGTAAAGCCCGTGACAGCCCACACTAGACTAGATTTATCCTAAAAGACTTCAGCCTGAGTGTAGAGCCCGTGCTGGAGCAAGGGAAAAGTGTGAGGAGGAAGAAACAGCAAACAGGTGGTGTTAGGAATAGAACACAATCCCTCATTCACCATGCCCCTGTGCTGTACAGTGTTGGCAGTAGAGGAGTTGAAAAAAGAGGGGTTTTTATTTTGTCTTTGTTTCTCACTATCCAAATCTACATTAACTGTCAATAAAGTAAGGTCATCTTCTCCAAGTCAAGCTGGTTTTGCCAATGGAAGTGACTGGTAAATGACTTCCCTGTCTCTATATCAACCCATGGGATTAGTCATCCTGTCTCTCCCTTTGTCTTGTGAAGGCAGAGGGATTATTTAGCAGCTGGGTGGGCATTTGGCCATGCCACATGTCAGAGCACTGTAGGACAGCAGAGTTTTAGGGAGGTGTTTGACATGGAAAAATGGTAATATTACAAATACAAGAAAGAGTAAGGCATGCAGATGCACTGGGTAGTGGACTGACTCTGGCCAGCAGACAAGCACTAAACAGGCACCCACTCAATCCTCTTCCACCTCCAGTGGGACAGGAGAGAGACTAGGAAGAGCAAAAAATCAGGACATTTGTGGGTTCAGTTTCAAATAGTTTTATAAAAGAAGGAAACAAGAAGAAAAAAAACCAGACAAGTGATGTAATCATTCACCACCTCCCACAAAGGAGGCCAACGACCAGACAGTCTCTAAGCAAAGTCTACCTACCCAGAGAAACCCTCCTCTCTGTATTGCTAAGCATGGCCTTACATGGGCTGGAGTACCCTTTTGATCAGTTTGGGTCAGGTGTCCCGGCCATGCCCCCACCAAGCTTCTTGATCAGCTTCAGCCTACTCCATGGGGGAAAGAGTGGGAAAAACATACCCCAGCGCGTGGCTGAGAGCAGGCAGCAGCGAGGAGCTCGGCTCGGAAAGATTGCTTTGCCTTTGCTTTCCTTGCTTTTCGGGAGGTAAGGGGCTGGTGGCTCGGGACCTCCTGGAGAGGGGAGGAGGGGCGGCAGGCTCGGGTTGCCTACGTGCCTGAGGGCAGTGACCTAGCAGGGGGAGGGGTTGCCGTAGAAACCGCGGCAAACCAAACATACCCCAGCGTGTGGCTGAGAGCAGGCAGCAGCGAGGAGCTCGGCTCAGCCTCCTCACTGACTGGGGGGGGAGGGGAAAAAGCCGGGTGGCGAGGGTGATTCAGAGGGTGATTCAGAGGGTGGCTACTGCAACATGGTTACTACTAGAAGTAAGGCTAGTAGAAGAACAGTTGGCACCCAAACAGAGGCCACTCACAAGCATGCAGGTGTTCAGGTAGGTGGCTGCAGTGAATGCTGGGACCTGGCACTCGATATGGAGGATGGAAGGAACAACGCCTGTGTGAATTGTGAGCAGATCAGCGATCTGATGAGAATGGTGGCCGAACTAAAAGAAGAGGTAGAAAGGCTTAGAGCTATAAGAGATAGTGAAAGGAACACTGACTATCCCCACAATCTAACTTCTACCAAACCAGAACAGGGGGTAACTCTCAGTGGAGCAGGGAGTTTGATACCTACCCGTCAGCTAGCCTCTCAGCCTCCCTGCAGTAACCCACATGAGCAGGGCCAATGGGAGCAGGTCTCTGCCCGACGGAAGAAGGGCAGACGGAACAAGCGTGCTACTTTGAGCAGCACACTGCCTACAGTGCAGGTTCAGAATAGGTATGAGGCTCTGCAGGAGGAGCAAGTCATAGGTGAGGATGAGGACTCAAGGAAGACAGAAGCTGCACCAATGACAGGTTCCCTCAGGCCAGCTATCAAAACTAGTCCAGAAAGGAAACCTCATAGGGTCATCGTTGTAGGAGACTCCCTACTGAAGGGGGCAGAGGGCCCAATATGCAGACCAGACCCATTTCATAGGGAGATCTGCTGACTCCCTGGTGCCCAAGTAAAGGACATAGTAGGCAAAATTCCCAAACTTGTGAGCCCTTCAGACTACTACCCACTGCTGGTCTTTCAGGTGGGTAGTGACGATGTAACAATGCGAGGCTCACGGTCAATTAAAAGAGATTTCAGAATGTTAGGGCACCTGCTAAAGGGGTCAGGATCTCAAGTAGTGTTCTCTGCTATCCCTCTAACGTCAGTGATGGATGAGGGAACATTGTGGAAGAGCTAACAGGTCAATTCATGGCTCAGGGACTGGTGCCATCGGCAGGGATTTGGGTTCTACAATCATGGTTTGGTTTTCAAGGCAGCAGAGCTAAAAACAACTTATGGGACACACTTGTCCCAGAGGGGGAAAAGGATCCTGGGGCAGGAATTGGCAGGGCTCATAGACAGGGCTTTAAACTAGATTTGAAGGGGGAGGGGTTGGTGGTCTCCTGCTGGCCTGTGACAAGCAGAGGGGCAGCTCACCTGAGGTGGAGGGATGGAGAGCCAGTAGGGGCTCTCAGCTTGCTGCCCTGAGGCAAGACACAAATGACACACCAGGACACCCTGTGGAAACCAAGGGGAGTTGGCACAGGAGGACGACAGGGCCAGCCCAGCTGAAGTGCTTCTATGCAAACGCACGCAGCTTGGGCAACAAACAAGATGAGTTAAGGGCCACCGTGCTGTTGGGACGCCATGACATAGTGGGCATCACCGAAACTTGGTGGGACGACTCCCATGACTGGAACGTAGGGATAGATGGGTATAAGCTTTTTAGGAAGGATAGGCAGGGAAGGAGAGGAGGAGGTGTTGCCCTCTATGTCAACAACCAGCTGGAATCAGCAGAACTCCACCTGGGGAGACATGATGAGTTGGTTGAGAGTGTATGGGTTAGAATTAAAGGCAAGACAGGGGAAGGAGATATTACTGTGGGGGTCTCCTACAGGCCACCTGACCAGCAGAACCAAGCAGATGAGGCTCTGCACAGGCAAATAGAAGCGGCTTCCAGGTCACAAGCCCTGGTCCTCATGGGGGATTTCAACCACCCTGACATCTGTTGGAGGGACAACACTGCAAGGCATCAGCAATCCAGGATGTTCCTGGACTGCATAGAAGACAACTTCCTCCTCCAAATGGTAGAGGAACCAACAAGAAAAGGTGCTACGCTGGACCTTGTTCTCACCAACAGGGAAGGGCTGGTAACAAATGTGAGGCTCAGAGACGGCCTTGGCTGCAGTGACCATGAAGCAGTTGAATTTAATCTCCTCAGGGCAATCAGGAGGACATATTCTAAGCTTAGGACCCTAGACTTTAGGCGTACAGACTTCGATCGCTGCAGGGATCTGCTAGCCAAAGTGTCGTGGGATGAAGCCCTGAAGGGAAGAGGGACCCAGGACAGCTGGTCAGTATTCAAGGACCACCTCCTCTGTGTCCAGGAGCTATGTATACCTACAAGGAGAAAAGCAGGAAGGAATGCTAGGAGGCCTGCCTGGATGAACAAGGAGCTGCTGGACACACTATCACTTAAAAAGAAACTCTACAGGAAGTGGAGGGAAGGACAGCTAGAACAGGGGGTATATAAGGAAGCTGCCCGAGCAGCAAGAGGCCTGGTTAGGAAAGCCAAAGCAGAGTTTGAACTGAATCTAGCCAGGGAGGTTAAAGGGAACACTAAGAATTTCTATAGGTATGTTAATGGCAAGAAGAAGACTAGGGAAGGTGTGGGCCCCCTCAGAAAGGAAAGTGGTGAATTGGTCACAAGTGATGTGGAAAAGGCTGAGGTACTCAATCACTTCTTTACCTCAGTCTTCACTGCAAGGGCCTCCAGCCACACTCCTGGTGTCATGGCAGACGATGCCAGGGACGGGGAGGAAGAACTGCCCATCGTAAGTGAAGCACAGGTTCGTGATCACCTGAAGAACCTGAAAGTGTTCAAGTCCATGGGACCCGACGGGATACACCCACGGGTGCTGAGAGAACTGGCAGATGAGGTTGCCAAGCCCCTCTCTATTCTATTCCAAAAGTCATGGCAGAGTGGGGAAGTCCCCACAGACTGGAAAAGGGGAAACATTATTCCCATTTTCAAAAAGGGCAAGAAGGAGGAACCGGGGAACTACAGGCCAGTCAGTCTCACCTCTTGCCCGGAAAGATCATGGAGCAGATCCTCCTGGAGGCACTAATGACTCAGAAGAACAGTGAAGAGGTGATTGGGAGTAGTCAGTATGGCTTTGCCAAGGGCAAATCCTGCCTGACAAACCTGGTGGCCTTCTATGAGCAGGTGACAGCATTAATAGATGAGGGGCGAGCAACTGATGTCGTTTACCTGGACCTGAGCAAAGCCTTTGACACTGTCCTGCACCACCTTCTGGTCTCCAAGCTGGCGACACATGGGTTTGATGGATGGACCACTAGATGGATAAAGAACTGACTTGATGGCCGCACCCAAAGAGTGGCTGACAACGGGTCCATGTCCCAGTGGAGGCCAGTGACAAGCGGAGTCCCTCAGGGATCAGTCCTGGGACCTGTCTTGTTCAACATCTTTGTGGGTGCCATGGACAGTGGCATTGAGTGCACCCTCAGCAAGTTTGCTGATGACACCAAGCTGTGTGGTGCAGTGGACATGCTGGAGGGAAGGGATGGCATCCAGAGGGACCTGGACAGGCTGGAGAGGTGGGCACAAGCCAACCTCATGAGCTTCAACAAGACCAAGTGCAGGGTCCTGTATCTGGGTCGAGGCTATCCCAGGCACAAATCCAGGCTGGATAGGGACTGGCTGGAGAGCAGCCCTGAGGAGAGAGACTTGGGGGTGCTAGTGGACGCGAAGCTCAACAGGAGCTTTCAATGTGCGCTTGCAGCCCGGAAAGCCAATCAGATCCTGGGCTGCATCAGGAGAAGTGTGACCAGCAGGTCAAGGGAGGTGCTTCTTCCCCTCTATTCAGCTCTGGTGAGACCCCACCTGGAGTACTGCATCCAGTTCTGGAGCCCCTATTACAGGAGGGATGTGGACGTGCTGGAGCGTGTCCAGAGAAGGGCCACGAGGATGATCAGAGGGCTGGAGCACCTCTCCTATGAGGACAGACTGAAGGAGTTGGGGCTGTTCAGTCTGGAGAAGAGAAGGCTCCGAGGTGACCTCATTGTGGCCTTCCAGTATCTGAAGGGGGCCTACAGGAAGGCTGGGGAGGGACTTCTCAGGATCTCTGGTAGTGATAGGACTAGGGGGAATGGAATGAAGCTGGAAATGGGGAGATTCAGGCTAGATGTGAGGAAGAAGTTCTTCCCCATGAGAGTGGTGAAGCCCTGGAATGGGTTATCCAGGGAGGTGGTTGAGGCCCCGTCCCTGGAGGTGTTTAAGACCAGGCTGGACGAGGCTCTGGCCAGCGTGATCTAGTGTAGGGTGTCCCTGCCCATGGCAGGGGTTGGAACTAGATGATCCTTGTGGTCCCTTCCAACCCTGACTGATTCTATGATTCTATGATTCTATGAAAAAGAGAAAGCTCTGATGTTGTGCCAGCACTGATGAACAGCCAAAATAGTAGTATTATCAACATTTTTAAAGCCGAGTCCAAACCACAGCACCATTTAGGCTGCAATGAGGAAAATCAATGCCATCTCAGCCAGACACAGTACACCTTCATATAGAACAGTTTGTGAGAGTCGAAGAGATGGTGTTTAAGAAAATGAAAATGAATGGGTTTATGTTTGTACTCACTAAGGTTGTCAGATGTGATATTGTTAGAAGAACAGTTACCTATGTATGGACAGGACAAGAGACAAAGCAGAAAGATTTTTGATGTTGTTTAGCTAGGTTCCTATCTCAACAGAAGAATAGATGCCTCCATTTTAGTTTTTCATGGAGCTGGTATCAAGAAAGCATCACAAAACTGCTATGAAATATTTTCCACAGAAGGGCAGGCAGACACAGTAGAGCCACAACAGAGTTTCTGTCTCCCATCATTAAATCCTTGTTCTGCAAAGAGTATAATTTCAGCAGATGGACCATACTGACTTATTTCCACACAGCAGTCTTCCCCAGGCTTCTCACTTCACATTTTTTTCTTCCAAATGTACCTGAAGACACTATCTACTCGTGAAAGTATAGCATGTAAGACAAGACACCTCACTATTTTTATATAATTTGGTTTTATATTCAGTCTGATTTTCAAAATTATGGAGGTAATCTCCATTCACCATGACTGTAGATATGTGTGACAGCAATTATAAAGAAATTATTTTACACACGTATTCAGAGCATTAACATTCTTGCTCCAGATTAATACACATGCAAAGAAGGCATTCAAGTACACCTCATGGTGATGTAGATATAGTTCTGTTTGTTATTGTATTACATTCCAAGCCAAGTTGTTATGATAATGTATAGATGGGAAACACAATGCTACAACATCTGTAACCTAAGCAGACCTTACAGCACTGCAACAGCAACTGTTTGTGGTAGTGGCTAGGCTTTATAGTATGCCACAAGCCTATTGACACTGGAAGGTCTGTTATCGTTGAAGCTAGAAGCTGAGAGGAAAAACACAGGTTTGCCATGTAGAACATGAAGGAGAGCAGAGGCAGACCAATAAGAATCTACCAAGAACACTGAAAGCAGAAAGATGACGGGAACAGGGAAACAGAAGAGAGATGAAGATTTGTGGCAGGCGTATGATCACAGAGCATTTAGGCAAGAGGCTGAGGGAAAAGAATCCCACAGGAAAACTCTTCAGTGGATCATGTACATTGTTGCCAAATCCATGTGAATAGCATACACAAAACATATAGTTTAACCACTTTGTATTTTTTGCTTAGAATAAAAGCGATTTGGGGAAGAAAGTTGGTCCTGTATGGGTGTTCCCTCACCTTCCTTTAGGGTCTCCACGGTCCAAGCAAGTTTTCTGTGTTGTGAAGCGCAGTTTGAGTCAAGCTCTGAAACAAAAGCTCTGCCTTATCAGAGTCATATTATGTTTTATCCATGGCAGCTGGAGAATGCCATCCCAGAATAAAATCCTGCCCATCTGTCAAAAGGAAAAAGGTAAGTGACATAAGCTCTGCCATAGAAGCTATAGCTGACCTTAACTACTTCTGACCTGATTCTAGCTTCTTGCTTGCAGCTGGGGTTTGAACCTCTCCCCTAGCTTCTTAGTGATAGTTTTATAGCTATTCATTTTCTGATATATCCTTAAAAGCATTACCTTTGCAAAGAATGTCACCACTGCTCCGGGTAGGCGCACGTAAAGTGGACATGAGTAGATATGTGATGTCCTGCAACATGATGATTCTGGCTGCAAGAGACTGAGTCAAGTTTTGCTACAGTCAAACATTAGAGCAAGGAGATGTATGTCGATATTGCAGCCTGGCACAAAAGCAGTTGAAGCACTTTGACAAATTGATCAGTTAGTCCTAGCAGGATGCAAAGCACTGTGGGATATCAATCGGAATTTTATCAATTTAATGTGAGGTAGAGATGTGTCCAAGGGAATGTTAGGCTCCATTAACTTAATATGCTGTTCACTTCACACCCCTTGCACTAAAATATAGGAAACACATTATTTGGCCAGTTAATTCACCTAAAGAGCTGCAGCAAGTAGAAACAAGTACTTTCAACAAAAATAAATTAAGTTTGATGTGGATTAACCCTTGATCCCCACTGAGATATTTATTTACATGTACCTGTTGTCCAAAACTGATGAGCTCATTTTGAAATGGATGGAAAAGTATATTACTATTCTCTTTTTTCTGACTACTACATTTTCAAATTGTGTTAAACATAACAATTAGATTGCAAATTGGCATCAGCAGAAAAATGTAGAGAGGCTGACTTTTTATGATGTTTTTCCTGGGTATATTTTTCCTTTCTTTACAATCAGTTTCCAAGATAATTGTGCCTCCCTTCACTGAAAATGATGACTGTACTTACGTATTGCCCTGTAGAAAGTGAAACTGCATGCCTCAGTGAATTCTATCATCATTTCACCCCTAATGAGAGAGATTGTTTGCAGGCAGATGAAATTAAATTGTAGGCTCTATTGACTTCAACAACAGGTGCCATTTGTGCAAACCCAAAGGGAACCATTGAATTGTCAGAAAGATTTAAGTCTTCCAAACACAGTAGCATCAGATAACATCTTCTTAGTATCTGCACCTCACATAGTTCCTGCATCACATTATAATACCTTACCTGTAACATCACTGGCAAAATGACTAGAAAGAGATGAATTAACTGCAAATGAAACAGCTACAGGTCTGCATAAAGTAAAATGAGTACAGAAGAGAGAAGGTAAGATGAAGGAAAAAAAAGTATAAATCTCAAAATCTGTAAGTATTTTGGAAAATTTACCACTTTTTGGTGGACTTTTATTGTTGTTGAGTTTGTGTTGCGGATTGGTTTGTTGGTTGGTTTGTTTGTTTGTTTGTTTTTTAATATCCTCCATAGTTAAAACAAACGTAAAACTGTACTTGGTAAATTTTAGTAGAAAGTTTGGAACAGTTGTAAATTAAATTCTATCTCCATAGCACCAGGCTGTGAAAGATTGCCAATTACTTGATCTGCATTTGTAATTAAATAAAGATGATCACTGATAAGCTATGCAAAAGAAATCCATACAGACACAGGCCTTCGCCTCTTGTGAACAAGTGTGTCATAGTTGTGACAATATATTAAATTTGTATTAGCTGAATGTTCTTTTTTGTGTGTGTGTGAGTGTAAAACATTGGCATTTTTAGTTCTAAACAGGAAAAAATACCCAAATCCCAGTGTTGAACAAAATAAGAATTGGTGCTCTTTGAGTTACTCCCTTAATGCTGTTTCTTTCCCTGACATAAGAATTCTGTTCTTGTCAGATAGAGAGTCAGTCACTGGTATCTAGCAAGAGAATCCTCTCTGTTTCTGGATATAATTTGATATTTCAATGATGTGAAAAACAATTAAATACTTAAGCATTACATAACTTCAAAAGTCTCTTTTGAGATGAAAAATATGCAAATGACAATGTCTAATATGGTTATGGTAAAATTCTTCAATTTTGACTTGAAAGCGAAGAGATTTCAAGACAGCATGATATATTTGATCCAATGAAATAATCAAACCAACTTTGTATCACTTTGGTGGCAATTTATCTTCTCTGCCTGAAGCAGAAAGATATTCCTGTTGCAATAATGGATTTATGTAGTTTCTCCCATATCTGATTCTTTCAGTTTAAGTATTCAAAAATGTGAAGTCCTTTAGTGGGCAACAGCTCCAGGCATGTAACAGATAGGAGACTTCCAGAAGATGAAGGTTAGAATATTTCCTTGTTAAATATGGTTACAGGGTTACAAGTCAGCACTGTTAATCTGCTAACAGGCCCTCACATTCACTCCTTTATTAAACCAGTGAGGGGGGGAGGAAAGAAGGAAAAGCTCAGGAAACTAATGGCCTACAACTGCAGAAGCAGTACAGAATGCAGGTTTAAATAACCAGCCAGCAGGATCCTAATATTAACAACAGCTATCCCAGGTTTGCAGCAGCAGCAAAATCTGCATGAGGTCCTCATCAGGGTCTTCACTGCCATGCACATTACAAGCACTGCCAGCTGCCTTCTGGGCACAGTCACCACCACCTATAGACAGGGAATAGCAAGTAAGTCCTGCAAGCACCTGGTGAGATAATGCCTGTTTGATTCTGGTAAGAACTAAAATGTGGTGATAACATCTTTGACATTTAATGATGTTGCTTTCATTTTGAACACATCATTGAGCAGATATTGAATCCATTCATTTTGGTAATAGACTCAGAGCTGCAGAGCTTCTTTTAAAAGAAATAAGTACAAAACTCATTCATTTTTCTGTGTGGAGTGCAGGGTAGGAACAGTCATAAGACCCCCATATTATATGTTATAGCATATGATGAGTTTTACTTTTCTGTGTGGGCCCACACACATCTCATTGAAAAATTTCATTTTCATATTCTCATCTTCAGCTTTTCTAATTCTAAGATCAAGCTGCATATGCAAAAATAAATGCTCTCTGAAAATAAATGCTGAAACTCAAATGTATGGTTTTCAATTTGGCTGGAGAAGGCTTGGTTTATATATTATTTTTCAGACAAATTGTAGTTTTTTTTCTTATCATATCAATTACATTTTGTGGTTAGATTTCTCCAGTTAGCAACAAAAATTAGAGACTGAAATTAAATTACATTGTAAAGTTGTAAAAACAGCATGGAAATGTTCATGTTTTGCTATTGCTTATTTATAACAGGCAGAAAACTGTCATGACTATTGCCATGTTTGTTTCCCTGGATTCAGTTCTTTGTGATTTTATGCAAGGTAACACAATTAACAGGATTTGGGCATAACCAGGGATGACATTCAAAGCTGAAGATTGCTTGGAGGCTAAACAAACCAAAATGTAAACCAAAATCCTGCTCTGGATTTTCCTTTTATGTTAGGTGGATATTTTCAGCTAATATATCTCTGCCTACTTTTGTAAAGTGATGCCACATTTACACCACAATAACTGACATGAAAATCTGCTCTTGTGCCAAGATTCAGACCTGTGTAAAAAATAAGTTTGATTTGTTACTGAAAATTAGTATTTAGACATGAAAATAATTACAGTTTCCTAACTCTTTATATGTTTAGTCAAGTCAGAAACATTTACAATTAATTTAAAAACTTGAATCCCTCTTCATACATAAACAGTACAAAGAAAATAGGATCAACTCCACACCTTTTCAAAGCATATTCAGAGTTACCATTTCCAGCTCATGTAGAACCACATGTAAACAATGCGCCCATATTACCCAGTTGTGGCAGTTTGCGCTGAGTGCCTTTAAAAAGAAACACTGCAGTGTTGAGGCCTCCAGTGTCCAGAGCGCTCAGCCCAGTGGATGGACACAGGAAATAGTGTATTTATTCCCATAAATCCTGCATCCCTGTGAAAGTGGCTGAGAATTCAGTTTCTTCCTCTTCACTCTCTTCTCCTGTGGGACGAACCTCTCTTACCTTCTGGTATTTTTACTGTGCAACTATGGCCTAGGCATGAGAGGTGTAGTGCAGCCCCGATGGGCCTCGGGAAGGACAAACAAAGGGGGGCAGTTCAGGCTTGGCCACCTGAAACCAACCTAGCAACAGAGGAAAAGAAAGAGCGCTGGGGCTTAAGGTAAACCCCAGGTGGGGAAGAAAAGGAGTACTAGGGTTTTAGCCTGATTTGGTGGAGGTTTTGTGTGAAGCTTTGGCTTATTTAGTTTCTGTGTTAAACTCAGATTGTGGAATTCTTTGTATTTTATATGCTTTACTATGCTTACCACTATGTAGAACTGTCACATTATCATTTGTAAATAGCCTTTCCTTCTAAACTTTCCAATATTATCCAATCCATTGTGTGATCATTATTCTTTATGCCCCTTTTGGAGCAATAGAGCAATCAGTCTGCTCATTAAACCACCGCACCCAGTGATGACATCTAACAGTTACAGCTATCATCCCAAATATTGCTACAATTTTTGCTGATGTAAAACAACCACCAACATTTTATGTCTTATTCTCACAAATAGATTCAGATTCTGAAGTTATGTGGTGTTCTGTCATTTGTTCATCACCCACAAGAGCTCAGACTTAGCAGAGAATCCAGATAAATTATTGGAATAGTTGGTATATCATATCTGCTCAACAATGTTTAGAAATGTGCAAAATGCACAGGGATGATGACATTTTAGAATTTTTTTTTTAAGTGGACATGTGACTCTGCATAAAAGAAAAAGAGATTGCTGCTGAATTCTCCACTCCTGTGGAGAAAACCATGCTGTCTCTCATACAAAAATCCTATTATGAATTCACAGAAATTGTGTTGTCTTACTCAGTTTTTGCCAAATTCTGCCCCCGTCTTTCCTTTGTTAAGTAAGTAATAAGATGCAGAAATGGCACAGTGGATAGTCCAGATTTTTCATTGATCATAGGGTAAAACTATTTTAGCAAGAAAGTAATAGGCTGTTATCAAAGATGTTTGAAGCAAAGCATATTCATAAAATTAATAAAAAGGGTCTATTGAGTGATACAAATAAAAGTGTGGGATAGAGGTCAACCATGTAACAACACCAAGCTGGTTCTGTGTACCACAACTTGTTTATGATTCCATTTAGCTCCACACAAATCCACAATAAGAAGGCAACAAGTAGTAGAGTCCTGCACCCTTTTAAGATGGAGAAGATGGAGAATATTCCTGATTTGTTGTATACGTGTGTATCCAGCCTACTCTCCACTGCTAATTTAACCAGTAGACTCCAGGAGTGAATATTTCTATACCCTTCCTTTTCTTCTCAGAAAAATTTAGCATACAACAACACACAAAATGACCTAATATAAAGTCATTACTATATACCAGGGGGATGTTTATATATGCAAATCTCTCTCACTAACTTCCACCAGAACTTTCCCAGCAATTTCAAAACTACCTAACACATACTTAAAAAGCACCATAACTACACAGCAGCTACCACTTGCACTTCTGGATTTAGCTGACTAAAGAGGCAGATGCTTAAACCCTTTTTTTCTGGCCTTCAGTCATTTTTCAGTTTCATCTGAACTGGATGCAGTATTCAAGGTGGAGTCTCACCAGAGTGGAGTAAAGAGGAAGAATCATCTCTCTTAACCTTCTGGCAACCTATTTTTCTATTGTGTAGATTATGAAACTGAAAACCCTTCTCTTGATGCAGCCTAGAATACGATTTCCCTTCAGGGCTGCATGAGTGCACTGCCAGCTCATGTTGAACCTCTCATCAATCCCCCAAGTCTCTTTCTTCAGAGGTATAGTCAACCCACTCTGTGCCCTGCCTGTATTTGTGCCTGGGATTGGCCTGTCCCAGATGCAGTTTGACTTCTTGAACGTCATGCAGTTGTCACTGACCCGCTCTCAAGCCTGTCAAGATACTTTTGGATGGCATCCCTTCCCTCAAGAGAGTCCACCACGTCACACAGCTTGGTGTCATCAACAAACTTGCTGAGGGTGCACTCCATGTCACTGTCTATGTCACTGACACAGATGTTAAACAGCACTGAAACTGCACTTGTCATTGGTCTCCCCTGGACATTGAGCCATTGATCATAACCCTTTGAGTCCATCTATCTCACCAGTTCCTTATCCGTCAGTTGGTCCATCCATCAAGTCCATGTCTCTCCATCTTAGGGACAAGGATCACATAATCACAGAATGTATCTGTTGGGAAGAGACCTCAAAGATCAAGTTCAACCCTCGATCCAGCATTGAAAGGTCAACACCAAACCATGTGCCTAAGTGGCAGGTCCACATGCTGCTTGAACACCATCAGGGATGGCAATTCCACCACCACCCTGGACAGAACATCCCACTGTTTGATAACCCTTTCAGTGAAGAAGTGTTTCCTAATACCCAGCCTAAAACTCTCCTGGCACTGCTTGTAACCAGTTCCTCTAGTCCTGTCACTTGCTACCAAGGAGAAGAGGCTGGCCCCCTCTTTGCTCCAACCTTCCTCCAGAGAGTTGTAGAGAGAGGTAAGGTCTCCCCTCAGCTTCCTGTGTGCACATAGGATATAAAAATATGCCTTCAGTTGCATGCTTGCATTCCCAGGAGATAGATCCTTTACTGGGAAAAGTAATCTGCAGTAATACAATACTGCTTTTTTGTCTCTGTTTCACAGATGCAAAGCAGCCATTTATTATGTGGCAACAAGTGTCTCTGTGGAAACAAGTGCATACCTAATCGACTGTTTCTTGGTTTAAGATATGTAACTAACTACCTCTGTTAGATAAGTCACATTAATATACATATTGATCATGCATTTCAAACTATTAACTCTTAAAGCAAAGTCAACATTTAAGTATATATTCTCCAATTCTCAAAACATTATTAGCCAGTACGTAAAAGCAAATAGAGAACTAATTCAGTCCCCATGACAGTATCATGTTGCTGCAGTACAACTATAAAAACTGTGATGTTTATTTGCAGGAGAAATCCAAAGAAGCACCTTAATAATGCATAACAAGAAGGTTGTCCTGTATTAACACAGCCTGCCCTGACAAGTTTCCCTCTTCCCTCATAGAGATGGGTGAGAAAGTAACACCAAAACCTCTGGGTTGAGATAAAGAGTTTTACTGGAAATGAGATAATGCAATACACCATCACCTTAGCCTGTTTGCAGAAAAGTGCAGCAAAATGCAGAAGCAGCAGAAGCCTGCAACCTCCCCCCACACCCTGCGCTGTGGGCTGC
Organism: Picus viridis; assembly: GCA_033816785.1. Taxonomy (NCBI): domain Eukaryota; kingdom Metazoa; phylum Chordata; class Aves; order Piciformes; family Picidae; genus Picus; species Picus viridis. The sequence goes on from CM066606.1 coordinate 58,181,341, forward strand.
TCAGCAGAAAAGCCCGACACCCCAAACCTGGAAAAGAAAAGCAGAAACCAGAACAGAAAGCTTCTCATGCTACAATCTGAACTTCAGCCCACATAATACTTTGCTCCAGCCAGCACTTTCATTTTAAAGCTGGCATGGCAGCGGCATGGTATTGAATATCAGCAGTAGATTCAACTCAACCTATGACAAAGGTCCTCAGTTCGTCCACAGAGGGGCTGCCACATATTTCCCTTTTGAAACTTTTCTCTATATGTTTTTTCAGCTCTAAGCAACTTTATGCATCCAGTCAAGCAGATTTCACAAGTAGGAAGATGCCTACAACCTAAAAGAAACGTCCAAACCCTCAAGTTCTAACATCAGCATGGTTTTAAAGGAACAGTAAAAACATTTCCTGTAGTAAACTAAGAACATACCACCTGTCTAGCCTACCATGCAAAGAACTGATAATGCATTATGGGTACCTGTAGACCAACTGCAGTGACAAATTTTTCAGTCAGAAAGATGCCCTAATGTGAAATTCTGTTAAGCAGAAGATACATCCAGACTCTACAAAAGATCACTGCAGGAAATAGCTCTGCTGTAACCTAACATCATGTCATCTTTCATATTAATTTCTTTCTACATGCCACCACTATTGTTCTTCCTTTATTTCACAGTGTATTTTGAAAGTAAGTGCCAATATTAGACTGAAAAGTACAGTTGATATCTACCTACAAAGACAAAATAGTACTGCAGATCCAATTAATTAATATATTTTTTTATATTTGTCTCTTCACACACATTCATCTATCTAAAGAATCAACAGCCTAAGATAACCTAGACAGTGGGACTCGATGACCTTAGACGTCTTTTCCAACCCAAACAATTCTACTATTCTATGAAACCCTAGCTCTAAAAAGCGATCAGTATTGACTTCTAACTATTCGTGGAATTTCTATTTTCTTGAGATCTCATTTGGTAAACAAACTTATGTAATGAATCCTAACCCAAGGCTAAAAAGGACCAGATTTCCCTTAGCACCAGTTGCACAATACGGTTCAAAATCTGAAATTTAGTATTTGCAGGAGTAAGATTATCAGGAGCTGGATGACTTCAAAAATCTGTCTTTCAAAGCGTGCAAACAGTCTTTCACAAGGGATTTACTCTGAACCAATGGGAGCAGCCTCCCTTCCCAGAAGAGGGGATAATGTTGAAGTGGGTAAGCCCCAGACTGTGCAGCCTTTTTGCCCTCTTCTAGTTTTGAATTGTAAAATCAAACTGGAAATTGTAAATCTTCAAATGCATTTTTCTTCCAAAATGAATGCCCTGGTGTCCCTTTTCTACAGAGGAATATCACTGCCAGCTTATCAGGAGAGACCTTCCATGTCATACTTATCTGTGCAGCTTGGTATAGTTGTTAATATATTTTACTGCAGCCATGTGTTCTAGGCAGAAATATTAAGTGCGGAAGTGCTTATTATTTCTGGGGATTGCTCCTTTTTGTAAATTAAGGTCAGAAATTAAGGTCTTTCCTTCTAGCTGCTCTGTTCCTTTACTATTCTTTTTTCTTCAGTATATGAATATCTTTAAGGATACAATGCTAGTCAACTTTATTTTTACTATATAACACATTCAGAATACCCAGTAGTAATAATTCCATCAATGCTCAAGTTCTAATAATCTATTTTTTATAAAAAGAAATGCCTGTGATTTAAAGAGTTTGAGAAATTATTTTCAATTGAAAAAAAAAGGTCTCAAATCTTTGAGGTGCTAATATTTTATTTCCTATGGCAATTTGCAAGGTTTGCACTTTTGAATCAGTCTTTAAAAAATAAACAAATCACAAAGTAAAGCAAATTGCAAGCATCATTTAAATAAAAACTTACCTCATTTTGGAAATTAGCTAGCTCAGAAACCCAAAAGACTTTGAGCCACTTTATGGTATTTTCTTTCTCCATTTTTTTTTTTAAAATATATTTTGTCTTTCTCTGATTTTTTACTGTCTCACCTACCTTTTTCAAAAATCTAATTTAACAGTATTTTATATTCTCTCTGATAAAATATTCTTAAACAATTTAAGATTGTTTGAGAACTCTTTTAAAAATGGTTAGCAATTAATTCACTTTGGTTGTCCAACATTTCAGGGTCATTAAATTTCTGTTAATCAGAAAGAATAAAATTATTTGAAATGTTCAGTTATTTCCTCACTAATATCCTTTTTTTTTTCTTAGCATTAAAGCAGTTTTGGAAACAGTTTTCCTTATTTAGTTGTGTTTACTTTATTTAATTCCCCCATATTTGTAGTCATAGGGTCAAAATATTGGAAGAGACATATATCAGTGGTTGCCTGCTGTTTTCGTTTGGAGGCAGAGTTATGGAACACAATAAAATCTGATGTTCTAGGACAAGGATTAACAACCTACATTTTATTGAATGACTGCAGTTCAACTTATACAGCAGAAAGCATCTAATAATTTGTGGAGTTAATTGCAACATCCAAAAGGAATCATCTTGTCCCACTTCATGAACATAGTAGTCTTCAGCAGTAAAAAATGTTACAGTATCACAGCATCACAGTATCGCTAAGGTTGGAAGAGACCTCAAAGATCATCGAGTCCAACCTGTCACCACAGACCCCATGACTAGACCATGGCACCAAGTGCCATGTCCAGTCCCCTCTTGAACACCTCCAGGGACGGTGACTCAACCACCTCCCCGGGCAGCCCATTCCAATGATGAATCACTCTCTTGGTGAAGAACTTTCTCCTCATCTCGAGCCTAAACTTCCCCTGTTGCAGCTTGAGATTGTGTCCCCTTGTTCTGGTGCTGGTTGCTAGGGAGAAGAGGCCAACCCCTTCCTGGCTACAACCTCCCTTCAGGTAGTTGTAGAGAGCAATGAGGTCACCCCTGAGCCTCCTCTTCTCCAGGCTAAACAATCCCAGCTCCCTCAGCCTCTCCTCATAGGGCTTGTGCTCAAGGCCTCTCACCAGCCTTGTTGCCCTTCTCTGGACACGTCCTTCTTAAACTGAGGAGCCCAGAACTGGACTGTTTTGGGAATACACATAAAAAAGAATAAGAGACAAACATGTACAAATCTTTGTATGACAGTTGCTCAAATTAAAAAAAAAAAAAAAAAAATTAAAAATTAGTATGTTAAGATGTGCTGAGATGCCACTGATAAGTCCAAATTTATCTAATATTAGGAAATATTGAAAATACAAATGCAATGTGTGTGTGAAGACAATCTCTCAAAAGAGGACAAACCACAAAGAGTCTGACAAAGAGAACAGAACATCATGGTACCAGTAATATGCCCAATGTCAATCCAGACACCTAAGCCGTTGAGCCAGTTCCCATAATACATAATTTCCTGACCAACAAGATTTTTCATAAAGCTAAACAGCATAACTTTCAGCTTTTCCCAGTAACTGAAGCCAGAACTTTGGAAGAGTTCATGAGTTGTAGGCATAGAATTTTGCAGTAAGTTTCCTGTGAATTTGGCATAGGGTCTCATGACATCTCTAATTGAAGTGCTCTTTCCATGCTAACCCACTTTTCACTGACTACCATGACTAGAAAGTACAGAAATAATATGGGTAACATGAGAACATCCGGTTGATTTTTCTTTCCATATTTCCACCAGGTCTAGTTGCAGAGCTCCTGTACAGACTCATAGATAAAGCCCAAAAGTAAAAGGACAACTGATTTCTTAAAGAAATCACAGGTCATGTTGTAATGCATTAGTAATAGACTGTTTCATGACACTTGGCTTACCAGAGGGAGAAGACCTTTCTAATGGACTGGTAGAAATTAAATGCATTGTGTTAGTGCACCATCTATAGTACAAGCAGTGGAGTCCTTTGGGGTGCATAGAAAGAGTGAAATATCTTGTAAATGTGATTAATTTCCAACAATTCAGGGAGCTTTCGCAGTCAAATTCAGTCAGACACAGAAAGATAAAACCTACACTTTTGTTTGTTTCTCATTTACTACATGAAAAGGCCAGCACAATAACAATGAACGTATGTGTAAACTGCACAGCATGGTACAATACAATACAATACAATACAATACATTACACCAGGTTGAAAGAGACCTTCAAGATCATCGCATCCAACCCATCAACCAATCCAACCCACCTAAACAACTAAACCATGGCACCAAGTACCCCATCAAGCCTCTTCCTGAACACCTCCAATGAAGGTGACTCCACCACCTCCACGGGCAGCCCATTCCAATGGGCAATCACTCTCTCTGTATAGAACTTCTTCCTAACATCCAGCCTAAAAGACTCTTCAATAGTCCTAGGTGGCTTCTTTAAAGAACTGACATACTGTTCATGGATTCCCACTGACATAAAGTGAGTAAGCCAGACTTTCCTCAAATATGCTATGAGATCCTGTAGTTCCCTTCTTAGAGGATTTAACCTACCTAACTCATTATACACAGACTGATATACTCCTTTCCATTACATTGAATTGAATCATAGACTGTGACACTACATGAAGGTTAATGATATGGTTTTATCAAAGCCACAAAACATTCAGCGTTAAGACTTTTTGGAATATCTTCTAACTGTCCATGTACCAAAAGGATAACACCAGACTTTTTTTCCCCATAATTGTGCTGACAAGTTGCCAACTTAATGAATATAAATACTTTGGATTTAATGAAACCTTCTTTCTAACAGATATTCTTTTGCAAACCAGTGAATCTTTTTCCTGACATTCATGTCAGGAAGAGGTGGATAGGTTAACTAACTCAGAGATGTATTGCTAAATGGAAGAGTAAAATGTTCCAAACATGAATTTTATTTGTCACAGATGCTGTAGCATGTATACTATTTCTCCAGACTAGGAGATACAATTGATTTGTCTCAGGAAAAGAATACATTCCAGTTTAATTCCAGAACAAAATCTGGTTTGTAGTTATGTTTAATTATAATGGGAATGACACAGAGCCCATGAAACTCAATGGAACTACTTAAACATACTTTTGATCAAACCCATAAATAGAATTGCTTTGTGAACCACTGTATCTCAACAATTCAATACACACTGCTTCAGAGTATACACTGAATTTCCAGAGCAGAAGTGCTGTAATTTTACAAAAAAATATAAAAAAAAACTCCCATATGTGACTTGGATTCTTGCAGAGTGTCCCATTCAGAATGTACAAAAAAGAAAATAAAAAGAAAGCTCAGTATTGTTGCAAGGATTAATTATCTTGGCAGTCCTTGTAAGTAACTCTGCTTTCCTCACAACCAGGAGCCATTGGTAAGAAGAATATGCTTTTTCCTTAAGAGCAATACTGGCTGCCAGACTGACAGCTAAGACAAAACCACATCAGTCCTTTTCGAGGAGCTTAGCTAAAACCTTCTGTGTTTAGAGACACTTTGCAATTTAGATAGTGGTAAGCAGCTACTATTTACTCAGGGTTTGAGGATATGCCTTCTGGGTGCTGACTGAATGAAATGGCAGTATACCCTGGCAGCTATGGCAGAACCCAGGTGTAAAGGCCCTCCTCTTTTCATGTCTCACTTGTCTGTTCCTGTTTGCATCACAGAGCAAAGCCCTGGTGCAATAAATCAACCTTGATGACAGAAATTAGATGATCTACAGCTAGAATGCAGCATATTCTCCCTGGCAGTACTTCATAATTTCCCTGAAGACCGAGAATTGATGACAGAGAGAGGTGTCAGGACACCGCAAGTTCTTTATCAACTCCAAAAAGCAGGTAACTTCTCTGCCTTTTCCAATATAAACCTTAACCTCCCTTTTTCTCTCTACAGAATACATTTGCATAAGAAAAATTCAGGTCTATGATATTACCTTTTCAACTGTTTGTATATTTGCTTATCTAGTCCATGGAACAGATGCTCATAAACCAACGAAACCAGTCTTTCTATTCATTTTTGTAAGTTTTCTTTCTTCTGCATGTGGGTATTCTACTGTGTATTCCCTTCAACCCAGGTCCTTTGGTTCTCTGCAACAACTCTGAGTAGCCAGAATGAGAGCCTTTCCTCTTTTAGCCTGCATTTGCTTAGGTTTGATGGCTTCCATCCTATTAGCTGGTTGTCCTACAGGTACTGGTCTTCATGCTGCAGTGTGTCAGTGAGCAGTGACCCAGGACAAGCATTGGTGTGTTCCCTATTTTTCACATTGCTATCCAGACAGGTTCAAGGATACCAGCTTGTGGTGGTTTAGGCTGGATGCCCGCCCTGATGCCACTGCACAGGCAACACCTGGGATGTTCCAAAAGGTGCCTAGCCCAATGGATGATCACAGGAAGCCAGGTATTTCATTCCCATAATGTCCTGCTACACTATAAAATGTCAGTACGGGGTCGTCTCTATCTCTTTCCTCCCTCGTTGCTGCCTAGGTAAAATGACGTGAGCTACCTCCCTTGGGCCTGCCCAGGCCCAAGGCTGGGTTGGGGGAAAGAAAGAGCCCTGGGGGGGGTTGGGTGCACCCCCAGGTGGGGGATGGGACATTCTTGGGTATGTCCTAGGGTGCTGAGAGAGCTGGCAGATGAGCTGTCCAAGCCGCTCCCCATCATTTTTCAGCAGTCCTGGCTCACTGGAGAGGTCCCAGATGACTGGAAGCTGGCCAGCGTGGTGCCCATCCACAAGAAGGGCCAGTTGGGTGAGCCAGGGAATTATAGGACTGTCAGCCTGACCTCAGTGCCAGGCAAGATTATGGAACAGGTCATCTTGAGTGCAATCACAGAGCACTTCCAGGATGGCCAAGGGATCAGGCCCAGCCAGCATGGATTTAGGAAGGGCAGGTCCTGCCTGACCAACCTGATCTCCTTCTAGTATCAGGTGACCCGCCTGGTGGATGTGGGGAGGCCTGTGGATGTGGTCTACCTGGACCGCAGCAAGGCCTTTGACACAGTCCCCCACAGCAAACTGCTGGCCAATTTATCAGCCCATGGCTTGGACAGGATCACACTGCATTGGGTTAGGAACTGGCTGGAGGGCCGAGCCCAGAGAGTGGTGGTGAATGTTGCCACATCCAGCTGGCGGCCTGTCACTAGTGGTGTGCCCCAAGGATCAGTGCTGGGCCCCATGCTCTTTAACATCGTTATTGATGATCTGGATGAGGGCATTGAGTCCATCATCAGTAAATTTGCGGACGACACCAAGCTGGGGGCAGGAGTTGATCTGCTGGAGGGTAGAGAGGCTTTGCAGAGGGACCTCGACAGGCTTGGGCAGAATCCAACGGCATGAGATTGAACACATCCAAGTGCCAGGTTCTGCACATTGGCCACAACCCCATGCACTTCTACAGGCTGGGGTCAGAGTGGCTGGAGAGTGGCCAGGCAGAGAGGGACCTGGGGGTACTGGTCGATGGGAGACTGAACATGAGCCTGCAGTGTGTCCAGGCAGCCAAGAAGGCCAATGGCATGCTGGCCTGCATCAGGAACAGTGTGGCCAGCAGGAGCAGGGAGGTCATTCTGCCCCTGTACACTGCACTGGTTAGGCCACACCTTGAGTCCTGTGTCCAGTTCTGGGCCCCTCAGTTTAGGAAGGATGTTGACTTGCTGGAATGTGTCCAGAGAAGGGCAACGAAGTTGGTGAGGGGTTTGGAACACAAGCCCTATGAGGAAAGGCTGAGGGAGCTAGGGTTGCTTCGCCTGGAGAAGAGAAGACTGAGGGGTGACCTTATTGCTCTCTACAATTACCTGAAGGGAGGTTGTAGACAGGCAGAGGTTGGTCTCTTCTCCCAGGCAGCCAGTACCAGAACAAGAGGACACAGTCTCAAGCTGTGCCAGGGGAGGTTTAGGCTGGATGTTAGGAAGAAGTTCTATACAGAGAGAGTGAGTGCCCATTGGAATTGGCTACCCGTGGAGGTGGTGGGGTCACCTTCATTGGAGGTGTTCAGGAGGAGACTTGATGGGGTGCTTGGCTGCATGGTTTAGTTTTTAGGTGGGTTGGATTGGTTGATGGGTTGGACACGATGATCTTGAAGGTCTCTTTCAACCTGGTGTGGTGTATTGTATTGTATTGTATGTTCTGGGATCTCTCTCTCTTTGTCACGGTGCTTGTGGTTTTCTGTAAAACCTGCATTGTTTTTCCATTTAAACTTTCCACTATTTTTTGCAATCCATTTTGTCTGTGTTTCAGTATCTCAGTGAATTGGCTAAGTACTAGAAAGGTGTCAAAATCACTAAACCAACTGAAACAAGGACAACCTAAATAGAAAATCATAGAATCAATCAGGTTGGAAGACACCTCCAAGATCATCCAGGCCAACCTATCACCCAGCCCTATCCAATCAGCTAGACCATAGCACTAAGTGCCTCATCCAGTCTTTTCTTCAAGATCTCCATTATTGCATTATTGCATGCATACTTTTAATCACTTCATATAATAACTGGCTCCAAAGTATAATCAGCCATGCACTAGATGTACTAATGTTCCATCTTCTGAAACAAAATGATGTTGCAAAGGAAGACATGTAAAGACATGTTAGGGTTAAAAGCAAATCACTGTATACAAGGAAATATTTTTCTTTGTATGTTTGCATATATTAAGCTATCTACACATGGTTTTCCTACTATTCTGTTAAGGAGTTTACAAATTTCCAAAGAGGAAATTAAGCTTTTTAATGTTTTTTGTTTCTCTGCCATAGTGATAAGTATACCTAATGAGGTAAAATTCAGATAATCTACAAAGTGTATATGTATCTTTTGAGACTTTTAACATTGACGTACAGCAATGAATGGAAAGCAAGGCTGACAATACATGAAACCTGTGGTCTTACCCCTGTTTTCTTAAAGCATACCTTCCAATCTTCTGCAAAATCCTGTTATGTGGAGACAGATGCAACACACCTTCTTGCTGTGATAGTCCACACACAAAGAGCAGTCAGGTCCTGTTCAGTAAAATTTGTTTGGTAGGGAGAGCACAGTGGCAATAAGGGCAAGGTTTCTCAACAACGTTATGCTCCCCATAACTAGCACACTGCATCACTTTAAAAAGACTTAGCTACCTCCATCTAAAACATGCCAGCACAGCTAGAGGTCATGTGTACACCAGGAAATTCAGCTGCAAAAGACAAGAAATTTTCAAGCTAATGGTCTGTCTTCCACCTGTAAACAGAAGACAGACATTACTTAAGTGCAAAATTTCTTTATCACTTCTCCCAAGCCTCTTCATCAATACTTATATATGGAACAAAACAAAGGCCATCACTTCATTCTTCTTATCCTGTTCTGGCAGGCACTGTATGTTTAAGAATTCTCTGTTGGGTCTTTCCACTGCTTGATATATTCAGCTTTCACGTATCTGACTTTCTCAAGATTTAGATTGGAAAGCATTCTGTCTGCTAACATACAGCCCCAGGTCTAGTGCATACCTCCAGTGAATCGGTAAGGAGGGTTAACGAAGTGCTCTCACTGCATGTGCAAGAATAGAGCAAAGCTCGCTGGTTGCCAGCAAATCAGTCAGAGGCAGGACACACAGCTGCATAGCTCTGCTCTTGTTGGAGGCTGGTTAGAAAAAGATCTGATAATGGAAGGAAAAGATACAGAGAGTGTGTGATGTGCTAAAATAGAAATAGAGAGTGAAAGAATAGAAGATTTACAGCAGAGTTCAAAAGTATCTTTCCCTTTATGTTTTCCTCTAAATAGCTCTCTCATGTATTTCTTAAAATTGTGGGGGAGGGGGCGGGGGGAAGAGAGGGAGGATGGGGATGTGTGCGCGTTGTTCCTTCCCGAGTTAATAGAATAGAATAGAATAGAATAGAATAGAATAGAATAGAATAGAATAGAATAGAATAGAATAGAATAGAATTAACCAGGTTGGAAAAGATCTTTGAGATCATCAAGTCCAACCTATCATCCAACACCATCTAATCAACTAAAGCACGACACCAAGCACCCCATCCAATCTCTTACTAAACACCTCCAGTGACGGTGACTCCACCACCTCTCTGGGCAGCACATTTCAATGGCAGATCACTCCTTCTACGAACAACTTCTTCCTAACATCAAGCCTAAACCTCCCCTGGCACAGCTTGAGACTGTATCCTCTTGTTCTGGTGCTGGTACCCTAGCAGAAGAGACCAACCCCTACCTGGCTACCTCAACTGGCAAGAAAAACAAGGGCTGAGGTTATGCATTTCTGCAGTCATTAATTATCAGATAGTCTTGATAATCTGCATGATTTCACCTAAAATCACATCCACCCCTGTTGGTGTCTCTTTAGGTTCATATTGTGCATTTTATAAATCTTCATGTTACTGTTGCTAGCTCATGGACTATCAATGAAGCCAAGCCATAGCTATTAACATCCAGCCCAGATGACTTTAGCAGGACTCTCTCTCACAAAGTGGCATTTCAGTCACACTATTAGTGAATAACTGCATGGGTTTTCTGTTCACCCACAGAATAATTACTGCTTCTTGATAAGTTAGTGTGACAGTTTTAGGCTGTGCCTTTAAGAAAGGGACAGTTGCTGGAACACTCTGGCTGAATGTTTTGGAATAATAATTGAAAACAAAGATAAAGTCTAAATGAATTTCATTGGTAGATTGGTAGAATGCAACTTTAAGTTTTAGTTCAGTTTGAGTCTCAGCCTCAGTCAGCTCTGTCTGTTCCTGTCGGCCTGTCTGTTTCTGTCTCTCTCTGAAGCAACAGCTGCTGGATGGAGTTGACCTTGAATTAACAAAGCTAACCAGATAAGGAAACTAATTTTTGCGTACACTTTAAGCTAACAGAATTTCCTCCTTAATTACCTTTTCTCTCTCTCTAACTCTTTTTGGGAAAAAGGGAGGTAGGGGGAGAGAGGGGTACAGGGCTGGGGGAGACCCTCCTGGCTGGAGGAGGGAAAAGGTCTTCTGTATTACGTTCATTGCTGCATAATTCTGTATATATTGTAAATACTGCATATTGTGTACATATCCGTCTGCATTTCATTCCTGCTTGTAAATAGAGCTTATATTCATTTGCTTCTCTGACTGAGTTAGGCATGGTTTTCTTTGTGTGTGGGGGAGAACTTTCTCTCACCACCACATTTAGAAAGAAATATTCAGACTCTGAAATATTCTCTCCCTCAGAGAGTGTACCCACATACACACACTCATCAGTATCTTCACAGCATCTTTCTATGCAGAGAGCAATGTGGTTTTGTGTTATGATAAAAGTTTCACTTGGTGCCAAAATTCTAATAAATGTAAGAAACTATTAAAAAAATAACAATAGTTGTGGAATTAACTGTTGAGAAGGTTTCCGTAGTTTCCTCCCAAAGGTAGAAAAGAAGTTGTCCCTGAAGGGCTGGGCAGAAGGAACAAATACTTGCCCCAGTGACTATTTAAGATAAAATTCTGCTCAAAAATTAGAGGTTTAAAAGCTGGGGGTTTTAATTATAAAAAGCTTTCATGTAATGTTATGTTCCTTGCACTCAATTGAATTAGACATCCAGTTTTATTAAATTCAATGATACTAAGGAGATGTCTTGCTCATGCCAGCAAACCATCAAGAATCAAATCACAAGAACAGAGAACAGAGCAACAACAGGGCACTGGAGGGAAGCTACTTTCCATTTTATCACCAGTATCAGGCACCACATCTTAAGCCTTAAACTATTTGACAAGGGAGCAGATTTGACTTTCTCTTCTAAGAGTTGTAATGGGATATTTTAATTGTATTTTAATTAAAGGTATTGCCCACGTTTAATATGAAGCACCAAGTAGTTTAAACCAGGTGTTTCTATACTGTCTGGAAAAAACAAACAACAAACAAACAAATAAAACAATCAGGAATGGGCCATCATTCAAAATTATGGATATAGATGTACATGGATCTATCTGTAGTAAAATAGCTTTTTTTTTTAACAGTTAAAATACATTCTGTAGGTCTTAATTGAGATCACTGTCATTTTTCAGTTTATAGAATTTTCAGATTAAACTTATGTGATTATAAAAGTGATGGCTGCATCTGACAGCTAATCTAAAAGGAGAAGACAAGTAAGAATTACTTTGTCTTTTCCTTTCTTTTCTAGAATATGCATTTTCAGTCACTTACGAAAAAACCACTTCGCATTTATGCACTTGAAATGCCCCATTCTACCTCATAAAAACATGATTAGAATAGGTAGTCCTAAGAAGTATATATATTCCCTTATTTTCATCTGCTTCAAAAGCAGATAATTAGGACTAATTTTGCTGCAGAGCAGAGAGGGTTTTATGAGTCCTTGAATTCTAGGTAAAAATCTAGTGAACATTGAGCCTGAATACTTTGTCTCTTTTCTCTGATCTATTCTTCTTTCAGAATACACATTTCAGCACAGCTTGTGCTGTGCTGTAAAATCACCTCCTACTTTATGATTTCAACTGCTTCTAAAGCTTGAGAACAAAAAGAAATGCCCTGTTTTGAAGGAACATGCCATATTCTATTTAAAAATATTTTTCCTAATTTCCTTTTTTATTATAACACTTCCATGTCTATCCCCCTTACCCCTCAATCCTCTCCCCTTATTCCCCACTGAAAAAAACAACACAATAACAAACCAACAACAACAAAAAAACCAACACCACAAAAAAAAGCAACAAAAAATTACAAAATCAATAAAAAATCCCAAACACAAATGACTCCCCCCAAACCAGTATTCTAATAGCTGTTTTACCCTTTTATAGCAGAAGAAAAAGTATGCACATTCCTGTTGAAGGACGTGTTACATTACAGAATGAATCAGATTAAAAATACAAATACATCTGATGGTGAGTCACAGATCAAGCATCTTAAATTAATTTACTGCATTTCAGATGTAAGGACAAAGCAAAAATTAGACATCATAGTTAAAATACTGTGATATTAATGCAAAAGTGGCCAGTTTTTGCTAAGTATAATTCCTTGTTTTTAAGGACTCCTAATGGCAGGTGACTCCCTGCTGAGGGGAGCAGAGAGCCTGATATGCAGACCGGACCCACTTCATAGAGAGCTCTGCTGTCTCCCGGTTGCCCAGGTAAAGGATGTTGTAGGTAAACTTCTCACCCTTGTGAGTCCTTCAGACTATTACCCACTGCTGTTTTTGCAGGTAGGTAGTGATGATGCAGCAGTGAGAGGCTCACAATCAGTTAAAAGGGACTTCAGGCCCTTGGGACAACTGCTAAAGGCATCAGGAGCATGAGTGGTGTTCTCCTCCATCCCTCTGACATAGGCGATGGACAAGGGAACATTTAGGAAGAGCCAAGAGGTCAATTCATGGCTCCAGGACTAGTGTCATCAACAGGGGTTTGGATTTTATGACCACAGCTCAGTTTGGAGGGCACCAGAGCTGCAGGCAACCAATGGGATGCACTTGTCTCAGAGGAGCAAAAGGATTCTAGGGCAGAAGTTGGCAGGGCTCATTGATAGGGCCTTAAACTAGATTCAAAGGGGAAAGGGGCTGTTAATCTCATGCTTGCCTGTGACAAACATTGGGGCAGCTCATCAGAGGCAGAGGGATGGATGCTAACAAGGGCTCTCCACTTGCCCTGAGGCACAACAAGGACAAAGCACTGGGACACCCCAAGGGAATCAAGGGGATTCACCTAAGAGAGTGACATGACCAGCCCAGCTGAAGTGCAAATGCAAATGCACCTATGCAAATGCACACATCTTGGGCAGCAAACAGGATGAATTAAGGGCCACTGTGCTGCTGGAATGCTTGATATGACCGGTAAAAGGCTATTTAATATTCAATAAGTGGAAGGATTAATAAAAATATTAATAACTTTATTAATCATAAAAATCCCATGAGAAATATTAAATAAAGCATATTTACAGGTTTGAAATGTTCAGTTGTGGAACAGATACCTCACCAGCAGGAATAAGTAACAATTTAAACAGTATGTACAAAAATCCAGAAACGACAAACAGCACTTTAAACTGTAAAGAAAAAGGAACCTCGGCAATGAAGCCGGTGATTGCTCACAAGGGGGGAACTCCTGAATTCCCTGAGGCAACAGACCTGCAATAGATGCTTATAGAAATCAGATATTGTAATTACTCACTGATCCTGATATCTCATGGCACACTTGAGGATTTAAACAAAACCAAAATAGTGTCGACCATGTGGAAGCTGCAGGAGCACAGTTTCACTTTCTGTTGGTGTCTGCAGCTTGTTGTTGAGACAGGATTTGAAACCGCGGCAAACCAAACATACCCCAGCGCGTGGCTGAGAGCAGGCAGCAGCGAGGAGCTCGGCTCGGAGAGATTGCTTTTCCCTTTGCCTTCCTTGCTTTTCGGGAGGTAAGGGGCTGGTGGCTCGGGACCTCCTGGAGAGGGGAGGAGGGGCGGCAGGCTCGGGTTGCCTACGTGCCTGAGGGCAGTGACCTAGCAGGGGAGGGGTTGCCGTAGAAACCGCGGCAAACCAAACATACCCCAGCGTGTGGCTGAGAGCAGGCAGCAGCGAGGAGCTCGGCTCAGCCTCCTCACTGACTGGGGGGGGAGGGAAAAAAAAAGCCGGGTGGCGAGGGTGATTCAGAGGGTGATTCAGAGGGTGGCTACTGCAACATGGTTACTACTAGAAGTAAGGCTAGTAGAAGAACAGTTGGCACCCAAACAGAGGCCACTCACAAGCATGCAGGTGTTCAGGTAGGTGGCTGCAGTGAATGCTGGGACCTGGCACTCGATATGGAGGATGGAAGGAACAACGCCTGTGTGAGTTGTGAGCAGATCAGCGATCTGATGAGAATGGTGGCCGAACTAAAAGAAGAGGTAGAAAGGTTTAGAGCTATAAGAGATAGTGAAAGGAATACTGACTATCCCCACAATCTAACTTCTACCAAACCAGAACAGGGGGTAACTCTCAGTGGAGCAGGGAGTTTGATACCTACCCGTCAGCTAGCCTCTCAGCCTCCCTGCAGTAACCCACATGAGCAGGGCCAATGGGAGCAGGTCTCTGCCCGACGGAAGAAGGGCAGACGGAGCAAGCGTGCTACTTTGAGCAGCACACTGCCTACAGTGCAGGTTCAGAATAGGTATGAGGCTCTGCAGGAGGAGCAAGTCATAGGTGAGGATGAGGACTCAAGGAAGACAGAAGCTGCACCAATGACAGGTTCCCTCAGGCCAGCTATCAAAACTAGTCCAGAAAGGAAACCTCATAGGGTCATCGTTGTAGGAGACTCCCTACTGAAGGGGGCAGAGGGCCCAATATGCAGACCAGACCCATTTCATAGGGAGATCTGCTGACTCCCTGGTGCCCAAGTAAAGGACATAGTAGGCAAAATTCCCAAACTTGTGAGCCCTTCAGACTACTACCCACTGCTGGTCTTTCAGGTGGGTAGTGACGATGCAACAATGCGAGGCTCACGGTCAATTAAAAGAGATTTCAGAATGTTAGGGCACCTGCTAAAGGGGTCAGGATCTCAAGTAGTGTTCTCTGCTATCCCTCTAACGTCAGTGATGGATGAGGGAACATTGTGGAAGAGCTAACAGGTCAATTCATGGCTCAGGGACTGGTGCCATCGGCAGGGATTTGGGTTCTACAATCATGGTTTGGTTTTCAAGGCAGCAGAGCTAAAAACAACTTATGGGACACACTTGTCCCAGAGGGGGAAAAGGATCCTGGGGCAGGAATTGGCAGGGCTCATAGACAGGGCTTTAAACTAGATTTGAAGGGGGAGGGGTTGGTGGTCTCCTGCTGGCCTGTGACAAGCAGAGGGGCAGCTCACCTGAGGTGGAGGGATGGAGAGCCAGTAGGGGCTCTCAGCTTGCTGCCCTGAGGCAAGACACAAATGACACACCAGGACACCCTGTGGAAACCAAGGGGAGTTGGCACAGGAGGACGACAGGGCCAGCCCAGCTGAAGTGCTTCTATGCAAACGCACGCAGCTTGGGCAACAAACAAGATGAGTTAAGGGCCACCATGCTGTTGGGACGCCATGACATAGTGGGCATCACCGAAACTTGGTGGGACGACTCCCATGACTGGAACGTAGGGATAGACGGGTATAAGCTTTTAGGAAGGATAGGCAGGGAAGGAGAGGAGGAGGTGTTGCCCTCTATGTCAACAACCAGCTGGAATCAGCAGAACTCCACCTGGGGAGGCATGATGAGTTGGTTGAGAGTTTATGGGTTAGAATTAAAGGCAAGACAGGGGAAGGAGATATTACTGTGGGGGTCTCCTACAGGCCACCTGACCAGCAGAACCAAGCAGATGAGGCTCTGCACAGGCAAATAGAAGCGGCTTCCAGGTCACAAGCCCTGGTCCTCATGGGGGATTTCAACCACCCTGACATCTGCTGGAGGGACAACACTGCAAGGCATCAGCAATCCAGGATGTTCCTGGACTGCATAGAAGACAACTTCCTCCTCCAAATGGTAGAGGAACCAACAAGAAAAGGTGCTACGCTGGACCTTGTTCTCACCAACAGGGAAGGGCTGGTAACAAATGTGAGGCTCAGAGACGGCCTTGGCTGCAGTGACCATGAAGCAGTTGAATTTAATCTCCTCAGGGCAATCAGGAGGACATATTCTAAGCTTAGGACCCTAGACTTTAGGCGTGCAGACTTCGATCGCTGCAGGGATCTGCTAGCCAAAGTGTCGTGGGATGAAGCCCTGAAGGGAAGAGGGACCCAGGACAGCTGGTCAGTATTCAAGGACCACCTCCTCTGTGTCCAGGAGCTATGTATACCTACAAGGAGAAAAGCAGGAAGGAATGCTAGGAGGCCTGCCTGGATGAACAAGGAGCTGCTGGACACACTATCACTTAAAAAGAAACTCTACAGGAAGTGGAGGGAAGGACAAATAGAACAGGGGGTATATAAGGAAGCTGCCCGAGCAGCAAGAGGCCTGGTTAGGAAAGCCAAAGCAGAGTTTGAACTGAATCTAGCCAGGGGGTTAAAGGGAACATTAAGAATTTCTATAGGTATGTTAATGGCAAGAAGAAGACTAGGGAAGTTGTGGGCCCCCTCAGAAAGGAAACTGGTGAATTGGTCACAAGTGATGTGGAAAAGGCTGAGGTACTCAATCACTTCTTTACCTCAGTCTTCACTGCAAGGGCCTCCAGCCACACTCCTGGTGTCATGGCAGACGATGCCAGGGATGGGGAGGAAGAACTGCCCATCATAAGTGAAGCTCAGGTTCGTGATCACCTGAAGAACCTGAAAGTGTTCAAGTCCATGGGACCCGACGGGATACACCCACGGGTGCTGAGAGAACTAGCAGATGAGGTTGCCAAGCCCCTCTCTATTCTATTCCAAAAGTCATGGCAGAGTGGGGAAGTCCCCACAGACTGGAAAAGGGGAAACATTACTCCCATTTTCAAAAAGGGCAAGAAGGAGGAACCAGGGAACTACAGGCCAGTCAGTCTCACCTCTTGCCCGGAAAGATCATGGAGCAGATCCTCCTGGAGGCATTAATGACTCAGAAGAACAGTGAAGAGGTGATTGGGAATATTCAGCATGGCTTTGCCAAGGGCAAATCCTGCCTGACAAACCTGGTGGCCTTCTGTGAGCAGGTGACAACATTAATAGATGAGGGGCGAGCAACTGATGTCGTTTACCTGGACTTGAGCAAAGCCTTCGACACTGTCCCGCACCACCTCCTGGTCACCAAGCTGGTGACACGTGGGTTTGATGGATGGACCACTAGATGGATAAAGAACTGACTTGATGGCCGCACCCAAAGAGTGGCTGACAACGGGTCCATGTCCCAATGGAGGCC
Source organism: Picus viridis (assembly GCA_033816785.1). Classification (NCBI taxonomy): domain Eukaryota; kingdom Metazoa; phylum Chordata; class Aves; order Piciformes; family Picidae; genus Picus; species Picus viridis. The sequence goes on from CM066606.1 coordinate 58,198,975, forward strand.
AGTGACAAGCGGAGTCCCTCAGGGATCAGTCCTGGGACCTGTCTTGTTCAACATCTTTGTGGGTGCCATGGACAGTGGCATTGAGTGCACCCTCAGCAAGTTTGCTGATGACACCAAGCTGTGTGGTGCAGTGGACATGCTGGAGGGAAGGGATGGCATCCAGAGGGACCTGGACAGGCTGGAGAGGTGGGCACAAGCCAACCTCATGAGCTTCAACAAGACCAAGTGCAGGGTCCTGCATCTGGGTCGAGGCAATCCCAGACACAAATCCAGGCTGGGTAGGGACTGGCTGGAGAGCAGCCCTGAGGAGAGAGACTTGGGGGTGCTAGTGGACGAGAAGCTCAACATGAGCTCTCAATGTGCGCTTGCAGCCCGGAAAGCCAATCAGATCCTGGGCTGCATCAGGAGAAGTGTGACCAGCAGGTCAAGGGAGGTGCTTCTCCCCCTCTACTCAGCTCTGGTGAGACCCCACCTGGAGTACTGCATCCAGTTCTGGAGCCCCTATTACAGGAGGGATGTGGACGTGCTGGAGCGTGTCCAGAGAAGGGCCACGAGGATGATCAGAGGGCTGGAGCACCTCTCCTATGAGGACAGACTGAAGGAGTTGGGGCTGTTCAGTCTGGAGAAGAGAAGGCTCTGAGGTGACCTCATTGTGGCCTTCCAGTATCTGAAGGGGGCCTACAGGAAGGCTGGGGAGGGACTTCTCAGGATCTCAGGTAGTGATAGAACTAGGGGGAACGGAATGAAGCTGGCAATGGGGAGATTCAGGCTGGATGTGAGGAAGAAGTTCTTCCCCATGAGAGTGGTGAAGCCCTGGAATGGGTTATCCAGGGAGGTGGTTGAGGCCCCATCCCTGGAGGTGTTTAAGACCAGGCTGGACGAGGCTCTGGCCAGCCTGATCTAGTGTAGGGTGTCCCTGCCCATGGCAGGGGGGTTGGAACTAGATGATCCTTGTGGTCCCTTCCAACCCTGACTGATTCTATGATTCTATGATTCTATGATTTATTCCTGAAGGCTTTGTATCTGAAAGCTTTGTAGAAAAGAGGTTCTTCTGCTGCAGTTCTTCACAGCGGCACTCGCTCCTTACTCCAATCAAACAAAACTGCCCCAGGGACTCAGCTCCTCTGGGGTTTACAGTATCACAGTATCGCCAAGGTTGGAAGAGACCTCAAAGATCATTGAGTCCAACCTGTCACCTCAGACCTCATGACTAGACCATGGCACCAAGTGCTATGTCCAGTCCCCTCTTAATCATCTCCAGGAACAGTGATTCCACCACCTCCCTGGGCAGCCCATTCCAATGACAAACTCTCTCAGTGAATAACTTCCTCCTCACCTTGAGCTTAAACTTCCCTTGGTGCAGGTTGAGACTGTGTCCTCTTGTTCTGGTGCTGGTTACTAGAGAGAAGAGACCAATCCCTTGCTGGCTACAACCACCTTTCAGGTAGTTGTAGAGAGCAATGAGGTCGCCCCTGAGCCTCCTCTTCTCCAGGCTAAACAATCCCAGCTCCCTCAGCCTCTTCTCATAGGGCTTGTGCTCAAGGCCTCTCGCCAGCCTTGTTGCCCTTCTCTGGACATGTTCAAGTGTCTCGATGTCCTTCTTAAACTGAGGGGCCCAGAACTGGACACAGGACTCAAGGTGTGGCCTAACCAAAGCAGAGTACAGGGGCACAATGACCTCCCTGCTCCTGCTGGCCACACTATTCCTAATGCAGGCCAGGATGCCATTGACCTTCTTGGCCACCTGGGCACACTGCTGGCTCATGTTTAGGTGGCTGTCAATCAGCATCCCCAGGTCCCTCTCTGTTTGGCAGCTCTCCAGCCACTCTGACCCCAGCCTGTAGCTCTGCATAGGGTTGTTGTGGCCAAAGTGCTGCACTTGGCACTTGGACTTGTTGAATGCCATCCTGTTGGACTCCGCCCATCTGTCCAGTCGTTTGAGGTCCTTCTGCAGAGCCCTTCCACCCTCTAACTGATAAACATCTGCTCCCAGCTTGGTGTCATCTGCAAATTTGCTGATGACTGACTCAATCCCCTCATCCAGATCATCAATGAAGATATTAAAGAGGATGGGGCCGAGCACTGATCCCTGGGGATGCTACTAGCGACTGGCCTCCAGCTGGATGTGGCACCACTCTCTGGGCTCGGCCCTCCAGACAGTTCCTAACCCAGCACAGAGTGTTGCAGTCCAAGCCACGAGCTTTCAGCTTAGCCAGCAGTTTGCTGTGGGGAACAGTGTCAAAGGCCTTGCTGAAGTCCAGGTAGACCACATCCACAGGCCTCCCCACACCCACCAGGTGGGTCACCTGATCATTGAAGGAGATCAGGTTGGAGAGGCAGTACCTGCCCTTCCTAAATCCATGTTGGCTGGGCCTGAGCCCTTGGCCGTCCTTCAGGTGTGCAACCTTCAGGTTTCTCCTCTCAGCCCAGCAAGATGCATCTGTCTGCTCCTGGGCTTTACAACGCTAAGACAGTGAGGAGTCTTTGCAGTCCTGCTCTGGATAAACTGGAGGGACAACATAGGAAGGCACCAGCAATCCAGGATGTTCCTGGAATGCATAGATGACAGCTTTCTCCTCCAAATGGTAGAGGAACCAACGAGGAAAGGTGCTATGCTGGATCTTGTTCTCACTGATAGGGAAGGGCTGGTGACCAGTGTGAGCCTCAGGGATAACCTTGTCTGCAGTGACCATGGAGCAATAGAATTTAAGATCCTCATGGAACTAGGAAGACGTATCCCAAGCTTGCAACCCTGGATTTTAGGCATGCAGACTTTGATCACTTCAGGAATCTGCTGGCCAAAATATCCTGGGACAAAGCCCTAGAGGGAAGAGGGGCCCAGGACAGCTGGTCAGCATTCAAGGATCAGCTTCTCTGTGCCCAGAAACAAAGCATATCCAACAAGAGGAAAGCAGGAAAGAATGCTAGGAAACCTGCCTGGATGAGCAAGGAGCTCCTGGACACACTGGCACACAAAAAGAAACTCTACAGGAAGTGGAGTGGAAGAAGGGACATCTGGAATGGGGGCATATAAGGAAGCTGCCTGAACATCAAGAGACTTGGTTAGAAAAGCTAAAGCTCAGTTAGAATTAAATCTAGCCAGGGAGATCAAGTGGAACAGTAAAAATTTCTATAGGTACAGTAATGGTAAAAAGAAGACTAGGGAAGGTGTGGGGCCCCTCAGAAAGGAAACAGGTGAACTGGTGACAAGTGACATGGAGAAGGCTGAGGTTCTCAATGACTCCTTTACCTCAGTCTTCACTGGCAAGCAAGGCTGCAGCCGTACTCCCAGAATAATGGAAGATAATGGCAGGGACTGGAAGAAGAAACTGCTCATTGTGAGTGAAGGTCAGGTTCGTGACCATCTGAAGAGCCTGAAAGTGTTCCAGTCTGAGGGACCCCATGGGATACACCCAGAGGTGCTGAGGGAACTGGGGGATGAGGTTGCTAAACTGCTCTCTATTATGTTTTGAAAGTCCTGGCAGTCTGGGGAGGTCCCCATTGACTGAAAAAGGGGAAACATAACCCCCGTTTTCAAAAAGGGAAAGAGGGATGACCCAGGGAACTATAGGCCAGTCAGTCTCACCTCTGTGCCCAGTAAGGTCATGGGGCAGATCCTCCTGGAGGCACTGCTGAGGCAGAAGGATAACAGAGAGGTGATTGGGCACAATCAGCATGGCTTCACCAAGGGCAAATCCTGCCTGACAAGCCTGGTGGCCTTCTATGACAAGGTCACAACATTAATAGATCAAGGCCAAGCAACTGACATCATTTACCTGCACCTGAGCAAAGACTTTGACAGTGTCCCACACAACATCCCAGGTTGCAAGCTGGTGCAGGATGGGTTTGATGGAAGGACCATTCAGTGGATAAAGAACTGGCTTGATGGCCACACCCAAAGGGTGGCTGTCAGTGGGTGCATGTCTGAGTGGAAGCCAGTGACAGGTGGAGTCCCTCAGGGATCAGTACTGGGACCAGTCTTGTTTAACATCTTTATTAATGACATGAACAGTGGCACTGAGTGCACCCTCAGCAGGTTTGCTGATGACACCAAGCTGTGTGGTGCAGCAGACATGCTGGAGGGAAGGGATCCATCCAGAGGGACCTTGACCTCTCCTTGACCTGGAGAGATGGGCCCATGACAACCTCATGAGGTTCAACAAGACCAAATGTAAGATCCCGCATCTGGGTCAGGGCAATCTCAAGAACAGATACAGGCTGGGCAGCAACTGGCTTGAGAGCAGCCCTGAAGAAAAGGACTTGGGGGTGCTGGTGAATGAGAAGCTCAACATGAGCCATCAGTGTGCACTTGCAGCCCAGAAAGCCAACCACATCCTGGGCTGCATCAAGAGAAGCATGACCAGTAGGTCAAGGGAGGTGATTCTCCCCCTCTGCTCTGGTGAGACCCCACCTGGAGTAATGTGTCCAGTTCTGGAGCCCCTATTACAGGAAGGATCTGGACGTGCTGGAGCATGTCCAGAGAAGAGCCATGAGGATGATCAGAGAGCTGGAGCACCACTCCTATGAGGACAGACTAAAGGAGTTGGGGCTATTTATTCTAGAGAAGAGAAGGCTCTAAGGAGACCTTATTGTGGCCTTCCAGCATCTTAAGGGGGCCTACAAGAAAGCTGGAGAGGGGCATTTAAGGGTGTCAGGGAGTAATAGGACTATGGGGAATAGAACAACAATAGAAATGGGTAGATTCGGATTAGATGTTAGGAAGAAGTTCTTCCCCATGAGGGTGGTGAGACACTGGAACAGGTTGCCCAGGAAGGTGGTGGAGGGCCAGTCCCTGGAGGTTTTCAAGGCCAGGCTGGATGTGGCTCTGAACAACCTGATGTAGTGTAAGGTTCCGGCGGGAATCTTGCTAGGGAGCACACTGCGACCGGCACCCTCGGGAACACTAGCTGCTTCCTTTTCAACCTACAGGGGGACGGCAGGGCACCCCGGGCTCTCGGCACTCGGCTAGATTCGGCACGACCGTTTCTCCACGTGCTTGCTGCTCGGGATCGCTGGGGCTCCCCGCGTCACTGCCGGCAGCTCTTTCAAAAGCCAGCGGCGGCTCGCGGCAGCCTCTGTTCCAGCGGGAGCCTGCTCTCGCTCGGCACGCGCCGCCGCACTTTTCTAAATCTCGTCCAGCAGGTCCCGCGGGCAGGGCAGGCATGGTGGTGACGCGCCGCAATCACTCCTTCAAAACATCGGTCTCGACTCAGACTGAGGGGAATACAAGCAGGTAGGCAAGTGTCACAAGCAAGAGGTGGGTGTCCAGGTTTATGGCTGCAGAGAGTGCTGGAGCCTGGCAGTTGACATGCAGGGTAGTGGGGACATCTCCTGCATCAGGTGTGAGCAGATCGACTATCTGCTTAACCTGGTGGCCAGATTGAAAGATGAGGTGACTAGACTTAGAGATGTCAGGGATTGTAGAAGGGAGACCAACTTGAGTAACCAGGCTCTGCAGGCTCCCCCAGCAGAGGGGAATGGATGAAGGTTCCTCTCAAAAGACACAAATTAAAACCTCCTTGCCTCCCTTCATCTCCCCAACTGCCCTTGGAGAACAAGTATGGGGCACTGGAGGTCGAGGGGAGGTGATTCTGATGCTGGAGGACACACCATCTGGGGTTTTCCCTGAGGCAAAACAGCCCAGGGTGGGTCGGCCTGGGGTGAGTCAGCCTGGGGTGGGTCAGCCTGGGGTGGGTCAGTCTGGGGTGAGACAGCCTGGGGTGAGTCAGATTGGGGTGAGTCAGCCTGGGGTTAAACAGCCTTCCCCTGGCATCAAAACTTGCTCCCTTAAAAAAAAAGAGGAGGGTGATTGTTATTGGTGATTCCCTACTGAGGGGAACAGAGGGCCCCATATGTCAGCCAAGACCCTGCTCACAGGGAACTTTGTTGTCTCCCAGGAGCTCAAGTTGGTGATGTTACCAGAAGGCTGCCTAGTCTGGTGCAGCCCTCTGACTACTATCCCTTAATAATTATGCAGTTAGGGAATGATGATGTTGCAACTAGAACTCCCAGGGCTATCAAGAATGACCTCAAGGCTCTGGGGGATCTAGTGGAGGACTCAGGTGCACAAATAATATTTTTGTCTATACCCTTAGTTGCAGGAGGGAACACAAGAAGGAACAGGTCAGCAGCTGTACTCAACAAGTGGCTTAGAGGTTGGTGCAGTCAGAAGAATTTTGGGTTTTTCGATCTTGAAAAACTTTCTACTGCACCAGGTCAGCTGGTAGCAGATGGAGTACATCTGTCCCAGAGGAGGGGAAAGGTCACAGTGCATGAGAATGGCCTGTCCCCCAAAGGTAAAAAGATTCTGGGAAGGGAATTAGCAAGTCTCATTGACAGGGCTTTAAACTAGCTTCGAAGGGGAAGGGGCTGAAACCAGTCCCCCCAGACAGGAGTCTGAGGGTGGTAAGCTGGAGTCAGGGGCAAAACCAGCAGCCCGGCTGAAGTGCATGTATACTAGTGCACGAAGTATGGGCAACAAACATGAGGAGCTGGAAGCCTTGTTGCAGCAGGAAAGTTATGATGTAGTTGCCATCACAGAGACGTGGTGGGACACCTCGCATGACTGTAGCGCTGCAATTGATGGCTACAGTCTCTTCAGGAGAGACAGGCAAGGAAGAGGGGTGGAGGGGTGGCCCTGTACATCAGGGAGGCTCTTGATGCCATTGAGCTAGAGATCAGGGATGATCGGGTTGAGTGCATGTGGGTGAGAATTAGAGGGAAGACCAGCAGGGCAGACATCCTGGTTGGAGTCTGTTATAGAGCTCCCAACCAGGAGGAAAATGTTGATGAAGCATTCTATAGGCAGCTTCAGGCTGTCTCAAGATCACCTGACCTCGTTCTCATGGGTGACTTCAACCTGCCTGATATCTGCTGGGATCTCAACACAGCAGAGAGGAGGCAGTCTAGGAGGTTCTTAGAGTGCATGGAGGACAGCTTCTTATCCCAGGTGCTGCGCGAGCCTACCAGGGGTAAGGCTATGGTTGACCACCTCTTCACCAACAGGGAAGGGCTGGTGGGTGATGTGGTGGTTGGAGGGTGTTTAGGCACCAGTGACCACGAGATAATTGAGTTTTCGGTATCCATCCAAGCCAAGATGGGGAGCAAGAAGACCTCCACTCTGGATTTCCGGAGGGCAGACTCCAGATTACTCAAGGAACTAACTCAGAAGGTTCCTTGGGAAACAGCCCTTAAAAATAAAGGGGTCCAGGAGAGCTGGACCTACTTCAAGAAAGAACTCTTGAAGACACAGGAACAGGCTGTGCCAGTGTGCCGGAAGATGAGCCTCCGGGGCAGATGGCCAGCCGGGATGGGTAATGAACTTCTAAAGGAACTAAGGGAAAAAAAAGAGGGTGTATTATCTTTGGAAAAGAGGGGAGGCAACCCATGGAATGTTTAGGGATGTTGCTAGGTCTTGTAGGAAGACAATAAGGGAGGCAAAAGCACATTTGGAGCTCAGACTGGCCTCTGCTGTGAAGGACAACAAAAAGTCCTTCTATAAATATATTAACAGCAAGAGGAAGGGCAAGGTCAAGCTCCATTCCTTGGTGGGCATGGAGGGGAATATTGTAACAAAGGATGAGGAAAAGGCAGAGATACTTAACACCTTCTTTACCTCAATCTTCACTAGCAGGGCAGAACGTCTTCCAGACAGCTGGCCTGCAGAGCTGGCAGAAGGAGCCAGGGAGCTGTATAGTTTTCCTCTGTTCCAGGATGGGAGAGTTAGAGATATTCTGAGCCGCTTGGACCCCCACAGGTCCATGGGACCGGATGGGATCCATCCTAGGGTGCTGAGGGAGCTGGCGGATGAGCTGTCCAGGCCGCTCCCCATCATTTTTCAGCAGTCCTGGCTCACTGGAGAGGTCCCAGAAGACTGGAAGCTGGCCAGCGTGGTGCCCATCCACAAGAAGGGCCAGTTGGGTGAGCCAGGGAATTCTAGGCCTGTCAGCCTGACCTCAGTGCCAGGCAAGATTATGGAATGGGTCATCTCGAGTGCGATCACACAGCACTTACAGGATGGTCAGGGGCTCAGGCCTAGCCAGCATATATTTTGGAGGGGCAGGTCCTGTCTGACCATCCTGATTTCCTTCTAGGATCAGGTGACCCACCTGGTGCATGTGGGGAGGCCTGTGGATGTGGTCTATCTGGACCTCAGCAAGGCCTTTGACACCGTCCCCACAGCAAACTCCTGGCCAAGCTGGCAGCCCATGGCTTGGACAGGATCACACTGCGTTGGGTTAGGAACTGTCTGGAGGGCCGAGCCCAGAGAGTGGTGGTGAATGGTGCCACATCCAGCTGCCTGCCTGTCACTAGTGGTGTGCCCCAAGGATCAGTGCTGGGCCCCATGCTCTTTAACATCTTTATTGATGATCTGGATGAGGGCATTGAGTCCATCATCAGTAAATTTGCAGACGACACCAAGCTGGGGGTGGGAGTTGATCTGCTGGAGGGCAGAGAGGCTTTGCAGAGGGACCTCAACAGGCTGGACAGATGGGCAGAGTCCAATGGCATGAGATTTAACACATCCAAGTGCTGGATTCTGCACATTGGCCACAGCAACCCCATGCAGTGCTACAGGCTGGGGTCAGAGTGGCTGGAGAGCGGCCAGGCAGAGAGGGACCTGGGGGTGCTGGTTGATGGGAGGCTGAACATGAGCCTGCAGTGTGTCCAGACAGCCAAGAAGGCCAACCGCATCCTGGCCTGCATTAGGAATAGTATGGCCAGCAGGAGCAGGGAGGTCATTGTGCCCCTGTACTCTGCTTTGGTTAGGCCGCACCTTGAGTCCTGTGTCCAGTTCTGGGCCCCTCAGTTTAAGAAGGACATCGAGACACTTGAACGTGTCCAGAGAAGGGCAACAAGGCTGGTGAGAGGCCTTGAGCACAAGCCCTATGAGGAGAGGCTGAGGGAGCTGGGATTGTTTAGCCTGGAGAAGAGGAGGCTCAGGGGCAACCTCATTGCTCTCTACAACTACCTGAAAGGTGGTTGTAGCCAGCAAGGGTTGGCCTCTTCTCCCTGGCAACCAGCACCAGAACAAGGGGACACAGTCTCAGGCTGCAACAGGGGAAGTTTAGGCTCAAGGTGAGGAGAAAGTTCTTCACCGAGAGAGTGATTCGTCATTGGAATGGACTGCCCGGGAGGTGGTGGAGTTGCCATCCCTGGAGGCGTTCAAGAGGGGACTGGATGTGGCACTTGGTGCCATGGTCTAGTTGTGAGGTTTGTGGTTACAGGTTGGACTCGATGATCTTTGAGGTCTCTTCCAACCTTGGTAATACTGTATCCCTGCCCATGGCAGGGGGGTTGGAACTAGATGATCCTTGAGGTACCTTCCAACCTTTATAATTCTATGATTCTGTGGCATAATCACTATCAAGTAAAAACACCAACACAGCATTTTGTTATCTCTCTGGGGAAGCTGCCACAAGACTTGCAGTTCAAAAGACTGCATTACTGACAAATTACCGAAGTCTAAGGCTGATCTGATAATATGCACTTAGAAGTATCTTTTACATTCCAAGGCTGTTGCTCCAAATGTCCAGCTATAGAATTTGGGCTTCCATCTGGTAGTCTTTCCTTACCAAAATTATATTATAGAATGAGATCCTTATTTGACTATGTGGGAACAAATTTGATAAGATTCAGTTTAAAAGGTATGGTGATACAGAGTAACAAGGAAGTGATTACTTCTTCTGGATGTATTTTCATATGAACCTGTAAAAATCCATGCTTAGAAATTACATTTTAAGTATATGTGTTTACAAAATCTTTCAAAATACATTTTTTATATGAAAATCACTAAGCAATTAGTTTTAATGCAGAATTTTTGTACTATAGTACCATGTAGAAGCTAAAAAACAGAAGGATTTTCATGTAGTCTGCTGATTCAGTGAGGATTCCTGGGATATTTTCACTCTGTCCTGAGCTCTAACCCTAGAGCAGCACCCTAACAAATAAAACATTCCTAGCAAAGAATGCAGCATGAAATGGCTTCTTAAAATGTCCCCTGCAACAAGACAGAAGCAAATCAGTCTCACAAGAGAAACTAAGAATTAGTCTGGCACTGGCACTACAGCAGTATATACAGAAATGTATAGAAGATAAGAATATTTTCAGTCATCACTTCTACCTGGCACTTCACATGTTAAAATCTGCTAGAGAAGGAAGCACCAGACAGAGAGTGGTCCCAGCAAGGAAATTATATTGGCTAAAGGCTATATGCAAAGTATAAAACACAAAATGCAGATAAAATGTAATGTAGCAAAATGCAAAGCAGTATTTCTGCCATAGGGAATGCCACATAATTCACTAGAGAAAATGGATTACATGGCCAGACAACAGTAAGGGGATGCCAGAGACTGTTCTCATAGCATAACTAAGCCATAATTGCTATATTGTTATGATTTTCACTGGGCTCAAACCTGCAGCTTTCACTTGGCCAGCTCTTGTGTTAGTGATATGCAGTGTTAAGCAAGAAATTTTTACCCCCATCCTGCATTTGAAAAATCTGGTGTTGCACTATTAGACAAAAGGAAACACATGTCCTTCCTCATTTAAAGTACTGTCAGACAGTTGTCTTGGTTTCACTTGGACAGAATCATAGGCCTACCATGGGCTGTAGGCAATCAGGGCAGCTGACTTGAGATTACTCACAGGTATATTCCAGACCATAAATGTCATGCTCAGTATAAAAGAAGTTTGCTCAGCATATGAGGTTTCCTGCTTGGGCTCCTTCTCTTGTTTGATCTCCTCCTGATCCTGCTCCTCTTCCTGCTTCTGAGAAGCACTTGTTTATAGCCCCACTGTACCTTTGTTAGGATAAGTGTGACTTCTACCTTTATACTGGCATTACTATTAGATTTTGCTGTTTCATTAAACCTTTTCCATTTGAACCTGTGAGTCATCTCTCCTTTTATCCATCCTCCTTTCTCTGATGGGAAGGGGTCACTGGGTGATAAAGCAATTTCTATAGTGTAGCCTCAGATACAAGTTAAACACAGACACATGTCAAACATACTTCTGCAATAGTATTTGCTGTCATGTCATGACCTGCTCTTTCCCTACATCACCACAAAAGGAGCAGAGGTGTGTGTCTCAGACCTGAACTGCTATTTCATCCTTGATTGCTAAGATTACAAGTGGCTTAGTCAAGGAAAGGGAGTTTTGAAACTGATGAATACATCTGTGATACACCTCAGCACATGTGGTAAGGAGTACCAAGCTCTTTTGTCACTCCTTCCCCCGTAATCCTAGCCATGTAAGACTGTCCATTGGCTGAGGTGCAACATCTTTTAACTTTCCTAATTGTCACTATGATCTGTTGTTTTTAATCACCGAGAAATCAGTTGCTGAATTACAAGTATTGTTTTCCGTTAGGGCCTCCCTCAGTGGCTAGTGTGTCCTTTCTTTGAAAACACATAATTGAATTAATAATTTTGATTGCAAGCAATTACCCTCCTGGGGTTTCTCAGTTGTGTTCCTGTGTCTTTTTAACACTTTGCTAATTGACATTTTCTTACTACTATCCCAGCATTTAATTTGATGGACCCTCCACAACTACAATGACTACAGTTGCATTTCCTGTTTGTTTTTCATAAAGTACCTATTGCTACATAGCTTTCAAAGAGAGCAAAACACTGAAGCTTGAGAGTCATACACACTGATCACATTTGTAAGTATGGGTTGTATGACAGCCCATATCCATTTCATTAGCTATGATAGCTCCCTATCTACAGACCATACAGGCATTGCACATGAAAAGGTGAAGTGCATACTCAGCCTGTCTTAAGCCATCTCTGGGGTTAAAAAAAAAATAAATTTCCCTAGGAATGGGGCTTCTGAAGCCCCAGACTGACTGCTTAGAACCTGTGCCTTTAAGAAATGGACACTTTCTGAACACTCTGGCTGAATGTATTGAAAACAAAGATATGCTAAACTAATTTCATTGGTGGATAGGTATAGTGCAACTTTGAGTTTTGGGTTCAGTCTGTTTGGAGTCAGTCTGTTCTTCTCTGTTCCTGTGGGTCTGTCGGCTTCCCTCTTGCTGAAGCAGCAGAGCGACCTTAGATTAACAGAGCTAACCAGATAAGAAAACTAACTCTTGCATTCACTTTGAGCTAACAGAATTTTCTCCTTAATTGCCTTTCTCTCTCTCTCTAACCCTTTTTGGGAAAAAAGGGGAGGTAGGGAGGGAGAAGGGGATAGCGGCGGGGGGGGCACACCCTCCTCTGGCTGTGGGTGGTCTCCTGTATTACATACATTGCTGTATATTTCTGTATATATTGTCAATATTGTATATTTTTGTACATATTCATTGCATTCCATTTCTGCTTGTAAATATAGCTTTCATCTGCTTCTCCGGCTGAGTTAGCTGTGGTATCTTTGTGTGTTTGGGGGGAAATTTCTCACCCTGCCACAGAACCCTAGTTAATGTCTGACCTGTGAGAGGTCCTGCCCACCCCTGTGTATGTATTGAAATTTATTTCATGCTTCATTTCAGGTATCATACTAGTTTTCAGAAGTCAAATGTTCTTCTGTTTATGCGCTTTTTCTGTTACAAAGAAACCTTATTAAATACTTCTAAACACTAGACAAACTGTAGCACAGTAATTATTTTTCCCTAGATACATGATAGGGCAGGAAGAAAAGAAGGGAAGTACTGTGTTCCCATGGGATATGGAACTGTGGCACTCTGTTTTCAGGGCCTGGCATGCCTGTGCTGTGAAAATAAACCTATGCATCTCATACCATTGCTAGAACTTTGTACATAGCTTAGATTGCCATAATAATTTCCATGAAAATGTAGTATTTCTTATTTGCCATTCTGAAGTCAGCCTTTCTGGTCTTCTCTTTATTGAATCAAATATATGCTACATGTAAATGATGTCTCCAAAATGCTTAATTCATTTTTTCATTAAGGGAGAAACCTACATCACCATTTCTTCTCATTTCAACAAATCAGTGAAGTCAATTGTGTCAGTATCTAATGCATGCCTGTACTATTCTCTATTCAGGAATACATTGTTTTATTAAAAGTAACATATACTACTATTCTAGGTTTTGCAGTTGCCCTTAAATTATGATTAAGGGTTGAACAGCCATGATCAAGGGGGAAATTTTCATTGACTTCAATTGTTATTCACAAGGATGTTTCAGTCATGAAGGATGCTTTCAAGCACAGATCTTCAAATGTGGGGTATGTGAATAATTAGCTACTTTACCAAACTGCTCAGCAAGAGACTGACTTACATAGTAAACTAACATTAGACAGAGAAGGTCCTTTGTGTATTCCAAAGTCATATAGAGAGCCAGACACCCTCACTAGAGAGACCTTTACAACTTAGCCCCACCTGATTGTCAAAGGAAGACAAGAAGTTGTCCCTTTTGTCTGTTTGCATTCTGGGAGCTGAAAAACAAAATTTAGTTCTTTGCCTTTTGGTAGGAGGTTTTGAAGTGGAAAGTATGAAAGTCCATATACAGAGATCAGAATGACCCCAGCCCTTCCTTTGAGAGCACTCAATACCTGAAATGACAAAAAAGGAAAAAAAAACCAAAAAAAGGTATTCAGCACCAAAATACATCTTATTGCTGTTTCAGTAGGCCAATAGGAAAAAGAAAAGTGATACCTTGCTTTCTGTGCCTTCTTTCAGCTAGGGGAAAAAAATTCAAATTACATTCTCCTGCTCCTGCTTTCACTCACCTAATATGACTCTAAGAATTCAACAGTCATGCAAGTCACATAGGGACTGGGCTGAGGTAACAGTTTTATCTATTACTCATTTCCACTGTGCACCCTCACAGAGAAAGGGAGAGGTGCAGACTGCAGTGGACTACTTTAAGACATGGTAATATTTCAAAGATCATTTTAAACCCACCACATTCTGTTACATTCTTCCTTGAGCCTTTTCTCCTCAATATTACAGCATGGCATTGCTATCGACTGTTAGCACTTTGTCAATCAATGTCTTTTGGGAATTAAGTGCCTCATCTCTGTCCTTCCTTGCTGTAATGCCTGTGCATTCCAGAGACCAAATAGGGGGATTCTTTCCCACATTTCCTTCAGTGACTAGATCTGTAAGGAACATACAAGAAAACTCCAAGCATTATGTTTCTTCTGGGAAAATTCTGGCTTTGGTTATATACCTCCTTTTGTAATCGTTATTCTAGCATAATTCAAATGCACACTAACTTTTTTTCCCCCCTAGAGAGTAATCTGAAAACAAACAAACCAAACCCAAACAAATAAACCAAAGCAAAGAAAAAACAGCCCCACAAACAAAACAACCCAGAAAATCCCAAAATAAAACTAAAAAATAAAACCTCAACTGACGTTTACTCTGTACAGTGGGACCAGATCCTTGGGAGAACAAAGATGACTCTTTTGAGTTCACACAGTAATTGGCATCAGGAATAGCTGTTCCTAAAGGCAACAGCTAGTAATTTCCTGGTACATTTCACAAACATTTGCTTATACCAGAGAAATTTGAGCCTCAGGCATCTTGGTTCTGCAGATGACTGTGAACAAATCTCTTTTTCAGAATGTGGTCCCCCAATTTCCTCTTCTTCCAGCTCAGGAATTCTCCTTTCCAACTCTTTACACCTTTGTACTGAAGTTAGATTCTTTTTCTCTTGCTTTTTTGTACTACTGTAGCAACATTAGCAGGACACAAAGAGAACACTGAAAAGCCTGTCCTGTCTTCTGTTTATGTAACTAGAGTGAACCAGAAAAGAACCTCAAAATCTGCAAGCCTGGCAAGGTCAGTGCTGAGCTGACTGTGGCCACAATATATGCACTGTCTCCTCCAACACTGTAGAAGGGCACTGGGGTGGGACAAGCACTCCAAGTAGTCCAGGCTCTTCCAAGACCTTATCTCAAAGCCCTGAGCACAGAAGAGCCACCTTATGATAACTCAGTCAAATGACAGCACATCTACAGAAACACTGACAAGCCTGTTTATAATATTAATGAGAATTGCCCTTTCCCTCATAGACAGCAAATCACTTTTCCACTGTATAAAGGAGCCACAGAGATTCTCAAATAAATGGCTAGGAAACTTTAGGACAGATAGAATGAAGGGGTTTGTTTTGTTTTGGTCTTCACAATCCTCCTCTTTCAAATCCTTCCAAATAATCGAACTGCTCAAATAAGTGCTTCATGGCTTTTTTAGGCACAAACTGCTGCATAAAAATAACACAAGATTTTTCTAACGCAAACCAGGCTCTTACAGAAAGAGTATGGAGAGTAACATTCCAGCAGCATGGCTGCAGGACAATTAGGTCTGACAGTAAAGTTAAGCCATAACCAATTAGACAATATAGCAAACATCTCAGATGAACTCCATTAAAAGCTTTATGCCCTACTATATTATTTTTTGCTTTCATTTTGCTACATGGATCAGAGAAAAATGCTAAGTCATTTGGAATTCAGGACTAAAGGCCTCAGAGATGGCTTCTGAAGTTCAAATGTGTATGATTGTGGTGGGGTATCTCATAAAATCAGAACAGGTGGAAGTGTATTAACAGAGGCAGCGTTTATCCTGCTATATTTTCTTCACAAGTGTCAGGATATCATATTAACGTCTCTGCTACAAAATATTGCTGTACACTTACATCACTGCTGGAAAGTATAAACAAGCTTCAAAGCAAAAATATTTTGTAGGAATTTATCTATTACTCTTTTTAACGGACGATTTTTAACTACTGTAGCACAACATGACATATCATAGAGCTCCTATTAAGCATCAACAAAATTGCATTGCTACAGTAATAGAAGAGCAAACAGGGTTCAAGAGAAAAATATCTAATTTGTATGTAATTTTCTTAATTTTATTTTATCAGACTTTAGCTATAGCTGTGGAAATCATAGTTGTACTGCTAAAGCATTCTACATCAAAAGCCAGAACAAACTCAAGTACCTGGGACCATTTATTGATATTTTTAAGAAGTGTGAATATCCTGAAAAATTTTTGGTTTTGTTGTGTCCTGGTCAAACCACTACTTTGCATGTGTATGCTTACAAAGCACACCCATAACCTCCAGGATTTTTGAATATACAAACCCATTACTTCTCTCTTGTATATGCAATAGAAACTGTATAGTTTGGCGATATGCCAAGAGCACCTGCTTTGGAACTCGCCTGGCCAGCAGCATAGAAATAGACCTCCGAGTGTAGGGAGGTTCCTGACATTTTCCCTTTGCAAGAGTGGAGAGACCCCACAGGAGCCAGCAGCTCTTGTAGGACAGGCAGAGGAGGTGTGGGCATTGGTGACCACACCCACACCTTTAAAAGAAGCCCTCAGGCAGCCCAGTGGCCATGTGGGCAAAAAGGACACGGGACATCAGCCAGGGCATGGCAAAGCAGTTCACACAGAAGGGTGAGCAGGGAAAGCATTAAAGCTTAGCCTGCTCAACCAGGAAGTCAGACCAACAGCTGCTTCAGAACCAGCCTGACCAGCAGCACTACCTGACCTCCAAGGTAGAATAGTGAGCACTCAGCAGGGAGCATAGGCTGCAGCTTTAGCCAGGGGGATTGCACCACCCACCTGGGGGGTGACCAGTGCATAAATGTAGCTGCTTTGGCCTTTTATCTCAGGCAAGTGTAGGCTTCGAACCTGCCTGCAGAAGGTCTGCCCAGGTGAAGGACCCCCTGCAGCAGGTGGCTGAGCTGCAGGAGATGGTGAGAAGGCTGCATAGCATCAGGGAGGTAGAAGAGAAAGTGAAGGAAAGTGTGCAGAAAAAACACAGCCACACAAATACTCCCACACCAGTACAAACTTATTTGCCAACAATGCAGAAGAGTGGAAGCTGCAACTGCAAGAGCCAGCATGAAGAAGAGACTTCCCTCAAAGCCTGGGGTGTCCTTGCAGGGTCACTTCATTTCTCTGCAGAATGAAGAGGTGAAACATGCGGCATCAGCTGAGACACTAGAACTGAGTGAGGCAGCCTGATCTGCTCACAGCAATTAAGAAAAAGTGATGGGTGGTAGTAGTAGGCAAATCTCTTCTGAGAAGTGTAGAGGCAACCAATTGTTGACCTGGTCCATTCTCTAGAGAGGTTTGCTGCTTACAGAGGGCTCACATCAGGGATGAAACCCAGAGGTTACCAGACCTTGTATATCCCAATATAAGCCACCATTGCTCTTTCACCTGAGTACCAGTGATAGACACAAGAACAAAGGACCATGAATAAGGACTGCAGGGCTCTGGGAGCAGCAGTGAAGGACACTGGAGCACAGGTAGTCTTTTCATCAGTCCTCCCAGGCAAAGAAAAAAAAAAAAAAGATAGGGAAGAGTCATTGTAACAGGTGACTCCCTTCTGATGGAAACAGAAGGCCCAATATGCAGACCTGACCCACTGATGTCTCCCTGGGGATGAGTCAAGGATGTGGTAAGAAGGCTTCCTATCCTGGTACAGTACACAGATTACTACCCATTATTAACCTCCCAGATAGGTAATGATGACCTTGGAAGAAGGAAGCTGAGTGCTACCAAAAAGACTTCAGGGCTTTGGGTCAACTGGTCAAGAGAGAGGGAGCACAGGTAGTGTTCTCTTCTATCCTCCCAATTGCAGGGACCAACCCAGAAAAACTGAGGAGGACTCACCAGATCATTTTTTGGCTTTGAGCCCGGTGCCTCCAACAGGACTTTGGACTTTTTGACCATGGGCCACCTCACATGATGCCAGATCTGCTGGCAGATGGGTGCATGTCTCTCAAAGAGGGAGAAGGGCTCATTAATCAAGCTTTAAACTAGATTCAAAGTAGGGAAGAGGAGAAACCATGCTCACTGGAACAAGCCTGGGCTGCTTGAGAAGTGGTGTCCCAGCTCCACTGCTACTTCATGGAAGGTAGGGGATAATGACTAATGTGTTGGGGAAGACACAAGAGCCAAGAAGGAAACATCAGCACATGCAGGGCTCACTGGTAGGTTGGTGGCCATGTAGGTGGCCAGGAATGGTCAGACAGCAAGAGTGAAAACTAATGGATTAAATCTCTCTCTGCAATGCTTATATACCAATGCACAGAGCATGGGGAATAAGCAGGAGGAGATCTGTGTTAAGCTGCACAGTGTAACTGGAATCACTGAAACGTGGTCAGACAGCTCCCATGACTGGAGTGTTGTCATGGAGGGCCATGTACTGCTCAGGAAAGATAGACCAACATGGCAAGGTGGTGGTGTTGCTCTCTACGTGTAAGAGCAACTGGAATGTGTCGAGTTCCACCCGGGGGAGTTAGAACAGGTGGAAAGCTTGTGGGTAAGAATTAAGAGATGTGGAAAGGTAGGTGAAACTGTCATGGGGGTCTACTATACACCACCAAATCAAGCAGAAGATGCTGATGAGGCCTTCTACAGTCAGCTGGAGCTAACCTCCAGTAAACACTCCTTGGCATTCCTGGGTGACTTCAGTCATGCTCACATTTACTGGAAACCCACACAGCCAAGCACAGCCAGACCAAAAGGCTCTTGCACTGTGTCAATGGTAACTTCTTGATGCAGGTAGTGGAGGAGCCAACGAGAGGGGCACTGCTGGACCTTGTATTAGCTAATAAAGGAGGACTGGTCTGGGACATTAAGGTCATGAACAGCCTTCTTGACAGTGACCATGATATGGTGCAGTTTAGCATCATATAGGGTAGAAACAAGGCAGTAAGTAGGATTACAACTCTGGACTTCTGCAGGGCTAACTTTGTACTCCTGTGAGATATACTTGCAGAAATCCCATCGGCTAAGACTCTGGAGGGTAAAGGAGCCCAAGAAAGTTGGACAATTTTTAAACGCCACTTCCAAACCCAAGATAGCTGTGTTCCCGTGAGTAAAAAATGGGTTAGGCATGACAGGAGACCTGCATGGATGAGCAAGGAACTCCTGAAGGAAATCTCATGGAAGAAAGATACTTACAGTTCACTGTTGAAGAACGGGTTAAAGAGAGAGGACATGCACCCCTAGAAGCACTGCACAACCCAGGCTTTGACGGTGATCAAGTAAATAAGTTAGTAAGCTTGGGCTATTAGCATAACTATAGGCTGAGCCGGGTGTCAGCCAGGACAGCAAGCCTTCAATGACGGTCTGTCCTTGAGAACTTGGTAAACAAACTGCCCTGAAGGACAAGAGGTGGGGACCACTGTGAAAGATCATAGGTGGGAGGAGTATGTAATCAGGACCCTTTATGTTAGAACGAATAAGATTGCGCCGGGCAGGTCCAGGTTGGTTATAAAGTCTGATGCCATAAAAATAAAGTAGGACTTGTTTTATCACTCATATTGAGTTGGTCGTTTATCCGAGCCGCGGGGAAAAGGTTCCTCCGCCCACCGTTCACAAAACAAGAGACTTGTCACATGGGAGAACTATAGAGTAGTTGCCAGGGCATGTAGGAAGGCAACAAGGAAGGTCAAAGCTGTCTTGGAACTAAAACCAGCAAAGGAAATAAAAGAGAGCAAGAAGGGCTTCTTCAAATATATCAGTAGGAAAAGGAAGAATAGAGAAGGTGTGGCCCCACTGCTGAGCAGGGAGGCAGCCCTGGTAGCTGAGGATGCAGAGAAGGCAGAGTTGCTGAATGCCGCCTTTGCTTCAGTCTTTACTCCCTAAGACTGAACTCCCCTAGGAAGACCAGACCCTGGATAAAGGAGAAGATGACTGGAAGAAGGAGGACCTTCCACTAGTCAATGAAGACGGGGTTAGGGATCAGTTACATAAACTGAATATTCACAAGTCCATGGGCCCTGATACGAGGCACCCAAGGCTGTTGAGAGAGCTGGCTGGTGTTGTTGCTCTACCACTCTCCATTATTTTTGCAAAATACAGGCAGACAGGAGAGGTGCCTGAGGACTGGGGAAAGCCAATGTCACTCCAGTCTTCAAACAAGGCAAGAGAGAGGTTCCAGGAAACTACAGACCAGTAAGCCTCACTTCCATCACTGGAAAAATGATGGAGCAGCTAATTCTGGAGGTCATCTCGAGGCACTTGGAAGAGAAGATGATGATCAGGAGCAGACAGCATGGATTTACCAAGGGGAAATCATGCTTGACTAATCTGATAGCCTTCTGTGATGTTGCATCAGAATGGGTAGATGCAGGGAGATCAGTGCATGCAGTCTAACATTGCCTCCCAATACCATCCTTGTGAGCAAGCTCAGGAAGTGGGGGATAGAAAAACAGACAGTGAGATGGATTAGGAACTGATTACAAAATAGAGTGCAAAGAGTGGTGGTCAGTGGTGCCAAGTCCAGCTGCAGAGCTGTAACTAGTGGAGTACCCCAGGGATCAGTGCTGGATCTGGTCCTGTTCAACATCTTCATCAATGACACTGATGAGGTGACAGTGTCTGCTCAGCAAGTTTTCTGATGATACCAAAGTGGAAGGCTTGGCTGATACACCTGAAGCCTGTGCAGCCATTGAGCAAGACCTGGACAGTCTGGAGAATTGGGCAGAGAGGAACCTAATGAGGTTCAACAAGGATAAGTGCAGAGTCCTGCATTTGGGAAGGAATAATAAACTGCACCAGTACAGGTTAGGAGGTGATCTGGTGGAGAGCAGCCCTGTGGAGAAGGACCTGGAAGTCCTGGTGGATAACAAGTTATCCTTGGGACAGCAATGTGCCCTTGTGGCCAAGAAGGCAAATGGTATCCTGGAGTGCATTAAGAGGAGTGTGTCCAGCAGATCGAGGGAGGTTCTCCTCCCCCACTACTCTGCCCTGATGAGACCTCACCAGGAATATTGTATCCAGTTTTGGGCTCCCCAGTTCAAGAGGGACAAGGATCTGTTGGAGAGAGTCCAACAGAGAACTACCAGGATGATTAAGGGACTGGAGCACGTGTCCTGTGAGGAGATGCTGAGAGCCCTGGGGCTGTGTAGTCTGGAGAAGACTGAGAGGGGATTTAATGAATGTTTATAAATACCTGAGGGCAGGGTGTCAAGAGGGAGAGGACAGGCTCTTCTCTATTGCACCCTGTGATAGGACAAGGGGTAATGGATATAAACTACAGCCCAGGAGGTTCCACCTCAACATGAGAAGGATCTTCCTCACTGTGAGGGTCACAGAGCAATGGAACAGGCTGCTCATGAAGGTTGTGGAGTCTCCTTCTCTGGAGACTTTAAAGACCCATCTGCATGTGTTCCTGTGTGACCTGTGCTAGATTCTATGGTCCTGCTCTGATAGGGGGCTTGGTCTTGATGATCTTCAAATGTCCCTTCCAACCCCTAACATCCTATGATCCTATGACTGTATGGGTCAGCTCTACAAACAGTTATGAGAGTAGTGTCACAGCCAGGGCTTTGGTTATTAGACCATAGGAATTGCTTTAAGAAAACCGGTCTCTTGCGGGCCAGTGGGGTCCAACTCTCCAGGAAGGGGAAGAGCATCTTTGCTTGCCAAATTAGTGAAGAGTGCTTAAAAGTTGCCTGGGAAAGAGAATCCTCAGTTACTCCCACCACTACCACTTTGAGACTAGTGCCAGTAACAGATGCCTTAGAGCCTGAAGAAGAGCATCAGGAGAACAGGTGATAATACACTTGGAGTCGGCTACAGACCACCTGACCAGGCAGAGAGAGAGGATGAGGCCCTCTACAGACAAATAGGAGCAGCCTCACATTCACATGCCCTGGTCCTCATCAGGGATAGTTAGCAGAATACGTGGATCTAACCACCAGGATATACATCAGGTGGACAGCACAGTAGAGAACATTGTCTCTATCACTGGCCCCCAGCCAGGACAAAACCACCACAGCAGGTCCTGAGAGAACTGGCAGATGAAGTTGTGAAGCTGCTTTCCATCATATTTGAAAACTCATGGCAATCTGATGAAGTTTCTACTGACTGGGAAAGGGAAATAAAATCCCCATTTTCAAAAAGGGAAAAAGAAAAACCTGAGGCACTACAGGCCAGTCAGTCTCACCTCTGTGCCCAGCAAGATTATGGAGCACATCCTACCAGAAACTCCGCTAAGGCAGATGAAAAACAAGGACACAATTGGTGGGAGCCAGTATGGCTTCACCAAGGGCAAACTGTGCCTGGCAAAGACTGCAGCATTCTATGATGGGGTAACAGCACTGATGGACAAGGGAAGAACCACTGATGTTGTCTACCTGGATTTGTGCAAAGCGTTTGACACTATCCCCCATGACATCCTGGTATCTAAATTGGAAAGATGTGGATTTGATAGGCAGAGCAGCGGATAAGAAATTAGCTTCATATGCAAAGAGTGATGCTCAATGGCTTGATCTCTAATTGGAGACAAGTGACAAGTGGTGTTCTTCAGGGGTTGGTACTCTTTGTCAGTGACGTGGACAGTGGGATTATGTTTGCTGGCCACATTAATGTATATGTGACTGCCAGGTGTGCTATCAGTAGGCAGAGCTGACCCATCAGACAGGTCGTTCACACAAATCTTCTCTTTTGTTGGACATTCCAGAGGGTCTTTTCACCATCCCCTCCCTGGGCAGGTGTTGTCTGGGCGAGAAGCAAAGGTGATTTTATCTTTGTTGACTGACATCAAGAGAGACAAGATTTAGTCTCTTACAGGTGGCATATAGTAAATTAAAAGATTTCCATGCTCACTCAATAAAAGTGAGGATAATCATGCAGGGGCTACAGTAAAACAAAGATCGATTTGCCTCAGCATACAAAGGACTGGGTTTGTCATGAAAAACTCTTTGGGCCCACATTTCAGGTTTCTCTGTCAGCAGAACTCTAGAAACAGCAGTGCTCAGATTTAAACTGGATCGTGATAGGGCTCCTTTTTCCTGTGGCAGACAGACAGAAATCATCCTGATGGCCAGTTTACAAGAAACAGATTATGTCATTTTCATAAAGCTCTCTTCTAGTTTCACATACTCAAGTGTTCAGACAAATGCAGACTGTTTTTTGTGAAAAATCCAAGGAGGTCAAGATCCCAAAGACTGAAGTTAAATAGAAAGACAAGAAATAAAAGTATAGTATTTATTAAGTTCCCATTTTAGTATCAAGCCATGAGGGTGTCTGTGTGTTTATTCTGCTCTGTTCAGGAAACTGCATTCATACTGCAAATAGCAGTTTCTTTATTCCCATAGGCATTAAATAACAGGCAAAATAGAATAGAATTAACCAGGTTGGAAAAGACCTTTGAGATCATCGAGTCCAACCTATCATCCAACACCATCTAATCAACTAAACCATGGCACCAAGCACCCCATCCAGTCTCTTCCTAAACACCTCCAGTGATAGTGACTCCACCACCTTCCTGGGCAGCACATTTCAATGGCAAATCACTCCTTCTATGAACAACTTCTTCCTAACATCCATCCTAAACCTCCACTGGCACAGCTTGAGACTGTGTTCTCTTGTTCTGGTGCTGGTTGCCTAGCAGAAGAGACCAACCCCCACCTGGCTACACCTCCCTTCAGGTAGTTGTAGAGAGCAGTAAGGTTTCCTCTGAGCCTCCTCTTTCCCAGGCTAAGCAACCCCAGTTCCATCAGCCTCTCCTCATAGGGCTTACGCTCCAGTCCCCTCACCAGCTTTGTTGCCCTTCTCTGGACACATTCTAGCAACTCAACATCCTTCCTAAAGTGAGTGGCCCAGAACTGGGCACAGGATTCAAGGTGTGGCCTAACTAGTGCTGAATACAGGGGCAGAATGACGTCCTTGCTCCTGCTGGCCACACTGGTCCTGATACAGGCCAGGATTCCATTGGCCTTCTTGGCCACCCGGGCACCCTACTGGCTCATGTTCAGCCTACCATCAATCTAGGATGGATCCCATCTGGTCCCATGGACTTATGGGGATCCAAGTCACTAAGGAGTTCTCTAACTGCTTCCTCCTGAATCACAGGTGAACTATACTGCTCTCTGACTCCATCTGCCAGATCAGGAGGCCACTTGTCTGGAAGACAACCTGTCCTGCTATTAAAAATCAAGGCAAAGAAGGTGTTAAGTACCTCTGCTTTTTCCTCATCATTTGTTACTATGTTCCCCTCTGTAGTGGGTTGAGGCACTCCCCACCATGGGCAGAAATAACAACTCAAACAAACGGATTGTAAAACTGATGGAAAGTTTAAATGGAAAACAGTGAGTGTGTACAAAAAGCCAGAAGCACAGTGACAAAAGAAACCCCAAAGCAGACCCAGAAACATACCATCCCCACCTGAGGGTGCACCCAAAACCCCCAGGGCTCCTCCTTCCCCCACCCCGCTGGGCTAGTCTCAGCGCCTTGGGCCTATACAGGCCCATGGCCGGTAGATATGTCCCCCAGTTACCAGGTGCTGGCAAGGGGGAAGAAAGAGGAAGTGCTAGACCCTGCACTGGATGTTATAGTGGTGCAGAGAATTATGGTACAAAATACCTAATTTCCTGTGTCCACCCCTCTGGGATGGACTTCTGGACACAGGAAGTAAACACAGCAGAGGGCACCCAGCCCAAACTACTACACTCTCCATGTCCACCAAGGAGTGGAGGTTGTCCTTGCCCCTCCTCTTGCTATTAATATATTTGTAGAAGGATTTTTTGTTGTCCTTCACAGCAGTGGCCAGTCTAAGCTCTAAATGGCCTTTTGCCTCTTTTTTCCTACATGACTTGGCAACATCCTTAAACATTTCATGGGTTACCTCTCCTTCCTTCCAAAGATTATACACCCTCTTTTTTTCTCTTCATTCACTCAGAAGTTCATTGCCCATCCAGGCTGACCGTCTGCCCTGGCAGCTCATCTTCCGGCACACTGGCACAGCCTGTTCCTGCGCCTTCAAGAGTTCTTCCTTGAAGCAGGTCCAGCCCTCCTGGACCCCTTTATTTTTAAGGGCTGTTTCCCAAGGTACCTTCTGAGTTAGTTCCTTGAGTAACCGAAGTCCACCCTCTGGAAGTGCAGAGTGGAGGTTTTATTGCTGCACCTCTTAGCTTGACTGCATATTGAAAACTCAATTATCTATATTGTGCTGCACTTTGGCCACAACATCCCCATGCAGAGCTACAGGCTGGGATCAGAGTGGTTGAAGAGCAGCCAAACAGAAAGAAACTTGGGGGTACTGATTGACAGCCATCTGAACATGAGCCAGCAGGGTGCCCAGGTGGCCAAGAAGGCCAATGGCATGCTGGCATGCATCAAGAATAGTGTGGCCAGCAGGAGTAGGGAAGTCATTCTGCCCCTGAACTCAGCTCTGGTTAGGCCACACCTTGAGTACTGTGTCCAGTTCTGGGCTCCTCAATTTAAGAAGGACATTGAGACTCTTGAACATGTCCAGAGAAGGGAAATGAGGCTGGTGAGAGGCCTTGAGCACAAGCCCTATGAGGAGAGGCTGAGGGAGCTGGGGTTGTTTAGCCTGGAGAAGAGGAGGCTCAGGGGAGACCTCATTGCTCTCTACAACTACCTGAAGGGTGGTTGTAGCCAGGAGGGGGTTGGTCTCTTCTCCCAGGCAACCAGCACCAGAACAAGAGGACACAGTCTCAAGCTGCGCCAGGGGAAGTTTAGTCTCGAGGTGAGGAGAAAGTTCTTCACTGAGAGAGTCATTAGCCATTGGAATGGGCTGCCCAGGGAGGTGGTGGAGTCACCATCCCTGGAGATGATCAAGAGGGGACTGGACATGGCACTTGGTGCCATGGTTTAGTAGTCATGAGGTCTTGGGTGACAGGTTGGACTTGATGATCTCTGAGGTCTCTTCAAACCTTATTGATTCTATGATTCTATGATCTCATGGTCGCTGGACCTCAGCCAGCTTCCAACCACCACATCTCTCAACAGCCTTTCTCTATTGGTAAAAAGAAGGTCAAGCAAAGCCTTACTGCTGGTGGGCTCTCTCAGCAGCTGGGATAAGAAGCTATCCTCCACACACTCTAATAACCTTCTAGACTGCCTCCTCTCTATTGTGTTGAGTTCCCAGTAGGTATCAGGCAGGTTAAAGTCGCCCATAAGAACAAGGTCTGGCAATCTTGAGACAGCCTCTAGCTGCCTATAGAATAATTTATCAACTTTTCATCCTGGTTGGGAGGTCTATAACAGACTCCAACCAGGATGTCAGCCTTGTTGGTCTTCCCTCTAATTTTCACCCACAGGCACTCAACCTGATCATCCTTAATCTCTAGTTCCATGGCATTTAGAGCCTCCATGATGCTCAGGGCCACCCCTCCACCCCTTCTCCCTCACCTGTCTCTCTTGAAGAGCCTGTAGCCATCAATTACAGTGCTCCAGTCATGTGAGCTGTCCCACCACCTTTCTGTGATGGCAACTACATCATAACTTTCCTGCTGTAACAAGGCTTCCAGCTCCTCTTGTTTCTTACCCATGCTGCATGCATTAGTGTGCATGCACTTCAGCTGGCCTGCTGGTTTCACCCCTCCGGCTTACCAGATGGTGTTTACCACCCCCAGACTCCAGCTTACCACCCTCAGACTCCTGTCTGGGGGCTTCGCCCTTCAAATCTAGAAAATGCTGCAAGTAAAAGTAGAGTATTTATTTGCTTACTTTAAAACAGCATTACATTAATAGAATATTATCTTAAAAGGAACACCATAATATGTTCATTCAAAACTAGGTCATTAAGCATATATTTAAACTCCAGTTTTTCATACACATAATGAAAGAAGATTTTATTTTACAAACAGGTATTATTGATAGACCTTCTGAAAAACATGTTTAAAAATAACTGCCCAAATCTGCCTCTTTAAATATACAAAACACCCTTCCTGTGCTGAAGGTATCTTTCTTAAAAGCCAAAAAATATCTAAGTCAACAGTTGGATCTGCATCAAACCCTACGAAAAGCAGCAGTGATGCATAAAATTTGAAGTACTGTAGAATGCAAGTACAGCTTTTGTTTCTTAATACTGTACACATTTTAAAAAATATTTATAAAAACTGTTACTACTGAACTTAACACCTTTGCCTGACTGCAGAAAAAAAATGAACCATGGAAATATCTGTTTACAAAAATGTCTCCTGTTATGAATGTGAATCTCTCACAATTCAAAGGGAATTTTACCATTTATTTCTATGCGAGTGGGAATGAAAGTTTTCTTCAGCGTATTGCTGTATAATTCCTCTTACTTTCTCCTGGTTTCCCCCTTTAGTTTGGTAATACAAAACATTACAAAATCTTTAATACATTAACTGAAGAGATCAGAACTCAAGTACTTCAGTTTATGAGGCTGACATATGGATTAGTTCATCGTAAAACCCAGTGCTCAATAAACTCAAAACCAATTGCAAATGATGCTGCATGCTTTTTAATCAACATCCTTCTCTCTCTCTTGCTCACTTCATAGCTCTTTCTGACACTTCTTCTGGAATGAGCTCTTTAAGAAGGCACGGTATCCTGGATCATCCACATATTCATTCCTAAAGCGTGAACTCAATACTCTCTGCCTCTTCTCTCCCAAGATTGTATCTGTTCCACAAAATGCATCTTCAAATCTCATGTCAGAGGCTGTAGACTAAAACCAGACAGGAGTTACCATACAGCTTCACACAAGCCATCATATTCTGACATATTTTAGACAAATTATATGAAAACATGTATTTTTCATGATCACATGAAGATAGCTCTATTACTGATTATGCCATTACACATGTGTTCTGGAAAATGTATAAATATTAAATACATACTTTCCAATATTTTGCAATTTACTACTGCACTTAATTCTCTAGGTCTGCAGCATTCCATAAGAAGCATGTAACAAACACCAGTTGTTCATTTTGGGTTTATCTGGAATTCACACAATGACCCTAATCCAAGGTGAAAAACCGTGACATGGAAGTGATTCAATTTTTGGGCAGATCTGATCCTAGCAGTATCAAGTATTACACATCACTTTGTATTGCTCAGAAAACTTTTAAATGGAAGGTACTATGGCATGGAGCAATCAAGAGAAACTTGGCACATTGCCTAATCTGAAAAGAATCAGATTCACAAGTTCAGTCATTTGACAGCAAACTTAAACTACGTAACAATCAGGTGAAAGCGGTGAGACAGCAAACAGCAAGCCATTTGGAAATGGTTTCACAACTGGAGTAATTGTAAAATTCCCAGGATTAGGAAAAGCATCATTTAGAAGGAATTGGTGTCATTTACTTCCAGAGGTGGAAACAATATCATATGTTTATCTTGCACCACTTTCAGCATGAGAAGGGGAAGGAGGTTGGGCATACCTTGAGGACTATGCTATACATTTACGGAATTTGAGGAAACTGTAGAAAATCATGCAAAGGTCTGAGCATAAGCTGTGATTTGTCTTACTTAGTTGACCAAATTAAATGCTTTTATATATACTTAACTTACCCATGACTTAATGATGCTAAATATAAGAGTCAATATTGATCTACAGAAACCCCCTTTTAGAAAAGAGCAGTGTAAACCAAACTACATTTTTGCTGTTACTCTCACTGAACTGCAACAGTTTACATTCTACAGCAGTTAATTATAAAGGCTTTTTACACACAGTCTCTTAACCAAAAAATGGTCACAGAATACTTTCCATGTATAATTAAAAAACTCAATTGAATATAAGCAGATGGCTCATTTAATATTTTCCAAGACATCTGTCTTAACCCTAGACAGTTAGGACACTGAAAGGTTTTGCACCAATCCCAAGTTTATTGACAAAAAGGTGTCTTGCCAAGAGTATTTGATCACTGCACCTCCCATTGAAAAGAGTTGTCCTGATCTTAATCTGTTTCTTCAGTAAAACAGGACATCCCACAAGTGAACAGCCCAGCAGGCTGACAGCATCACATTTTTCTGTCTCTCTTCCTTTCCAGGCATTACCATCCATTTTATACATGATGCCAATTCTTTACTTTGACACACTCCTAGCTTCTGAAATCCATGGCATCTGTGTTGGGGTTGGCTACTGAGAACTGGATAAACGCCAATGATGACAATAGCAATGATGGCAGCGCATGTGGCAAGAAGCACAGAAAAGGAAAGTCAGACTGAAACCTTCTTCAGCTACCTTGCCATGTAATGTTATGCTAGTCAGCCAAACTCGTATAGGCTGATGTATGCCTGAAGAATCAACTCTATGCGTCATTCCCCTACAACTCCTCTCACTCAGCTTTCAAGAAATCAGTTAATGCCACATAACAGACATGTGAACAGGTATTGTGTATAAGCCCACCTCCCTGCAGCAACAAAAAATACACTGCACCACTCTATCTTTCAAAGTTTCACTGAAAGCATTTTCCAAGTAAGACAAAATTTTTATTCACAACAGTGCATTATTGTTTGTTCTCATTTATAACAAGTTTTTTACACACTTATACTTTGGTTTTACATGTTGAGAAAGCTAATGTTTAATTTGCAATGCAGTTTTGAACAGCTTTAAAAGAGAACATGAACTTGAGAACACCACAACAGTGCTCTCCTTGAGTAGACTTGGTGACAGAGTGTATTGCACAATGTTTAGTATTAATGACAAAGGTAACAGCAGTAGTCTCCTCCAATAACTGTATGGTGGAACCTTTAAGTGTTGTCTTCTTTATGAATCGACACACTTTCCTACATGGTGTACATATAAAATGAGCTGGTGGATAGCTGGTGGATGCTGTTTGAAACTGCGCTGTACTTCCAAAAACACAACAGAGATACAATTTCAAACCAAATACTAGTGAAATGCAGATAAGCACTGATGGTGACATTAATAAGTTCTGGCCAGGCACTTTATTTCTTATAAAAAATTTATTAAATTAAATGATTTTAAGATCACAAACCTATTAGGGTTTGGATAGTTTGGGATTCTTTTAGACTATGCAGGTGATAAATATGCTGACAGAACAGAATGTCTGTTAGTTTGCATATTTACTAACTTGATAATTCATGATTTGACAGATGATTGACCCGAGATATTGCTTTTAGGAGAAAAGAACAACATTTGACAACAACATTTGCCT
This sequence comes from Picus viridis, assembly GCA_033816785.1. Taxonomy (NCBI): domain Eukaryota; kingdom Metazoa; phylum Chordata; class Aves; order Piciformes; family Picidae; genus Picus; species Picus viridis. The sequence continues at coordinate 58,228,808 of CM066606.1, forward strand.
ACACTCAATGAACTAATCATTCTCACTAGCAAATAGATGCTTATGACAATTGCTGTGTTGTTTTGCCTTGTCATAATGGTACAGGCTTCACAAAACTGCATTTAAACTAAAAATTCAGAATAAATCCAAGGGTAGTGTCAATGACATGTTGAACACACATATCCCACGAAATTATCATTAGTAAATACTCACAAAACGTGCTTTTACTCTCTTAGGAAGCTCTTCATCTAGTGTGTAGATCTCTTCTCTCTTCATTACAATTTGAGAACCGTCTTCAAACTCAACCTAATTGAAAAAAAATGTGTATTTAACAAAAAAATAGTAATTTAACTCTTGCAGAATTTTCTGGGACTGTCTCCAGAGAAAAATACAGGTGCAAACATGGAAGATTTATATACAATTACTTTGCTATCTATTTTAGGATGGTAAAATTAGAATAAAACATTTAAAATGTTGCTTCTTAGGAAATGCAACTTATTCATAAACTGAAAATAGTACCTAAGCAAAGAGACTTAACAATAACACTGGCACATATGCAATAAAATTTATTAGATTAGGAATGGCAAGCAGTAACAACATAGACATTACTTGGTGACATATTAAAACGTCTTAATGTCATTTTTATTTGCCTCTAACTTTTTTCTTGCTTTAACAAATAAAAAATTAATTTTAACATCCTGTGATTCAGGGGTGAGGAAGACCATGTCAAAAGAAAATATGAGTGACAACTAAGGAAATCCTGGATGTTATTGAATCTGATGGAATTGCTTTAAAATGCTCTGTTCAGGAGATGAAAAACTTTATCATGCTTAGGTTTAGATTTAATCCAGCATGAACCCTGTTAGCAGAAAATGAGAAAGGAAATGCAACTAGGTGTGGAGAATGTTAAAATGCTGAGGCTTTGAAGCATGCAAGTTTTTCAGCGGCTGCTGATTTTTTTTTTATTTTTTTTTTTTTTTGAAGTTCATCCAACAAATATGAATTGCAGGTATTATCTATGACTTGAGTTTGAGTTTCACAAAAACTGTACTTTAAAGTTTGGTACAAAATTAAAAGAAGTCTCATTCCATCCTTAGCTGACTTAACACGACCATCTGAATGACAGTAACAGTCGCGGGCTGAAAGAATGAGCCTGAATACAAACACAAGAAAACATTAATTTATCAAAAGTATTATTATAGATAAAACAGAATTACTGTGTGTTTGAACTTGTAAATGGATGGGGGTTTGTAGGTTCAAATTAAATCTCTGCCGTGACTGAATATGCCAGCGGAATTGTCAAGAGCTGAAAAATTCAATGCATTGCAATTCACAAAAGCCAGGGTACAGATCAATGAATTATTACCTTCTTCAAAAGCAATTTTTTTGTAAAAGCAACTAACAGGGATGCACAAATCTGGAGTGCATTTAAAACCCACAGAGCACAAATGGATAATAAAGCCACAAAAATCATCTTCGCTCCTCTCTGTTCCTGTTACTAACCTTGTAAGCCACAGCCTGCTCATAGTATGTTAGAGGAACTTACAGGTCAACTTGGGTTAAACTTGCTTAATAAAACGATGGCAATTCATCCTGTTTTTCAGCAGGAAGCAGGAGCAGCCTTTTTGCTATTCCTGCACAATGAATTTGGTAACATGTTTTCACATAATACAGTTAGTAGCAATGCTTTTTGCATCACTGGTGAAAGAACCAGACAGGAAATTAACATACGATCAGAAAATCACCTCGTGGAAGGGCAACATTTTTGTTTTTACTGGTAGTGCGCAGCTGGAGGCATCTGCATCATACTACAGAATCTGGCATGCTTGCAGTATGAAATATATTGGAATCGGCTGCCCATGGAGGTGGTGGAGTCACCTTCACTGGAAGTGTTCAGGAGGAGACTTGATGGGGTGCTTGGTGCCATGGTTGTTTAGGTGGGTTGGATTGGCTGACGGGTTGGACGTGATGATCTTGAAGGTCTCTTCCAACCTGGTTTATTGTATTGTATTGTATTGTATTGCATTGTATTGTATATTGAACATCTACAATAAACAGTAACTGTAAATTCTTCAGCTATAATTCAGCATAACACACTGGAAATAAATTTGCCTTCTGTTAAAGGTAAATACAAGAGCTCCTCTTTCAACAGGATCATGATTCAAGTAAAATATAAATCCACCATCTCTAACAGTTCTGATTTAATTCAGACTGCAGATACTACATGTCAAATCATCAGTTTTATCCAGACAGATACTTTATTTAGACTTCTAATGCTACACTTTCTCTATGTAGTATGCTATTCTCTCCACAAGATTTTCTTTTATCAGGACATTACAAATTAAGCAGTCAGCTGAAATTGTTAGAAAGCAATTAACAGACTGAACGGATAATTTAATAATCTCAAATGAAACTGAAAAATAAATTGTGAATGTCAGTATCAAAAATGATCAAGAATTCAAATGTAGATCACATTTACACTTGAACACCCAATTCACTTGGCATGTGTAACTCTTCCTAGGGATTTTGTAGGATACTTAATACCAAATGTCAAATCAAATGACACAAATTCTAGAGCATTGTTTCACAACTCCTGTGTGCACAAGTACTGTCACATTCTGTATGAGTATCTCAGGACCATGAAGAAAATGTATAGTTTTATCCAAGTAGAAATGATGCACCTGATAACACCCCCTTTAGAGAGTCCTTTTCAGTCCCTACATTTATCACATCACCTAAAAGATCACACAAAAGACATTATAAGAGAGTCTCAAAGCTGCAAAAGAGATCACACAACCCAGAAGAAGAGAGTATGTGTATATGTGGGCCCTCGGTGCTTTCCAGCAGGCTATGTAGAAAGACCACAGAAAGAACTACTAATGTGTCTTGAAGTTAGCTTTGCACCCTCCATGTCATACACTTTTTGTAACTTAGGGCAGCCAGATTGTTGAAGCCTCCTCTTCCATTCTACAGATTGCAGTATTTGTTTGCCTCCAAAGTCCTATGTAGTGCAATCTGGACTTCCTCTAGTCTTTGATCACTACTATTTCCCCATGATAGGGGTTATTACAAGGCAGTTACGGTAATTTCCCATGATTGTTATGCTGAGGAACTCCAAACCTTACTGAACCTCCATGTGCTAACCCATTTCCCTGAAAATCAACTGTTTCATCATGTTGTCCAAGAGGTCAAAAATAAGACAAAGAAGTTTGTTGTGACTATGTCAGGTGCCTTCAAATATGAAATATAACATTCATCTAATCTACCTCACAGTATTCCTCAGACGACCAGCTGTTTGGAAGATTAAATGATTGGAAGATTAATGTCATTATAGAACCATAATCTTTATATTTTATAAAGAGCTTCTAACCTTCACAACATAAGGCAGCTGTGTAATACAAGGAAAGAGGTGACATATAGAGACTATCTCAAGGGATCAGGCATTTTAGGACCTGAGTTCAATTGAAAGTCATTGGCAAAGAGAGGTGGTCAATGCAGCAAGTCATTCAGCCTCCCTGTGCCTTAATTTATCTACAGATATAACAGTAAATTTGCCATTTTTGTAGAGTAATGTGAGGCCTTCAAAGAGTTATGTAAATTAAAATTATATATATAGATATAAATTAAATGTACTTGGATTCTCATTCTTTCAGAGTGCTATTATTATTGTGATTGTTTTATTGCAGTTTCTACCACTCACTTGCGTATTCACAGCTGCTGACTGATTTTTCTCAAAGGCAAGCACATAAAAAACCCAATTATTGTGGCTCTGAAATCAAAAGTCAGCTTTTTATCCTTGCCTTCAGTGTTCAGTTCCCTTTGCCTTTGCTGAGAATAAAATGTTCCTTAGATCATGCATTAATTAATTCTAAAGTGACTCAAAAAATTAAAGTGGGGCTATTTATGTTCTTCTTTTTACTGTCCTCTCTTCCATCCTCATGTGAAATGCCTAAGATTCATTGTAGTCACATACCAATACTTAATTTTGTATTATTAGCTGTATAATTACCTGACATCAAATAAAAGTAAATAACCAGGAGAAAATAACAAATGTTATCTTTCTGTTTTAATGTTCCATCTGTTCGCCTGAGTTCTTATAAAGTAAGCCATTTTCTTGATTTTATAAGAACAGGGGAAACCTCTACTCCCAAAAAATGCACATCACTTGTTACTGGTTTAGTTTATTTATTAGCAGTTACATTAAGAGTCCACACTTCAGCCTTCTCCAGCTTTGAAGGTGCAGCTGGCCACTCAAATACTAGCAGGGAATAAGCAATTTTCAATAAAGACGTCTGAAAAACAAGCACGTGGTAATAAATACAGACACTCACCTGATACATGTTGGTCGTGTTTGTTCCCAGATACTTTGCACCATACAGTTTTCCATCAGGCCATTTCACTTGGACAACTTCTCCCTCTGCAGGTGGACCCAGCTGTAGGCAATCTCTGCTCTATTTACAAAGGATGAATTCTTAAATCAGTGAGTGAGTCACTACCCTGAAATTACCAGGAAGCTGCTTTTTACAACTTGGTAATTGGAGAAGATTTATTACCAGTGTGTTTCAAGTTTTATAATCCTGCTAATGGCCTAACAGAATATACAGTTAGCCTTTATGAAAATGAAATCCTAACCAACAAAACACTCTCTTTACAGTTGCTGCATTGGCAAGGCAACATACGCATATAGATAGCTATCAGCTATAGATAGCTTGCACACCAGATAGCTATCAGCAACTGTGATACATTTCCCCCTAAATTAATTTCTGTCACACACTGACAATAAAGGTTGCTAAAGTGCAATTGTGTATGTGCAAGACTTTCTCTTTTACATATGCAAGAAGTTCATGTTTTGCTAACCACAGCACATTTTTGCTAGAAGCTAACTTTACTGACTGAAACATACCCTGGTGGATCAAACTATGAATAGTGAGAATGCCAATGAGTTCCCTGCTTAGCTGGTGGAGAAACACTGAAAGAATCCAAATTCTTACAAAGAAGAACTAGAGATCATTACTATTATTATTATTATTATTATTGCTATTGCTGTTGTTGTTGTTGCTGTTGTTGTTGTTGTTGCTGCTGTTGTTGTTGCTGTTGCTGCTATTGTTGCTGCTGCTGCTTTTCAGAAGATACGAAGCATTTTTTCCTGTGTTTTGGCCAAATTTTGGCCTGACTTGTTGAGCGTGTCAAAGCAGCACACTTTAATGTGGTTGCAACATATCCTTTTTGTGATTTGTTTTGGCCCACATGGCTCACTCAGTATGACTTAAATTACTGACCTTCCAGAGCACACCAACCACAAACCCACAACAGCTGTACATGTGAGAAAATACACAAAGGCGCAGAAAATGATCCTGTCAGGTCCATTCTCGTCAATTCTTTGGAAGCCGTGCCCGCAAATACTTATCTCACTAAAGGCGTCTACACTTTGTACCAATGACATCACAAGATTTGTCATGTAAATTTGTACAAATTTAGTAGTAATGTCTTAAGTGTTAGAAGGCAATAGTGTAATTTACTGAAATATTACTGTGCTATGGTATCATGCTAACCAAATCCAAACTTTATAAACTGGTTTTAATGGCATGAATCTTAATCCATTCATTTGTTCAACATGTGCAAAAGAAGTGAAAAGCTGGATTTTCACTGAAACAGACTTTCCTGAATGACAATACTGTCTCTCACACACTGTGCCAAGGGACAACTCCAAAATATGCTTTGTATCTTTGCCTCACAAAGGTTACTGTGGAAGACAGAAAAACACCTTTTCAAATTCACCATATATTTGGGATAGTAGGTAGTATATTTCCCTTCCTGGCACTTACAGGAGAGGCAAGGTGAAAGGGAAAAGGATGGATACTGCCTACTTTTAAATAATTAACTTCTCAGGGGACAGAGATTGCTAAATACTATCATAATTATGACTATAAGGGAAATGAGACTGTATTTTTCATGTTCTCTCATCAATGATGACTGTCAAGACAGTTATCATCATTATCATAATTCTTCTTCTATTTATTACTAAGAGCAAAAATGAGTCTTGGTGAAGTGTCCTGAACCTAACTTTTAAAATTCATCATGGAAGATAGCAAATTTCCTGAAAATAAACAATCTATCAACAATGTCAACCCACATATTAATTTTCCAAGAACGAAAGCCCAGCATGAATTGCTCTCTTTGCACCTTGCACAAGAAAAAAAAAAAAATCACAGCTTCTCTAAGATAGCTAATGGAATTGCTCATATGGAAAATTAGAGTTCTCATGGAAATAACTAGACAAATAACAGCCCCATTCTTCATGTATCACCACAACGTTTCAGTCTATGGAATAATGTTTGGGAAACTTGTACTAAACAGTTTTTGCTGATTTCTGAAAGAGTTTCCTGCCTTTTATTTTCGTATTACATGGCCATTTTAGAGATTCTTTTTACTGCAAAATTCTTCAACAGGTCCATTAGACCCTGTTTCTTAGGCTGACAAAGTTGCAAAAATGTAACCTCACTTTTCTTGGTCATATAATTAAAAGTCAGACATCAATATATGGCAATCTTTCAACATTCTCATACACCAATATAAGTAACATAAGAGTGTGGGCTCAACCCACTTTTAAAGCATGTACATTTCTCATATATATATTTTACACAGTATATTTTCTTCTTCACACAAATGGACAAAAGCAGACCAGCAGTACTCAAAAACCGGTTCACTTAAGTGTCCAGTTTCACACTCCAGGTAGAGCCTCAGCCCTATGGTCAGATAAAAAAGGTTGCTCAGTGACATGTACAATTGGCTTTGAGCATCTCAAAAGATGGACACTTCATCACTTCCTAAGCAAGTAGTCCAGCATTTGACAATTGTCACAGTGAAAAAGTCTCAAGTGAAACAGAAATCCAGGTTAACAAGTTCCCTGTATTTCAGTTGGTACTCTAGTCTGTACCACCAAGAAGTGTGTGGCTCCATCTTCTTCACTTTCCCCATCAGGTATTACAAGTCTACTATTCTCTGGGCTGAACAGCCCCAGCTCTGTCAGCCTCCCCTCATATGACAGATGCTCCAGTCCCTTTGGCACCTTTCACTATATTTGCTCCTCTGTGCCCATGGCCTCTTTGTACAGATGAGCCCATAACTGGACACTGCACTCCCACGCTAGATTTACAGACATTCAAATTGTTTTTTATGAGCAAAAGCCTGTAAATAACAATAATTCTAAAAAACTATTTATATAGGTGGCATTTTCTGGTTTTAGAAACATTCAATTTTGGGTTCATTATATGCATTGAACTAAAATAGAAAGTTATCCATTTGTAACATGCTGGGAAAATATGTTGAAATACTGAGTTTGTCTGCTGTGTTGTCTAAGGAATTCTTGCACTACAGATAGACATTTTTGCAGTTTTTCTCTTCTGAGAATAAACAATGTTTTGTACCATTAATACTGGGCAGAGCATTTGCAAGTAGCAAGTCCAGTTGGAGTGGCACACTGGTGATAGATACAGATTGGGAACTGATGTGAAGCCAGCCACACTAAGAAAAAAAGAAAGTCAACATCTGAAACATGCACTCGAATCCAGGAGCTGTAAAATGTTGCAAAGGTTCCCATAAATTTAATACAGCCTCTGACACTTGATGGGAATAGCTTAATTTTCAAAAAGCTTTAAAAATGTGTTCAAATGTTTTTCTAAATCAAGGCTAAACAGTACAGATACTCTGGTCTAAGGATGAACTTATGAATGATTGAACTCACAAATTTTGTCTGGTAATTATTTTATTAATTTGGCTATTTCAAATTCAACAATTATTTTCAAAGTGACAATAGGAGTCTTTGACTTCTAGGGTGGAGGCACACTGAAAAAAAAACATCTTTATTAAATTCAGAGGAAACAGAAACCTCTGTTGTACAGTGCCTGAAGTCAGCAAAGCTAAAGTAGTTCATATATTCAGGCAATGGCTTAAAGAAGCCTGTAAGCCAGATAATAGAAAGGATACTATAATCTTTCATGTCAAGATTGAAGCAGAAAAGGATAAAATTATTCCATGACTACAAATATCAGCTGATCTTAATTTACAGTCTCTGGTCTGATAGATAGATAGATAGATAGATAGATAGATAGATAGATAGATAGATAGATAGATAGATAGATAGACAGATTTAGAAAGAAAAATATTGGCATGGCCAAAGTAGAATATGCAAGTATGCCATGAAAAACAAAGTTTACAGATTGACAGATTTTTTCTGAATGAGGAAGGCAGCAGCTAAACAAAGAATACCTAGAGACTGCAATATTTAATTTAACAACCACTTTAAAACATCAGGTTCAATACCTGAAAAGAGCTATCACAAACATTTCAGATATTCTCAACACACAAAATGCCCCCCAATTCGTTAATCGTGAATCCAGCAGCAGGAGAAGTTTTTCATTACCTTGTACAATATTCTTTCTTTCAACAGTCATATTACAGCTCAATGCTTGATCTTTTGGGATCTTAAATAGAATCATATCCTTCCATATCTAATTCAGTCTTTGGTGAATGGGGAACATGATTGGTGAAGAAGAGATCAATTAACTACTTTAAGTAATGGTCATACAAGTTAATATTTCATTTAGTATGGTAGAAGTAACATTGGTCATTGTGATCTCAAGAATTTTTTGATAAAGAAAAAATGAGGCCCACATGGTATCATTTAGAGGAGATACAAACCAAACAGTAGTCAAATATTTAAAACGGTTGCTAGAAAACAATTACATTTAAATAGGAAAATGCCATTATTTGACTATTCAAATCAGAGGGTAACTCTAACATAACTCCATTAATTGTTTGGATGATGTGATCCTACCCACATACAAGAGAAGACTTGTGACGATGAAGGTCCCGGCCTCAATCCTGCAGTTGATAACCTAGACTAGTATGTCATATTAAAAGATGCTTTTGCCTCCCACTCATATTTTTTCATGAGCATGCTGCAGAACTTCTGTTAGGACAAAGGAAATGAATCAGATCAGAATATTTTCTGTGGGAGATCACTAAATGCAGTTCTCACATTTGTGCTCCTACAGTGGGCTTAATAGGGAAGAACAGCATGAAACACTGCAAGGAAAAGGACATTTGCAATCTGTAACGGTTTGAAGATCCTCTTCTAAAGCTGATGAATATTACTGAAGGCCAGTTACCCTTCAATACAGCCCTAAAGCATTCATACATATGAATACAATAGAGAGGAGATTGAGATTATTTCTTTTTCATGTATAAAAAAAAAAAGAAAGTCAAGAACTTGGAAAGATATTGAATAAAAATCAATCAATGGTATACAGTGGGAATATTGTTTGCCAGTAGTTCACCCCTCAAATTTCATAATTCATAATTCATAAACAAGCACAATTTAAAGTAATTTGTTAGACCTTTCCATTTAATTTTGGATAGAATAGAATAGAATAGAATAGAATAGAATAGAATAGAATAGAATAGAATAGAATAGAATAGAATTAACGAGGTTAGAAAAGACCTTTGAGATCATCAAGTCCAACTCAACACCCAACATCATCTAATGAACTAAACCATGGCACCAGACCTGCAAAGTATAATGTTTGTTTTCTGAACCATTTAATTCTTCTGGAATTTATTAAGTAATTTTCCAATCTACCTCACCCATAACATTCTTTGACCCATTTCCCATGAAGATGTCCACAAAATTCACAAGATGGAGCATCAAGCTGTCATCAAGCATTAATGAAGACAGCAAGTGTAATGAGGCTGGTTCTTCTTTCCTGAGGAAAGTATCTATTCTAATGGAGCTGCCCCTATTCCATAAACAACTTCAGAAACTCTTGTTTTCTTTCCCTCATCACTAATAGAACTGTTTATCTGGAAGACACAATGTGGAGCTCTGCTACTTTTCATATCATGGTTTAGACTGTACTCAAAATAAAATGCTTTTATTGTTTGTTTTCAAATGATAGCATTTTTCTCAATGCCACTTAGCAAAAATTTCTGCATCTGCTTGACACTCCTGGATTATACTTGCTGATTTGTTTCATTTCCAAAATGAAGCAAAAAATGCCTCCTTGTTTATCCAAATTCTTGTCAAATACCATTAATGGTATAATTGACACAAACAATATGGGGCTAAAGTGACTAACTGTGGCTCTTGCAACAAGTTTTGTGAGCTAGCACATACTTCTAATCCTATTTTAGTTATATGGCTCTGTATTGCAGCATCAGAATGAAATACACAGAAACTGTATACATTATTTTAATTAATAGTAATGGAATAATACAAATACACAAAACACATTACTAGCATTATTCTTCCAGGGATGCTATGAGATTAAAGGCAACATAAATGCTAGATCAAAACTAGTATTTGTAACAATTAGTTTAGCTGTATTTCTCATTCTTTGCAGGTACCCATTATTTCTGTACCTTACAACATCAAAACTGTCTAGAAAGATGTATTCCAATCAACCAGCATCAGCCTTGCAGGAAGACTGTGTGAGAATCCACTTCATTGTGCATCTGTGGCTTTCTGTGTGGGAGTGTTCTTGTGAATCCCAGTATGCTGTTGCAATGCAACTTGCCAAGAAAGAATGTCAAAAGGCAGATGTAAGCAGCAGCCTGGTTTCAGTCCTAAAATGTGCCTGGTGATAGAGATCCTTTCTGTATTGTTCCATCCCTTACACGCAGGGTCCATGGCAGACTTAAAACTCATAATCCAGCCCTGAGGTTTCAAAGATAGATTCCCAAAAGATGAGCTAGAACTAAGTTAGACTTTGTAGCTGCCATGAACCTGCAAATCTACGTTTTTTTTTTTAAGTATCACTCAATTGTCTTTGTTTGTAAACGTACTGTTAAAAATCAAACTATGAAATAGAAGCTGTCCATTTTCTGTGAGCCCCCACATTGCTTAAATTGATTAATGAACAGATCAGACCTTATTATTGGTCTAACCAAAATTTGCACTGAACAAGACATATTGACTCATTTGGGCTTTTATCCCATAAATTCATTGGTTTCTGAAAAATAATTCACAATTTGTGCATCATCTTCAAAAGTGAGTAACAAACACCTGTATCCTCTCATTCTGGAGAAACTGAAATTCACAGCAAATTCAATTAATAGCACATTCATTTCAATTCATAGCAAGCATTAATCAGAAAATTGATAGTTACTTCTCACAATATAGACAAAGTAGTGCAACTACATCTGATTTTAACTGATGAGGCTTCAAGTGGATTTCTAGTCCCCAGATTCACAACATGAAAAAGCAGGAGAAATCCAGGCCAAATTACTGGGTTTTTGCACAGCAATGGTTCTCTTGCTGACACTAGCTGAACTGCAGCAGATGTTTCTAAATTGTCCCCTTAAATGAGGACGTGAGCTAAATTTAATGCCGTATTTCATTGCTACTAGGGTACCTACCACAAGATAGTGCTCTCTTTACTGACAGAAATCAGCTGAAGTTGGTGTGAAACAGAAGGGCTGTAGAGGTAAGCATGGGGTGACCACACTGTCAGAAAGTTAGTTCGTGGTGTACAGAGCCAGGAGAGAAAAAGGCTTCTGTGGCATAGCAAGAAAAGTATCTCTCAGTAGTCCTGAGGCCAGAGCTTCAATGCCCCCAAAACTATTCTGCAAAGGCACTTACTGCAAGTTGTCTCCTCTGCCTACATTACTTCATCTAGCATTAACTTCCAATGTGAGTGCTAGGGATTAAACTTCCACAGTTGTGCTCACCAGTGATTGTTTCATAAGGAGCACTGCTAAAATGATTATAACTAACACCTCTGATTTAGAGAAGCTTGTCATACTGATACACCCCACAGCTGCAAACAGTGAATGTATCTACCAACACCATTAAGGTGGAAATGGAGAAAAAATTGTGGAAACTCTCTGAAACAACTGCTGATCTCAACAGACTGTCAAAGTGTTTTTCTTTTGGGAGCTGATAATATACGGCAGTTAACGCAAATTTTTAGAAAGACAAAATTAGGTTTGATATGTTCCAAGGCAAATTGAATGGAAAGGAGAGTGGTAGCTAATTTGCCATAGTCAGAATTTTATCTAAACAGAAACAGCAATTTACACAGTGAATTAGCATTTGAAAGAGCAGGCCAGATTCCCAGGAGTGCAATTCTGGTTTTGAATTGATATAAATTCAGTAAAATCATCAGATTAACAGAACAGTTACTGTAATTCGACAAATTTAGCTTTGGATCACAGAATGCTTAGTATAAAAATGCTTTGAATTTATGAATAATATGTTGTCCTTAAAATGTTAATAAATCTTCTCTTACAAAGTAAATATATGCTTTTACCAAAATGAAAGACAAATTGGATCATGTACTCCTAAATACTGTATTTCTCAATTTCTATTCAGTTTAGAAAGTTGCTATTTCAACCATTACACTGCCTTTCAAGAAAGTACTAATAGCATAAATATAAGCATAATGCTAACTGACATATGCAGAATGTAGCACAGAAGGCCACAATTCAGATTCACTCTGTATAATGTTGTTTAGGATGTCCAGGGCGGTACTAGGCATCAAAATAAGGCACAGCACAGAGGATGCTGAGGAAGCTTTCATTTGGAGTACAGCCTGGAACAAAAGGAGGGAGATGCAGACATCAGGGACACTGGGATGCCTGATTCGCTGTGTTTGACTGAAGTACAAGGCTCCTTTAACGCAGCACAGAACCTTTGCTTATGCTTACTTGAGAATTTAGATGGGACTGAATCCTGCAGTACTACCTTGTATCGTGCTCATGTATACATGGACGAAGGCCTAAAGGCTTAAAGTTTCCAGTAAATCAGCTCAGTCAGAAGTGCACAAAGAGCAGCTCACATTCTGCTCCCATCCCTGCCTGACATAACACACATAAGAAAAATGCTCCTGCTATTTATTCTCCCACCCCTCACAGCAAATATGTAAATACTTCTGAAACACACAACAAACAGCATAAATTACCACATCTAGAAATCCTAACATTCCTGTGTTCCCTCACAAAAAAGGAGGAAGGGCAAATAATGCTCTGCCTCTATTTCCAGTAATGCCACTTCACCTCAGAGGCTCTACTGTTATTCCAGGAATTTCAATGTGCATGCTCATCACAGGTGTACTCATTGTGGTCCTGGACATGGATGCACACTCATTTTGCAGACACAAGAATGTATTTCTCTCACCTACTTCACTGCAACGTCAGCTATCTTGTTATAAACTGCAAAGTCATGGATTATCTTCCATTTTGTTTCTCGTGCTGAGCTGTGGGTGTATTGCTTTCAATTCAGCTAAAATCATTATTGATAAGGATCCACAAAGGATTCCATTTTAAACTGGAAAAGACATTATACACAGAAAACTGTGTAAAGATAATACTTATATTTGAAGTTTTAATTTGCCTTTAATCTATCCTATTTTTTATGCTTAGTTATTAAATTTCATGTCTTTCTACTGTAACAAGAAGCAAAGAAAAAAGCAAGAGCCACAGAAAAATCACTTCTCCAAAATGGAGTAAAGTGAAAGTAATCTACTTAAATCAGTACAGTTATAGTACTGTAAAAGTTTCAGATTAAAATCAGGCTACTGTACATTTTGAAGCTTTGCAGCTTCAATAGTTAAATGATGAATAAAATCCTCCAGTTGGAAGCTTTAGAATGTAAGTATTTGATTTTTTAAAAGTGATTTTAATCAATTTTTAAATAAATTTTTTTTTTAAAGCCAGAGTCTTAAAAACAGGAGTTCACTTGTGTTAGTATTCAGAAGATGCAAATAATGATTTGCACGTGCAAAGCATAGCATTCTTTGTTTCAGTGCCCGCAAATCCAGTGCTAATGTTCACAGTTAGAAAAATCTGTTAATATAAATTTCTCAGCTAATTCTTCAAGACACATTATACATATTTCACCTAACAAGAATGCAAAATTTGACACATTTTTTACATGTTTAACTACGAAAAGAAATCCAAGTTTTCTCCTCAGTTATCATACAGTTCTCAAACTTGCTTTACTGAATTTCTCAGAATTGTCTGTCAGTGATCATACCATAGAAATTGATGAGCATTAAGTTCAACTATACACCAGTTAATTTTATAATGCTGCAACTAAATTCTGCCAGCCCAACATGAGAAGCACATTATTCACCTCAGAGACTCAATGTTGCCTCAGTAAAGAAATCAAAAACCAAAAAGGTTGCTTAATCTTTAATTCATTAGGTCTCTTTTCCCATATCACACAAATAGTTCCAAGAACCTTTTGACTAAATTTGTATCAAATACGATATATCTTTGTGTTACCTTCAGAAATGCATTGTTTGTTTTTCTATTTCACATTCTCAGAAATCACTGGTGATGGTGATATTGAAATGCATCCAAAGTATGTATAGATTGCCCAGAAAGAGTACAAATTCAACAGTTCACATTTCTTCAGCCTTTCTTCACAGATTTACATGCCAGTATAATAAAACTGAACAATAAGCTATTACTGTCTGTCAGAAGTCAGATACAAGGAGGCAGGTAAGCACCACTATTCCAAGTTTTGATTTGAACAGGCAGACAAGCAGAAAACAGTTGTCAGAAGAGATAAAGACAGAAAGGTGCTCAGAAGAGAAGCCATTGGAAAAAACCTCTGGAAACTAGTCAGGGGATTATACATTTATAATGCCAGACAAGACTGATGGAGGGAAAGTTAGATATGTTTAGTTTCCAGGACAGATTACAAAAGCAAAAATTAAAAAACAACAAAACCTACCAAAACAAACCAAACCATCAAACAAACAAACCAACAATCAAACATCAAGACCTACCAAAAAAATCACAAAGCACCCTTCAGAAATTACTAGGGCTAGACTCAAATGTTCTAGGTTTTTATATCCAGATGGACATTAATGGACTATCAAAACTTACATGCTAGCCCAGTATTTCCAAATATCCACTGTTCAAGCAGCATGTCTTTTCAAAAGCAGTAGCAAAATAGTATGATATATAGAAAATAAGAAGCTGATTAGGTGTCCATATGTCATCTCCAGACGTTTATTGCACCGTCCAAAGTCAGTAGTCATAGGTAAAGTCATTAGGAAGAAGTTATTGTAAACAAGTAAGACTGTTTCGAAGCTACATCCTGAGCACTGACATGGCCCCAAATAATTTAGCTACCTTATGTATTCAGCCCAACCCCTTTGCCTGTAATTTACCCCAACTAGTTCACCTTATCAGCAATTTCTAAGATTATAAATATCTATGTAGCTGCAAACCCTTGCCAGCTATCTGGGTGAGGAAAGATCATTGAGAATCTCAGCAAGACCAACTGGCAAGCCTATGCACATAGTATGTGTATACATTAGACAGTGAGTCATGACGTTGAAGTTTTCATTTCATAATTTTTAGGGGTGTCAAGTGAGCATTTGTGGGCTGGGACAGAAGTAGCGGATTGCAAATGTGGTCTCTGGCTGAGAGTATCTTGGGGTTTTTTTCAGTAGCTTCTCAAATTATACTGCTATCATACTACCAGATTTTTCTTCAAATACTGGCAACAAAAAATGTGCTTCATTTTATTACAAAGGAAGCTGAGGATAATAATTTTGGACTTTGTGAAATTTAGGTGCACACTGTAAGAATTTGTAGCCTTCATGACAATTTCAGTAAAGTTCTTTGGCTGTCAAGAGTTCCCTGCAGCCCTGTTCCTCTCTCCCTCGATTGGTTGAATTTAAAATACAGAGTTTAATCTACTCCATTCTCTTCAGACATGGAAGGCTCTCTTGAGTTCACTGCTCTGCATAAATGTCAGCATCATTTTATTAAGGATTCCAAGAATCACTGTTAGTATGTTAAAACATTCATACTTGGACTCTTTTCATGTAGGGTGGCATCTGCTTCAAAAAACTGGTAGGCAGTAAAAAAAATAATCAAGTAACACCTTGGAGAGACAAAAAAAATTTCTTGTTCCTGCTCTTGATAGCTGCAGTTTGGATGTCTTAACCTGAATTAATGTTCAAAACTATGCTTTTTGGATTTTATTGGAACCTCAGAAAATTACTGCTATGTGGTTCTGCTAAAACAAACTCACAAACTCCTGAAGGCAGCACCCAGGTGTACTTCCAAACACATTTCACTTCCTCAACCCTTAAGATGCTTTTGCCTCTAAGGAACATTTACAGCAGCATTCCATAAGGTACTACTTAGGATGGTATTCAGTTTACAGATTTAATAAGTCCATTTTTGGTTGCAGGCACAACAATCCACAGATCATCTTTACCTTTTTAGTGGAGAAGCCCTAAATTTATACATTTACTAGTAAATTC
Source organism: Picus viridis (assembly GCA_033816785.1). NCBI lineage: Eukaryota > Metazoa > Chordata > Aves > Piciformes > Picidae > Picus > Picus viridis. The sequence goes on from CM066606.1 coordinate 58,245,073, forward strand.
AAGAACAGTACAGGTATGTCACAGCAGCAAGAGTAAGTACTCTAGGTTTTGTTCACCTGGTTTGCTTTATGACCACAAGGAGAAACCAAAACAGAAAGAATTCTCTGTAAAATGGTCACTGAAGATACAAGGTACTTACTGGGGCAAGTGGCCTGGAAAGATGCCTCCTATTTCAAGAAAGCTATACTGTAATCAGGCCTGCCCATAAACCCAAAACATACTTGACTCTTTATTTAATTTTTATCCTGTCTTCTCCACAATCATTATAATTTGATGGGGGTCTTTCTGCCTCCAAGTATACTGACTGCAAGTCCTCCCTGTTTAGCTGGGATATAATAAGATAAAAACAACTTTATGCTTAGCATTAATTTCAGGTTATATATATTTATAGATAGAGATAAAAAATATTTATACCTGCTGTTAAGGCATTATTAACAGCCATAACATAGAGAAACAAATGAAAAACCTAGCTAAATACCAGGAATATTAATTTCTAGCAAACCATCATGATATGTCCATGAAGCAGTAACATTAAACAAAAAAAATAAACAGGAACTGTGGGATACCTTCCCTCAATGAACAGGCCATAGAAATGAGGCATTTCCTGATGCATAAGCCACAGAGTATTAATCTTTCAAGAAGTGGCATGTGGAAGACAGACCTGCTGTCTGTTGGTACCAGTTAACTCAGGACTGCAGCATACGCACTCCTCACTTGCATTCATGCATTGTTAAACTGCTAAAGCTGTTGGTTCACCTCCTCTGCAGTACCATGTACTATGCTCCTCACTGCAGTCTTTCCATGACTTAACAGAGGAAACCATCCTGCTGTTTCTTCCAGCAAAATACTGTACCCATGTACTTTGCAACCTCTTATACCTGCTGGATTGAGGGAAAACTGACTGGCTATCACATCAACAATCTATCTAATCAGTTTAAGCATTGTTTAATTGATGAGTTACTATTCTAAGAAATTCTGACAAGGTAGAAATCAAGTATCATAAACAAGGAATAGCTTGAAATAAAAAAAATCTATATAGCCTGTATGTAGCACCTACACTTAAAACCCAATCCAATATATTAAGCAAATGCTAACAAACCAAGAAAATACATATGAAAACAATACATACCCCACTTTGATAGTTACTGAATGCTTACATAAAAGAGTTTCAAAAAGCTTTGAGACTGAAATGTCCCTGCTTCCCATTTTCCTCCTTAAAAATCAATCTCTGTGCCTGAACATTGGAAGTGTGGTCTATTGTGATCTAAGCTGAAACTATGTAGTGAATTCAGCGTACAGTAGAAAAGCAGAAAGCTCCTGCTATCTTTGTGAGCTAGCTGAAAAGTGAAAACAGATTAGAAAAATAAGTTCTTCAATAGGCAGCAATATTGCTTTCACACCAGATTTGATGAATAAATCCTCCCAGGGGCACTAACACCTGATACGCACATTGCATGGATTAGCACGGTTTAGTCCAGGCAGAAGAAAAAACATTATTTTTCTCTTCTCTTTCCAGTAACTGCTTCAGGTATATTATCTAATGAAAACACAAGATTTCTCTAAGGAATGTGAAATTCGTTCAATGTTTCCATCAAACAATTATATTTTGTTCATCCACTATCTGAGAAGCATGAAGGCACATCCAGATGTGGTTACATTTATTCCTTGCTTCAGATCAGACTACCCAACTAGGGTAGAAAAGAGTTTTTTCATCTCTGCCTTGCCAGATCCTTGATGCAGGCATACACAAGAGGGGTTTCTAGTAATAATACAGACATGTTTGCCTAATATCTTGATCATCCTAAATCAGAATGTCTTTGATCATTAATGGAGCCTTTCAGAGTGTTATGAATTAAAGGATAAATTTTCAAAGACATGTAAGAGGGATTTACTGACTGCCTTCTGCTGGCATCAGTGGGAGGCAAACAGCTCAATCCCCATACACTGCTCTGAAATGTACCCTTTCAAATACTGAATTTTCAAAAGGCATCAGACTTTTCAATAACTCAGAAGCTTCTGAGAACGACAGTATCATTTCCATTCACATGACATAGCATATGTCAGCTAATGTTACTTCCAGGAAAACCATTAAATTACAGAATCATTTTGGTCAGAAAAGACCTTTAAGATCATCAAGTCCCACTACCATCTAAATCTAACAAGTCAGGCCTTTTAAAAACCTCCAGGGATGGTGATTCAGCCACCTTCCTGGGGAGTCTATTCAACCATTTGATAACCCTTTCAGTGAAAGAGTTTCATATAATTTATTGAGCTTAAACCTCTCCTGGTGCAATTTGAAGCCTTTTCCTTTTGTCCTATAACTTACTAGTAGGGAGAGAAGACCAACATCCACCTTGCTACAATCTCCCTTCAGGTAAATCTAGAAAGTAATAAGGTCTCCCTTCATCCTCCTTTTCTCCAGATTGAACAACCCCAGTTCCCTCAGCCACTCCTCCTAAGACCTACTCTTCAGGTGCTTCAACAACTTTAATGCAGCTTCTGGGCTACAGAAAACAGAGCAGTTCAAAGACTTCAACAGGAGAACATGGAGTACTCCTAAGGGTTGTGCCCCTTGAACCACAAAGTATGCATTCTTTAGCACCACTGAGCATGCCGGAAGTCCCCGTCCCCATCCCCCTCCCCCCTCCACATACAGAACAGGGCATAGGGCTAAGAGAAAAGTGTCCTTGCAAAAACCAGTACTTTTGTATACCAGTGCTCATTGAAGGCCGTAACTTTTAGATATTAGCAGGAGATACACCTAAAATATCAGATTGGCACAAAAAAGACTCAGAGGAGTATCATGAGATAGACATAAAGCAGCACAACGAAGGTTAATATCCGATGTATTCATTGCAAATCTGTAAGGAAACAGAATCTTTCCCCAATTGTCTGCAAATTTTGTTCATATGCATGATCCGGTCTTTAACAATCCTGGTAGTTTATATAAATGCATTAGGGAAATCAAAACCTCGATTGCTTTTTGGAAATGCAATAAATTACACATTCTTCTCCCTGATGATTTTTATCATTAATAATGTAATCTCACAAACTAAATATCAGAAGGTGTAAACAAGTTGTTAGAACAGATTCTGGGAGCTATTCTTCCCATTACAGCAGGATTTTTCTATTCTGCAAGGAATTTTTGCAAGTTATCTCTGAGAAACAGAGAAGGATATACGGAATTCCCTCTCTCATATCCTTTATTAAATAAGTATTTCTTATTTAATTAAAAGATTTTCTAAGATTACTTTTAATTTATTTCATCTAATGTCAAAGACTAATCAGAACAACCAAGGTTTGGAAGGCCATTATAAAATAATCATTCCCAGCAGAAGAAGTAGCAAGCTTGAATATTGCGATATTGTCTCCTCAAGGTCAAAATGAGTCATTGAAGAGGTTCCAACTCTCCAATTGGGAAAAAAAAATCCAACCACACACCAAAAACCAAAAGCAACAACAACAAAAACAAGAACCCAAACATGGAAAAACAACCAATTGGAAAACCAACCAACCAACCGAAAAACCCAAAAGAATCCAACCCATAAAGAACATATGAGAAAATACTTACTACGATGTCTTCAGGAAAAGTATCCAGGCTGAAAGATCCATCATCAAACATGACTTCATAGAAAAGCTGAGATGTCACTGCTATGACTCTGCAGCTGTAGTATCGTGTATTCCTATGTTTTGTGATGACTGTCTGCCCAACTGTAAGGGCCTTCTCACATGTCTTGGCTCTCTTGAAAAAATTTAAAGAAAGAAACAATTCAAAGAAATAATTTTCAAATGCTAGCTTACTCATCAGAAACGGATCAGTGTCAAAACAGTTGACAACTCACTACAAAAAAAAACTTTAAATGCAAAATAATTCCTTCCAGCCATAATTACACGCCTTGTGTTTTACATAAGAAGTTTCTGTACTTTTTGAGAGAACAAACAGCATCTGAAGAACAACTCAAAGCACTCAGAAACACTTTTGCCTCTGATGTTTTCTAGTGATCTCCATTAGATTAATAATAAAATTTGCAATATTTGTGAATTTTATTTGTAGAGTAATTAATAGAATTTCTTGATACAATGTGTAAGATGTGATGAACACAGACTATAGTCCGGCATTGTTTTAAATTATGGGATTTTTAAGCATTGGATTTGAGTATGACCCTACACATTTGCTTAGTATTTTGCTGAATGGGATGCAATAATTAAATGCGTATTCAGTTCTTATGAGAACTGTCTACAGCAGTGTATTGGAATAATGTCTTAACCCTTACTTTTGTTTTACAACTTCAGACATCAATGACTGCTCTTTAATAATTATTTATGTAGCAAATCAATTGTTTGGTTTCTTTATTTCTCGCTTTTCATTCTCCAAGGATAGTTATGTCAATCAGAAGAGCAGCAGGGTTATTAAACTATGCAAAAATTCTACATAGTAACTGTTTGATGGCCTCTACAGGTAAATAAATAAATAAAAATTAAAAATTAAAAGCTCAAATGATGCTAAAAGCTGTTACATCTCAGTGAATGCATCGTTATGAACCTTCAACTTAGAAAGGAACCTTCTTCACTGGGAAAAATAAAATCAAGAGTTTCTTATCCTAGTAAAACAAGGAAAGCACTTCTTTCTTATGATACTGACTATTCATTACCTCACAGAAGTTCATTTGTTTATGCAAAAGTAATTTAATGTGACTTTGGCTATGTATGAACAGTTGAACTTCTCTTTTTATGGAAGATGCTACTTCAAGGGACAATTACACTGGTGTATGCCAGGCATGAAGTATTTTTTATCAGAAACATTTATGTAAAGAGCATGAAAATACTTTGTTACATAGGCGTGTAATTTCAGTTTCCTAGCACTGCTTCTAAAACCTTAAAAGGCAGTGAATTCTTCAATCAGTTCAATAGCCTTTAAAAGTGTCTGAAAACCTGAAAATGCTACAGCTGTGGAATTTTTATCACTAATAGCAAAGAAAAATAACGATAGCATCACTTCTTCTTGTTAGATTCCAAGCACAAATAGTAATGTCAGTGCTCTTGGAGAAGAGGAAAAACTCACTTTAAACTGGAACTCTTCTGAGCTTGCAGAAACTGTAGTAACTATCTTGTCTCTTCACTGGACCAATTTCTGGGATTTAGAATTTTTAAACCTCTTTGCTCCTGCAAACTAAGGGCAAACCAAGTACAAATATTCTGTACCAGTTCTGGAGACGGTGCTTTAAATCTCTGTGTCAGGGCTCTGCCTGACTTATGCATTTGGAGGATTTAGTTGAGATCAGCTCAGATAGCAAAACCCAATGATGTTTCTAAAACATTTTCAAATTTCCTTAGAAATAATATCCTGAGCATACATACAAGTTATTTAGCCATTAACATATGCAACAATATTGTTTCTTCCTCATTTTACCTGTCTGTAGTTAGACTAGTAGCAGAATTAACTACATAAATTACAATTTTCTGGTATTATCACAGCAGTGATAATGTAAATTAGCACTTTTTATCCAATCTTGAAACATATGTAAACACAAATGCTAATTTACTGCTGAATTTTAGACTTCAGTCTATTCCCGTAAGGAGGGAGAAGGGCAGGAAGTGGGATCAGAAGCAAATGCAGAGTATCGATTGATTTATTTATATGAGGTAATAGTAAAAGGTTGACATAAACCCAAGGAAAAAAACAACCTCTATTTAAATTTTTTCAAGCTTGAAATGGAAGGCAAACCATAATATTTTACGAGGCAATATAGGCTCATTTAATGATAAAATTTTCAGAGAACAAATGCCATTAGAACAAATACAGAAGCAGAAATGCAGCCAAGCTCAAGAAAAAGATTATTTTTTAGTATGTTATCTTGGCAGGATTCGTTATTTATTTCTCAGAACAAAATATTGACAAGCACAGTCTGCAATTGATTGCATGTCCCAGAAAACATTTCCTGTCAGAAAATCTTAAGAATTTACTGATGTTAAAATGTCATTTTTTATCAGAAGGGACAGTTGTTATATAAGGGAATCTATCAGATTAAAGAAATAGCTGTGGTAGCTACCAGATTATTCAGAAAGCTGTGGTTTTAAAAGCATGATTTTCTTTAACTGTACCTAAGTCAAGGATGAACTAAGATAGTGGTAGAAATGCAGAAAACAGACACAAAGGGAAAAACTGAACCTCCCCTTCTGTGTGCCAACTTAAAAAAGAGCAAAAATTACTTTCTCCATTTTCTGTATGGAAGGACACAAAAATCTTGTTAAATTACATAAACTCTATGCACCAGTATAAACTGATGTATATCTAAATATCTACAAACCTTTTCTGACCACAATTTTTACATGGGGACCCTCACAATACTGAGACTTATTTGATACAGAAAAATAACTCTCATTTCGTTATTTTAAGCACACTCCACGGAAGTCCAGTTTAGGTATAGAAACGATGCATGATGTCAGCTCACAAGTTTGGAATGAAATGTCCTTCCTAAGGCATGCCTAAGTCTCTCTGAAACATCAGTGGCTGGCAGTAGATAACAGACAGTGGCAAACAATGACATTGCATTACTCAGGTATTGAACAGAAAAAGGAGCTTGAGCTTCTATTTGACAGCATCCTTTCATTCCCTGTGTGCTACAGAGGTAGGAACTGGTCAATAGCAGCAGAAGATAATTTGAAAATGATCAAAAAGCATCAATAGTAGGTTTTTGCAACTCCTATTCATTGGGGGGTTTGCCCCTTTGAAAGACAGTTTTTAAAATGCAAGTAAATGGAGCTGTCTAGAAGCTAAATAATGGAAAAGATTTTTTTTTGTTGCCGACAAGACAATCTATTTGATTCCTGTAAAACTGTGAAGTAGCACAGAATCACAGAACATGAGGGGTTGGAAGCGTCCTCAAAAGATCACCCAGTCCATCCCCTCTACCAGGGCAGGATCACCTAGAGTAGATCACACAGGAAGCATCCAGTAGGGTTTGGATTATTTCCAGAGAAGGAGACTCCACAACATCTGTGGACAGCCCTTTCCGGTGCTCTGTCACCTTCACAGTGAAAAAAAAAAAAAATCCTCATGTTTAGGCAGAACCTCCTATGCTCCCGTCTGTACCCATAATATAACATAATATTCCAGTCTGCATGTTATCCTGCTCTGCTTTTGAGCAAGGAAGTTTAAACAACAGACAAAAAAAAGTTCATTAGAAGTAAGATACATTGCTATGCCTAATGGTGAAGAGCAATGTAGTTTCTGCATGAAGGAATAGCTAATAGCTAAGAAAAGCATAACAAGAAAACCAATGGTGAAAAAATTTCAAAAGGCTTAAAGGAGTGATTAGATTAATTATCTAAAAGACAGAGCATAAAACCTTGCACATATAAACATATGGCAATCTCTTTGTCTCAGGAGAAATTTATTTCACAGGAACAAAAAAGAGTCTTGAACAAAATATCTTCTTTTGCCAAGTTTTAGCCCAATGAAAAATATAAAAGCTTTGTTTCTCCTTTTTTTCCTTTCCTCCCCAGCCCCCCTTGCCCCCACACCCCCACCCCCACTCCCTGGCTTCTGCAAATATTTGATTTGAACCACAGTAAGTAGGCCACTAACACACCATTTTTTCAAAAAGGTTGGTGTTGAGATTCAGGAAAGAATGTCATAGTCTCATTTCAAGCTGCTTGGAACACCCCTCACACAATCTAGTCTAGTTGTTGGGTGGGTTGGATTGGTTGATGGGTTGGACGCGATGATCTTGAAGGTCTCTTCCAACCTGGTGTATTGTATTGTATTGTATTGTATCTCTTAAATAGTAGCCACACAAAACCCTGTTACTCCATGGTCATTGGTGGTTTTCTTGACTCTACATAATATAGGTGAAGATAATCACTAATTACAAGTGGATTTTATGGGATTTTATGTCACTCTATTACTATTGTCATTTGGTTTTGTGCTTTTTTTCAGATGACCATGTTTCTTACCATTCAAAATAATAGCTGCTTAATAATTTATTTTCTGTTCCATAGAGAGTGCACACTAAGAAAGCCAAGTCCTAAAGTCTATGAAGGTCTACATTAGATTGCAAGTATAAATTCTGATTAAATAATTTATGTGGTTTTCAGTGGTATTTTAAAAGTATTTCTATTAATAACTATCATGAACACAGAAATTACAAAAGAAGTCTGTTTTGAACAGATATATCACTATATCAAGTGCTGTATAAACCGAAGAAATAAGCACATTTACCACACACCATCATGAAAGAGAGTAAGTGAAGAAAACCACATACATTGTTTAACAGAATAAAGAGACTCCAGCATTAGAGACAAATATATTAGAGAGGGATGGAAGAATTAAGGAGCTGAGGAAGGGCTGGCAATATACATATGAAATGGGAACAAAAGAAAGTATTATGCAGGAAGTCCTACTTGAGCAGGGAATGATTTTCCAGCAGCTGAAAATCCCACTACCTAAAGACTTGTCCCAAAATTCTAGAAAATATTTGGGAAGAACAGTGCCATTTTCACTAGCCATGACTTTACCTTGGTAAATAATGATAATGCTTTCCAAGAAAGCCAAGAAAAGTATCCTAAGTTGCCTGCACAGGTGGAAGCTGGTTTGTTTTTCAAACCAAACTTATTTTCTTGAAAAATATTTGAATAAAACCTGGTTTCACATGTTAATTAATTTTGGAAAATAAAAATATTTAAAAGGCTAAACAGTTCTGTAGAACTTTATAACAGTGACACACAATCTGTTGCCCTCTGTAAGAATCACCATCTGTTTGAACACTGAGGACTGATTACTCTAGTTGGGAGGCATTACACTTTGCCACATTCAAAAGAAAAATCTTACTCTTCAGTGGTCTTGTCACTAATATCAGAGATTCATTGATAATCTCTTCAAAGAAAGACATTTATTATTGTTACAGTTCAGGCTGGGGGGGCCCGCCCTTGATGCCACTGCACAAGCGACACCTGCGATGTCCCAAAAGGGGCCAGCCCAGTCGGTGGGCGCAGGAAGCCAGGTATTTCATCCCATAATGTCCTGCTCCCCTATAAAACATCAGCGGGGGATCCTCTCTGCCTCTTTCTTCCCTCACTGCTGCCTAGGTAATGGGGTGAGCCGCCTCTCTTGGGCCTGGCTAGGCCCAAGGCCGGGTTGAGGAGCAGAGAAAAACCCCTGGGGGTTTTGGGTGTACCCCCAGGTGGGGGTGGGATGTTCTTGGGTATGTTTTGGGATCTCTCTCTTTTACCACGGTGCTTGTGGCTCTCTGTAAAACTTTCACTGTTTTTCCATTCAGACTTTCCACCATTTTTTGCAATCCGTTCGTTTGAGTCTTCTTTTGCCTGTGGTGGGAGAATTGGTCTCTCAACCTACCACAATTATACACACATTACCTGGATTAATTTTTTTCATTTCAAATGTACAAAGGAGACAAAAAGCTCGTAACTTGCAATTTTTTGACTAATTTATGAAGCTATTTCCTTAACAAGACTACATTAAGTCCTTCTAGTCTGATTGGAAACAAAATACAGTTTGTGAAAGGCCCCAGACAAATGGCAAGAGTCCTCTCTTAAATTAGATAACACCAATTCATTTGAATAAAAGGCATTAAATTAATTCTTCATGTGTATACAATACAATACAATACAATACAATACAATACACCAGGTAAAATGGAAGGGTCCTCCTCAGCACTGGCAAGAAATACAAAGGTACACTAGTAACATGAATTTTCATGGCATATCAGTGTTACTTTGCCAGATGACAGACTAATTGTAATTGGATATTTGCAAGACACTGTTTGGCTGCAGAACACAGAACTTACCTATATACCATATCCCTTATCTCACAGTGTCTGAGAGTATTTGCAAGATCCTGTGATCTGGGTATCTGTCATATACTCCAGGTTAACAGAGAACTCAAAAATATGTTCTGGCTGTCAAAATAAAGTATTCAGTGATGACTCTAATGTAAAGAAGTGCTAGGCATACAAAGTATCATTTCTCCCTGGTAACTGCATATGGAAAAACAATGTAAAGAAACATGGGGGTGGAGCTATTATAATACATAGTGTGAATCCTTTCTTTCATTTTCTCTGGAAATACACTTTAATTCTGCATTTTGATTTTTTAACAAATAAGGAAACAAATTCTTCACCACATTTTGGTTGCTCTTGTGCCTGAAGCATGTGATGTAGACAACATATGGCCAGTCATGAGGTTCCATAGGCACTCCTGCAGCATGGGCACAGGTGACATGGAAAGAGGCTGGGCAGCGTCCATATGAACACTGTATGCAGGCACCAGAAATTTTCTTAATTCTCTGTCTGCAGAAGATACATTTCTGTAGAAGCAAAATAAACAGGATATTTACCATACTACCCTAACTCCACTGATTCCATTGAAAAGTATCTGAAGGGCTTAAGAGTTTGTTGTGTTTCACTGATAGCATTTTATAATTTGCAATATTCATGGTGAAAATGAGCATTTATGAATTGCAAGGTGACTCAGTAAACTCTAATTAATAGACAGCATATTTACTTTTTTTACAATAATGTGAGGATGATCTCTTCTGCTATTATAGTAAGAATATACAGGTAGCTATCAAAACATTCAAGTTTAAGTTTCATACACTCTAAAAATTAAGCCACTGAGACAGATAAATCAAAAAACCTACACATATTTCTGCAAAATGTGACAGCAAGACTCATAAACAGAGAGAAGAGGCCCACAGAAGTTTAGAGCTAGACAGAACTTCCACACAAAATTTCACCTAGCCATCTATTTCAAAGCTGGACTAAACACATACTTAGACAGTCTTTGAATAGAATAAACCAGGTTGGAAGAGACCTTCAAGATCATTGTGTCCAACCTATCATCCAACATCACCTAATCAACTAAACCATGCAACCAAGCACCCTATCAAGTCTCCTCCTGAACACCTCCAGTGATGGTGACTCCACCACCTCCTTGGGCAGCCCATTCCAATGGGCAATCACTCTCTCTGTATAGAACTTCTTCCTAACATCCAGCCTAAGCTTCCCCTGGTGCAGCTTGAGACTGTGTCCTCTTGTTCTGGTGCTGGTTGCCTGGGAAAAGAGACCAACCTCTGCCTGTCTACAACCTCCCTTAAGGTAGCTGTAGAGAGCAATAAGGTCACCCCTGAGTCTCCTTTTCTCCAGGCTAAGCAACCCCAGCACCCTCAGTCTCTCCTCATAGGGCTTGTGTTCCAAGCCCTATGTTGTGTTGGCAGCTGACTAATCTAACATGCTCATGCAACCATTTCTACAACATCCTCAGGTAGCCTGTTGCAATGCACAAATCTCACAGCTCTCCATATCTCAAGCCTTTGCATAATTCCACAGCTGAAGGCTGTTCCAAAGCCTGGTTTCATTTTTTCTAGTCTGGTTGTCATTATTTATGTATTTACTATAATGGTGGCTGACTAGGTTGTATTTCCCCACTTCATATATTAAAAGATGTCACTAACCTTAACAGCTTCAAGACATTTTTTTTTCCTTTCGCCAAAATGGAGACCAAGTCAAAATACAGTCCCTATTTTTTAAGTGACATAAAAGTGGCCTGTATGAATCAAATGAAGGGAAATGAGCTACTTAATTCTGGGAAAAAAAGCTTCACCATACTAAAGAAGACAAATCCTGCTAAAAGATGTTAACAAAACACACTACATTGTATAATTTTTTATAAATATGTGAAGGGCAAGTGTCAGCAGGACAGAGTCAAGGTATTCCTAGGACAGGGGGCAATGGGTGCAAACTGGAACACGGGAGGTTCCATGTGTACATAAGTAAAAAATTTCCCACTGTGAGGGTGACAAAACACTGGAACAGGCCGAGCAGAGAGATTTTCACGTGCCCACGGCTCGTGAACCCAGCACCTTCGGCGGCGGAATTTAAACAGAGGGAGCGTGGCTCGCAGGGCTTCCACTCGGCAGAAGCCCCCTAGGAACCGCGCCGGCACCAGCAACCGCTCGGGGGCTTCCGCGGTTCTCCTCTTCAGGCCTCTACGCGGCGATTCCTGCACACACTGCGAGGCTCAGAGCGGCCCTCTCTTCACGTGCCTGCGGCTCGTGATCCCAGCATCTTCGGCGGCGGAATTTGAAAGGGGACAGCGAAGCTGGCGGGGCTTCGCTCGGCAGCAGCTCGTCTGCTCTGGTACTCTTTTGTGCTCTCGCACGCTGCCACACTTTTTCTAAATTTTTTGTCCAGTGGGTGCTGTGGCCAGGGGCAGCATGGCTGTAACTCGCAGCAAAAACTCCTGAAAAAAATCAGTGTCCACCCAGACTGAGGGAGAACACAAGTAGGGAGCTGTACAGGTATCTGGCTGTAGTGAGTGCTGGAGCCTGGCTCTTGATATGCAGGGTAGTGGAAGCATCTCTTGCATTAGGTGTGAGCAGATCAGCTATCTGCTCAACCTGGTGGACAGACTAAAGGACGAGGTTGCTAGTCTTAGAGATGTAAGGGAATGTAGAAAAGAGACGAGCCAGAGGAGGAAAGAGATGAACCAGAGTAAGCAGGCTCCACAGACTCCCCCAGCAGAGGCTGGTTATCCAAAAAGCAGAGGGTATGTAGCAGGTTCCTCTCAAAAGACACAAAGTAAAACCTCCTTGCCTCCCCCCACCTTCCTCGCTGCCCTTGGAAAACAGGTATGGGGCACTGGAGATCGAGGGTGAGGTGATACAGATGCCAGAGGACACACCATCTGGGGTTTTCCCTGAGGCTAAACAGCCTAAAGTTAAACAGCCTAAGGCAAAGCAGCCAAAGGTTAAACAGCCTTCCCCTGGCATCAGGACTTGATCCCAAAAAAAAAAAAGAGGAGGGTAATTGTTATTGGTGTGGTGAAGGCACATTCTGCCCAGATACTAGATCTGGCCCCCAGCATGTGGATAGGTCTCCCCTCCTTCAGGAGGAAGACCATTACCAAGTATGGGCAGAATTCCAGCTTCACGCTTTCTATAGGCTGAAGCCAGTTGTCTATCAGAGTGCCCATTGGTCAATCCCAGCCTCGAGGAACCTATAAAAATTACCCCTGTTGGTAAACAAGTTGCCTCCTCTTCACTTTGCCTCTTTACTTGCTCGAGAGAGCAGCTATCGAGCCACCGCCTCTGCCGTTGAGCTTGTTTTTAGCTTCTATCATACATGCACGCATACTGAAGCCTCTGCATCGTGAGAAGCACTTTGATCGTGAGGATCAGCCCAGAGGAGGACCTTCGCTGAGCCCGAGAAGCCAGCGTCACTATAGCCGGTCATATCTCCAGGGGAGCCCATCGTGCTATCGGAGGACTGGACCAGCCCTGAGGGTAAGATCTGCCCAGTTGTTGGGGAGAAGGGACTATCTCAAGCGTCGCGCTGTTCCTTTAAGCCCAGGAACGGAGAAGCCACATTCTCTCTCTAAGGCCGTTTGCCACGGGGCTGACCCCATAGCTATCGTCCGACCGGGAACCTCTGAGCCCGCCTATCGGCAATCGTCGCCTCGCCCTGCTGTGCGAGCTGACTCCCAGGGCCGACCCCACGGGCCGAACGCGACCAGGAACCAGTCCAGTGGCAGTAGCCAGCCAGACCCCCACCTTGCTACAAACAACAGCTACAGAATATCTTCCATGTGCTTTCCACCCACTAGCACTCAGTTCAAAGTCTCCGCGTGTGGCAGAGTCATCGCTGACGCACACAAAGATTGCAGTATCGCTGTATATTAGCCAGAAGCCGCCCGCGTTCCGCCGAGTCGCCATCTAGTGGCCAAGCGGCGGAACTGCACCCCTGGTTATATAAAACACAGAGATAGTCTGTAGATAGTTTAATTAAGTTCTAATCATAATACTAAGCCAGTTATGGAATGTATTTCACGAACGTGCACTAGAACATGTATATAAGTTGTTGATTCATCGGTTATTAATAATTTGATACTTAATAAAAATTCATATTTTCATAATTCATATTTCATATTCATAAATTTAACAACCTTTTCACAACAATTGGTGATTCGCTCCTGAGGGGAACAGAGGGCCCCATATGTCGGCCGGACCCATCTCATGGGGAAGTTAATAGTCTAGCAGGAGCCCAAGTTGGAGATGTTACCAGAAGGCTGCCCAGTCTGGTACGGCCCTCTGACTACTATCCTTTATTGGTTATGCAGTTAGGGAATGATGATGTTGGTACCACGCCTCCCAGGGCTATCAAAAATGACCTCAGGCCCCTGGGAGATCTGGTTGAGGGGTCAGGTGCACAAATAATTTTTACATCGATACTGTTAGTTGCAGGAGGGAATACGATAAGGAACAGGTCAGCAGCTGTTCTTAACAAGTGGCTTAGAGGCCGGTGCAGTCGAAAGAATTTTGGGTTTTTCGATCTTGGAGAAATTTCTACTGCACCAGGTCAGCTGGCAATAGATGGAGTACATCTGTCCCAGAGGAGGGGAAAGGTCACAGTACACAAGAATGGCCTGTCCCCCAAAGGTAAAAAGATTCTGGAAAGGGAATTGGCAGGTCTCATTGACAGGGCTTTAAACTAGCTTTGAAGGGGGAAGGGGCTGAAACCAGTCCCCTCAGACAGGAGTCTGGGGGTGATAAGCTAGACCTAGAGGTGAACCCAGCAGCCCAGCTGCAGTGCATGTACACTAATGCACAAAGCATGGGTAACAAACGAGGAGCTGGAAGCCTTGTTGCAGCAGGGAAGTTGTGATGTAGAGTTGTGATGCAGAGATGTGGTGGGACGACTTACATGACTGGAGCGCTGCAATTGATGGCTACAGGCTCTTCAGGAGAGACAGGCAAGGAAGAAGGGGTGGGGGGTGGCCCTGTACATAAGGGAGGCACTAGATGCCGTTGAGACGGAGATCAGGGATGATTGGGTTGAGTGCTTGTGGGTGAGAATTAGAGGGAAGATCGACAGTTGGAGTCTGTTATAGACCTCCCAGTCAGGAGGAAGATGTTGATGAAGCATTCTATAGGCAGCTTAAGGCTGTCTCAAGATCGCCTGACCTTGTTCTCATGGGTGACTTCAACCTGCCTGATATCTGCTGGGATCACAACACAGCAGAGAGGAGGCAGTCTAGGAGGTTCTTAGAGTGCATGGAGGACAGCTTCTTATCCCAGGTGCTGCGCGAGCCTACCAGGGGTGAGGCTATGCTTGACCTCCTCTTCACCAACAGGGAAGGGCTGGTGGGTGGTGTGGTGGTCGGAGGGTGTTTAGGCACCAGTGACCATGAGATAATTGAATTTTCGGTATGCAGCCAAGCCAAGAGGGGTAGCAAAAGACCTCCACTCTGGACTTCAGGAGGGCAGACTTCAGATTACTCAAGGAACTAACTCAGAAGGTTCCTTGGGAAACAGCCCTTAAAAATAAAGGGGTCCAGGAGAGCTGGACCTACTTCAAGGAAGAACTCTTGAAGGTACAGGAACAGGCTGTGCCAATGTGCTGGAAGATGAGCTGCCGGGGCAGATGGCCAGCCTGGATGGGTAATGAACTTTTAATAGAACTAAGGGAAAAAAGAGAGGGTGTATCATCTTTGGAAAAAAGGGGAGGCAACCCATGGAATGTTTAGGGATGTTGCTAGGTTGTGTAGGAAGAAAATTAGGGAGGCAAAAGCCCATTTAGAACTTAGACTGGCCTCTGCTGTGAAGGACAACAAAAAGTCCTTCTATAAATTTATTAATAGCAAGAAGAAGGGCAAGGACAACCTCCACTCCTTGGTTGACACAGAGGGGAATGTTGTAACAAAGGATGAGGAAAAGACAGAGGTACTTAAAACCTCCTTTGTCTCAAGTTTTAATAGCAGGACAGAATATGGGTTGGACGTGATGACCTTGAAGGTCTCTTTCAACCTGGCGTATTGTATTGTATTATTTTATTGTATTGTATTATTGTGGAGTCTCCCGTGGAGACATTGAACTTGCTTGGATGCATGTGTGACCTGCTCTACATGATTCTGCTCTGGCACGGGATTGGACTAGGTGAGCCTTCAAGGTCCTTTCCAACCCCCAACGGTCTGTGTGATTCCATGGACATGTGAGTATTTTTGTCACTTCTGTGGAGGACTGTGTTATACCCTGTATGGCAACCATTCTCCGATAACTCTCATCATGGCTAACACTAATGCAAATTTTTTTGATGTACATAAAATTATCTTAGCTGTTCTAAAACACATATTTTATTTAATGATACAAAAAGGTGAGTTCAATAATTTGAAAACAAACTGCTGGAAAAGTGCTTACTTCCATTCATTCCATTCATGCTAAATTTGCTAGTCACTGAGTTGCACAGCCTCTTGTCTGCCTACACTGGGAACACAAGTAAGAATAATAAAAATATTTTTTTGACTTTATGGTTAAGAATTCTAAGTATTTCAATTTAACTTATATAAAATTCTTCTTCATAGGTTACCAGATAATTTTGTTTTATTGCTTATTATATTCCACAATCTGAAGAAAATATACATACATTTTATTGTATCATCAAGCACTGTATTGGTTTAAGCTGGCTGGCCCCACTAGCAGGGAGGAGGGATGGCTGCTGGGACTGCACACCCCCAGCCCCCTCAGTGACACAGAGCAACAGAGCAGACTTGAATGTGTATTCTACACCATACAGTGTGTCACGTTCACTAGTTTACAGCGAAGGGGTCAGCCAGAGTTTGTAGGACTTGTAGTATACCCTATAGTTTGTAAAGTTTCCTGTTCCAGATTCTCTCTGTTTCTTCCCTGGTTTTTGGGCTGGGATTAGGCCCTTTTCTTTTCCGGTTTCGGTTTCAACAGTCTCACACAGGGTGGTTTGGATTCTGTCCTAATGGGTATTTTTCTCTTTTCCTCTGCAATCTGATATCCCTGCAACAGAGTAGAAAATTGTTCTTATCTCAACCAACAACTCCTGTCTCCTGGGCTGTTTTTCCCCATCAGTGAGGGGGAAGAGAAGGTGGGAGTGTGGGGGAGAGAGCTGGCTGTGTTAATCTAGCACAGTCTATATTTGGCACCCAACATAGAGCTGTTGAATGAGGTTTACTGATCACCTCTTATCTCTCCAGTTTTTTAATTAGTTTATAAATAGGGATCAGGAATCCTGACTGGTGTGTTATTGCCACTGGTACATGGTTGCAGTGGCAAGTGGCACTCACAAATAGGATAGGATAGGATAGGATAGGATAGGATAGGATAGGATAGGATAGGATAGGATAGGATAGGATAGGATAGGATAGGATAGGATAGATAGGATAGGATAGGATAGGATACACCAGACCAAGTTGGAAGAGACCTTCAAGATCACTGCGTCCAATCCATCAACCAATCCAACCCACCTAAACAACTAAACCATGCAACCAAGCACCCCATCAAGTCTCCTCCTGAACACCTCCAATGATGGTGACTCCACCACCTCCACGGGTAGCCAATTCCAATGCGCAATCACTCTCTCTGTATAGAATTTCTTCGTAACATCCAGCCCAAACCTTCCCTGGTGCAGCTTGAGACTGTGTCCTCTTGTTCTGGTACTGGCTGCCTGGGAGAAGAGAACAACCTCTGCCTGTCTACAACCTCCCTTCAGGTAATTGTAGAGAGCAATAAGGTCACCCCTGAGTCTCCTCCTCTCCAGGCTAAGCAACCCCAGCTCCCTCAGCCTCCCCTCATAGGGCTTGTGTTCCAAACCCCTCACCAGCTTTGTTGCCCTTCTCTGGACATGTTCCAGCAAGTCAACATCCTTCCTAAACTGAGGGGCCCAGAACTGGACAAAGGACTCAAGGTGTGGCCTAACCAGTGCAGTGTACAGGGACAGAATGACCTCCCTGCTCCTTCTGGCCACACTGTTCCTAATGCAGGCCAGCATGCCATTGGCCCTCTTGGCTGCCTGGGCACACTGCAGGCTCATGTTCAGCCTCCCATCAACCAGTACCCCCAGGTCCCTCTCTGTTTGGCAGATCTCCAGCCATTCTGACCCCAGCCTGTAGCACTGCATGGGGTTGCTGTGGCCAATGTGCAGAACCCAGCACTTGGATGTGTTAAATCTCACGCCGTTGGACTCTGCCCATCTGTCCAGCCTGTCAAGGTCCCTCTGCGAAGCTTCTCTGCCCTCCAGAAGATCAACTCCTGCCCCCAGCTTGGTGTTGTCTGCAAATTTACTCATGACAGACTCAATGCCCTCATCCAGATCATCAATAAAGATGTTAAAGAGCATTGGGCCCAGCACTGATCCTTGAGGCACACCACTAGTGCCTGGCTGCCAGCTGGATGTGGCACCATTCACCACCACTCTCTGGGCTCGGCCAGCTCATCTGCCAGCTCCCTCAGCACCCTAGGATGGATCTCATCTGGTCCCATGGACCTGTGGGGATCCAAGCGGCAGAGGAGATCTCTAAGTAACCCCTCCTCCTGGAACAGAGGGAAACTATGCTGCTCCCTGGCTCCTTCTGCCAGCTCTGCAGGCCAGCTGTCTGGAAGACATTCTGTCCTGCTAGTAAAAATTGAGGCAAAGAAGGTGTTAAGTACCTCTGCTTTTTCTTCATCCTATGTTACAACGTTCCCCTCCATGTCCACCAATCTTTAATGTTTAGCACCCCCACCACAAAAGAGTCCTCTGAGAGACTGAACAAAGCACAGTTAGTTTTCTTTCCTTTATTCCTATGGCAGCTATACCAAACACCCACTGGTATCCTCTTGGATTCTTGAAATATCCTCTCCTAAGACAGTCTCTACCAAGGATGCATGGGGCCCCTGGACCAGTCACAGTGGGGTATTTGTGCCATCCACTCCCAGTTAGGCTCTCCTCACCTTCTAACACTGTCAGCTGTTGGGAGACCCCTGTCACACAAAAAATAGGGACAGGTTCTACCCCCTCATAGTCTGATGGCATCAGACTGCACAGTGCACCTGTATCTCCTAAAACTAAACTCTCATGTCTTTCATGTACCAGGCTGTTATAGTTTGAAGGTGGAACTTTAGCCTAACTGCAAAATAAGAGTAGTCATTTTCCACAGATTTAGAGTAAAGAAGGTAAATAAATTACCATTGGAAGCAGAACATTGCCAACTGATAGGCATATACCACTCCATTTATTTGCTGAAGAGCTTATATTTGTTGCACAGATAGCTCTTTCATCTTTTTTTCTTATGTCACTTCTCTTGCAACTTTTTCTCTCTGTGGCCTGGTCAGGACAATCTCTGTGAGTGAGGTACCAGGAAGTGAAGAGAGAGAGGATAGGAGGTTGTTAACAGTCCCCCTGGCCTGCCCAAGGGTGTACTTCTGATTGTTGAGTCAATACATTTGTTGAGTAAATACATTTTGTACATATTCATTGCATTTTATACTTCCAGATTTTAACTTACCTTTTGTAAATATAACTTTCATTTTGCTTCTGAGTTCTGAGTTTGGTTTTGTTTGTGAATTTACTCTGGGGGTAAATTCCAATTAGCTGGGGGTACTTTCAACCCACCACATGGTCCAATAGACCCAACTGTCCCTCTCCTCTACCTTGTTAACGGCTGGCCCCTTCTAATCCTGATTGTAATCACTTGTATATTCTAGAATGACCCTTCAAGAGGATTACAGGCAGATCAATTTGTCTGCTCTTTTTGGAAGACTTTCCACTGGAAAGTGGGGCAATGTTCTTCTGGGAAGGGTTTCCTTACAATTCACAGACTCACACAGCTAAGGCAGCAGTGGACTTTCCATCCCACTTTTTCATGTCCTCACCCTGGTCACCTAAGTAAAACCAGAGGACACTTCTTGGTGTGTGTGACCATTTTAGGCTATGCCTTTAAGAAAGGGACAGTTACTGGAACACTCTGGCTGAATGTTTTGGTGTAAGAATGAAAACAAAGATATTCTAAATGAATTTCATTGGTAGATTGGTAGAATGCAACTTTAAATTTTAGCTTTAGTTCAGTTTGAATCTCAGTCAGTTCAGTCTGCTGTTTTCAGTCTCTCTGAACAGCTGTCTTCTGTCTGTGCTGGCAGGTGCTGACCTTTCAAGTAACCAGATAAGAAACTAATTCCTGCACACACTTTGAGCTAACAGAATTTTCTCCTTAATAATCACCTTTCATCTCTCTAACCCTTTTTGGGAAAAAAGGGAGGAAGAGAGAGAAGGGGTTTTTTTTGGGGGAGACCCTCCTCGCTGGAGGAGGGAAGGTTTTCTGTGTTACATTGTTTGCTGTATATTTCTGTATATATTGTAAATACTGTATATTGTGTACCTATTCATCTGCATTTCATCCTGCTTGTAAATATAGCTTATCCATTTTTGCTTCTCTGACTGAGTTAGCTGTGGTTTCTTGGTGTGTGTGGGAGAACTGAACTTTCTCTTACCACCACAGTCTGTGCTTCCCAGATTCCCAGGGAGACACCTTCTTCTAATAGCTGAAATATTAGACTGCACAGGTGGGGAGTAGGACATGTTCTATAGGATTCAGTTCAGTTGTCCTTCAGGACAGTTGCTCCATGGCTGAAACACAGGCCTGTACATTAGAAGAGACTTCCCTGATATTGCTGGAGCAGGCTAAACATTCCAGGTATTAGAAGCATAGTTTCAATGGCTTCTGGAACCTGGTTGGTGACTAGCCCTGTAAAGCTCATTGGTCATGCAGGTTTTTACTTCATGCATGATTCTGTATGAGAAAAAGTCTTCAAGTTCTGCCTTTACATACATCCTCTGTAAGCCAAAAGTATGGATGACTTTGCACAAGCCCAAACGAGTAGCATCTAGCATTTGAAAGGTATTAAAAAATTTTTACCTATCATTCACTAAAAGGACCAGAACTCAATTCAGCCTGCTATAGCAGCATCAGGTCTGAAAGAATAGTAAGAGGCAAAAATTACTTTGCCATCAAAATAAATGTTTCAGATTTCACTGGTAATACTGATATCTCATCACACACTTCTATTCACATGCATGAAGCTATTTTAATTTAAGCCAACTGTTTGTCATGGGGTAAGTTGAATATTTGCTGCTGTTATTCAAAACCTTCCTGCCTCATGCCAGCTTCAAAATGAAAGTGCTTGATAGAGCAAAGTAGTATGGGGCCTGAGGTTCAGATTGTAACATGAGAGGCTTCCTATTCAGTTGCTGCTTTTAGGTTCCGATTTTGGGTGTTGCCTCTTTTCTCCAGGAATGGTGGCAAGATGGGTGGGAATTGGCTAGTTCCCTGGTTTTCTGCTTTATGCTACTTCTTTCCTGATTTACACCGCATCTCTCTTTCCACAAATGGGCTAAGCTAAGGTAACGGTACCTTATATTATTAGCTAAGGTGACTGTGCCTTGTATTATTGTTATTATTATTATCATCATCATCATCATTAATTTGTTTTGCTCAGTAAAACTTTTTATCTCAACTCTGTTTGTCTCAGCCCAGAGGGTTTGGGGGGTGCAGCTTGGTGTTATTTTTCCCTCACATCTGTGTTGGGGGAAACAGGCACATTAACCTGGTGGCCTGCTTTAACCTGTTACACTGTTCCTAAAGGAAGCTTAGTATTTTTATATACATATATATATATATATATATCAATGCATATATGTATATACTCATAATCAAGTAAAATGGGAATTCCTGAAAGAATTGAAATGTCTAGACACTGAGTCCATGCTTTTTCACAAATATGTATACACAAATTCACCAATCACCTTAAAGTAAGAAGAAAAAGTATGAAACATGATTCTCTCTATGAGTATTAAAAAAAAAAAAAAAAAGTGTACTGAAAATGTAACATATTTAATGGAATGTCCAAACACACAGGAATTAAAACAAACCTTCATCCCACTCTGTAAAAGAGACTCTCCTCTATGTTCTTTTCCAGCACAGGTTAACTAAACAAGAACATATTAGACAACTTGACATATTATGAGAAAAGTTATTTCTCATAGTACTTTCCACTAATTTTGAAGTACTGGGGAAAAATAGAAAAATCTGTCAAATTACTTTCAACTGTATTTTTGTTTTCTCCATGATGGGGCTTGTGTTCCAAGCCTCTCACCAACGTCGTTGCCCTTCTCTGGACACGTTCCAGCAAGTCAACATCCTTCCTGAACTGAGGGGCCCAGAACTGGACACAGGATTCAAGGTGTGGCCTAACCAGTGCAGAATACAGGGGCACAATGACCTCCTTGCTCCTTCTGGCCACACTGTTCCTGATGCAGGCCAGCATGCCATTGGCCTTCTTGGCTGCCTGGGCACACTGCAGGCTCATGTTCAGCCTCCCATCAACCAGTACCCCCAGGTCCCTCTCTGCCTGGCCACTCTCCAGCTACTCTGACCCCAGCCTGTAGCACTGCATGGGGTTGTTGTGGCCGATGTGCAGAACCCGGCACTTGGATGTGTTCAATCTCATGCCGCTGGATTCTGCCCATCTGTCCAGCCTGTCGAGGTCCCTCTGCAAAGCCTCTCTGCCCTCCAGCAGATCAACTCCTGCCCCCAGCTTGGTGTTGTCCACAAATTTACTGATGATGGACTCAATGCCCTCATCCAGATTAGCAATAAAGACGTTAAAGAGCACGGGACCCAGCACTGATCCTTGGGGCACACCACTAGTGCCTGGCTGCCAGCTGGATGTGGCACCATTCACCACCACTCTCTGGGCTCGGCCAGATGTTCTAGCAAATTCACATACATAACATAACTGTATCAGGCACCATGGCCCCAGTCAGAAATATGAAAAAAAAAAAAAAAAAAAAAAAAAAAGCTCTTTCATTTTTGAAGACACAAGTAAAACAATTAAGCCACCGCATTTAACTTTAAAGGCCAGAATACACAGACTAAAAGCAGAGCAAACTATAAAAATCTTCTTTACACAAAGTTTTGGGACCTTAGATGGACTATATACCAAGATACATACTAGCTGTAAGTAATAAATTGAACTGTGCTGTGTCTGATTCATACTGGCAATCTTCCTCTCCCTAGCTTCTAACTATTAATGTATTTCTTATACACTCACTTAGGCTTTTAGAGTGTATTAATTTAAATGAATTTTTTTGCCTTTCCCCCCATGTTAATATTAATTCTTACAGTATGGTGTTATATTTTTTACAAGGATGATATAAATGTGAAAAAAAAAAAAAAAAAAAGAAGAAAAAACCAGAAACAAATCTCAAACAGCAAAGCCAACCCAAAAAACAATCAACCGAAACAAAACACTGAAAGTGTGACCAAAGGAAAGGAAAATCATGGCAATCACCACTTTAAAGACTGAGGTTTCCCTCTTCCCTTGCCTGAAGTATAAGTTCTATAATTTTGTAAAATTAAGGAATTGTAAAGAAAGGAACCAATGTGGAACCATGCCTACAGAGGAGAGACTCTAAAAACCTATAGGCAAATCTGTATTGTATAGGTATGTAAGGTTACTGCTTGTGAAATTAACAAGCCTGAGATACTTTGAGCATGTTTATTAAAATACAGTCATGCTAATTCAATGCCCAACTGACAATTTTTCACTAGCCTGAAACTACAGCTGTTCCTACCAGCTAAAGCAAATTTAACACTCTAGATAGATAGGAAGAATGTCGTTTAGACTTAATGCTTGCTAGATATTACCGCAAACAAGAGACAATGGGAGAAGTAGCTGAAAATCAATCTTAATCAGAGATTCAGATGCAAAATGAAGTGAAGAATAAATCAAATTGTTTATATAACAGAAGATTTAGAACACAGGATGGAACAATATACTGTAAT
The DNA here is from genome assembly GCA_033816785.1 of Picus viridis. Taxonomy (NCBI): domain Eukaryota; kingdom Metazoa; phylum Chordata; class Aves; order Piciformes; family Picidae; genus Picus; species Picus viridis. The sequence goes on from CM066606.1 coordinate 58,268,713, forward strand.
TTTCTAGACGGTGAAATGATCTTTTTCTTCCCAAGTGAAAAATATGCTGCTGCAAATTAATTTCATAATCACGGAATAGCTCTTCAGTATTAGTAGGCTGCAAATATATAACCAGAAGAAAGCCCACTGATAGCTTTCATGAGAATTTTTATGCATCCTTACATAAAGACTTCGATATTGTTTCCCACAAAAAGAGTAATATTTACAAAATAAAATTCCAGTCCTTAACAGGATCATGAGCTAAACATAGTAACACTGCTTTCTGATGCAGGGATTTCTGAAAATAAGCACCAGCTGAGTTCAATATAGAAAGCATTAAAAAAATGCATCACTAGCTATCAGAAACAGTAATCTTCTTTTCTAATGTCTCTGAAATAAGGTAGCTTTGGGTCTACTTTCAATGACTGAACTGAAATCACGTTGTTTAATTTTGAAATTGCACCAAATTTACATATTGGTTTAATATACAATAATAAAACCTAATAAAATTTCATCAATGTTTGTTAAAATTATGCATTAATACAGTATACAGTAAAATTGCCAAGGTACTAAGAGCTTTTTAATGTCTAGGAGAGGAAAGACAAAGATAACAGTGTATGAGTGAAAGAAAAACCTTAGAACTTCTGATGCACAGATTGTGATTACAATGAAAACATTCCTTATACTGTAGGCTAAAAGAGAAAGAAAAACAATCAAAGAAAACAAAACACTTGGGGAAAATGCCCTGTTTTAGAAAGTGCCTGAAAACATTTATGTTTCTGTGACACATTATGTAATCTCCTTAACTGGTAAAAGGTGAGTGTTTTGAGGCAGAAACAAAGAAATAAAAGACCTTGCAAGTGCTCAAACTGTTACCTGTACAGTGGCACTCACCCAAATACCTATGACTACGCTGTGCCTAGGGAAGTAAACCACTGTGTATTTATTTTCCATATTCAATATTTGTAATTAGACAGCAACAGTTAAGTTTGTTCCAATTAAGTTCCTACTCTTTTTAGAAGCTGCATCATTGTTCTACTTTGTTGGAGATACCCAGAAAATTCTTGAGAAACCTGTAATCATTCCCTCAAGATCTATTGATAAAAATGACATTTACATGTATCTCCCAGAAATCTTCAAAACAGTCATTCACCAACACCTCCTTTAAAAAGAAAAATCACTACGCATATAATGAATATGCTGCTAGCACATAGTCACTGAACACAAGAACACCACTACAATTCCTTCTAGATTCACATACAGCAGGTGACACTGAGAATTTAGTCATCCTAACTCTTCTTTTGCCCGCTTCATATCTACCTCTTTCTGAAATATTAATGTGACTGTGAGCCTTCACTTTATAAGGAGATTTTCATTATTTTAGCTTAACTCTAGTTTTCACTTGTATATTTTTTTTTCCCAAATATGTTTTTATTACAGGATATAACAAATCTCTTTGCCAAACAATGCTTCTTCCTCTACAGCTCTGGAATTTTGCATGTCTTCTTTTGTTGGTTTTGGTTCTTTGTTTGGCTGGGTTTTTTCCCCCAGTGATTTCCAACTTTAGGTTCTACATTGTACCATATAAATGTTTAAACACACTATCTTAAGAAGTGTAATTTTATACAAGCAGCATGTCTGTATTCAGTGTATCTTTAAGGCATCCTGAAATGAACAAGAAAAAGTGGTTAATACTAGTATTGGAAAGGCAAAATAAATATGGGAGATTGGAAAGAATCTCCTTTTCTTTGTTCTCCAGGAAGACAAGCTTCTTTATTACCACTTTGCTTTGGATTTGCACAGATATGCCATTTACACAAAGCCCAAAATAACCGGCAAGCTGTGAAAAGCCATTTAGGCTGAAAAGGTGATGAGGCATCAATTCACTGCCTCACTGCTGCAGTCTCCACCAGATACAGTGGTTAGGGAATCAAGTCTTATATTGCAGCTGCACTCTTTCCAGCCAGCTCCACAGGCATTATCAGAACTTCAAGGCAATAGTCATTTCCAGATTCTTTTCTGCACTCCAGTCATGCAGTCACAACCACGTATTTCTTAACCCAAGTACATAGTGCAGAGGCAAAACTGTGCAAAACAAAGCCAAACTACTTCTACAGAGTCAAAAAATCAGAAAGGTTGGAGGGGACATCCAGGGATCATGCAGTCCAGCATCTTGCCAAAGCAGATCTAAATCAGGATACACAAGGCCTGTCCAGAGGAGTTTTAAACTTGGACAATAATAAGTCCATGGGGCCAGATGGGATCCTAGAGTGCTGAGAGAGCTGGCAGATGAGCTGGCCAAGCCGCTCTCCATCATTTTCCTCCAGTCCTGGCTGACCGGTGAGGTCTCAGATGACTGGAAACTGGCCAATGTGGTCCCCATCCACAAGAAGGGCCGGATGGAGGAACCTAGAAACTACAGACCTGTCAGCCTGACCTCAGTGCCAGGGAAGATGATGGAGCAGATTATCCTGGCGGCAATAACTGCGCACCTGCAGGATGGCCAAGGGCTCAGGTCCAGCCAACATGGATTCAGGAAGGGCAGGTCCTGCCTGACCAACCTGATCTCCTTCAATGATCAGGTGACCCGCCTGGTGGATGTGGGGAGGCCTGTGGATGTGGTCTACCTGGACTTCAGCAAGGCCTTTGACACCGTCCCCCACAGCAAACTGCTGGCTAAGCTGTCAGCTCGTAGCTTGGGCAGCAGCACTCTGTGCTGGGTTGGGAACTGGCTGGAGGGCTGGGCCCCGAGAGTGGTGGTGAATGGTGCCACAACCAGCTGGAGGCCTGTTACCAGTGGCATCCCCAGGGATCAGTGATGGGCTCCATCTTCTTTAATATCTTCATTGATGATCTGGATGAGGGGATTGAGACAGTCATCAGCAAATTTGCAGACACCAAGTTGGGAGTTAGAGGGCAGAAGGGCTCTGCAGAGGGACCTTGAACGACTGGACAGATGGGCGGAGTCCAACGGGATGGCATTCAACAAGTCCAAGTGCCGGGTGCTGCACTTTGGCCACAACAACCCCATGCAGAGATACAGGCTGGTTTCAGAGTGGCTGGAGAGATCCCAAGCAGAGAGGGACCTGGGGGTGGTGGTTGACAGCTGCCTAAACATGAGCATGCAGTGTGCCCAGGTGGCCAAGAAGGCCAATTGCATCCTGGCCTGCATTAGGAATAGTGTGGCCAGCAGGAGTAGGGAAGTCATTCTGCCCCTGTTCTCTGCATTGGTTAGGCCACACCTTGAGTCCTGTGTCCAGTTCTGGGCCCCTCAGTTTAGGAAGGACATCAAGACACTTGAACGCACCCAGAGAAGGGCAACAAGGCTGGTCAGAGGCCTTGAGCACAAGCCCTATGAGGAGAGGCTGATGGAACTGGGGTTGCTTAGCCTGGGAAAGAGGAGGCTCAGAGGAAACCTTACTGCTCTCTACAACTACCTGAAGGGTGGTTGTAGCCAGGTGGGCGTTGGTCTCTTCTCCCATGCAAGCAGCACCAGAACAAGGGGACACAGTCTCAAGCTGCGCCAGGGGAAGTTTAGGCTCGAGGTGAGGAGGAAGTTCTTCACAGAGAGACTCATTCATCATTGGAATGTGCTGCCCAGGGAGGTGGTGGAGTCACCATCCCTGGAGGTGTTCAAGAGGGGATTGGACGTGGCACTTGGTGCCATGGTCTAGTCATGAGGTCTGTGGTGACAGGTTGGACTCGATGATCTTTGAGGTCTCTTCCAACCTTGGTGATACTGTGATACTGCAAACATCTCCACGGATAAAGATCCCTCAGCTCTGATGGGCACTTATTTAAGTGTTTGACCACATTCAGAAAACACCTTCTTTACACAACACTAGAATTTACCATGTTCTGCTTTGTGTTCTCTGCCTCACAAGCTATCACCACGCACCTCCAGAAAGCATCCATGCATATCTTCCCTTTATCCTCTAGTTACTTAGTTGTAAACAGCAGTAAGATCTCTGTAAAAAGGTTGTTTCTTTCCCAGGCTGAACAGACCCAGATTTTTCAGTGTCTCCACCTACGTCCTGTCTTCCATCCCTGACTATTCAGTGGCCCTTCACTGGACTTGCTTCTATACGCCAGTAATAGGGAGACCAGCTGCATTCTTACAAATGCGAAATAAAACAGAAGAATGGATTCATTCCCCAGGCCTGCCAGCTACAGTCTTACAAATCAAGTCCAGGATACATTTGGCCCTCTATAATGGCTTAGCGCAGGGGCTAACCTGACTGCTCCTTCAAACCAAAAGTGAAGAGAAGAGTAACATGCACAACTCAGGGCTGAGATAAAAAGACGAGAATTTAATATGAGATATCATAAGCACAATGCATAATTATCTTAGCTAACAATCTAATTAATCTATTAATCTATAATACAATGCATGTCTAATAATCTAATAATACAATGCATATTTACATTATCTTAGCCTATTTGCAGAAGTAGACTAAAATACAGGGAAAACCCAGCATAAAACAGAAAGCTAAACCCCACAGACACACCACTTCCGCTCTTTCCACCACCATGCCTGCAGAAAAGAGATCACACCCAAGAAGCCAGAATCCAGAACCAGCAACCACAAAAGGAAGCCTCCCATCTTGCAATTTGAACTTCAAGCACCATAATACTTTGCTCCAGATAGCACTTTCATTTTAGACACTGACATGACAGCAGCATGGTATGAATAACAGCAGCAGGCTCAACTCAGTCCATGACACCCTCTTTGCTGCAAAGGTATGCTGATGATTCCCTTTTAATATCTTCACTATGATCCCCAAGCCTTGTTCTGCAAAGTCAATCAAATTAAATTCTAGGAGCAGACTTCGCAATACTCAGATGTCAAAAGAGACAGATACTCAACTAAAACAGAGTATGATTGCACAAAGTAGTTAGAGAAGATATCTAGAACTGCTAACTCAGTAAAGACCTTAACAGACAACAGAGACTGCATAGCCATTTCAGAATCTATTACTTGATGCATTGCCATTTAATGCAAAGCACTGCTCTGCAAAGTAGTATCATAATTTACACTTAGTACAGAGAAGATCACAGCTTCTGTACAGTTTATTTTAGAACAACTATGTTATATGAATACATATAAATACACAGAGACACATTAATATTTTAATAAGAGAGCAATTTAAATTAGATGGCTTGAGACGCAGCATTGAAAGGATTATATTCTTAGTAATATCCCACAAGTAATTTACCGAAATGAAAAAACGCATTCAGTCTTTATCAAAATTAAGGTACCACCATCTCCTAGCTAATAAACTCTCTATCCTTCTGAGAAAGGCTAGTCAATAAGGTGATATCAATAAACTAAAAAAAGTATTTCCCCACACATTCTTAAAGAAAACAAAATAACTACAAACAGCATTTAAAACACGTGTGTTCAAATGTTTAGAAACAAGAATCTTGTCAAGCTTAAGCAGAAACCTCTAACCATACAAGCACACATATAAAAATTTCAGCTATTTACTAGCATGACAGTAATGTCCTGTTTTGTTCTTAAAAGATTAGAAAATGAGACTGGACTTTAGTATATGTCCTGTGGTCAAGAAAGGGTCATGGCCAGTTAGGTAGGTGAAAGTACTTTGCCTCTGGAAAGGCAAATATTGTGCTTGTGGAGCACACTAAATAAGAACACAGCTGCTTGTCAAGTTGTTCTCTGTTGAAGAGAAGCTACTGTGGACAGAATACACTGTAAGAAAAGAAGGGTAAGTAAAACCATTTAGTGTAGTTACATCACTGTCCAGGAACTGTCTGGTAGCCCTACAGTAAATCAGGCAAATGTTGAGTCATGCTATTACCAGGTGCTAATAATAGCACTGAGTAAATGAAAAATGAAAATAACAGGCTATGCCAGGGTACAGGGGAATGTGGTGGTGGGGTTTTCTGATTGGTCTGGGACAGATTTTTTTGGTTGGTTTCTACTTAGCCCAGAAGGCAAATCAGATCCTGGGCTGCATCAAGAGAAGTGTGGCCAGCAGGTCAAGGGAGGTGATTCTCCTCCCCCTCTACTCAACCCTGGTGAGACCCCACCTGGAGTACTGCGTCCAGTTCTGGAGCCCCTATTACAAGAGGGATATGGAGGTGCTGGAGCGTGTCCAGAGAAGGGCCACGAGGATGATCAGAGGGCTGGAGCACCTCTCCTATGAGGACAGACTGAAGGAGTTGGGGCTGTTCAGTCTGGAGAAGAGAAGGCTCCGAGGTGACCTCATTGTGGCCTTCCAGTATCTGAAGGGGGCCTACAAGAAGGCTGGGGAGGGACTTCTCAGGATCTCAGGTAGTGCTAGGACTAGGGGGAATGGAATGAAGCTGGAGGTGGGGAGATTCAGGCTGGACATGAGGAGGAAGTTCTTCCCCATGAGAGTGGTGAAGCCCTGGAATGGGTTATCCAGGGAGGTGGTTGAGGCCCCATCCCTGGAGGTGTTTAAGACCAGGCTGGACGAGGCTCTGGCCAGCCTGATCTAGTGTGGGGTGTCCCTGCCCATGGCAGGGGGTTGGAACTAGATGATCCTTGTGGTCCCTTCCAACCCTGACTGATACTATGCTACTGTGATACTTACTTACATACTTATTTATGTCAGGAATGAGTCAAGGCACACAGAACCTAAACGTTCTCTGCACCATACCGATAGGGCTTTTTTTCAATTCTGAAAACTCCGGAGAGCTGCATGGTTTCTAAAGAAAAGATTATTGCCGAAGCTTTCAGCCAAAAGCCAAAATCTCATTTTCAGCAGAGATGATGTTAACATTATACCTAACCACAAAATGCTGTCATTTGAACAGGCAAATGTGATAAGGCAGCACAGAAAAGTGATGACATTCTTAAAGACATATTAAAATGTATTAAGAAGTTTTAAAAATTCCACAATCTAAAATGAATCAGCTTGCAGTATCTCAGAAAAAGTAAGTTATTTCTAAATGTTTCCCTCATTTCTAAGTCCTTTACTAACTTCAGTAAGTAAATATTTAGAATAATCTGACCCCACTGCAGAAAAGGGTAAGCAGTGTCTTAGTGTAGTTGGCCACCATAAAAATGTGCAAAGTCATTTACTTCCTCTAAATTGAAACATACTGCCTACTAATATACTTGCTGGTAAAAATAGTTGTCAGCAAAAATGCAGAAGCAAAAATTGAAATTATAACACATTTAAAGTGAGTTGACTTTCTCTCCCATCTTTTATTTTTCCCTGTTGCTTTCCCTCAAAAGATAAAATAAATAAAAGAACAATATGATGGCTTTATCTCGGGCAGGGTGGCAAATGACCTTTTGCTTTAAAAAAATCTCATAAAATATCATCTTTCTTGCATAAACCCCAAAGTATAGGGATGTCAGCAAGTTGCAAAGTGTTACAGGTTTGCCATGGAAACAACATTTGTATTTCAAAATAATACAACTGCTCACTGTGGACTATTGGCATGAAAGCTTCCAATCCAAACTCATTGACAGCTTGTGGAGTGGACAGATGAGGCATGGAAAATATTTTAAATTAGTTCATTTATCTTGCTCAGACATGGGAAGAGAGTGAGAATTTTTCATGATTATAGAAAAAGGCAGATTGAGACAGAGAAGCGGGGGGAGGGGAGAAGGGAGAAAAGGCAAAGATAAAGGTGGGTAAAAAAAAAGGAGAAAAGGAGTTTTAAAAAGAGAGTTCGAGTAGAAAAAGGGTGTAAGGTGGAAGAGAGGAAGGGAGGAGAGGGAGGGAGTGAAAGGGGAGGAAAGGTTAGGCAAGTGAAAGACAGCAACTTTTCATAAAAATTGTTAGCAGTTAAGCTAAATTTCACACAATGCACTTTTGTCATTAGAAAACGGACCTCAGCTAGCTAAACTAGCAGATGTTTTGAACTGGTTTTGATTTTATCTTCATAGTTTTCTAAAAACAAACACTGTCTTTTATTACTACATTGAACACACTACATTGTAAATCTAAAGACTCAGATTACGGGTATTTTTCTAACATGAGGTATAATTCCCCTCACGTACTTCAGAAATTATGCCATTCAAATCCAAGCCAAAGAATACAACAGATTAAATACTAAATTAATGCAGAGTATCTCATTGCTAGGGATGTTATTTGAGTTCAAGACACAGCAAGGGAGATGGCTGAATGGACAATGCCCTTCTCTTTAACCGAGCTTTTCAGGCACAAGGAGGCATGACGGAGATCAGACTTTTCCTCACATCTTTATCCTTGACAATTTTTATTTTCTAATTTCCTACTCCAGGAAATGCTTTACATCCTTGATGGATATGTCATTACTTTGGTGCTAGAATTTAGCAAGGACTACTATTGAAGGGCAAGATGTGCTCTCTTCCACTGTGATGCTCAGTCCAACAAAAACATATTACAAAAAGAACATTTTTAAAAGTCTGGTTTACCTGTACAGTGTGTACTGACCCATCTATGAGGTCTTAGGGAGCCATTTAGCCTGCAAATCATTTTGTTCCATTTGAAAATACCATTTTCAGCATCTCTGCCATCTGGCTGCATACTTTTCTTTCCCAAAAAGTATAATCTCTCACTGTAAACAGAACTCCATTAAATTATGAAGCCTTGGTCTATGGGCCTATGGTTCCAGGTTGTCCAGGTTATAAATTTGAGAGCTTTTCTTCCATTTTTTATATCGCAAACCTTTTCATTAATGTGAGATTCATTCACAGGGAAATAAACCACTAACTAAAGTTTAAGATTAAGGGCAATTTTAAAAGATCTTCCTACAAAACACTGTATCAGCAACAATATCTAGAAATTTACAAAAGCCCAGAATAGGAAGAACACATAGGATATTGACTCCCTTTTTTACCAATTTCCAAAGCTTCTTTTTGATAAGTTAGATTTCTGGAAGATATTCTTTCTCTCTACACAGCGCATCCAACTCTGTGTTAATGAACCATTAAAAGATGCTTCATTGTGTCTTAATGGCATAATACATTATAAAAGTCAGGTGAAGGAAGGAACTACACCTCTCAATCTAAAGACATATCATATAAAAGGCCATAGCTGATATTTCCAGAAAGAAATATAACAATTTGCTAATGTAGTACTGCCAAGAGGTGAATTTTTGAAAACTTGTATGTCAGACTTTTCAAAACTTGTCCAGAATTGAATTAAATCACTTACTAAACTATAATCTGACTTGAGCTTCTGACACTTACTTGGACACATAACTTCCTTGTTTAAGCATCTTGGTAAATTACTCGAGCAGACAAATAAAATATTGTAAAACAAAATGCAGTTGCTTTAGCTCCTAATTAACCTTTCAATGAACCACTAGATTTATGTGTTATGTTGAAAAATTTCTAAATGCTTACACAAGAACTTAGATTGCAACAAAAAAATTCCCCACCACATACAACTTCATGTCTCAGCTCCAGAGCAAGAATGTCATGGGTATTTGGATCTCTGAAGTCTCACAGTACAATACAGCTACCAGAGTGGTACAGAGGCACTCATGATACCCAAACTTTCTGAGAACCATTAACATACTTATTTGCACAGAACTTTGCCATATTAAGACTAATAAACTCCTGTGATTTCTCTCAGGTAGGAGCACACATGGTACAGATATTCGTATACAGTGTACTTAGCTCAGCACCTTTCAGACAGCATCCCATCCCCTTCTGAGAGAGCTTGGTGTTCTCTACGATCACACAGAAGGCAATGCTGACCACAGAAAAGACAGACAAAACAAAACAAAAATTCTGGAAGAAAAAGTGAAGAGAGCCTCTCTGATTCCCGCTACTTCCTCACATCATACTGATTTGGTAGAGATGTATCTCCCTAAGGATGGTTCAACTTTCCCTTATAATCTCATCTAAAATAGCAGCTTCAAAGGTGAGGCAGCCACAGAAGTTAATGATACTTTGTTTTAACTTTTTTTCCAAACTCTTTCTAGCAGAACAAAAGAAAGAAGCTGGAAATGGGAAAGGACAAAGAATCTGTCATTTTTAGAATTCAAAGTGTATGTCTTCTTGCTTTCACTGTTTCTATCAGAAATACTCTCTTGTTTACTTCATTCATTTCACTTCATTACCTGACTCATTTTTTACTTATGGTTAACAATCAGTTTTTAAGCTATGAGGAAGTTTGCCCAGAGAAAAAATAGTGGAAGATCACTCTGAGTTACCAGAGATACCTATTAGTACATTAGAAAAAGGCTAAGAACAAAAGCTAAATGGAATGGGGAAACTATTCTCTTCTAACATGAAATTGTTACTAATTTTATTCTATTCATCTTCATCTATTCTTTAAAACGGTAATCTTGTGTTCCTTGATGCAAATGCTCAATAAAAGTGGAAACTTCTGTCAAGTGTGGAAATTCTACATCCCTTTGCCCTGGAGATACTGGATATAAAGCATTGTGTGCTCTAGAGCTGAAAATAAATGACAACTAAGTGGTGATGAGTTTAGCTACCATCAATCAGGCAAACATCTGGTTTAAATGAAATCACTGAAACTGTTTCTGGAGTCCTAGAAGGTATACTATGATATGCACAAAACCAGTGGAGACATTTCCACTGCCAAAAATCATGACTCTGTATGAACCATCATAAACTACTCCAGGAGATTTTGTAAGAGTAGTCTGTATGGTGAGCTTTGGTGAGCTTTGTTTTATTGCACTGAAAACAGACAAAAGACATGGGTGCTCTCTCACAAGCTACTGTGCACAGTGAACTGATGGAGTTTGCAAATGTGGTAGTGTGAAAGTTTAATCCTCCCACCACATAAAGCACAGCTAGACTCAGTCAGAGTAGCGAATGAAAAAGCTGTACTTTACAAGCACAATGAAATGCAATGAATATGTAAAAAATATACAGTATTTACAGTATATACAAAAATATACAAGAATGAATGTAACACAGAAACACCCTCCTGAGGAGAATCCCCCCGGGTACTTGCAAATTAATTCTAGACCCATTAGAAACTTTCATCTCATTAAATACATCAATGAAAAACACATGGCCATGATGCTCACTGTGATAATTTCCAGAGATGTTCCCTGGCTAGTTTTTTTCTGTAGTCTTCTGTTTTCATTAACTGAGGTAATCTCAGCCTGAATTTGTTGTACACTATTTATGAGTATAGACCTAACATCTGTAACCTTGAAAGGATCTTTGCATTCACTGAAGGTTCTTCTCTTGACTATTACTTCTGTATCAAGTATCAATAGCAAAATTAAGAAAACTGGTAATTGTCTTTTTTTGAATTAATGATGTCTGTAATTTATCAGTGACATAGGTCTCCCACATATGGGTTGTCAGAAAAAGTGAAGACCTAAGGAAAGCACCAAGGAACTCTTTAATTAAGAATATGTAATATTTTCAATGTTACATGATCATATTTTCAGATAAGCAGCATGGGCCTCACCTTTGTCCTAACAAAGCATTATAAATATGATTGCATAAATGCAATGATCTTTACCTATCCTTTATGCAAAAGTCAACAGTTCGAGCAACTTCTTTGTCCTCAGTTGCATTTTTCATAACTCACTTTCTATTCTTTCCTTCAAACATACTTCCCAAAACCACCTAAAAGAAATGCAACAGAATGCATAAAAGTATTGTTTATTTATGCTGCGTACTTAATGACTACCATCAAGACCACTGAAGTAGTCCAATCAAGTATTTTCATTTAAATTTGTGTAACAAGAAGTAAGCAATAAAAGCCTGTTTGGCACAAGAAACAGTCAGTAGCTAGAAAATACTGGGTGGGGGCTAAGTACGCTTTGTGTTTGTTTATGCAAACACAGTGCAATTTAATGAAGTCTGTTCTCAGTGTTTAATTTCTATGCATGGCCAAGTTACTTTGTAAGTCTAATATTCTTCCCATGCTGTGTGGATTTTGCAGTATTAACTACCAACAGACCAAGGACAAAGACTCAAAAGGTGTAATAAGGAGATTATTGTGGTTCCTATCAGCAAAATAAGATGGTGTTTGTTTCAGTGCTCTCATTAAAGCCATTCAAATTTAAATACTGTAGAAATGTCAAGTTTAGAATACATATGGTTTATCATCCATTGACTGGGCATTATTTCTGCTCTTTTCTGTATGCTGGAGAAAAATGATACTGGCTTTTCTGTGATCAGTTATAGTTTCTCCACATTGAGTTTTGCTGATTTTTCAATTCAGCAAATGAGGGAAAATTAATACATAGCAAATACATACAGGACAACGGTATATCATTTTTATAGCTGAAATCAAGACAGAAGGCTTTCTCACTGCAAAATCAAGATGTCATCAACATTATCGATTTCAATTATATTTTGAGGTGCTTATTTTCTTATTTTTACAAGCTGCATGGGGAGGAAAGTGCACTGAATTACACAAAACTAAGTTTTCACTGAGTATGAGAAACTCTATTTATAGTTTAGCACTCCACATATTTACTGCAGTGAAACTGGAGTGGCCGCTTGGTAGGAGAAAAGGATTTGTCCAAGAAAATATGTATCCTTGACCAACTGTTTATGGAAAATACAGTAAACAGAAAGAGAGGTCCCTAAATGCAACTTCATTAATTCTTATTTTCTTACTGGTTCCATTGCAGGGAAAGTACACAGCACAGGTATCCTGACTGGATGCTAAGCAACACAGCAGCAGCTACAAAGTGTCGTAGCAGGGATGCAAACTGAGTCTTGAAATATGACTTCATGCATTTGAATGGCCTCCTGACTTTTCCAGTATGAGGTTTTAAAGGAATTAACCCAATAGATGTGATATTTGACCAAGGACACTTGACACAAATATCTTTATCAAGGCAGAGTGTCAACCGCAATATATATTACTGATACATTGTTTCACTGCTCAAATCCTATGAGGTTTCCTCTGCTCATCTTGACACTGCCTTAGCACTAATAACTTACTATTAGTTTGTACACTAAATTATTCAGACCATCATGTCAGGAGCATGTACAATCTTAAGCACTTGATTCTGCCACAGTGTTCACCTTTATATCATATAGCAGAATAAAAGATTAAAAATTAATTTGAAATCCATATTGAAAACCACTACAAGTCTGTTTGAAGTATGGTGCTTCAAACAGGAGAAAACACAATTATTACTTTCAAGTGTTAGTCAACACACAGAAACAACAGTATGGTAACTCATGATTAATATGACAAGGTAACAGAGTAACACAGTAAAGAATAACTTAAGCTGTGCTTTAATCTGGAACTAAGTGAAAGATATTTAGAAGATAATATTAAAATTATCAGATAATGATGGATAACTACATCACATTCCATAGAGATGCTTGTTATGAGCAGTACAAATCCCAGAAGTCTTCAAGAAGACCTCTAAGGCAAAACTTCAGTTTTTGAGTTCCTACAGAGCTGTGCATTGCAATTAAAGAATGGAATCTGTCAAGAATGTAAAGAGCCGCCTACTTACATCACCAAAAGTATTTTCATTAGAAAATCTGAAAATACACTCATCTTTTTACCTATCTGTTTTCCATATTCTCTCCAAGTCTAATGCAGGACGGCAGGTGTCCATCTTTAATGCAGCGAGCCAGTGCATCTGCTCAAATGCATAACGCTGTTTTCTGCCACAGTGAATTTCTAGCAAAACAACTTTCATTGAGAAGAGAATACTTCCAACAGAATATTGAAATAAAAGGAACATGCTGCTTTTGCTTTAGCAAGACTGAGAATATTTTAAGTAACTATTACATCTTTTCCTGCATTTCTCTTAATTTGTTGTCTTCATTAATAAATGCAAATTTCCTATATTTTCCCATACTTATTTTTATTAATGAAATGTCTCTGTAAATTCCCACTGGGACAAAAAAAAAAAAAAAAAAAAAAAAAAAAAAAAAAGTTCCTGCAATTGGCAAATGGTAAATCAATCAGTCTTACTTGATATTAATTCTGTACGTTTTGTTCCCCCAGCTGACTGATTCCACCAACTGACAGGCATAGCTTACCCAAACAGAATGCAGTATCACAGAAATGAGTTAACATAACTGCACTTTAAAAGCACAGTATAGCTATTTCTGGGGAAGTAAAAGCATATGACAATTCAACCTCGACCCTGTTTTCCTGATGATTTAATACATGAGCCTGGACAGAAGATGCTGCAAGTTCCCTTACAGCCTATGTTCATGCAAGTCCATCCAAAACAAAGAATGAACCAGGAACAGTATAAAAGCCCTGAGCTATACCAGCTTATGGGGGGCATAACATCACAATGGACATCTCAGTCTGGAAGCAGCAGCCCAGACTAACCCCCACCTCATCCCCCCATCACCACCAAAGTAGGACCATGGCGTGCTCTAAGTTTTGCCTGCTGTGAGGAGAACTTCACTGAAAACATTATATGCCAGAGCTTGCTCTGAGAATGAAAAACATTGAGGGAGGACACCTTGGGACATCTCTCCCGCAAATCCTGGCTGGAGACACCACAGACTGGAAACATCACCAGATGCAGAAGCACCCTCAGACAGAAAGGACAACAAAAGCCAAAAAAGGACCTCTCCCTCTATTCCCTCCTGTGGTAATGTAATTCTGTGGTAGTTTTGGGCTGTGCCTAGAAAATTTTCCACAGATCTTGAACAGAAAGTAGTAGAATTGGATATAAAAAGGAAAATAATGATAAGGTCTAAATAATCCCATAACAAACATAAAGTTAGATCTGTAAACTGACTTTCTCTCTTTTCAGGTCCTTCACTCTAGCAGATACTAGCTTCTGGCTTCTGCTGGTTTTGCTGACCCTGGCTGCATCGCTTTGCTGTGGCTAACACACGACTCTCTGCTTTCTCTTGTCCTGTGTACAAGGGGGAGGGAAGGGAGCAGGGAAAGGGAAGCTGCTGGTAACCCCCTGGTTTGTCTAGGGCAGTTCTTGTTTTGTTTATAAATTGCAAATACTTGTAAATACTGTATATTTTGTACATATTCATTGCATTCCATATTTCTAGACTATAGTTTTGCTTGTAAATACAGCTTCATTTGCTTTCCAACTGAGCTAGTCTGGCAATTTTATATTAGGGAGTAACTTTCAACCCACCAAGAATTCCTTTCCTGCTCTCTCCCTCTTTTCTCCATCTTTCCTCTCTCTTCCCCTTTTCTCCCTTCTTCTGTTCTGTTTACTTCATCCCTTAATAAACAGCCTTGCTTTTTATATTTGACCACATTTGTGCCTTAATTTCACACATTGGAATATTTTAAAAGAAACTGACTCTCTCTCCCAACTTCAGGACCAAGATAGCTTTACAAAGATAAAAAAGTATCTTAGCATTCGGTAGCAACCAAGAAGTCTATCCACATACATTAATAGCTACATATTCAAACAGGTACAAATTATAAGATGTGTCAAATAAAGGGTCAGTGATTGGAAAAAAAGAGGGCTTTTTTCTTTTTGGGACTGCTCAGACAAGGGCTCCTCTAATGCTGGCTAGAATCACCAGTGTCTTATGAAGATGCTTTGTGAGTCCTTTCAGAAGAATCAGCAGTATCAGCTTGTCTGCTCTTCTT
The DNA here is from genome assembly GCA_033816785.1 of Picus viridis. Classification (NCBI taxonomy): domain Eukaryota; kingdom Metazoa; phylum Chordata; class Aves; order Piciformes; family Picidae; genus Picus; species Picus viridis. Next base: position 58,284,177 of record CM066606.1, read on the forward strand.
TTTGATTTGTGATTTTCCACTGGATTTCCACTGTGATTTTCCACTGGAAACTGAGGCAGCACTCTTCAGGGGAGAATTACCCTGTAATTCACATACTTGTGAATTTAGGACTGAAGTGGGTTTTCCACCCCACTTCCTCACATTCTCCCTGTGGCAACACAAGTAAAACCACAGGATACGCTATAGTGCGTATCTCCATTAGACAGGGGAGCATTTGTTCCTCATGGCTGAAACACAGACCTGGACAGCAGATGAGATTTCTACCCTCGTGTACTACTAAGACCTTCTGTTTGCTTCATCCACTGTTAGTCCTTGTCCATCTTCCAAACCCAGAGATAAGAACTGGGCAAGCAGTCCCGGCTCTTTCTCCTGTTCCCTGGTTCATCCTTATCTTTTGTGGAAGAAATTGCTTTATGCTTCTATTTCCCTGCACCACTGCAAGCACATACAGGACACCCCAGCACACTGGCCCCCAGAAAGGAAATACAGCATGCCACAGAAAAGGAGGGGAAAACATACACACACAAAACAACAACAAAGCTTACAGAAAACTGTCTTAAAAAAACAGTAACTAAATCCTCTTCTCATTTATCTCAACCCTTTAGTCTCCTGCCAAAATAGACTGTCTTCATTGAGAAGCTGCTTTCGCTGCATCATATTGGTGTGCCAAAAAGGAATGCAATGGTTTAGGGCAAGGGCTAACCTGCCTGCTCCCCCAATGAAAAAGTGAGGGGAAGAGTAACACACAAAACTCAGGGTTGAGATAAAGTTTAATGTAATAAAAGATATCGCAAGCACAATCACCTTAGCTAATAATCTAATTGATCTAGTAATACAATGCATGATTACCTTAGCATATCTGCAGAAACACAGTAAAAAAACACAGGGGAAAAAAAAAGCATAAAACAGGAAACCAAGCCCAGCAGCTGCCTGACTCCCACACTTTCCACCACCATGTCAGAAGAAAAGAGACCATACCCAAGAAACCAGAACCCAGAAGCAGCAACCAGAACAGAAAGCCTCCCATGTTGCAATCTGTACTTTGAGCCCGTAATACTTTGCTCCAGTCAGCATTTTCACTTTTTTGAAGCTGGCATGACTGCACCATGATAGGAGTAACAGCAGCAGGTTCAACTCAGTCCATGACAGCATGTATAATACGCTCATCAGGAAGATGCCTGCAAACTAATAATCTGATCTCTCTTGAAATAAAGCTTTGAAAGATTATTCCTAGCTGAAGCAAGACCACATTGTAGCAAGATCAAATTTTTAGAAAAATAACTTAAAAATAATTTTTTTCAGAATAATTTCAGTAATGAGTGCAGGGTGGAGTGTTACAAGGTTTATTTTGTGTAGCATTTTGAATATTAATGCTGTCTGTAGGGTCAGCATTTGCAATAACACCAATATCACTATCTGTTCTGTGCTTTAACCATGGTACGTCCTTTCTTTCTTTGTTGCTAGTGGTCTTTTGATGCTTTTCCTTCCATTTTGTTAGTTCACTTCACAAACAATGAACAACTGTGCAAAAATTATAACATTGCATAAACTAAGAGATTCCATGGATTGGAATGTAGTAATGAAATGTGAAACACAGTTCTGACACCAGTATTAAAATGATGATCCATTACAGGAAATAACAGTCCACATGAAACTGAATGTTTTACTGGAAGGATGTGGGGTGTGTGTGTATAGATAATGTATTTTAGAAACTGGAATAAAAAAGTTTGCAAACCTATCACCTGAGTTTCAAGAAAACCAGAGGTCAGCAGCCCCAGCTGTACAGAAGTAACTAAGCCTTTTGTCCTCATCCACTAATTGAAGCTACATGTCTTCATAATTCTCTTGGGGGATTATGAATTCCAAAGTACTAAAATTATTTAGAGCAATAATACCTTTTTCCTCATAATTCAGCAAGATGGGTCACACAGATTGTTGAAGTTGCAGAATTCTGCATTATCTCTGCAGACTGCATATTCAGTTTCAGTGAATATGGAAAACCAAGAAAGTTGAGACATGCTCAGGCTCAGGATTTCACACAACAGAAGGAAGCAGCACAAATGTGTAAGAATATTAAACATTTCAGCATTATCATGCAGATGATCACAAAACAGAGAAATGTTTTAGACTCATTCTGCACCAATTTGTTTAAAGCCAAGACAACACATCACATTCTATTTCCTGGTTGGCTGTGAGGTACTGTCAGGTCTGCACTTGTGAAAATTTCAGCTGTATCCAGCACTGACTTATATTAATAAGGAGCATTTGATTTTCTAGACCAACAAAATTGCAATTCTTAAGAATCATTGTCTTAATTCCCAGGAAACGCAACACATCTATTATTCTACCAAATTAATACTTACTAAGTAGTATCAAGGTTTTGAAGATTTCTGTGAGTTGCACAGACATCTCAAACACAAAGAATTGCATACTACTCCAGTGATAACAACAGTCTGTACTGTAATTGTCCTCTACATAGAATCATACAATTGTTTCAGTTGGAAAAGACCTCTGAGATCAGTAAGTCTATCACCTCCCTGGGCAACCTATTCCAACTCCTAACTACTCTTTCAGTAAATAACTTTTTCCTAATACCGAGTTTAAACCTCCTCTGTCACAGTTTCAGGCCATTTCTTCTTGTCTTGTCACCTGAAACTAGGGAGAAGAGACCAACCCCCACATCACTAGAACCTCCTCTCAGGTAGTTGTAGTAGAGAGCAATAACGTTTCCCCTCAGCCTCCTCCTCCCCAGACTACACAATACCAGTTCCCTCAGCTGCTCATCATAAGACTTCTTCTCTAGACCTCAGCTATGCTGCCATTCTGTGGACACACTCCAGCACTTCAATGTGCTGTGTAGTGAGTGGCCTAAAACTGAACACAGCATTTGATGTGTGCCTCATCAGTGCCAAGTGCAGAGGCAAAATCACTTCCCTATACCTGACGGTCACAATATTCCAGATACAGACCATAATGCTGTTGGCATTCTTGGCCACCTGAGCATACTGATGGTTCGCATTCATACATCTGTCAACCAATGTCTCGAGATACTTTTCTGCCAAGCAGCTCTCCAGTCAATCTGCCCCAAGCTTGTTACAATGCATGGGCTTGTTGTGACTGAAGAGCAGGACCTGGCATTTGGCTTTGTTAAACCTCATACAACTGATCTTGGTCCATCAATCCAACCTGTCCAGATGTTACTTTGCCAAGCCTTCCTACCCTCAAGCAGATCAACACTCCCACTCAATTTAGCTAGCGAAGCATCCATCCAAGCCATAAGCAGCCAATTTCACCAGGAGGATGCTGTGGGAAATTACATCAAAGTCTTTACTAAAGTCCAGATAAAAAGCATTCACAACCTTTCTCTCATCCACTAAGAGGGTCACCTTCTTGTAGAAGAAGATCAGGTTCGTCAAGCAAGACCTGCCCTTCATGAACCCATGCTGACCGGGTCTGTTCTGCAAATGGTGTATAATGGCCCACAAGCTGATGTGACCGGTTTAGGCTGTGCCTTTAAGAAATGGACACTTTCTGAACACTCTGGCTGAATGTATTGAAAACAAAGATATGCTAAACTAATTTCATTGGAGGATGGGTATAATGCAATTTTGAGTTTTGGGTTCAGTCTGTTTGGAGTCAGTCTGTTTTTCTCTGTCCTGTGGGCTGGTCTGGCTTCTCTCTCTGAAGCAACAGCTTGCTGGGCAGGAGCGACCTTGCTAACCAGATAAGAAAACTAACTCTTGCATTCACTTTGAGCTAACAGAATTTTTTTTTTCCTTAATCGCCTTTCTCTCTCTCTCTAACCCTTTTTGGGAAAAAAGGGGAGGGAGGGAGAGAGGGAGGGAGAAGGGGGATAGCGGCCGGGGGGGGCACCCCTCATCCAGCTGTGGGTCTTCTGTATTACATACATTGCTGTATATTTCTGTATATATTGTAAATATTGTATATTTTTGTACATATTCATTGCATTCCATTTCTGCTTGTAAATAAAGCTTTCATCTGCTTCTCCGGCTGAGTTAGCTGTGGAATCTTTTGTGTGTAGGGGGGAACTTTCTCATCCTACTACAGCTGACCTGCTTTATGACCTTTCCTGACACCAAGGTCAGACTGACAGGTCTGTAGTTCCCTGGGTCCTTCTTCTGGCCCTCCTTATAGATGGGTGTCACATTTGCCAATCTTCAGTCAGTTGGGGCCTTCCCACTTAATCAACACTTCTGATAAATGATGGAAAGTAGGTCAGTGTGCACTTCTGCCAGCTCCCTCAGTATTCTTGGGTGTATGCCATCTGTCCCCATAGACCTGTGTATGTCTAAGTGGTGCAGTAGGTCACCAATCATCTCATTCTGGACTATGGGGTGTTCATTACATTCCCCATTGTAGTGGGTTGAGACAGCCACCCTCCCCACCACAGGCAAAATAATGACTCTGACAAACGGATTGCAAAAGTGATGGAAAAGTTTAAATAGAAAAAGGTGAAAGTGCACAAAGAAACCAGAAACAGTGACAGAAGAAACCCCAAAACAGACCCGAAAGCATCCCATCCCCACCTGAGGGTGGGCCCAAGACCCCCAGGGCTCGTTCTTCCCCCCACACACTGCTAGGCTAGTCTCAGCTGGCCAGGCCTGAGACCACCCATCCCCCTGGCCTTGGGCCTAGCCAGGCCCAAGGCTGGGAGATGTCTCCCCAGTTACCGGGTGCTGGCGAGGGAAGAAAGAGAAAGAGGCGGACACCACGCAAGATCTTATAGCAGTGCAGGGGATTGTGGTAGGAGATACCTGGTTTCCTGTGTCCACCCACTGGGCTGGACTTCTGGACACAGGAAGTGTGCCATGCAGCGGGGGCACCAAGCCCAAACCACCACACCCATCTGTACCTTCCAGCTCAGGGGGCTGGATATCCAGTAAACAACTGTTTGTACTACTCAAAACTGAGGCAAAGGAAATATTCATTACCTCAGATTTTTCCTCATCCTTGACCACAGTGTTCACCCCTGAATCCAACAAAGAACAGAGTGTCTCCTTAGCTCTCTTTTTGTTGCTAATATATTTGTAGAAGGATTTTCTGTCCTCTTTAACAGCTGAAGCGAAATTAATTTCCTGCTGGATTTTGGACCTTCTAATTTTCTCATTACATACTCTAATGACAATCTTGCAGTCCTTCCAAGTGTCCTGCCCCTTTTTCCAACAATCAATACAATACAATACAATACAATACAATACAATACAATACAATACAATACACCAGGTTGGAAGAGACCTTCAAGATCATCGCGTCCAACCCATCAAACAGTCCAACCCACCCAACAACTAGACCATACAGCCAAGCACCCCATCAAGTCTTCTCCTGAACACCTCCAGTGAAGGTGACTCCACCACCTCCACGGGTAGCCGATTCCAATGGGCAATCACTCTCTCCGTGTAGAACTTCTTCCTAACATCCAGCATAACCTGCCCTGCTGCAGCATGAGACTGTGTCCTCTTGTTCTGGTACTGGCTGCCTGGGAGAAGAGGCCAACCTCTGCCTGGCTACAACCTCCCTTCAGGTAGTTGTAAAGAGCAATAAGGTCACCCCTCAGTCTCCTCTTCTCCAGGCTAAGCAACCCCAGCTCCCTCAGCCTTTCCTCATAGGGCTTGTCTTCCAAACACCTCACCAGCTTTGTTGCCCTTCTCTGGACACATTCCAGCAAGTCAACATCCTTCCTAAACTGAGGGGCCCAGAACTGGACACAGGACTCAAGGTGTGGCCTAACCAGTGCAGTGTACAGGGGCAGAATGACCTCCCTGCTCCTGCTGGCCACACTGTTCCTGATGCAAGCCAGGATGCCATTGGCCTTCTTGGCTGCCTGGGCACACTGCAGGCTCATGTTCAGCCTACAATCAACAAGTACCCCCAGGTCCCTCTCTGCCTGGCCACTCTCCAGCCACTCTGACCCCAGCCTGTAGCACTGCATGGGGTTGTTGTGGCCAATGTGCAGAACCCGGCACTTGGATGTGTTAAATCTCATGCCATTGGACTCTGCCCATCTGCCCAGCCTGTCGAGGTCCCTCTGCAAAGCCTCTCTGCCCTCCAGCAAATCAACTCCTGCCCCCAGCTTGGTGTCATCTGCAAATTTACTGATGATGGACTCAATCCCCTCATCCAGATCATCAGTAAAGATGTTAAAGAGCATGGGGCCCAGTACTGATCCCTGGGGCACACCACTAGTGACAGGCCGCCAGCTGGATGTGGCACCATTCACCATCACTCTCTGGGCTTGGCCCTCCAGCCAGTTCCTAACCCAACACAGTGTGATCCTGTCCAAGCCATGGGCTGCCAGCTTGGCCAGGAGTTTGCTGTGGGGGATGGTGTCAAAGGCCTTGCTGAGGTCCAGGTAGACCACATCCACAGGCCTCCCCACATCCACCAGGCGGGTCACCTCATCATAGAAGGAGATCCGGTTTGTCAGGCAGGACCTGCCCCTCCTAAATCCATGCTGGCTAGGCCTGATCCCTTGGCCATCCTGTAAGTGCTGTGTGATCGCACACAAGATGACCTGTTCCATAATCTTGCCTGGCACTGAGGTCAGGCTGACAGGCCTATAATTCCCTGGCTCATCCAACCGGCCCTTCTTGTGGATGGGCACCACGTTGGCCAGCTTCCAGTCTTCTGGGACCTCTCCAGTAAGCCAGGACTGCTGAAAAATGATGGAAAGTGGCTTGGACAGCTCATCTGTCAGCAATCTCAGCACCCTAGGATGGATCCCATGGCCTTGTGGGGGTCCAAGCTTCTCAGTAGATCTCTAACTTCCTCTTGGAGCAGCGGGAAACTATGCAGCTCTCTGTCTCTTTCTGCCAGCTCTGCAGGCCAGCTGTCTGGAAGACGTTCTGCCCTGCTAGTGAAAACTGAGGCAAAGAAGGTGTTAAGTACCTCTGCCTTTTCCTCATCCTTTGTTACAACGTTCCCCTCCGTGTCAACCAAGGAGTGGAGGTTGTCCTTGCCCTTCTTCTTGCTATTGATGTATTTATAGAAGGACTTTTTGTTGTCCTTCACAGCAGAGGCCAGTCTAAGTTCTAAATGGGCTTTTGCCTCCCTAATTTTCTTCCTGCATGTCCTAGCAACATCCCTAAACATTCCGTAGGTTGCCTCCCCTTTCTTCCAAAGATGATACACCCTCTTTTTTTCCCTTAGTTCTATTAAAAGTTCATTACCCATCCAGGCTGGCCGTCTGCCCCGGCGGCTCATCTTCCGGCACACTGGCACAGCCTGTTCCTGCACCTTCAAGAGTTCTTCCTTGAAGTAGGTCCAGCTCTCCTGGACCCCTTTGTTTTTAAGGGCTGATTCCCAAGGAACCTTCTGAATTAGTTCCTTGAGTAGCCTGAAGTCTGCCCTCTGGAAGTCCAGAGTGGAGGTCTTCTTGCTCCCCCTCTTGGCTTGGCTGCATACCGAAAACTCTATTATGTTGTGGTCACTGGTGCCTAAACACCCTCCGACCACCACATCACCCACCAGCCCTTCCCTGTTGGTGAAGAGGAGGTCAAGCATAGCCTTACCCCTGGTAGGCTCACACAGCACCTGGGATAAGAAGCTGTCCTCCATGCACTCTAAGAACCTCCTAGACTGCCTCCTCTCTGTTGTGTTGAGATCCCAGCAGATATCAGGCAGGTTGAAGTCACCCATGAGAACGAGGTCAGGCGATCTTGAGACAGCCTTAAGCTGCCTATAGAGTGCCTCATCAACATCCTCCTCCTGGTTGGGTGGTCTATAACAGACTCCAACCAGGATGTCTGCCCTGTTGGTCTTCCCTCTAATTCTCACCCACAAGCACTCAACCCAGTCATCCCTGATCTCCATCTCAACAGCATCCAGTGCCTCCCTGATGTACAGGGCCACCCCTCCACCCCTTCTTCCTTGCCTGTCTCTCCTGAAGAGCCTGTAGCCATCAATTGCAGCGCTCCAGTCATGCGAGTCATCCCACCACGTCTCTGTGATGGCAACCACATCATAACTTTCTTGCTGCAACAAGGCTTCCAGCTCCTCTTGTTTGTTACCCATGCTTCGTGCATTAGTGTACATGCACTGCAGCTGGGCTGCTGGTTTCACCTCTAGCTCTAGCTTATCACCTCCAGACTCCTGCCTGAGGGCACTGGTTTCCGACCCTCCCCCTTCGAAGCTAGTTTAAAGCCCTGTCAATGAGACTTGCTAATTCCCTTCCCAGAATCATTTTACCTTTAGGGGACAGGCCATTCTCATGTATTGTGACCTTTCCCCTCCTCTGGGACAGAGGTACTCCATCTGTTACCAGCTGACCTGGTGCAATAGAAAGTTCCCCAAGATCGAAAAACCCAAAATTCATTCGTCTGCACCAGCCCCTAAGCGGCTGACCTGTTCCTTATTGTGTTCCCTCCTGCAACTAACGGTATCGATGTAAAAATTATTTGTGCACCTGACCCCTCAACCAGATCTCCCAGGGCCCTGAGGTAATTTTTGATAGCCCTGGGAGGCGTGGTACCAACATCATCATTCCCTAACTGCATGACCAATAAGGGATAATAATCAGAGGGCTGTACCAGACTGGGCAGCCTTCTGGTAACATCTCCAACTTGGACTCGTGCTAGGCTAATAACTTCCCTATGAGATGGGTCCGGCCTACATATGGGACCTTCTGTTCCCCTCAGGAGGGAATCACCAATAACAATTACCCTCCTTTTCTTTTTAGGGAGCAAGTCCTGATGCCAGGGGAAGGCTGTTTAACCTTAGGCTGCGTTGCCTTAGGCTGTTTAACCTTAGGCTGCTTTACCTTAGGCTGTTTAACCTTAGGCTGTTTAACCTTATGCTGTTTAACCTTAGGCTGTTTAGCCTCAGGGAAGACCCCAGATGGTGTGTCCTCCGGCATCAGTATCACCTCACCCTCGATCTCCAGCGCCCCATACCTGTTTTCCAAGGGCAGTGAGGGAGGTGGGGGGAGGCAAGGAGGTTTTAATTTGTGTCCTTTGAGAGGAACCTGTATCCATTCCCCTCTGCTTTTCAAACAACCAGTCTCTTCTGGGGGAGCCTGTGGAGCCTGCTTACTCGGGTTCATCTCTTTCCTCCTGTGGCTCATCACTTTTCTACAAGCCCATACATCTCTAAGACTAGCAACCTCATCCTTTAGTCTGGCCACAAGGTCGAGCAGATAGCCAATCTGCTCACACCTAATGCAAGAGTTGCCCCCACTACCCTGCATCTCAAGAGCCAGGCCCCAGCACTCACTACAGCCAGATACCTGGACAGCTACCTGCTTGTGTTCTACCTCAGTCTGGGTCGACACTGATTTTTTAAAGGAGATTTTGCTGCGTGTTATAACCATGCTGCCCCTGGCCACGGCCGTGGCTGCCCCTGGACACACCACCCACTGGTCAAAAATTTAGCAAAAGTGCGGCGGCGCGCGAGAGCACGAGAGAGCACCAGAGCAGGGGCTGCTGCCGAGCGGAGCCGCGCGAACCGCTGCCCGTTGTTTAAATTCCGCCGCCGAAGGCGCTGGCCTCACAAACCGTAGGCACGTGAAGACAGGGCCTCCCGAGTGCCACTGTGTGTTCAGGAAGCGTGGCGAGCCCAGCCGCCACCGCAGCCCGAAGAGGAGAAGCGCGAAAGCCCGCCCAAGCGGCCGCTGGTCCCGGTGCTGTTCCAAAGGGGCTGCCGCCGAGCGGAGCCCCGCGAAGCGCTGCCCATTGTTTAAATTCCGCCGCCGAAGGCGCTGGCCTCACGAGCCGTAGGCATGTGAAGACAGGGCCTCCCGAGTGCCGCTGTGTGTTCAGGAAGCGTGGCGAGCCCAGCCGCCACCGCAGCCCCACACGTTCTCTTTTTCCCTTGAGTTGCAACCAAACCTTTATGTTCAGCCAGGCTGGCTTTCTTTTGTCACATGAAGGGGCCTGTTCCTGCACTTTTGGGACTTCCCTTTTGAGCAATGTCTGGCCTTCCTGGACTCCCTCACTCTTCAGGACTCCTCCCCATGGAATCTGTCCCCCAGTCTCCAAAACAGGCCAAAGTGTACCCACAAGAAGTCACAGATGGCATTTCTGCTGTCCCCCATCTTTACTTCTTAGGTCACACAAGCAGATATAGCTTGTGGATGGTTGCAAATCACCACAAAGCTATTTTCAAAAAGATCTGTGTCAACCCAGACTGAGGTCAAACTTAAGCAGGCAGGTGTCCAGACAACTGCATTTCTAGCAGACATCAGGGAAGTTGGAAGTCTTCCACAAGAACAAGCATCAGTGATGGCGGGACTTCTGCCAGATGACTAGAGAATGCTTTATTTGTATCTTCATTCTGCTTGTATTATCTATAACAGATTCCCACCAGGATATTTGCCTTGCTGGCCTTTCCCAGATACTTACCCATAAACTCTCCACTCCATCATCACCATGTTCAGAAGGAGACTTGATGGGGTGCTTGGTGACATGATCTAGTTGTTTGATGGGTTGGACGCAATGATCTTGAAGTTCTCTTCCAACCTGGTTTATTATTATTATTATATTCAACCTCAATACAATCAAAACACTCCCTGACATATGCAGCCAGGCCACCACCTTTCCTTCCTTGTCTATCCCTGCAGAAGAGTTTGAAGCCTTCAAATGTGGCACTCCAGTGATGTGAGACATGATACCACATTTCTGTGATGGCTACTATATCATACTTTTTCTGATAGATGGTGGTTTCCAGCTCCTCCTGTTTGTTTCTGTCCTGGAAGAGGCATTAACAAGCCAGCTAAACCTATTCAGCCACTGCCCTTTCTTCTGCCTCCCCATTTTGCAGGGTCGGCTTTGAGGTCAAGAAGCCAATAGACAGGCACTGTTAAGGCTGCCTGGAGAGGATGGAAGCTGGACCCCAGGCCTCATGTTTCAGAGAGGTAACTGCACGTGTCAGAGGGTATTTGAGAAGGTGTGTGCAATTTTGCCTACCAGACAGCATTTTGAACTGATTGGCAGGATTTGAATAGCTAATGTGTCATTGGGCCGTTCAGCTTTCAAAAAGGGAATTTATAGGGGAATATTTCAGAGCCCACCCACATCTTTCCTCTCTCCCTCTCTTGTCTTCTCTGCCCCTGTTCATTAATGGGATTCAAGGCAGTGACAAGCACCTACTTGCTCCTGTCTTCAGGGCAATTAGCTTCTTTTGTCCTAGCAGCATAGTGTCTAGATCTCCACCACAGCAGCATGTCTCTAATTCCTCTAATTTTGGATACTACCCTTTGGATTATTCCTGCCCTTTGGATTACAAATACGAACTCAGAGTACTGCTTCATTCAGCTAAGGTTTTGGTATTTAACAGCTCAGCGGTTCATAAGCAGCTTATGCTAATTTGCCTGGTTATTTCTAAGGGTTATAGCTTGTTTACCTGTTGGTTAGCTCTGTTGTGAACCTGAGGTAGTCCATTCTTGCCACCTGGGCAGCATTGCTGTTTGTTTTGCAAGTGTAAGAAGTTTCCAGTTTGTTCCTCTGTATTCCAAGTTCCAATTTTTCTAGACTGTTATTACACTGTTTATTAGCTTCCTATTGTGTGTAATTAACCTATCATCGACCGACCAGGCAAATGAACCTGGATCAAATTGGCTTTTTAAATTTTTTAAATATATTTAATAAATCATATTCATATTTTTTCATATTCCCAGCTGATCAATTTCATAAAAACTACATCAGTTTCCTAGGCTGTGATGCATGTGGATGTGGATGTGGATGTGGGGAGGCCTGTGGATGTAGTCTACCTGCACCTCTGCAAGGCCTTTGACACTGTCTCCCACAGCAAACTCCTGGCCAAGCTGGCAGCCCATGGCTTGGACGGGATCACACTGTGTTGGGTTAGGAACTGGCTGGAGGGCCGAGCCCAGAGAGTGGTGGTGAATGGTGCCACATCCAGCTGGCAGCCAGTCACTAGTGGTGTGCCCCAAGGATCAGTGCTGGGCCCAATGCTCTTTAACATCTTTATTGATGATCTGGATGAGGGCATTGAGTCCATCATCAGTAAATTTGCAGACGACACCAAGCTGGAGGGTAGAGAGGCTTTGCAGAGGGACCTCGACAGGCTGGACAGATGGGCAGAATCCAAAGGCATGAGATTTAACACATCCAAGTGCTGGGTTCTGCACATTGGCCACAACAACCCCATGCAGTGCTACAGGCTGGGGTCAGAGTGGCTGGAGAGTGCCCAGGCAGAGAGGGACCTGGGGCTACTGGTTGATGGGAGGCTGAACATGAGCCTGCAGTGTGCCCAGGCAGCCAAGAGGGCCAATGGCATCCTGGCCTGCATCAGGAACAGTGTGGCCAGCAGGAGCAGGGAGGTCATTCTGCCCCTGTACACTGCACTGGTCAGGCCACACCTTGAGTCCTGTGTCCAGTTCTGGGCCCCTCTAGTTTAGAAAGGATGTTCACTTGCTGGAATGTGTCCAGAGAAGGGCAACAAAGCTGGTGAGGGGTTTGGAACACAAGCCCTATGAAGAGAGGGTGAGGGAGCTGGGGTTGCTTAGCCTGGAGAGGAGGAGACTGAGGGGTGACCTTATTGCTCTCTACAACTACCTGAAGGGAGGTTGTAGCCAGGCAGAGGTTGGTCTCTTCTCCCAGGCAGCCAGTACCAGAACAAGAGGACACAGTCTCAGGCTGCACCAGGGAGGTTTAGGCTGGATGTTAGGAAGAAATTCTATACAGAGAGAGTGATTGCCCATTGGAATGGGCTGCCTGTGGAGGTGGTGGAGTCACCATCATTGGAGGTGTTCAGGAGGAGACTTGATGGGGTGCTTGGTTGCATGGTTTAGTTGTTCAGGTGGGTTGGATTGGTTGATGGATTGGATGCAATGATCTTGAAGGTCTCTTCCAACCTGGTTTATTCTATTGTATTCTATTCTATTGTATTAGCGTAGATGCACTCCAGTTGTTCAAAAGGTCTTGACAGCTTTTCACAGGGAAAAGTCCCAGTTTCTGCCTGGCTGCTCACAGGTGCTCCTGCCGTTCCTCATTCATCAGTGACCTTTTCATCTTTGCCGCTGCATGTTCTCCCCTTTAAGTTCGTTATCTTCTTAAAGTTCATTAACTTAATTCCTTCATGCCTACCTCCACTACCTCCTCTGGCATACCGAGCCATGTAGGTAGACAGAGAATTGGAGTGTTGGGGTCACAGTACCACAGTATCACCAAGGTTGGAAGATACCTCAAAGATCATCAAGTCCAACCTGTCACCAAAGACCTCATGACTAGACCATGGCACCATGTGCCACATCCAATCCCCTCTTGAACCCCTCCAGGGACGGTGACTCCACCACTTCCCTGGGCAGCCCATTCCAATGGCGAACAAGAGCTCGTCTCTGCCTCTCCTTCCTCCTCATGCCTTTTCTCTGCTCCAGCATGGCAGTCTGACATGTGATATAATCTTTCATTCACTGCTCCAGTGATGGCTGGCCTCTCCATGGGCTTCAGAAGAAGCCCTCCTCTTTCTTTGTAATTCAGAAAGAGACTGCTCCAGCATGCGTCTCTCAGGCAGCAGTTTCAGCCAGAAAACCTGCTTCACTATGGGCTCTCTCCATGGGCAGCAGTTCTTGCAGTAGCCTGCACCTGCATGGGCTGTCCATGAGCTGCAGCTTCCTTAGGGCACATCTCTCTAGCATGTCTTCAAGAGGTCTTAGGAACATCTTTTGGTATGAGCTCCTTCACAGTCTTCGGTATGGATATCTGCTCTCTCATGTTTCTTAGGGAATAGGAATTTTCATAGATTCTTCAGAAAAACTACAGGAACAGGTATTTTATATACATATACATATATACATATATACACACATATATATATACACACATACATATATAAATGTATATATATAATAAATAAATATGTATATGTATATAAAATTTATTTTACTGAGTAAGAGGTCTCTCCAGAAAAGATTTCCTAAAAAGCAGGGTAAAACTCTTTTGTCTCACTATATCTAACAAACTACCTCTGCAGATTTTGAGATCACATACTACTGCAAATATGTTATGTGTTTGCTTAAGAAAAAATAGTAATGTCAGACTCATTATATTTCAGAACACTTAAGAGGTTTTGGCATTAAATATGGGTCAAAAATCACTAAACACGTCAACAAGTGACACTCATTAAAATAAATCACACAAGCTGGCACTTGTATGGTAACACATTGTGACAGTACTACTGCTTCCATAAAGAACAAAAATTAAACTTTCATCATAAAATAGTTCACTAGGCTAGATTGCAAAATTTGACATGGGCAATGCATCACTGCAGAAATCAGACCAAGCTCTGTCTGCTGTAGTCAGGAAGCTCATTATTTTCATTACAACTGCACTCCTATCTAAGACTTCAAAATTTCTTTTATTAAAAATAATCACCAAGAAGTTGAAAAGCAATTGTCAACCTCCTACACTACAATCTGGTCTTCCATTTAAAAGAAGTATGAAAAGCAAAAGTAGTCATTGTCAATAAAACTGCAGATGGATAGATTTAAGGAGCAGTTTACAATTTGTTCAGTAATTCAGAGCAGTACAAATGCTCTAGAAAACCTTCTACAGAAAAACTTCCAACATATTTTTTACAATCAAAACTACAACTACAGAAAGTGTCAGTTTTAAGTAATGTTCTGAATTAAAATACTCATGGAAAGAAACTTCCCAGGTTATAGAGCCCAGTCCTTCATTCTGAGAAGCAATCAGCAGAAGTTCACTTTCACAAACTGTATGAGCTCTAGTGTAAACCACGATGCCTGTCAGCACACTCTTCTTCCCAATTTGGAGGCTGTTCAAGAATCTCATTAAAGAAGAGAGGTGCAAGTCTCCTTGTCCTTTAAAGCATCATTTTCCTTATAGTCTATATTTATTGCCATAGTTTCACAACAGCATTGCCTTTTAGAACTAACAATTGAAACATGACACTGTTCAAACATTACCTTGTTTTTTTGAAAGTTAAAAAGAAGGCACACAAATTAAATAAATAATTTCAAATTTTCTTTGACACAGATTTTGATTTAGCCAACATAAAATTAGTTCAAATTATCAGTTTATTCTTCAAGGTTTCTACTCGTGTCAATTTCAGATATGAATGTTCTTTTAAATCTCCTAAATATTTAGGAGTATAAAAAGTTGCTCTCTACACTCTTTTAGTGACAACATGCTTGAAATACTGCATCAAATTCAACTAAAATAAAAACAGAAGCATGGAACGGTTTTCTCCTGATCTAGATAGTGTGTTGTGTATTAATTCCAATCTGTATTCATTTCAATCTGCAGATCTGTATTTGAGGTTTTCCCTTGCTTGGCTGAAGGCTTCTACAGAGATAAAATCAAATGGCACAGAATGACTGAACAGTCTGTGAAAGTAACATTCAAGGGACCCAGCAAAAGGCTCAGAGATTATTATAGACTTTATGCCTTTAGAAATTGTCCACAAAGGAGTTATTGCACAAGGTAATTTTGCTTCATCTAAACCTCAAGCTCTAAACCTTTACTGATACTGGGGATTATGCCAGACCAGATGCACCTCATGAGATTCACACAGGCCCACTTCTCAAACCTATCCAGGTCTTTCTGAATGGTATCCTGTCCCTCAGGTGCGTCGACCAAAACACTCAACTTGGCATCATCTGCAAATTTGCTAAGAGTGTATTTGAAACCACTTTGTTGTTGATGGAGACATTAAACAGTATTAGTCCCAGTGTGGACCTCTCAGACACACCACTCATCACTGATCTCCATTCAGACACTGAGGCACTTGTCACTGTTCTCTGGATGCAACCATCCAACCAATTCTTTCTCCATCAAATCAATACCTCTCTAATTTAGAGAAGGATATTGTGGGGGACTGTGTCAAAGGCCTAACAGAAGTCCAGACAGATGATATCAGTAGTTCTTCCTTTGTCCACTGATGTAATCACACCAACACAGAAGGCCAATTGCCTCCATTCAGAGTATCTATGAACATGCAACTACACCTAGTTTCATTATTAAAACTAAGTAATATTTACAGCTTTAAAATATTGTGATGCTGATTTAAAGAACTCAAACATCTGTGGCATAGCCATTTTATGCTCAGATTTTGCCCTATTGCAGAAAAAAAAAAAAAAAAAAAAAGAAACTAAAATATTGAAAAATTACATGACTATCCACCTTAACAAACTGCATGGACAGTTATCATTCCTCTCAGTAGCTTTAGGTTATGGACCTTTTTCCTCTTGCTTGGATATGACGTCCACTTGCATTATAAATAATAATGCTTAGGGTTAAAAAATATTTAACTGTTAGCTGCTTTGCTTACAAAGTGCTCTACAATTCGAGACTCTGTATTGAGACATAGCTCAATTCCCACATTCTCATCCTCAATTTTTTAAAAAAAGGCAGAAAATCAATTAGCTGTATCAACATTCCTTTCAAACAGATGAGATATATTAAAAGTTTACCAAGTCTCATCCATAATCCCATTGACTGCTCACTCACCATTTCATCGTGCTCAATTTGACAAGAAATTTCATCTTAATTTTCCTGATGTAACTTGTTAGCAAGAGAGAAATATTTAATATATCTCCCTTGTTTCTATATTGCTTACCTGCTCTTGTTATCTCTACACTTTCATTTTGTTCTACTGATGTTAAGAATCATGAAACAGGGCTGAATCACACGCATTTGGCAATACTTGAACAAATGTAATTTACTTAGAGCTCTCTAAGACAGCATAAAGATCTGAATTATACCAATGCTTGGTCAGCATCTACTTGCTTGCTGGTCACAACTACTCAACTGTATGAACAAGGAAAGTCTTAAAAAGTAATAGCTGCAAATATCACCCAGTGAATAATAATCTGTGAGTTTAAAGCAACACATCAGGGATCCTTTCAAACTTCCTATATTCTTTAGCACTGCCACCCAAACTTGCTGAAAGATTACCTCCCAAAAAAAATAAACAGGTTGCTGAGGGAGATATTTGAGGCCCCACCATCCCTAGAGATATTCAAAGTGAGGCTCAACAGGGTTCTGGGCAGACCGATCTAGTTGAGGATGCCCTTGCTCACTGCAGAGGGTGCTGGACTAGATGACTTTTGGAGGACCCTCCCAACCCAGACCTTTCCATGATTCTAGAAACCATAATAATTATTTATTTTTTTTTAAAAGTGGTAAGGTTGTGTCATTCGGTCACAGTACACAATAAAGTGGTACAGTAGCAAAGTAATTATGGACTGTCTTACCTGCTCTGCTGTGATTAACTTTGGAAACATTTAAGCAAAACAAGAACCCATTCATAAATAGTCATCTACATTCACATTAATAAAAAAAAATTTGCACATATATGTTAATGAGATCATGTAAGTTCTATTAAAATCTACAATACAAGAGCATGAATACAAAAGAAAATAAACCACACCCAAGAACCAAGAAGCAGCAACCAGAACAAAATGCCTCCCATGTTGCAATCTGAACTTCAAGCCCCCTAATACTTTGCTCCAGCTAGCACTTTCATTTTTGAAGCTGGCATGACTGCAGCCTGATATGAATAACAGCAGCAGGTTCAATTCAATCCATGACAGATTCATATTTATATAGAAATGTATAAAAACAACTAAGGTCTTGAATAGCTTTTTGTGCATTTTTCCAGTCTACAGAAAATCTGTAAAAGCGACAGTAAGTAACAAAAGCCTTTCTGCCTTTTATAAATGGAGATTCTCATTTCTCTGAGATGAAGAAAACCAGCTATGCATCCTGAAGTCAGAAGCTTTTTAAGTGTATTTGTAGAAATGAGGTTACAGTAATAAGTTATGTCATAATGAAAGGATTTAAAACAGAATGCAAGGTTAGACCACATCAAATCACCAAGCTTATCAGTAAGGAAAAAATATATACATATATAACCCTGAGATTAAATGTCAGAAGAACAGGAGTTACATAGTAGTTACAAAAAGTCTCTGAAGCAAAAAATTCTACCTTTTCACTGCAGAAATTACTTAAAAAAAAAAAAAAAAAAAAAAGACCCTAGATGATCTGGATGATTCAGACATGCAGCCTCTGTGCAAAACAAAACAAATTAGTCAAATATTGTGTTACGTCTCCAAGAGAAATTGCAAGAATACTATAAATAGTAAAAATAGGTATTTCCACCTCTGTATTAGTTGGACAAATGCCTGTGTCAAAGGAATGTTGTTTTTTTTAAGCTTCCCTTACTCTACAAGCCAGAATTAACTGCATATGTACACAAATGTGTGTGCATGTACATGTGCATGCAAATAAAAGCAATTCAACTAAGTATGTGTGAGCTAACATGTGGGAAAATTAACACTCATATTAAAACTAGGAGATAGCAGATCTTTTCTGTGACACATTCAGTAAACTCTTAGATCCTCTGTCCATAAGTTCCCATTAGCTTAACAAGGCACATCCAGCAGTGTTGCAAATTTTCAATTTCTATTTAAAAGCCATCTGATTTCTACTTGCTCTAATGAGGTAATTTCTACTGTGACTAGTTAAAGAAGTAGATGGGATTACTGCAAACAGAAAATTCCTAAGGGTAAAATGTGCTTGCATGATAGTTATCTCAAAGGCAGCTTGCACAGTGACCACAGCATTTTTCATATAGATGAGGTCTTAAAAACTACGGTGCTGAACTGACTAGGATAAAATTGCAAATTTTGTTATAGCAGCAAAATTAATTAGCCAGCAAACTGGTTTCAGTTATAAAATGAAAAGACCTCACAAGATAGAAATCCTTCGTCTACAATGGTCTAAAAGTGTAAGTGCCCAACTAAAGATATCTGCAATACAAGTCAAGTTGTATTACTCAAAAGAGACATGGAATTTCTCCATAATCATGTGCAAGCTGGCTAGCTGAAAGACCAGTTCCTCGCTCATCAAGAAACTGATATTCAGTATTGCGGAAGAAACCCAAAAAGCTATGGACCAGATGGCTGCCTAAGTAACAGAGAATCAGAAAATATGAATAATTCTTCTACTTATTCCAACACCTCCAGCCATCATTTCTATGGCTAACACGTTGCCTTAACATTAAAAGATCAGGGAGGCAGCTACAACTCTATTAAAGGGATGACACACAGGAGACACCAGGCAAAGGACTGAAGGTTCTTGTGTTTTAACTCCTCCCCAGAATAAAAATGTCTTTAAAACAATGATTCTATTTGCAATGCCTTCATTATCCACAGCCCTGTTAAGATACCCTTGTGCAAGAACGTATTTCCTACTATTATTCCATGTCCAAAAAGCAGAGGAATATAATTTTTTTCAAATTCAGTTCAGGATATTTTCCACGGCCTCTGCTTGTGTTCATACACCCTCCTATCTGCCTGGTTTCACAAAGTTAAATTTCATGGAATATGAAGTTAACAGATTCATTACTGATTTCATTAACTTTGCACCAATTTCTGCGTTCTGGCATATTTGGGTACCCCACTTTCTCTGCTATAAAAACAGACAGTCACTGGCTGTCCAGCAAGAGACAGTCAGTCATACAGGGTCACTCCGCAACAGAAAGGCTACTGGAGAAATCAGTAGATGATGTAGGCTGCCATCACTATGATGTTGACATCGCTTTACATTTGTCAGACTTAGACAGAGTAGTCTCTCTGCTTGCCAAGTGCCCTGCTGTGATAAGGTGCAAGGAATAAGTAAGCTGCTTATGTCCGGAGCTGACAAGATAGATGTAACGATTGCTGGTAATGAGAACAACATACAGCCATTCCTGAAGACTACCACAGTCAAACATGCTGGATGTGCCTATCAAATGGTCTCACAAGGCTGCCTATGTAGCGGAAAATATGCCACCCCTCCAGAGACAAAATGTTTTTCTCTGTTGTTTAGTGTAATTTAAGACACTCATCTATAGTTCAAACTGTGGCTAAGAGATCATAACTTCTTCTGCTAACAATGGGATGTGTCTTAATTTTAAGAGCTGACAGAAATTGTATTTCATTCCCAAAGGAAGTAAAAAAAAATGCTCTCACACAGGATTGGAAAGAGTTTGAAGTTTAAATGGAAGTACTATTCACACCTATATACAGAAATCACAAAAACATCCAAATTCACATTCAGACTCAGTCCAGTCCTTCCACCCGGGCTTACAACAACCTCTTTAAGCCAAAAAGCCTTTTCAAAACCTCCCCCAGTTAGGCTAAAACCCCAGGCCTCAATTTCCCCCTTACATACCTCTCTACTCACTCCATGCCTCTGGGCCCAAATGGTGCAGAAGAAATTAGCTCTTCCCCAGCAAACCAGGCCACTCGAGGCTGAAACCCTCCCCTGAAATACCAAACAAGAGATAAGGTCCAGCCAGGAGAAGAAAGAGAGAGGAAAAGGGCAGAAATTACAGTAATGTCCATTTCTATAGAGGAGCAGATGCAGGCATGATGGGATGGAAATAACGAAAGATTACAATTTCCTACATCCCCTCTGGAATTCCTGGAGGACCTCTCTGTGGCAGGACAGCTAGGCTAGTCCTTAACACACAGCAGGATGCAAAACAAAACAGTACAAATAAATAAATTACCATTAAATTAGCACCGTAAACAAAGGGAGGACAAACCAGGGGTCTACAAATGAATCTGCCATTTTTCAAATAATGTAATTTAGTCTAAAACAAACCTCATCAATTTTCTTGGAAACTGCATATACAGAAAGCTCACAGAAAGCTACTTCAACTCACAGGAAAGGTAATTCCTGGCAGCAGTTCAGTAATCATTCTTTGTGCTTTAAAGTGAACATGAACTTGAGTTACTTCAAATCCCCAGAATTTGCCACTCAACTCAAGTCAATACTTTCTTCAACAGCTCCTTAAAAATATTACTTCAAACACCAGTCAGTCAGCTTTCTAAAAGAAAACTAATACCTGTTCATGTAGACAGGTTACAGTCTTGTAACTTGAACTAGACCTTCTCCAACTTCAGGGAACAGCTCTGATAATAAAATTCCAAGAATCACCACAGCAATGCCTTGCGGCATAGGACTTTAAACAAGATGATGGGGGGGGGGGGAGTGGGTTTTAGTACTTCAGTACTAGAAATCCAAACTTACACTCCGAAAGCTAAGCATTCTCACTGAACTGAGTTTCCAACTATTTCCAATTATGTCCAAAGAATCATTTAGCAGTTACTCATCATTCCATCCCTATGAAACACCAAAACCATAAAACAGCATATAGCATAAAGAACAAGCAGGTGGTGCTGGAAGGAGCTGCACAGCTTGAAAGCTGTGAGCTACTCACTATAACTGACATTTGGCATGACAAATTACGTGACTGGAACACCACAACTGATGACTATAAACAGTTGAGAAGGGACAGATGAGAAAAGAAGGGTGGAGGGGTTGTCGTCTATGTACAAAAATGAGATTGACTGCACAGAGCGGTCTTAGAGAACCAGCAACAAACAGGTCAAGAGCATACGGGTAAAAATCAGGAGACAGGTCAACAAAGGAATCCTAATTAATTACCCACCACCCAATCAAGAGAAACCTGCTGATGAAGCCTTCTTAATTCAACTACAGGAAGCATCATGCTCACAGGCTACAGGATTTGAGACACTTGAACGTGACCAGAGAAGGGCAACAAGGCTGGTCAGAGGCCTTGAGCACAAGCCCTACGAGGAGAGGCTGAGGGAGCTGGGATTGTTTAGACTGGAGAAGGGGAGGCTCAGGGGTGACCTCATTGCTCTCTACAACTACCTGAAGGGTGGTTGTAGACAGAGGGGAATTGGTCTCTTCTCTCAAGCAACCAGCACCAGAACAAGAGGACACAGTCTCAAGCTGCACCAAGGGAAGTTTAGGCTCGAGGTGAGGAGAAAGTTCTTCACTGAGAGAGTCGTTACCCATTGGAATGGGCTGCCCAGGGAGGTGGTGGAGTCACCATCCCTGGAGGTGTTCAAGAGGGGACTGGACACGGCACTTGGTGCCATGGTTTACTCATGGGGGCTGTAATGACAGGTTGGACTTGATGATCTTTGGGGTCTCTTCCAACCTTGGTGATTCTGTGATTTCAGTCATGCTAACACATGTTGGCACAGCAAACTGTAAGAAGTTCAGGACACTTGGAGAGAATCTAGAATAACTTCTTAATCCAGCTGATAGACTGCCCAACCAGTGGAGAAGCACTGCTGGACCTGTTGCTTACCAATATAGATTAACTCTTTGGAGAAGTCAAGATCTCCTCAGCTGAAGTGATCATGTCCTGGTAGAATTCACAATATTGAGGCATAAGGGCCAGCTGAAGAGTAAGTCAAGACTCTAAATTTTAGGAGGGTAAACTTACAGTAGTTTAGGGAATTACAGGATGGATCCCCTCGGAAACATCTACCTGAACTTCCATAAGGCCTTTTATACAATTCCCCATGACCATCTTATTGGTAAATTGCAGAGATATGTGTGTGATGGATGGGTTATTAGACAGATCAAGAATTAGCCGGATGCCACGTCAAATGAGTTACAGTCAACATCTCGATGTCTATGTAGAAACCAGTAATGAGTAGGGTCCCCTCAAGAACCTATACAGGAAACAGCAGTAATTGATATCAGAATCATAGAAATGCTTCAGTTAGAAAATATCTTTAAGATCATCAAATCCAAATACCAAGCCTGGTGTCAAAACCAAGTCCTTTAGCACCACATCTATGCATCTTCTAAACACCTCCAGTGATGGGGATTCAACCACCCCCGTAGGGGGTCTGTTGAACTGTTTGAGAACCCTTTCAGTGAAGAAGTTTCTTCCAATACCCAACGTAAACCTCCTCAGTGCAATTTAAGGCCATTTCCTCTGTCCTGTCACTTGTTACTAGGGAAAAGTAATCAAAAACCCACCTTGCTACAAACTCTTTTCAGGTAAATATATGGAGCAATAAGGTCTCCCTTAACGTCCTTTTCTCCAGACTTTTTTCCTTCCCCCATTTCCCTCAGCCACTCCTCATAAGGTCTGTTCTCCAGACACTTTACCAGCTTCACTGCCCTTCTCTGGATATGCTCCAGCGTCTCAACATCTTCCTTGTAGCAAGGGCTCCAAAACTGAACATAGTACTCAAGTTGTGGCCTCACCAGTGCAGAGTACAGTGGGACAACCACCTCCTGGCTGTTTGAATTTCCAGACTTTTTCCTTATATATGATGTATTATTTTCTGAATCAAATGCCTTTTTACAGAAAATTTCTACATGCAATGAACACCAAAAAACAAGATTCAAAAAACCTAAGAGTTAATTCATAAATGAACCCAACATCCACCATCACCCATCATTATTCCTGGTGACATAAAGTAACTCTTAGCAGCTTAATGGAACACTTTATTTTCACAATCTTATACAGGGAGTATGCTTCTTGGTAACATAGTGGCACCAGAATTGAAAAACAGAAAAGAAAACTAAGGCATATAGTGACTAATCAAATATTAGAAAATGTTAAGTTCAGATGAATAACCACTGAGGGAGAACCTAACAGGATCTGCTACCTTAGCGGTCTAATTATAAATTCTTTCTAATGAATAGTAGTAAAAAATTGAGCTTTGATAGGAAACACAATCACAACACCTGATTTTGGATAAAAAGTATTATTTTACACAATTACTCAAATCGTATTTGAAAGGGTCTCTGATCTTTAAAGCATGTAAGCACTCTTCACTGTAAACCTTACTATTAAATTCAAAACTCAGTATTTAACTTAGCTCTTCATTGATATTCACCTCTAGACACTGTAAAAGTATAGTACACAGAGTCATAGAATAACAATGAATGATCCCAGCGCGTGGCTGAGAGAGCAGGCAGCGGCGAGGAACTCGGCTCTGAGCGCTTGCTTTTGCCTTTGCTTTCCTTGCTTTTCGGGAGGTAAGGGGCTGGTGGCTCGGGAGCTCCTGGAGAGGGGAGGAGGGGCGGCAGGCTCGGGTTGCCTACGTGCCTGAGGGCAGTGACGGAGCAGGGGGAGGGGTTGCCGTGGAAACCGCGGCAAACCAAACAAACCCCAGCCCGTGGCTGAGAGAGCAGGCAGCTGCGGGGAGCTCGGCTCAGACTCCTCACTGACTGGCGGGGGGAAAGCCGGGTGGAGAGGGTGATTAAGAGGGTGGTTACTGCAACATGGTTACTACTAGAAGTAAGGCTAGTAGAAGAACAGTGGGCACCCAAACAGAGGCCACTCACAAGCATGCAGGTGTTCAGGTAGGTGGCTGCAGTGAGTGCTGGGACCTGGCACTCGATATGGAGGATGGAAGGAACAACTCCTGTGTGAGTTGTGAGCAGATCAGCGATCTGATGAGCATGGACCTTGGACTTCCGGAGGGCAAACTTCAGCCTGTTTAGGAAACTTATTTGCAAAGTTCCCTGGGTATCAGCCCTCAAGAACCGAGGGGTCCAGGATGGTTGGACCTATTTCAAACTGGAGCTCTTGAAGGCACAGGGACTGGTGGTTTCCATCTGCCGAAAGATGAGCCGGCGGGGAAGGCGAGCGGCCTGGATGAGCAAGCAGCTCCTGGAGGAACTAAGGGCAAAAAGAGGCTGTATCACCTTTGGAAGGAGGGGAAGGCTTCTCGAGGTATGTTTAAGGAAGTTGTTAGATTATGTAGAAAAAAAATTCGAGAGGCAAAGGCCCAGTTGGAGCTGAGGCTGGCCACCTCTGTGAAGGACAATAACAAGCACTTTTACAAATATGTTAATGCCAGAAAGAAGGGCAGGAATAACCTGCACTCCCTATTGGACCTGGAGGGGAACACGGTGACTAAAGACGAGGAAAAGGCTGAGGTCCTGAACACCTTCTTTGCCTCAATTTTTAACAGTGAGGCAGGAGGAGTTCAGGACGAGTGGCCTCCTGAGCTGGGTGATGGGGTCAGGGAGCAGTGTAATGCCCTGGATATCCATGAGGAATTAGTTCGGGACCTGCTGAGCCACTTGGACACTCACAAGTCCATGGGGCCGGATGGGATCCATCCTAGGGTGCTGAGAGAGCTGGCAGGTGAGCTGGCCAAGCCGCTCTCCATCATTTTCCTCCAGTCCTGGCTGACCGGTGAGGTCCCAGATGACTGGAAACTGGCCAATGTGGTCCCCATCCACAAGAAGGGTCGGATGGAGGAACCCAGAAACTATAGGCCTGTCAGCCTGACCTCAGTGCCAGTGAAGATGATGGAGCAGATTACCCTGGTGGCAATAACTGCACACCTGCAGGATGGCCAAGGGCTCAGGTCCAGCCAACATGGATTCAGGAAGGGCAGGTCCTGCCTCTCCAACCTGATCTCCTTCTATGATCAGGTGACCCCCCCTGGTGGATGTGGGGAAGCCTGTGGATGTAGTCTACCTGGACTTCAGCAAGCCCTTTGACACCGTCCCCCACAGCAAACTGCTGGCTAAGCTGTCAGCTCGTGGCTTGGGCAGCAGCACTCTGTGCTGGGTTGGGAAATGGCTGGAGGGCCGAGCCCAGAGAGTGGTGGTCAATGGTGCCACATCCAGCTGGAGGCCTGTCACCAGTGGCATCCCCCAGGGATCAGTGATGGGCCCCATCCTCTTCAATGTCTTCATTGACGATCTGGATGAGAGGATCGAGACAGTCATCAGCAAGTTCGCAGATGACACCAAGTTAGGAGCAGATGTTGGTCAGTTAGAGGGTGGAAGGGCTCTGCAGAGGGACCTCGATCGGCTGGACAGATGGGCAGTCCAATGGGATGGCATTCAACAAGTCCAAGTGCCAGGTTCTGCACTTTGGCCACAACAACCCCATGCAGAGCTACAGGCTGGGGTCGGAGTGGCTGGAGAGCAGCCAAACAGAGAGGGACCTGGGGGTGCTGATCGACAGCCGCCTGAACATGAGCCTGCAGTGTGCCCAGGTGGCCAAGAAGGCCAATGGCATCCTGGCCTGCATTAGGAATGGTGTGGCCAGCAGGAGCACGGAGGTCATGGTGCCCCTGTACTCTGCTTTGGTTAGGCTGCACCTTGAGTACTGTGTCCAGTTCTGGGCCCCTCAGTTTAAGAAGGACATCGAGACATTTGAACGTGTCCAGAGAAGGGCAACAAGGCTGGGGAGAGGCCTTGAGCACAAGTCCTATGAGGAGAGGCTGAGGGAGCTGGGATTGTTTAGCCTGGAGAAGAGGAGGCTCAGGGAAGACCTCATTGCTCTCTACAACTACCTGAAGGGTGGTTGTAGCCTGGAAGGGGTTGGCCTCTTCTCCCTAGCAACCAGCACCAGAACAAGGGGACACAGTCTCAAGCTGCAACAGAGGAAGTTTAGGCTCGAGGTGAGGAGAAAGTTCTTCACCGAGAGAGTGATTCGTCATTGGAATGGGCTGCCCGGGAGGTGGCTGACTCGACGTCCCTGGAGGCGTTCAGGAGGGGACTGGATGTGGCACTTGGTGCCATGGTCTGGTCGTGAGGTTTGTGGTTACAGGTTGGACTCAATGATCTTCGAGGTCTCTTCCAACCTTGGTAATACTGTGATACTGTGATACCAGGACACCCTGTGGAAACCATGGGGAGTTGGCACAAGAGGACGACAGGGCCAGCCCAGCTGAAGTGCTTCTATGCAAATGCATGCAGCTTGGGCAATAAACAGGATGAGTTAAGGGCCACCGTGCTTGGGATGCCATGACATAGTGGGCATCACCGAAACTTGGTGGGATGATTCCCATGACTGGAACGTAGGGATAGATGGGTATAAGCTTTTTAGGAAGGATAGGCAGGGAAGGAGAGGAGGAGGTGTTGCCCTCTATGTCAACAACCAGCTGGAATCAGCAGAACTCCACCTGGGGAGGGATGATGAAATGGTTGAGAGTGTATGGGTTAGAATTAAAGGCAAGACAGGGGAAGGAGATATTACTGTGGGGGTCTCCTACAGGCCACCTGACCAGCAGAACCAAGCAGATGAGGCCCTCCACAGGCAAATAGAAGCGGCTTCCAGGTCACAAGCCCTGGTCCTCATGGGGGATTTCAACCACCCTGACATCTGCTGGAGGGACAACACAGCAAGGCACCAGCAATCCAGGATGTTCCTGGACTGCATAGAAGACAACTTCCTCTTCCAAACGGTAGAGGAACCAACAAGAAAAGGTGCTATGCTGGACCTTGTTCTCACCAACAGGGAAGGGCTGGTAACCAATGTGAGGCACAGAGACAGCCTTGGCTGCAGTGACCATGAAGCAGTTGAATTTACTATCCTCAGGGCAATCAGGAGGACCTATTCTAAGCTTATGACCCTAGACTTTAGGCATGCAGACTTCGATAGTTTCAGGAATCTGCTAGCCAAAGTGTTGTGGGACGAAGCCCTGGAGGGAAGGGGGACCCAGGACAGATGGTCAGTATTCAAGGACCACCTCCTCTGTGTCCAGGAGCTATGTATACCAACAAGGAGAAAAGCAGGAAAAAGTGCTAAGATGCCTGCCTGGATGAACAAGGAGCTACTGGACACACTATCACTTAAAAAGAAACTCTACAGGAAGTGGAGGGAAGGACAGATAGAACAGGGGGTATATAAGGAAGGTGCCCAAGCAGCAAGAGGCCTGGTCAGGAAAGCCAAAGCAGAGTTTGAACTGAATCTAGCCAGGGGGGTTACAGGGAGCACTCAGAATTGTTACAGTTATATTAATGGCAAGAAGAAGCCTGGGGAAGGTGTGGGCCCCCTCAGAAAGGAAACTGGTGAATTGGTCACAAGTGATGTGGAAAAGGCTGAGGTACTCAATCACTTCTTTACCTCAGTCTTCACTGCAAGGGCCTCCAGCCACACTCCTGGTGTCATGGAAGACGATGCCAGGGATGGGGAGGAAGAACTGCCCATCATAAGTGAAGCTCAGGTTCATGATCACCTGAAGAACCTGAAAGTGTTCAAGTCCATGGGACCCAACGGGATACACCACTGGGTGCTGAGAGAACTGGCAGATGAGGTTGCTAAACCCCTCTCTATTATATTCCAAAAGTTATGGCAGACTGGGCAAGTCCTCACAGACTGGAAGATGACAACATAGAAGTTGGGTTCAGGGATCAACAAGTTCAGAGCCCAGGTCTCCATGGGGAAGTCCCCACAGACTGGAAAAGGGGAAACATTACTCCCATTTTCAAAAAGGGCAAGAAGGAGGAACCGGGAACTACAGGCCAGTCAGTCTCACCTCTGTGCCCAGAAAGATCATGGAGCAGATCCTCCTGGAGGCACTAATGACTCAGAAGAATAGTGAAGAGGTGATTTGGAACAGTCAGCATGGCTTTGCCAAGGGCAAATCCTGCCTGACAAACCTGGTGGCCTTCTGTGAGCAGGTGACAACATTAACAGATGAGGGGCGAGCAACTGATGTCGTTTACCTGGACTTGAGCAAAGCCTTCGACACTGTCCCGCACCACCTCCTGGTCTCCAAGCTGGTGACACATGGGTTTGATGGATGGACCACTAGATGGATAAAGAACTGGCTTCATGGCCGCACCCAAAGAGTGGCAGTCAACAGGTCCATGTCCCAGTAGAGGCCAGTGACAAGCGGAGTCCCTCAGGGATCAGTCCTGGGACCTGTCTTGTTCAACATCTTTGTGGGTGCCATGGACAGTGGCATCGAGTGCACCCTCAGCAAGTTTGCTGATGACACCAAGCTGTGTGGTGCAGTGGACACGCTGGAGGGAAGGGATGCCATCCAGAGGGACCTTGAGAGGCTGGAGAGGTGGGCACAAGCCAACCTCATGAGCTTCAACAAAACCAAGTGCAGGGTCCTGCATCTGGGTCGAGGCAATCCCAGGCACAAATCCAGGCTGGGCAGGGACTGGCTGGAGAGCAGCCCTGAGGAGAGAGACTTGGGGGTGCTGGTGGACAAGAAGCTCAACAGGAGCTCTCAATGTGCACTTGCAGCCCAGAAAGCCGATCAGATCCTGGGCTGCATCAGGAGAAGTGTGACCAGCAGGTCAAGGGAGGTGCTTCTCCCCCTCTACTCAGCTCTGCTGAGACCCCACCTAGAGTACTGTGTCCAGTTCTGGAGCCCCTATTACAAGAGGGATACGGAGGTGCTGGAGCGTGTCCAGAGAAGGGCCACGAGGATGATCAGAGGGCTGGAGCACCTCTCCTATGAGGACAGACTGAAGGAGTTGGGGCTGTTCAGTCTGGAGAAGGGAAGGCTCCCAGGTGACCTCATTGTGGCCTTCCAGTATCTGAAGGGGGCCTACAGGAAGGCTGGGGAGGGCCTTCTCAGGAGCTCAGGTAGTGATAGGACTAGGGGGAATGGAATGAAGCTGGAGGTGGGGAGATTCAGGCTAGATGTGTGTCCTGGATGGAAAAAAAGCCTCAAAATGGCTCTGAACCAGACAATGAGGCAGAAGCTAGTAGATCTGCTTCTTTGGGCTTGCCTGGACATGTTTCAGAGCCAGGATGAGCCAGGTGGGCGTGCTTTTGGCCACGTTTGGAAAGAAGGCTTTCTATAGGTTGCAATACCAGGGTTGACCCCTAGACCTGTGTTGCACCTGGCCATTATTGTCTCGGGAAACCTATAAATATCAGCCCGAAGGGCCAGAGCTTTGTCTTGCCATTGTCCACGGTCTGGAAGGAACCACAAGCGTCGCTTGGAAGCTGAACTGTGTTCCAGTTTACCCAGACAAGACAGCAAATCCCCCTCGCTATTCTCAGCATTGTAAAGCCCAGAGGACAGATACGTGTCTTGCCGGGCCGAGAGGCGAAACCCCAGAGGAGCCGAGTCCCCGGGACAGTTTCATTTGATTGGAGCAAGCAGCGAGCGCTGCTGCAAAAGGACCACAGCCGAGAAACCTCTCTACAAAGCTTTTGGCTACAAACCCTTTGGGAGCAAATCCTGTCTCAGCAATAAGCTGCAGACCCCAACAGAAAGGGAAACTCTGCTCCTGCAGCTTCCACGTGCATCTATTGCAGGTCTGTTGCCCTGGGGAGTTCTGGGTTGTTCCCCCCTACGTTGTGGGCAACCGCCGGCTGCATTGCCGAGGTTTCTTTTCTTTACAGTTTAAAGTGACGTTTGTTGTTTCTGGATTTTTGTGCATGTTGTTTAAACTGTTATTTGTTCCTGCTGGTGAGGTCTCTGTTCCACGACCGAAACCCCTCGAACCTGTAAATAGGTTTTCTTTAATATTTTTTGTGGGATTTTTGTGATTAAAAATTTTTTTTTTTTTTAATTAATCGCTCCATTTATTGAACATTAATTTATCCTTTTATAGACCAAAACAATGTGAAAAGGAAGTTCTTCCCCATGAGAGTGGTGAAGCCCTGGAATGGGTTATCCAGGGAGGTGGTTGAGGCCCCATCCCTGGAGGTGTTTAAGACCAGGCTGGACGAGGCTCTGGCCAGCCTGATCTAGTGTGGGGTGTCCCTGCCCATGGCAGGGGGTTGGAACTAGATGATCCTTGTGGTCCCTTCCAACCCTGACTGATTCTATGACTCTAACAGAATTTGTGGTTGGAAGGGACCTCTAGTATTGAGTCCAACCCCCCTGCCAAAGCAAGGATCACATTGAGCAGGATACAGAGGAATGCTTCCAGGTGGGTTTTGATAGTCTCCAAGAGGAGACTCCACAATCTCTCTGGGTAGTCTCTTTCAGTGTTCGAGCTTGAATCCCTTTATCCTTGTGTTATTAATGTGCACCACTGAAAAGAGATTGGCTTCATCCACTTGACACCCTCAGATATTTATAGACATTAATAAGATCACCTCTCAGCCTTCTCTTGTCTAGACTAAACAGCTCCAGTTTTCTCACTCTTTCTTCATAAGAGAGGTGTTCAAGTCCCCACAATCATTCTTGTTGGGACTCTCTCCATTGAGATCCCTGTCTGTCTTGAACTGGGGAGCTGTGGTCTCTCTCTCTCCATCTCCCAGTTCAACTTATAAGTTACCTTTCCTGCTGCATTGGGACTATCAGACATATATTAGTCATGCAGACCTTTACAAATGCCAGGAGATTTTTAGAGGAAAAAATCCATTTTCTTGCATATAAACTCTCTCTGCAAGTAAAAAAATTCAGAGGACTAGTTAACATTTTAAACACTCTGCTTTCCTTCTTACGGACATGTCCATATCTTCAGACATTCTTTACAGTCATGCATATCTAACATTTTCCATGTTTTTCATAAGGCTTGACAGTATGGTACAGCTGCAAGATACAAATCTGACAGTTTGCAATAGGATCTGCTCATTGTAGCAAATTATTCTGACAGTAAGTACTGTACAGCCAGCAGTGTACATTCTTCTAACATACTTATTATTAAAAATCTTACAAATGCTGCAACTAAAGCATGCACATTACATTGTATTTTGTATGATTGCAATGAGTCACTGCAGTTTAAACACTTTATAATCTGTGATAATCACTGAACCACAGAATGCCAGGTTGGAAGCAATCCCCAGGATCATCTGGTGCAACATTTCTAGATGAAATAGTTTATATAGTTTAACAAAGCACCATGTCAAGCTGAGTCTTGAAACTGACCAACACAGGAGAATCCACTACTTCCTATGGAAATAGCTCTGATGCCCAACTGTTCTCATGGTGAAAAATTTTCTTCTGGGTTCCAATCGTAATCTCCCCAGGAATAACTTTTATCCACTGCCCCTTGTCTTTTCCATGTGACCCCTTGCAAAAAATGGAGTCTTCATCCTCCTGCTAGCCACCCTTTATGTACCGGTATGTGGTAGTAAGGTCTCCCCTAAAATATCTCTTCTTAAGGCCCAACAAGTAACATTTTAACTTTTTTTTCTTTTTAATCAAAAAGTGCACTATTTAAAGCTATTTTATTAACAGCTTTAAAACCATTTGGAAATGTTTAAAAACCTGCCTATTTTGCTCCCTTTGCCTGCTAATTTGTGCAAAGGGTTAGTTAAAGCACTAGTTTATGTATGGTATAGTCACAGAGTCACAGAACATATCTGGTTGGAAGAGACCTCAAAGATCATCCAGTCCTGCAACCCGGCACTGAAGGATCAACACTAAACCATGTCCCTAAGTGCCAGCTGCATACGCTGCTTGAACACTCTCAGGGATGGTAACTCCACCCTGGACAGACCATTCCAGTATTTGATAACCCTTTCAGTGCAGAAATATTTCCTAATATCCAGCTTAAACTTCCCCTGGCACAGCTTGAAACCATTTCCTCTAGTCCTGTCACATGGCATCAAGGAGAAGAGGCTAGGCTGGCCCCCTCCTTGCTCCAACCTCCCTTCAAGTACATGTAGAGAGCAATAAGGTCTCCCCTCAGCCTCCTCTTCTCCAGACTGAACAACTCCAGCTCCCTCAGATGATTCTTGCAGGTCATATGCTCCAGGCCCTTTTCAAGTCTCACTACCCTTCTCTGGACATGCTCCAGCACCTCAATATCCTTCCTGCAGTGACTGACCCAGAAATGAACACAATGCTCAAGCTGCGACCTCACCAGTGCTAAGTACAGGGGAATGACCACCTCCTGCTGGCCACCATGTTGCTAATACAAGCCAGAGTGCCATTGGCTTTCTTGGCCACCTGGGCACACTGCTGACTTGTGTTCAGTTGACTGCCAACCAACCCCAGGTCCCTCTCCAAGCTGCAGCTTTCCAACCACATATCCCCAAGCTGTAACTTACCATGGGGTTGTTGTGACTGAAGTGCAGGATCTGGCACTTGGCCTTGTTGAACTTTATGCAATTAGCCTTGGGCCATCAATCCAGCCTGTCCAGATCCCACTGCAAAGCTTCCCTAACCTCTAGTGTAGGAATAGAATAGAATAGAATAGAATAGAATAGAATAGAATAGAATAGAATAGACCAGACCAGACCAGACCAGACCAGCTTGGAAGAGACCTTCAAGATCATCATGTCCAACCTATCATCCAACACCACCTAATCAACTAAACCATGCAACCAAGCACCCCATCAAGTCTCCTCCTGAACACCTCCAATGATGGTGACTCCACCACCTCCACGGGCAGCCCATTCCAATGGACAATCACTCTCTCTGTGTCGAACTTCTTCCTAACCTCCAGCCTAAACCTACCCTGGTGCAGCTTGAGACTGTGTCCTCTTGTTCTGGTGCTGGCTGCCTGGGAGAAGAGACCAACCTCCACCTGTCCACAACCTCCCTTCAGGTAGTTGTAGAGAGCAATAAGGTCTCCCCTGAGCCTCCTCCTCTCCAGGCTAAGCAACCCCAGCTCCCTCAGCCTCTCCTTGTAGGGCTTGTGTTCCAAACCCCTCACCAACCTTGTTGCCCTCTTCTCCCCCATTCAGGTGCCATTGGGTGATGAACAAAGGCACTAATCTCACTGCCATATAGCAACAAGATTCCATAAATGCAGAGAGCAGAGAATCTCAGAAATCCTCCCAGAAGTCCTTTATTATAGCATTGTAGAATCCCCAGCATTACAGTCTTAGAGTCCCACTTATAGAAGTCCCAGAAGCCCTTAACAGACAAAGCAGCTAACAGAAGTAGAACTCCTGAGCATATTCCTAGCAGCATCCCTACAACAAAGCCCTTGCCAGAAGAAGCAGCTAACAGAAGCAGAAGTCCCAAGCAAAGCCCTAATCCCCCCAAGCTGTTCCTAACCTAAATCCCCAACCAAAGCAACTATTGCTCAGAGTGACTGTTTATATACTTGTTATCAACCACTTAACCAGTCAAATCCAACCACACATAAGCTAAAATCTTTTCTCAATAAGAGGTGCCAGCATGCCAAGGAGGTAGCCTCTGCAGCATGTTCCAAACAAAGAGTGCCAGCGTGAGAATGTTGTTCTTGGCACATATGGAATGTTATAGTTTTGCTCTATTCACCGTGCTAAGGAATTGGTCAGCTAAGGAATCATGCACTCTGCATGCATCCAGCAGCTGCATTCAGAACAGTGACTGCAAGACTGTGACAGATCTGCACAGCCACCCAGCTTGATAGATGGTCCAAGGCCCTTCACTAGGCAGGTCACCTTATTTTAGAAGGAGATCAGATTAGTCAGACTTGTCTTGTATGTGTCACAGGATAGTACTCAGGCTGACCTGCTCCACAACCTTTCCTGGCACCAAGGTCACACTGACAAGCCTGTAGTTCCCCGGATCAGCCTTTTGGCACTTATTGTAGATGGGCATCTCATTTGCTAGCCTTCAGTCAACTGGGACCTCCCCGGTTAGCCAGGACTGTTGACAAACAATGGCAAGTGGCTTGGTGATCACTCCTGATAGCTCCCTCCTTAAGTACCCTTGGGTCAATCCTACCCACCATTCCCCTCAATTGTTTTTGCAACAGTATTTTTGGAAATGTTGGAAAAGCAATTGATACCTCTTTGTATTAGCTGGTATGTATAGCAACTACGGTATACATCAGTGCAAGTGTTTACTCTTTCACAAACACAAGTTAAATAGTACTACTACTATTTTATTAGTTTAACAAATTAATTTCAGTACAAATTAGTACACAGAAGATAGCAGTGTCCTCAAATGTTTAATTCTTTTTTAGGTTTCATATATCATTAAAATAAAATGACAGGCAGAAGAATGTTTGATCATATTTAAAAGCTATTACACATCTTCACTGTGATTCCATTTGAACACTGGCATACCACAAGGGAACCTCTCTATTTTCAGAATTGATGTACCTTTCAAAACTATAATCTTTGGCTTTCAAGCTCACTATTATTTGCCTTCAGGTGCAAATTTTAAAGTGTATAGGCTTCTAAAAAGAACTTTATGACTTCAGCCAGATACTGAAAGGCTTGTACATCAGTCATCATCATAGTGAAATTTCTTTTCAAAATAATGTTCCTCACTCTGAGTACACTTGTGCTTATACTCGGTTCACTTGTCAAATACAAACTCGAGGTCATCAAAACCTTCAGGGCAGCTTCAGCTATTCCAAAACTCATTTTCTACCTCCATTTTGTTAGAGAAATAGGATTTCAAATGTAAAAATAATAGGAGAGTCTAAAGATAAAGAAACAAAGGCATCTTATGGACACATTTAAGTGCAGTGACTGCCTGTAAGGACAAAGTCAATCAAATATCCATGCATTTAAAAACACCAATAATATCAAAAGCAGATAAAGTATTTTGCTATAGTGTTGATACATATTCTATTAAAAATACGTTTTTAGAGTTGACAACTTAAATATGCACATTTAAGAACAGATGCTAATGATCCTATTTAAATGTTGGTTTTGAAAGAGATTAAACATTTAAACATGCCATGTCTATTGTTCACTATGTCACATGCCTAACAAGAGCAAATGACACTAGGGGTTAGTTTTCCTGTTAGCTTGGATTCCTTTGCCATAGGATAATGGTTCTATTTAATCCTATTTTAAGTACTATGTTTTATTAATACAGAACGACAGAAAAGATTTTATTCCTTCCTTTAAAGGCTGAGTTTGTTTGAGAGGTTGGTCTGATTTTTTCATCTCCAGAGACTTTTTCATGCAGCCATAGTTCATGTTTATAGTTAGAGTTGAGTAATTAACATCTTTTGAAAGCAGAGACTATTTAGGTACTTCGGGAAAAGCTTTTCCCAATACAAAGTAAAATCAAGTTTTATCACTGACTTTGATGCATGCAAGAAGCCACAGTCTGTTTTCTATGATCCAGAGGTTCATACGTATAAATAACCAAGGAAAATAGGTTTTCAAAAGTGGGAGTTTAGAATAGAATAGAATAGAATGGAATAGAATAGAATAGAATAGAATAGAATAGAATAGAATAGAATAGAATAGAATAGAATAGAATAGACCAGGTTGGAAGGGACATTCAAGATCATTGTGTCCAAACTATCAACCAATCCAACCCACCTAATCAACTAAACCATGGCACAAAGCACCCCATCAAGTCTCCTCCTGAACACCTCCAATGACGGTGACTCCACCACCTCCCCATTTCCAATGGGCAATCACTCTCTCTGTGTAGAATTTCTTCCTAACATCCAGCCTAAACCTGCCCTGCTGCAGCATGAGACTGTGTCCTCTTGTTCTGGTGCTGGTTGCCTGGGAGAAGCGACCAATCTCTGCCTGGCTACAACCTCCCTTCAGGTAGCTGTAGAGAGCAATAAGGTCACCCCTGAGTCTCCTCCTCTCCAGGCTAAGCAACCCCAGCTCCCTCAGCCTCTCTTCACAGGGCTTGTGTTCCAAACACCTCAACAACTTTGTTGCCCTTCTCTGGACACACTCCAGCAAGTGAACATCCTTCCTAAACTGAGGGGCCAAGAAATGGACACAGGACTCAAGGTGTGCCCCAACCAGTACAGCGTACAGGGGGAGAATCACCTCCCAGCTCCGGCTGGCCACACTGCTCCTGATGCAGGCCAGGATGCCATTGGCCCTCTTGACTGCCTGGGCTCATGTTCAGCCTACTGACTTGACTGCAGGCTCATGTTCAGCCTACCATCAACCAGTACCCCCAGGTCCCTCTCTGCCTGGCCACTCTCCAGCCACTCAGACCCCAGCCTGTAGCACTGCATGGGGTTGCTGTGCCCAATGTGCAGAACCCAGCACTTGGATGTGTTAAATCATAGTAGCATAGTATCATAGTATCAGTCAGGGTTGGAAGGGACAACAAGGATCATCTAGCTCCAACCCCCTGCCATGGCAAGGGACACCACACTAGGTCAGGCTGGCCAGAGCATCATCCAGCCTGGTTTTAAACACTTCCAGGGATGGGGCCTCAAACACCTCCCTGGATAACCCATTCCAGGGCTTCACCACTCTCATGGTGAAGAACTTCTTCCTCACATCTAGCCTGAATCTCCCCACCTCCAGCTTCATTCCATTCCCCCTAGTCCTATCACTACCTGAGCTCCTGAGAAGGCCCTCCCCAGCCTTCCTGTAGGGCCCCTTCAGATACTGGAAGGCCACAATGAGGTCAACTCGGAGCCTTCATTCTCCAGACTGAACAGCCCCAACTCCTTCAGTCTGTCCTCATAAGAGAGGTGCTCCAGCCCTCTGATCATCCTCGTGGCCCTTCTCTGGACACGCTCCAGCACCTCCACATCCCTCTTGTAATAGGGGCTCCAGAACTGGACGCAGTACTCCAGGTGGGGTCTCAGCAGAGCTGAGTAGAGGGGGAGAAGCACCTCCCTTGACCTGCTGGTCACACTTCTCCTGATGCAGCCCAGGATCTGATTGGCTTTCCGGGCTGCAAGTGCACACTGAGAGCTCCTGTTGAGCTTCTTGTCCACCAGCACCCCCAAGGCTCTCTCCTCAGGGCTGCTCTCCAGCCAGTCACTGCCCAGCCTGGATTTGTGCCTGGGATTGCCTCGACCCAGATGCAGGACCCTGCACTTGGTTTTGTTGAAGCTCATGAGGTTGGCTTGTGCCCACCTCTCCAGCCTCTCAAGGTCCCTCTGGATGGCATCCCTTCCCTCCAGCGTGTCCACTGCACCACACAGCTTGGTGTCATCAGCAAACTTGCTGAGGGTGCACTCGATGCCACTGTCCATGGCACCCACAAAGATGTTGAACAAGACAGGTCCCAGGACTGATCCCTGAGGGACTCCGCTTCTCACTGGCCTCTACTGGGACATGGACCTGTTGACAGCCACTCTTTGGGTGCGGCCATGAAGCCAGTTCTTTATCCATCTAGTGGTCCATCCATCAAACCCATGTGTCACCAGCTTGGAGACCAGGATGTGGTGCGGGACAGTGTCGAAGGCTTTGCTCAAGTCCAGGTAAACGACATCAGTTGCTCGCCCCTCATCTATTAATGCTGTCACCTGCTCACAGAAGGCCACCAGGTTTGTCAGGCAGGATTTGCCCTTGGCAAAGCCATGCTGACTATTCCCAGTCACCTCTTCACTATTCTTCTGAGTCATTAGTGCCTCCAGGAGGATCTGCTCCATGATCTTTCCGGGCACAGAGGTGAGACTGACTGGCCTGTAGTTCCCCGGTTCCTCCTTCTTGCCCTTTTTGAAAATGGGAGCAATGTTTCCCCTTTTCCAGTCTGTGGGGACTTCCCCAGTCTGCCATGACTTTTGGAATAGAATAGAGAGGGGTTTGGCAACCTCATCTGCCAGTTCTCTCAGCACCCGTGGGTGTATCCCGTCGGGTCCCATGGACTTGAACACTTTCAGGTTCTTCAGGTGATCACGAACCTGAGCTTCACTTATGATGGGCAGTTCTTCCTCCCCATCCCTGGCATCGTCTTCCATGACACCAGGAGTGTGGCTGGAGGCCCTTGCAGTGAAGACTGAGGTAAAGAAGTGATTGAGTACCTCAGCCTTTTCCACATCACTTGTGACCAATTCACCAGTTTCCTTTCTGAGGGGGCCCACACCTTCCCCAGGCTTCTTCTTGCCATTAATTGTGCTTTGGCTAGTTTTAGCTCTTTCTATGGACCTGATACTGGGTCAAGCAGTGTGACTCAGAGCAGGGTTTGCACCTGCTCATACAATGCTGTGCTCCTCATGGAGCCCAACTCACTCTGAAGTACCAAAAAATACCTAAAATTGCCTTGTGTTGATCTGCATAAAACTCAAGGTCTTTGAAAACTTCAGTGTTTGACATCTCATACAGCACTCCACATGTTTTACAGAATCACAGGGTGGTAGGGGTTGGAAGGGACTTGCAGATATTATTTAGTCCAACCTTCCTGCTAAAGCAGGTTCCCCTAGATCAGGTTGCACAGCAACACATCCAGGTGGATTTTGAAAGTCTCTAGAGAAGGAGACTCTACAAGCTCTCTGGGCAGGCTGTTGCAGTGCTCCATCACCCTCAAAGTAAGCATGTTTTTTCTTATGTTTAAATGAAACCTCCTGTGTTCTAGTCTATATCAGTTGCTCTTTGTCCTATCATTTGGCACCACCAAAAAAAAAACTAGTTGCAGGAGGGAATATGAGAAGGAACAGGTCAGCAGCGGTAGTCAACAAGTGGCTTAGAGGTTGGTGCAGTCAGAAGAATTTTGGGTTTTTTGATCTTGAAAAACTTTCTACTGCACCAGGTCAGCTGGTAACAGATGGAGTACATCTGTCCCAGAGGAGGGGAAAGGTCACAGTACATGAGAATGGCCTGTCCCCCAAAGGTAAAAAGATTCTGGGAAGGGAATTAGCAAGTCTCATTGACAGGGCTTTAAACTAGCTTCGAAGGGGGAAGGGGCTGAAACCAGTCCCCCCAGACAGGAGTCTGAGGGTGGTAAGCTGGAGTCAGGGGCAAAACCAGCAGCCCAGCTGAAGTGCATGTACACTAATGCACGAAGTATGGGCAACAAACATGAGGAGCTGGAAGCCTTGTTGCAGCACGAAAGATATGATGTAGTTGCCATCACGGAGACATGGTGGGATGACTCGCATGACTGGAGCGCTGCAATTGACGGCTACAGGCTATTCAGGAGAGACAGGCAGGGAAGAAGGGGTGGAGGGGTGGCCCTGTACATCAGGGAGGCTCTTGATGCCATTGAGCTAGAGATCAGGGATGATCGGGTTGAGTGCGTGTGGGTAAGAATTAGAGGGAAGACCAGCAGGGCAGACATCCTGGTTGGAGTCTGTTATAGACCACCCAACCAGGAGGATGATCTTGATGAAGCATTCTATAGGCAGCTTAAGGCTGTCTCAAGATCGCCTAACCTTGTTCTCGTGGGAGACTTCAACCTGCCTGATATCTGTTGGGATCACAACATAGCAGAGAGGAGGCAGTCTAGGAGGTTCTTAGAGTGCATGGAGGACAGCTTCTTATCCCAGGTGCTGCGCGAGCCTACCAGGGGTAAGGCTATGCTTGACCTCCTCTTCACCAACAGGGAAGGGCTGGTGGGTGATGTGGTGGTCGGAGGGTGTTTAGGCACCAGTGACCACAGGATAATTGAGTTTTCAGTATTCAGCCAAGCCAAGAGGGGGAACAAGAAGACCTCCACTCTGGACTTCCGGAGGGCGGACTTCAGGCTACTCAAGGAACTAACTCAGAAGGTTCCTTGGGAAACAGCCCTTAAAAACAAAGGGGTCCAGGAGAGCTGGACCTACTTCAAGAAAGAACTCTTGAAGGCACAGGAACAGGCTGTGCCAGTGTGCCGGAAGATGAGCCGCCGGGGCAGACGGCCAGCCTGGTTGGGTAATGAACTTCTAAAGGAACTAAGGGAAAAAAAGAGGGTGTATTATCTTTGGAAAAGAGGGGAGGCAACCCATGGAATGTTTAGGGATGTTGCTAGGTCTTGTAGGAAGAAAATAAGGGAGGCAAAAGCACATTTGGAGCTCAGACTGGCCTCTGCTGTGAAGGACAACAAAAAGTCCTTCTATAAATATATTAACAGCAAGAGGAAGGGCAAGGTCAAGCTCCACTCCTTGGTGGGCATGGAGGGGAATATTGTAACAAAGGATGAGGAAAAGGCAGAGGTGCTTAACACCTTCTTTACCTCAATTTTTACTAGCAGGACAGAACGGCTTCCAGACAGCTGGCCTGCAGAGCTGGCAGAAGGAGCCAGGGAGCAGCATAGTTTTCCCCTGTTCCAGGATGGGAGAGTTAGAGATCTTCTCAGCCGCTTGGACCCCCACAAGTCCATGGGACCAGATGGGATCCATCCTAGGGTGCTGAGGGAGCTGGCGGATGAGCTGTCCAGGCCGCTCTCCATCATTTTTCAGCAGTCCTGGCTCACTGGAGAGGTCCCAGAAGACTGGAAGCTGGCCAACGTGGTGCCCATCCATAAGAAGGGCCAGTTGGAAGAGCCGGGGAATTATAGGCCTGTCAGCCTGACCTCAGTGCCAGGCAAGATTATGGCACGGGTCATCTCGAGTGCGATCACACAGCACTTACAGGATGACCAGGGGCTCAGGCCTAGCCAGCATGGATTTAGGAGGGGCAGGTCCTGCCTGACCAACCTGATCTCCTTCTATGATCAGGTGACCCGCCTGGTGGACGTGGGGAGGCCTGTGGATGTGGTCTACCTGGACCTCAGCAAGGCCTTTGACACAGTCCCCCACAGCAAACTCCTGGCCAAGCTGGCAGCCCATGGCTTGGACAGGAGCACACTGCGTTGGGTTAGGAACTGGCTGGAGGGCCGGGCCCAGAGAGTGGTGGTGAATGGTGCCACATCCAGCTGGCGGCCTGTCACTAGTGGTGTGCCCCAGGGATCAGTGCTGGGCCCCATGCTTTTCAACATCTTTATTGATGATCTGGATCAGGGCATTGAGTCCATCATCAGTAAATTTGCAGATGACACCAAGCTGGGGGCAGGAGTTGATCTGCTGGAGGGCAGAGAGGCTTTGCAGAGAGACCTCGACAGGCTGGACAGATGGGCAGAGTCCAATGGCATGAGATTTAACACATCCAAGTGCCGGGTTCTGCACATCGGCCATAACAACCCCAGGCAGCGCTACAGGCTGGGGTCAGAGTGGCTGGAGAGCGGCCAGGCAGAGAGGGACCTGGGGGTGCTGGTTGATGGGAGGCTGAACATGAGCCTGCAGTGTGCCCAGGCAGCCAGGAGGGCCAACCGCATCCTGGCCTGCATTAGGAATAGTATGGCCAGCAGGAGCAGGGAGGTCATTGTGCCCCTGTACTCTGCTTTGGTTAGGCCGCACCTTGAGTACTGTGTCCAGTTCTGGGCCCCTCAGTTTAAGAAGGACATCGAGACACTTGAACGTGTCCAGAGAAGGGCAACAAGGCTGGTGAGAGGCCTTGAGCACAAGCCCTATGAGGAGAGGCTGAGGAAGCTGGGGCTGTTTAGCCTGGAGAAGAGGAGGCTCAGGGGAGACCTCATTGCTCTCTACAACTACCTGAAGGGTGGTTGTAGACAGGAAGGGGTTGGCTTCTTCTCCCTAGCAACCATCACCAGAACAAGGGGACACAGTCTCAAGCTGCAACAGGGGAAGTTTAGGCTCGAGGTGAGGAGAAAGTTCTTCACCGAGAGAGTGATTCGTCATTGGAATGGGCTGCCCAGGGAGGTGGTTGAGTCTCCGTCCCTGGAGGCGTTCAGGAGGGGACTGGATGTGGCACTTGGTGCCATGGTCTAGTTGTGAGGTTATGGTTACAGGTTGGACTCGATGATCTTCAAGGTCTCTTCCAACCTTGGTAATTCTATTCTATTCTATTCTATTCTATTCTATTCTATTCTATTCTATTCTATTCTATTCTATTCTATTCTATTCTAACTGTAACAATTCTGAGTGCTCCCTGTAACCTCCCTGGCTAGATTCAATTCAACTCTGCTTTGGCTTTCCTAACCAGGCCTCTTGCTGATCAGGCAGCTTCCTTATATACCCCCTGTTCTAGCTGTCCTTCCCTCCACTTCCTGTAGAGTTCCTTTTTAAGTGATAGTTTGTCCAGTAGCTCCTTGTTCATCCAGACAGGCCTCCTGGCATTCTTTCCTGCTTTTCTCTTTGTTGGTATACATAGCTCCTGGACACAGAGGAGGTGGTCCTTGAATACTGACCAGCTGTCCTGGGTCCCCCTTCCCTCCAGGGCTTCGTCCCACGACACTTTGGCTAGCAGATCCCTGCAGCGATCGAAGTCTGCACGCCTAAAGTCTAGGGTCGTAAGCTTAGAATACGTCCTCCTGATTGCCCTGAGGAGATTAAATTCAACTGCTTCATGGTCACTGCAACCAAGGCCGTCTCTGTGCCTCACATTGGTTACCAGCCCTTCCCTGTTGGTGAGAACAAGGTCCAGCATAGCACCTTTTCTTGTTGGTTCCTCTACCGTTTGGAAGAGGAAGTTGTCTTCTATGCAGTCCAGGAACATCCTGGATTGCTGGTGCCTTGCTGTGTTGTCCCTCCAGCAGATGTCAGGGTGGTTGAAATCATGACCCATGAGGACCAGATCACCCATGAGGACTCATGCCGTTGGATTCTGCCCATCTGTCCAGCCTGTTGAGGTCCCTCTGCAAAGCCTCTCTTCCCTCCAGCAGATCAACTCCTGCCCCCAGCTTGGTGTCATCCGCAAATTTACTGATGATGGACTCAATGCCCTCATCCAGATCATCAATAAAGATGTTAAAGAGCATGGGGCCCAGCACTGATCCCTGGGGCACACCACTGGTGACTGGCTGCCAGCTGGATGTGGCACCATTCACCACCACTCTGTGGGCTTGGTCCTCCAGCCAGTTCCTAACCCAACACAGTGTGATCCCGTCCAAGCCATGGGCTGACGGCTTGGCCAGGAGTTTGCCGTGGGGTACAGTGACCAAAGCTTCTCTGTTGGAAACTTAAGGACAAATGAAACAAGGAAAAATAAAATCAAATAAATAAAACTAAACTAAGATAGAAATCTAAGCTTTATGTGTTTTGTGTAAAACTGTTAGATGCGGTTAAACTGTGTTTACATGAAAGCTGACACCATGTTCATTCATGGCATAAGCTCTCCTCGAAATCACACACTTGTTACAAACTGTCATCAGCTGAAACTCTGCATATGTCTTTAGACAAACTTACAGTATCACAGTATCGCTAAGGTTAGAAGAGACCTCGAAGATCATCGAGTCCAACCTGTCACCACAGACCCCACAACTAGACCATGGCACCAAGTGCCACATTTCATGTGGTCCTCCTTCATGCCATGACTTCTCACCAACTCTGCCCCCTACTCCTAATATTTCTACTGTGATTAAATAGCATTTAAGTTGACACTTGTGTCTTTTCAATCTTCTCACATGTCTGCTGTTAAACTTAAAATTATAGACTCATTAAGTTTAGAAAAGACCTTCAAGATCATCTGGTCTAACTCTTAAAGTGAAATGTGTCTCTGTGCCCCACACCTACATGGTTTATCAATACTTGAGGAAGTCTCACTGCCCTGGGCAGCCTGTTCCTAAGTTTGACCACTCTTTCAATGAATAAGGTTTTCCCAATATCCAATCTAAACTCCCACAGTTCCACTTAAGGCTGTTTCCTCTCATCCTGTTGCTTGCTACCTGGAATGAGGCTGATCTCCACCTCACTACAACCTCCTTCCAGGTAGTTGTAGAATGACAAGATTTCCCCTGAACCTCCTTCTCTGCAAAATAAACAACCCCAGTTCCCTCTCCTGATCCTCATACAACTTGTGTTCTAGACCCTTCACTAGTTTGTTGCCTTTCTTTGCATGCACTCCAGCAACTCAACATCTTTCTTGCAGTGAGGGGCCCACAGTGTTCAAAGACCTCCAGTGCCAAGCACAGGGAAATGCTCACTTCCTTTGTCCTGCTAGGATACACACATTCTTGGCCATCTGGGCATACTGCTGGCTCATGGTCAGCCAGCTGTCGGTCAGCACCCCCAAGGTCCCTTTCCCATGGGCAGCTTTCCAGCCACTGTTCTCCAAGCCTGTAGCACTGCATACAGTTACTGTGAAAAAGTGCAGAACCTGGCACTTGGCCTTGTCAAACCTAATACAACTGGCCTCAGCTCATCAACCCAGCCTGTCCAGATCCCTGTGTAGCGCCTTGCTGCATTTAAGCAGATCAACACTTCTGCCCAACTTGGTGTCATCTGCAAACATACTGAGGGTTTACTCAATCCCCCATGCATCTTA
The DNA here is from genome assembly GCA_033816785.1 of Picus viridis. Lineage (NCBI taxonomy): Eukaryota > Metazoa > Chordata > Aves > Piciformes > Picidae > Picus > Picus viridis. The sequence continues at coordinate 58,328,472 of CM066606.1, forward strand.
CTGATAAAGATGATTAAATAGAACTAGCCCCAGTAGTCATTCCCGAGGAACGCTACTCATGACTGGATTTAACTCCATTCACCACCACTCCCTGGGCTTTGTCATCCAGGCAGCTTTTTATGCATCAAAGTTCATACCTGTACAAGCCATAAGCAATCTGTTTCCTCAGAATAATGTTGTGGGAGATAGTGCAAAATGCTTTACTGAAGTCCAGGTGGACAACATGCACAACCGCTCCCTCATCCACTAGGCATGTTACTTTGTCACAGAATGAGATCAGGTTAGCCAAGCAGAACTTGCCTTTCCTCAACCTACACTGACTGGACCTGATGCACTGGTTGTCCTCCACGTGCTGTGTGATCACACTCAAGATAATCTGCTCCATAACCTTCCCCAGCACTGAGCTCATGCTGAGTGGCCTGCAGATCCTTCTTCTGACATTTCTTGTAGACTGGTGTCACATTTGCTAATTTAGAGACCACTGGGACAGAGACCACTGGGACAGAGACCACTTGGAGTAAGTGTCTGCAAAGCAGCCAGGACACTGTAGTTTACATAAAATATCATTTCTAAATATGTGATATGGTAAAGTATACCCCTCCAGCTATTTCATTTTAGACCCTGTCTGTAAATACCTGAATTAACATGTTTGTTTCCCAGCTGGGTAATCACAAATTATTACTTACCATGGCTACTGAAACTCAGAGGGTCTGATGGATGCGATTGGCCAGACTGAAATAAAAATAACAAGCCTGACTCTCTGACAAAAGGGACCAGGACAATCTCATTTTGTCATTCACATGAGTTTTAGAAAAAGAAAATCTACAGTCAAGAGAGGTAAAGTGGAGAAACTACAGGTTAGTATCTTTGTGGAATGCCCTCTACACTGAGCTTGCCTGGGAGGCTTTTGTTTTCACATGAAAAGTCAACTAGAGTCCATCAATATCATGGGTGTACATGGCATTCTACAAAAAAAGCACTGGCTTGCAAACATGAAACAGTTGCACAAAATGTGCTACTTTAAGCATACCTCACATATTGATTTTTACTCTGGAAGAAATGAGCCTACACTGAATATTTAATAATGGAAAGATTGGCAGGAAATACACTGATTACAACCCAAAATCTCTAGTGAATAAAAACAATTTAACAGCAATTAGTATATGTACCAGCTGAGCAATAACAAAAGACCCCACTAATATATTCACATTTGCACAGGTGTTAATTGTCACAAATAAAGCATACTTTTTATTTCCTTTGACATTCTTTGGTAGATGCTACATTAAGGACATTATCAGCTCAGCCTCTACAGATCTCTTCAAACAGTACATGTTCTGCTTATTTGAGTTTCTTACTCTTTCAGAAAGAGAGACATGAATGGTTGGAAGCAGGAAAGAAGAAGGGGAGGGAAGAAGTGGGAGGTTGGGGGCAGAAGAAGGAATGCTTAAAACAACTAAAAGTATTTGCTCCATACATTGCAAGATCTAGTTCTGCTAGGCTGCATCCTAGAACACAATCTACACTTTTATATTTGTTTTCTGCTCATTTTAAAAAGAAAATAAACCAACAAATCCCACATTGTGTACTAGAGCTATGACAAAGAAAGACAGCTGATATTTCTGCGTTATCCCATGCTTTGAACATAAAGAGCATTATAAGAGCATTATATCAGAAGAGAGGCTGAGGGAGCTGGGGTTGCTTAGCCTGGAGAAGAGGAGACTCAGGGGTGACCTTATTGCTCTCTACAACTACCTGAAGGGAGGTTGTAGCCAGGCAGAGGTTGGTCTCTTCTCCCAGGCAGCCAGCACCAGAACAAGAGGACACAGTCTCAAGCTGTGTCAAGGCAGGTTTAGGCTGGACGTTAGGAGGAAGTTCTATACAGAGAGAGTGATTGCCCATTGGAATGGGCTGCCTGGGGAGGTGGTGGAGTCACCGTCATTGGAGGTGTTCAGAATGAGACTTGATGGGGTGCTTGGTGACATGATCTAATTGTTTGATGGGTTGGACGCGATGATCTTGAAGGTCTCTTCCAACCTGGTTTATTGTATTGTATCGTATTATAAAGATAGGCCAAAAATACAGGGTTTAAAAAAGATACATGGTTTATGAAGGCTCAGTATCAACAAATAATGTACAAAATGTACCTTTCCTTATACAATGAACACTCCCCAACTTTGAATGATGTAGATAATGAACAGAGAAACCCTTAACAAAAAAGAAAGCTGTGTCGCAGGAACTGGCTGCTGAGGAACAATACTTGTGATCCCTACAATTTCAGACAAGAAAACTGGCCCAGATCAGTTGCTCACAGATACCCAGAACTAACATCAAACTCTGAATCACTCAGTATGTTTTTACAAAAATTAATAGCGAGACACAGGTATCAGCTGTCTACTCCAAAGTACGGAGTATTTGACAATGGAGTGGTATAAAAGTCAAGAATGGAAGTGGGGTCAAGTGGGGAGAAGAAGGGACAAGAATCCCTAAAGAAAGAAAAATAATTACTTTGGATGTAATTCCTGAGGTTTCTCCTGATTCAAAGAATCTACTGGGTCAGTGGCATAATTGTCGGGAAGACTAACACAAGGATCACATACCATTTGAGAATGATTTGGCATACATAAACCTTCTTTTTTTTTTTTTTTTTTTTTTTGAGCAACCTCTTTAAAGAAGTAGGAGCTTCTTGTTACAGGAAATAAGAAATCATTTACAGGAAGTTTCAAATACACAGGGTGTTAGACAAAATGTAAATTACAATTTGAATTCTATCTGATATCTATTTCTGTGGGGTTTTTAAAAATATAGAATACTACAAAGTTATTAGGGAGACTTGGTTTAGCAAGGGTATTCAATACAAAACAGAGCAGAGTAACCCCAAAAGATAACAGCAACGTAATTGCCACAAAAAGCCATACAGAGTACTGGTGAGTTTGGAACAGATTTTTCCCTGCAGTTTTACCCAAGGAGCAGCATTTTATTGGTCTATCGGCATTAAATCATTACAGAGTCTCTGTAATGGTCAAACTGCCTACTTCCTTTAAATTAATACAAGCCTAGCTGTTTCATTATAAATTCAATGTCAGAAACTAAGACTTGGAAAAGTAAGGTTTAATGAACCAAATCAGGATTATAGTGCGTCCTTTCCTCACAGTAAAGCTGGTTCACTACCTGCAGCGATAGTATATTTATGGCTGTTATAAATTATGCTGCCTTTCATTTTTATGGTATTCAGCTGAGTTCCTTCAGCACAACATTCATTCCACTCAAATAGACAAACTCTTTTACTTTCAAAAACAGCTTTATGGAAAGCAAGTACTACATTTCTAAATGTTCAGGGACTCACAAGAGACAAAAGGGTATATACAGCTTAACATGATCTGTAGTGCTTCAATGTCACTTTATACTGAAAGAGGCTTCAAGAACTGAAAAACACTAAGGATTACAAGCAATCTTCTATCAACTGAAGAAAAGAATAGAAGAAAATTCCCTTAATTATAAATAACTGGTTAACATAATTGCTTCATATTCAGCACAAATTACCTAGGGATTGTAAATCATGTAACCTTACAAATTTTGGCTCCATACCTTGCTAATAAATAGTTTTAAATTCAAGCCTTCTTCAAAAGGCTTCTAATACTTTCATACAGTTCAAGTCATGCACATCCCAAAGATTAATTTCAGCATCTGGTACATTAAGCATTTCTGTGTTTTCAAACCCTAAATTAACAATTTCCAATGAGATACTTTTCACATACTTGTGAATTGTTTAAGAGTTTTTAAAAAAAGAAACAAAGGAAGAAAGAAACAAAAACCCCGTAATAAATCAATTCTCAGTAGTTCAGCTGGTTTTATTTTCAGATTAGGAAGAATATTTTTCTAGTAAGTTTCATTACTCTTTAGAAATGTGGTCTATGCTATTTTTAATGAATATGTGGAGAACAAAATAACATTCTGAAAAAAAAATTTGGAATGGATAAACATCTGAAGGAAACTCAATTTAAAACATTAAAAATTGCATTCTACATTTAGAAATGTATCTACAAATCACACACACACAAATAGTTAAATTACAATGTAATTGAAAGATTAATACTTCAAAATGAGAAAGTACTGTCATGGTAGGGCCAAACAAGCCCCAGCACAAACCCAGACAGGCCCTCATGTGTCTAGACATGGTCCCTGTCTCCCCCCTCCTTCCTGCAGAAAGTCAGGGTAATGTGGGAAAAGGAACAAAGGGGACTGGACCATGCGTGCCTGGTAAACAGCCTGGATCTGGGGTAAGGGCATGTGTACTGGTCACTGCACCTGCCTGATTGGGCCTGCGTTTCTGCCTTGTATGGCCACAGCCTGGCAGAACCCCTTCTCACTGGGTAACTATGTGCTGGATTCAGTTGTCCTACTGGCCCAATCGAATCTCAGGCAAGGTGTATATACAGGCTGGTTTCTAGTCACCTTGCCTTGATCAAGCCTTGTCTTGCTTGAACCTACTTGGACCTGTCTGGCTTGAAGTTGCCTCAAGCTGCACTGTGTTGAGTGCCCGGTCCAGAGCCTGGGATATAGCCACAAACCTATCCACTGCAAGCTGCAAGAGAAGCTGTAAGCCAAGCCTGGTACCCCTTGCAACCAGGATTTTGCTGTGCCTCAGTTTCTCCAGGACAAAGCAAGCACCCATCGCGAGAAGCATTGTAACCAGCCCACCGTCCGCTGAAGCCAGACCAGCCATCGAAGACCGCGTGGCATTCCTGCCAGCAACCTGCCGTGCCTGGCGCATGAGAGCACCCCAAAGCCTCAACAGCTACACACAGTAGCAGCAATCCTCACTTGGGTGGAACTAGATGTGAGTAATTAATTCATTGCCTCTTTGGCTTAATGGTTCTCATTGAGTCTCCCTCCATGCAGTCGAGCGCAAATTCGCTCGCAGGGATTGAATCTTTTTCTGATATTCCTACCAGTTTGCATAAAATTGTCAAAATTGTTATAGTTGCCTAAATCCCATGCATCCCATTGTAAATATATATTCTAACTGTACATCGAACCTATTTAATACATTTAGGCAATTTTTCATATTAATAAAAGGTTATTAGTATTTGTTCTAGTATTTGCCATATCATTTATAAATTAAAAATACATTCCTTAACAAGTACCAGACCCAGTAGGCCAATACCCATTTTGGAAATATTGTGGAGCAGATCGAGAAAAATGACGGCAACATCTCCCCAAGATTTTGAATGTCCTGCTAATGACTTTCTATCAGATGACATCACAGCAATGCACACCCCGACAAATTAAACAATTCTTGCGTAATATGGAAAGGCAAACATTCCTATATTGCACTTATGCATATCTTCTGCATGTGTACATCAACCTTCTTGAATGACGCTACTATTTTTAATGCAACACAGAATGCAACTCATACTGTTTGTGTTTTCCACAAGCTTTTGAAATTCCTCAGAATTCCTCAGGGTGTTTTCATCCAATATAATATGTAATCTATTTTGTGCACATTTTTCAATGCCAAGATAGTAGAGATATCGTGTAATAAACAGATCATACATCCTTTTACCTTCATTAGTTCCCCAAAGCAAAAATGCATAATAAAAAGACTTCACAAACCTGTACTGTTTGATATCCCCAGTTACTTTGTGTTTCAACATATTCATCACCAACGCAGTTCCACAATGGAAACATTCCACAGTTGACACTGATTAAGTTTGTTATTCTTCTTTTGAGGGAGGGCAACTTCAAACTTCTTTTAATGAAATACCAATGGCTTTTTACAGTGTGAATAAACTGCCATTATAAGTCAAAGAAGGCATCCTGATATAACCCTTGTTGTTTTTCCTTACCTTAAATGTTTATTTTACTGCTCTGTACCTGTCAATAATCATCAACATCCAGGATTTTTAATACATTTCAAATATCAGAACACCTTACATAGCACAGAATACATGAAGTATATAGGAATATACTACTCACCAATGTTAATCTTTGCAAAGGTATTTTGCTAGTGTCTATCGGTGTACGTTCTGTGACATTACCAAATCTGACTTCTGGGATGGCAATTGCACATATTACATGTGCCCACCTGTGAAGAGTGGCAAGTCAAGAACACCACCAAAAACCCCCATAGAAATACAAGTGTTTAAGATGCTTTGTTAATTGCTGTGTGGGTTTTCTCAAAAGGCAATCATCTCTAGATATTTCCTTAATAGGATTTCCTAAGCTTTTCTGAAATTTAACAAACCTTACAACACTACCACATGTACTTTCAGACTTGGATTTTACTGCAATTTCATTAAGCATCTTTAACATGCAATTTATCAAGTGCAACAGCTTTATAGTCGTGCTGTCCAGGTGGATGTGTAAAGACCATGTTACTTAGTTTTTATCTAATTTATTACGTAGAGTATTCCGAATTAGCATTCTTAGGCAACACACATGATCACAATGAGTCACATCTAGTGACACATAAAACAAAGTATACTATCAAGACCTGCTTACAGACACAAAGGCATAGAAAGAGCAAACTGATCAGACTACGATGGTAATGCCCAATATTAAATGTATCCCCTTTAGTAGTGAAAGCACCTGTCAAGCACCTGGGACCAGTGCTACACGTACGACTTCAGTACAACTTCAGGAAGCTTGTCAAATGATGCTATGTGTCTTCTATATTCATCAGAAAGCACTGATATATCCTACAAATACTAGTTCCATATATAAATCTCTAAATAAGGAATTAAACTAAAAATTTTTAATCTACTGAGTACAAGTGAACCTAATGGCATTTTTATTAACCAAGAGTAGCCTTCTGAGACTACTTCCAAAATCTTTTTTAGGGTAGACAACTAGTATATATCTCAAGAAAGGTAAACATTTTCATTCCTTGATTCATATTTACCTTAGTCACTCTCATTCACTGTGCATCTTATCTCATCACCCCACTTGCTCTTTTTATGTGTAAGCCCTGAGCGCTTGCCTCACCCAACTTTCTGTAGATCTTCACAGATACACACAGTATGAGCATCTTAGCAGATTAATATGAATGCAGAACAGAGATGGAAGAGCCTGATGCAGCAGAGCAGAATTTATTTGTCTTTCCTGCACTACAGTGGTGCTATTTCAGTAACTCATTTTTGACAAAAATATCTGGAGAAGTGTAATATGACACACAGGGACTAAACAAACTGCTAATGTCATGTGACATTGAAGTTGTACTGGCCAAAGTGAAATAACAGCTGTATGTGAAAAAGACACACCAATCAGAAAATTATACAGTCCAGTCCATATAAAAGCAGATAAAGTTTGTAGGTGTACAATTTTATTATGGTGAAAGTTTTGCTTATGTTCAGATGAGAGGAAAAGTCTTGCTTTGACACTCTTGCTTTTGTAACTAAAAATAAATATTCTCTTTCTTTCCGTTGCTGCCTGACCTCCTGCAAAACTACACTGTCTTATCATATAAGCTTTATGGGACAGAAGCACTAGAAATAAAATGCGTCTTCAATAAATCTTCAAGCAAACCTCTCTACTCTGACATCTCTCAACCTAGCAGATTGGAAGTCCTAACAGAGTTTTAAACAATTGCTGTGTTTTGCTGAAAACAAGGCATCTCAGCTCTCCTATATGGCAAATTTTCACCTACTCCCCTCCCTGCTCCATGTTTCATTCATTAGCTTTTAAATCTAAGTAACGATGAACATGTACATGTAATCAGTACGTGAGAGGGAAAGAAGAATGGAGAAGAATGCACATTTTGGATGTCACACTTTTTAAAGAAAAAAAGACATAACTGGAACACATTCACAGAATGACAGAATGTTAGGGGCTGGAAGCAACCTCAAAACATCATACAGTCCAACCCCCTCCCAGAGCAGGATCACCTATACCAGATCACAGAGGAACACATCCAGGCAGGTTTTGAATATCTCCACAGATTCCACAACCTCCCTGGGCAGCCTGTCTTGCATTCCATCACCCTCACAGTGAAAAAAAATTTCCTCATGTTTATATGGAACTTCCTATGCCTCAATTTCCACCCACTGCCCCTTGTCCTGTCATTGGACATCACTGAGAAGAGCCTGGCTCCATCCTTCTGGCACTCACTCTTTACATACTTATAAACCTTAACAAGGTCACCCCTTAGTCTCCTCCTCTCCAAGCTAAAGAGACTCAGCTCCCTCAGTCTCTCCTCATATGGGCGATCTTCCACACTATTCCACTTCCGTGGCTCTGCACAATTCCACGTCCTTCATGAATTGAGTGGCCTAGAATTATCCTTCTGAAAATTCTCGAAAGTTTGAATGGTAGCTAATGCTGACAGATCAAAGACTCAACAAGTTGTAGTAACTCTAAGGACTTTTAGAAATAGCCGAACATGAGTTGAATTACTCTTACAGAATTCTCATTTTATAAATCCATTAACAGCAACCCACAGAGGGAAACAATGCAAAGCCAAAAATTTTAGGTATAGTTATGCAGAGAAAGTCACTTTCTGTAAAGCACTGCAATTTTTTTTCTAGAAATAAATATTAATAAACATGTAGCAAATTGTAAAAAGCAGCTGAGAAATTTCATGTTTGTCAAAATGTCCATTAAAATGGTTACAATATTAATGCTTTGTGAAATTAAGTTCTGACTTGTGAGGACCAAAACAGAAATTACACTTTGCAGTTTGATATGACTTGCCCATGCAAACAACGACAAATGAGCTCTCATTAACTTCCTTTACACAAAGGCCAGCAGAATAAAATTTGAAACAGGTAAGCATGTACAAATACTAAAATGAATGCACATTTTACATAAAACTATTTTACAAAGTGCCAGTGGCATATTTCAACAGAGGTAATTTTAGTTCTGCAACAATTCAGCTTAAAGGGACACTGTCAAGATACCAGGTTTACAAATGCTTTGTGCATGGGAATAGATTGTGAATAAAGTTTTAAAGAAGCACACACAAGTGTGAAGCACATATTACTTACCTCTTGTCAGTAGTTTGCTTTAATGCACCACCTCTCAAATTGCAGAGGCAACAGTCCTAAAAGTAAAAATAATGTAGAAAATAAAATATGCTTAATTGACAAAATAAGCTTAATTGACAAAGTATGCTTAATTGACATAGTGACCATGATACAATAGAATTTTCAATATGTGGTGAAGTCAGAGGGGCGATCATCAAAACCTCTACCTTGGACTTCCAGAGGACTGACTTTGATCTATTCAGAATGCTGGTTTGGAGATTCCCTTTGGAAGCAGCCCTCAAAAACAAAGGGGTCTGGGAAAGCTGGGCTTATTTTAAAGATGAAATTATGAAGGTGCAGGAGCAGGCTGTCCCTGTGTGCTGAGAAATGAGCTGGTGGGAATAAGAGCAGCCTGGTAGAGCAGGGAGATTTTGCAAGAACTCAGGGGAAAAAAGAGAGTGTATCAACTTCAGAAAAACAGGCAGGTGAACCACAGCATCATCCTGGATAAGCTGGCAGTCCATGGCTTGGACAGGTGCACCCTTCACTGTGTTAAAAACTGGCTGGGTGACCAGGAACAGAGAGTGGTTGTGTGTGGTGCTGCATCCAGTTGGTGTTGAGTGACCAGTGGTGTTCCCCAGGGATCAGCACTGGGCCCAGTTCTATTCAACATCTTTATCAATGACTTAGATGAGGGGATCAAGTCTACTGTTAATAAATTCACAGATGAGACCAAGTTGGGGGGCAGGTGGAAGGTAGGAAGACACTTCAGAGAGACCTGGACAGGCTGGGTCGATGAGGTTTATCAAGGCCAAGTGCAGGGTCCCACACTTTGGCCAAAATCACCCCATGCAGCACTACAGACTGGGGGATGAGCGGCTGGAGAGTAGCCTGGCTGAGAGGGACCTGGGAGTGCTGGTTGACAACAGCTGAACATGAGCCAGCAGTGTGCCCAGGTGGCACAGAAGGCCAGTGGTATCCTGGCCTGTACCAGGAATAATGTGGCCAGCAGGACTAGGGATGTAATTCTGCTCTTGTACTCAGCACTGGTGAGGCCTCAGCTTGAGTACTGTGTGCAGTTCTGGGCTCCTCACTTCAAGAAAGATATTGAGGAAATTAGAATAGAATAGAATAGAATAGAATAGAATAGAATAGAATAGAATAGAATAGAATAGAATAGAATAGAATAGAATAGAATAGAACAGAATAGAATAGAATAGAATAGACCAGGTTGGAGCAGGTCCAAAGGAGAGCAATAAGATTGGTGAGGGGCCTGGAGGGAAAGTCTTATGAGGAGAGGCTGAGAGAGCTGGGGTTGTTTGGCCTGGAGAAGAGGAAACTCGGGGGCGGATCTTATCACACTCTAGAGTTACCTGAAGGGATGTTGTAGTAAGGTGGGGGTCAGGCTCTTCTCCCAGGCAACTTGTGATGAGGGCATGGCCTGAAGGTGTGCATGGGGAGATTTAGGTTGGATATTAGAAAGCACTTCCTTGTGGAAAGAGTAATTAGACGCTGGGCTGCGCAGAGAGGTGGTGTAGTCACCATCCCTGGAGTGTTTAAGGAAAGATTGGATGTGGTGCTTAGTGACATAGTCTAGTCAATGTGGTGGTGTTAGGTCATAGATGATCTGAGGTCTATTCCAGCTTCAGTAATTCTGCCATTCTGTGACTGGTTACAAATCAGTTCTATTCAGTTGACCTTAAGGATATGAAAATTGCTAACATAATTAGTTACTGTCTTACAAACTGCCACTTATAAGCATGGCATTTCCTTACAGGAAAAGTTCAAGAGTACAGTAACAAAAGAAGAGACTCAAATGAGCTGAAGAAACATAAATTTTGAGTATTATTCATAAGCAAAGTGACATAATCACTTTGAAAGCAACACTAAATAAAAAGGCATTTAATCAGGACTGCCGTAGAAAGGCTGAAATTGCTATACAGATTACTAAAGTAAAATGACATATTATTAGTTTAATAGAAGTAACCAAGAAAGCAATTCACAAGCCACAGACCCAAGTCAAGTATTTTGAAACACTGCTTGTTCCCAACAGTTGTCACATTTGTATACGTACATAATATGGGTCAAGTTACCCATTTTGGGCTACCTCAAAACATAAAGAATACTTCCTTTGCTGCAGTACAGCTTCACTGCCTTGATATTCAGTAAAAATCCATCTGCCCTCTGGGCACTCAGCATAGCCTATTTCAGGGGCTCCCAGATAATATGCAAAGAGGGTTTTTCCTAGCTCTACTTAGAGCTGTGCCTTTGAACAGATAAGCACACTTTTCTACTTTCCAGTCCTCCTCTCTGTCTCTTTCTCTGTCTCCAGTCTCCTCATTTCCTGAATGTATTCTTTCCCTTTTTTCCCCCCTTGTTCCTTCATAGAAACAGAAGAAAACATTTCCAAGGTTAGTTATTTTCCTCCCTGACTCCATTTCTCTGGTCTCTACAAAGAACCAAATGCACAAAATTGAGTCAATATATTCTATGCCTGCATACCTATACTCAGATCTGAGAGCTTGCTTCCCAAACCTCTAAATTTAAGTAGCCCTTGCAGGGGAAATAACAAACAAAAGCCAAAAATGAGCCCTAAAGAATTGTAAAGTAATACTCAAGCCTGATCACATCGAAAAACCTCCATTAATAAAGGAGTGTCTGCAAGAAATCTAATTATTTCCTCACGTTACTTCTTTACATTTCCTATGAGAAAGGCCTTTCCCACCTAAAAATACTTCATTCTAACAATGGAATCTTCTTTGTAATTTGAGCACATAACTTTTTGCCTTAAGTACCAAAACCATGAAGAACAAGTAACCCATTATTTTACAGAGTACCGATTTAACTGTTCAATGCAATTGCTGAGTTGTGAAGAAGAGAAATTAGGTTCATTCCTTTAGCCATGAAAGACATGGATGGAAGCGAACATATTTGCCATTGGAATGGGCTGCCCATGGAACTGGTGGAGTCGCCATCACTGGAGGTGTTTAGGAAGAGACTGGATGAGGCACTTGGTGCCATGGTTTAGTTGATTAGATGGTGTTGGGTGATAGGTTGGACTCAATGATCTCAAAGGTCTTTTCCAACCTGGTTAATTCTGTTCTGTTCTGTTCTGTTCTATTCTATTCTATTCTATTCTATTCTATTCTATTCTATTCTATTCTATTCTATTCTAGATCATTCAGCTCCCTTCATAACAATAAACACCAATTAATAAAATCAGGAAATCGAAAGGCTCCGAATACCAAATCCTTCAGGTACTCAAAGGAGAAAGAGTGGGAACAAGTAGCTTCAGCATATAAAAAAGAAAAATGGAACACAAGGAGGTTGCTGTTGCATCACTGAGCTGGCGCTTCCACATGTACTGTCTGTAAATTTTGGTAGCCTCTTCAATAGAAGAAACAGCTCAGATGGGGAAAGGCATCATTGCATAGGATTTCTCCATCTGGCTGTTGGAGAAGTAAAACTGTTTCTTCCAGAACGAGTATTTGCATTCAATTAGCTGGATCTTTGTGAGGTTCTCTTGCCGCATTTTAGGAAACCTACTCTTGTAGCAAGCACAGCACAAGTCAGAAACTTACTGGTGTTGGAGTGGCTGTGGCTAGAACAAGCGGAAGAGAGAACTCCAGAAAGAGGAACAAATGGAGCAAGACAGGGAGTAAGGGGAGAAAGAAGGCAGGGAGGGAAAGAAAGTGGTAGAGGGAGTTGGGGAGAAGCAGGGAGGGTTATTTTGTTCTTTTTCTCCCCAGTTGTGAACGTAAAGTAGAATGCCAGGAACCTGCAATACTGTTTATTCTTCCACTTCTCTATGAATGAGAAATCAAGTCAGCAAACTTCATGCCATTGTAGATTTACATGCCAAATTAAGTCTAATGTACCACCTCTATTTTAGCTTCAAATCATTACTGTTCAATATGTTGTTCAAACATTTTACATAATCAGCCCTTTCCTTCCTGTATGCATTCTCTTATAAATAATTTTAGATGGGCACACATTTCTATGACCACCTGAGAATAAGCCAAGTATCATAGAAAATAATATTTTTAATGGAACAGATATTCAGGAAGAAACAAATACCACAAACTCCTAAAATAGAAGCTCTGCAGGACTTCTTAGTGATCTGATCCCCAATTCATTTGTAGTTCTGCAAGACGCATGAAGCTTACAGTGCAGAGATAGAATAACATGCACAGACAGGGGAAGAGAGCATGAATCTGATTCGATAGAAATCTTTGCAGCAGAAAAGCTTCACTCCCTCACTTTCAAAGGCAAAAATTCAGTGAATCCGCCATCTGTGGATCTTCATGTTTACCATTAAAATCCTTCAATTGACTAATTCTCTGTTTTGCAAAATAGACAGAGTTTTGCTCCTATTTTATGAACTCTGATGTTCTTAAGCCAACTTACTTTGCAATTCATTACTTGAATAATGATTACTTTTTCCTGATTCTAATAGGTATTTTTTACTTTTAACAAGAACTTTGATCATCTGCTGTGCAACTTTAATGCAACTACAGGCACTAAATAAGTTCCACAAATAAGTTAAGCTAAACTAGCCTGCTAAGAAACTTTACATAAGATGTTGCTAACAAATGTCTTCTGAACATTTACAGTCTCTTGACAATTGTAAAAATAAAGAATTGAATATCAGACACTGCAGGAGACAGAAGTCATAATCCCTACCTACTAACTGTAGAGCTTTCACACTAGGTTAAAAAAAAAAAAAAAAAACCCACAGATTTTTTAAAAGTGGAAAAATAGGAAGGAAGGGTGGGGGAAGGCAGCACCAGAAAAAAAAAGAAAGTGGCTACAAGCATCCAGCCAGAAAGAATTCTCTTGTGTAGGGCCTATATGAATCCAAATTCAATGCCTTCTGAAAAAAAGAAAAAAAAAGAAAAAAAGAAAAGAAAGGGAAAAAAATAAAAAAAATCTTTTGACAAGCAGACGTTCACAGTGAGTAATAGTTGCTCACTGTCTGCTGAATACACTCTATAACAACACAGGCCCATAAAAACTAGACATTTTCACTAGCGTTCAGAGCAAACCTGGATGAACAGAACCACAGGCTTAAACCTCATTAAATCCATTTTGTAAATCATGCCTGCATTGCAATATTGTCCTATATCCATGTCACGTGGATTTTACTTTACACTCAATTTCTAATATTTAGAAAGAGTAATATTCCTAATACATGTATACCTGCCATAAATGGCACTGAAATCACATGTATGTTAGCAACTATTACCCATATTCATGCTGCAGAAGAGGGAGTTTGTGCATCTCTGTGTGTCTGCTGTAAGGCTGTGTGGAAAAATCAGGGTAAAAAAAGACTTCATTATAGCACATCACCTTAGAACATGCCCAATCTGATTCATGATTACTTTGTAAATCCTTTAAACAAGTAATTTTGTCATTTGTATTTGCATTAAATAATCATTTCCTAAGCGTATTATTTTACACTTATCTAAATTAAATCTTAGACCATTTTAAATTGCTCATGTGCTTAAAAAAAAAACCTCCATAACATTCTAGAATTACAAAAGAGAAGTATCCCTTCTGGTATTTGCATAAAGAAAGATGTCTCTATATAATTTCACAAGCTTTAGCATGCTAATATTCTCTTCATCATTTAGCTTTTTAGTGGAGATGATGCATTTTTTTCAGATCAATACAGATCATATCCACAGTTTTGGGACTAAACACAAACCTCTGCACACAATGAAACTGAATTTTGCAACTAGCATTCCTGATCTGGTTTATTTTTCATTTCTCTGTATCACCCACTGCTAGAATGTGCACCTAATGCCTAAAGTTAATGTGAATTAACCATGCTTCCTTTGATACATATATCCAAAAGATGGATCGTGTTATTTTGTAGTGATATGCCACTACTCAGGTATAACTGCATATTAATTAATTATTGTTGCATGGATGAATACCACACAAAACCCAAGCCTATTCACACTCATTTATATTTTAACATTAATGCATTTGGTTGCCTTTGAGTATTTTTTACACTCTGCCAAAATTCAGTCATATTAACAATAATGCCTATAAAAAGCAGCTTTCACACATCCGTGTTTGCATACTTTTGCATCAGAAATAGCATTCTGTATCAAACAGGAAGCTGTCTAACATAGCAAGGCAACAGACTTCAAGCCACAGCAAAGGGCTACATAGTAAGTCATAAAATGGTTATTATTATGGGTAACTATGATCATGCCCCATATGGTCCCCTTTCTTGTTAAGCTGCTGTTCATCCTACCCTTTAAGACCCTCTAAATTATAATGACATCTCAACTGTATTTGTCCAGTTAAATGAAATATATAACTTATGTCAGTGGATGAAGATAGAGTAAAATAAAATATATATTATTACTGATTAACTTTGACAAAATTTCAACAACTTCCTTATAAAATGTAATCTCCATAATCAACCTAACAATCTCTTTCAGCTTCCTGCCATTAGGAAGTTATTTATAACAGCCAACCTGAAGATTTCCTGCTGTAGCTTAAGCCTTTATCTTTTTACTTTATGCAACATGAACATGAAAACTAGGTTGTTTCTTTCCTTTTTGCCATTTTCCATCTACAGTCCCTTAGCCAGTTAAACAATTGTCAGTTTTTCACCTGCTATCTTCATCTCTGGCCACGTATTCCCCTCTGAAATGCAACGTTAGCAAGTTCTCAGTGATGTCAGGCAAAGCATGTTTATTTGATAAATCCTGCAACTCACATCTAAGGAGATGTGCTCACACAGTGTTTACCTTTGCACTGAAGTTAAGCTTTGCTAGTATCATGCATTATATCCTTTAGTACTTCTCTAGCAGTGCCTTGTATAATTGCTTTGTATTCCTTTGTCCGTATTCTAGCTTCAGTATCGTGCATGTTTCCCTACTTAATTAGATCCTATATTCCAGAATATCACAATGATTTACCCAGATGTTGTTCATTTGTGATTAATCTTACTTCACAGGCCTCTTGTTTTGATTTTTGTTTAAAACAACAACAAAACCCATATATATATATATATATATATTTAAAAAAAAAAAAACCAAACCCAACCCTTGTATTCAGCTAACAGCAGCTGCAACAGCTCCTCCACAAGGGAATAACAGCAGTCTACGGTTAGTCAGGCCAGGAAAGAGAAAACAGTATGGTGTTTGAAAGATTCCAGTAAAATCATGAGGGACTTGGAAAGGGCTTGATTAAGTACTCCGATACAATAACTAAGTCGTTGCTATCAAGGAAAAACAGCAGAAGATTCAGAACAAGGAAAAATGTTCTTCACAGAAGATGTGCTATTTGCCAGTTACTTCAGATGAAAAGGAAGCTGCCTAAATTCATGAAAGAAAGCTTTTACTTAGTGAATAAAAAGATATTCCCAGCATCTCATTTTCATATTTTAGGAAACTGAGAAAGCATTAGGGAAAGCTTGCTCAAGACTTATATTCTTCCCCAGGTATTCATTTCTGGCTCTGCTAGAGAGATCACAACAGACTAGAATGGGCTTTTGTTCAATTCCTTACAGTAGATCTTCTTATTCTGTGTAACCTGCTGTGGGATATCTGCCATTTCAGAGTTTTTAAAAAAAACATATTAAAATGCTTTAGAAAATACTTAAAATATTTTAGAGAAGATACCTAGATATTAGACAATCCTGTTATTTGCAAACACTAAGTACACACTGCAATATATAATATAGAACACAGAGTTAATCGTCAGGTTTGCGTTTTTGAAAAACAAACAATGCATTCACTCAGCTTTATAATAATATTATTATTATAAAATTACTGTGATAACCTTATTATCTCAGTTTTATTTAGCAGTGATATCAGACTCAATTATTTCAAGGAAGTAAACATTTTGGGTAGTGTTTTGAAGCACTGCAAGTGTTGACAACATCTTCAGCACTATTTATCCAGTCAACAAAATATTTCCCCACACACACCATTTTTTTTGGTCAGCCTTTGTTTTCCCTCTGACTCTGCTTAGTGTATAAAAATGCTTTTAAAATCTGTGAAAAGTGGCTAGGTTAGGTTTTTTTTTCCTTTAGTATTTCTCATAAGAGGTGGTAACAGTTTTTAGTTTTAAAAGTCTACTGCTACAAAGATGTGTCACAAGAATACTGATTTAGTAGCCTCATTAAAAAGTAGCTAATTAAAACAGACATCTAATCTTGAACTCTGCCACAGCTAAGTCAAACAGATACAAATTGTACAGCAAAGACTGATAAACATCCCTGGTTTTCTTCAAGCCACTCTGGTGGGATTTTTAAAAAGAAACCTTTGAACTGAAAATAAATATCCTTACCCTTCCCTCTTCTCTCTCAATTACCTTGTAATGCCCAAGGTCACACTTCCTAACAGTATTAATACAGATGTGCATTTTTTTATGGCACTGCTGTCATTTCAGCTATCTCATTTTCCCAGATTATTTATATTTATGTATATGTAAAGAGAAAAGTGTTGGTGTCTCTCTTAACATATTTGAAAATACTATTTTCATCATTGGTCCAATAATAAAAGTGTCAATCTTTCCACAGCAAGGAAGTAAATTTTACTTGGAAAATATTTTTGAGACAATTTAATTTCAATTCAGAGACTGTTACTCTGTCTTTAGACTGTTACTTCAATCTTAAAATTAGCTTCCAGACACAAACTTCCCCCCACTTTTTTTTTTTGAGACAAAACATTGCTAAAAATAAAAAAAATTACAAACAAACTGACAGTTGTCTACTGTAAGGATTCACTTCCCTGTCTGGAAGCACCATTTCTTCACAGAGTTGCTAGATGCTACTCTTACAACTCACTATGTCAATTTGAACACTGTCAAATTTCCACTATCATCTGCCTCAACAATGCTACAATTTTATTAAGTAGTCTGAGAAAAGCACTCAATGTTACAGACAAGTAATACTTTGTCCAAAAGAATAAACCATTATCAATTATTTAAGCATTTTGTAGACGCTTAAAGTTCACACTGACTGAGTAATTCCATGAAAAAAGAAAGGTACCACAGGTCAATAGTTACTTAATACATAGACACGTATTTGGCTGCAAGCTTAAAGCAAGTTCCTTAAAATTGAAGGTGGCCACTCTTTCTGCTATGGATGAGTATTTTACTTTAAGATGCATTCCAACCTATTCAAGACATCCACCTTTGGGAATTTAAAGTGTGAAAATTATTATCTACTGAATATCCACATTTTAGTAGCCTAATCACACAAACAATCAGACTACCCTGCTCTTGATTCAGAGATGTCCAAAAAATTCCTTGCAACTGCAGCTCTCAGGTCATGCCAGGCTGAGGCAACACTAAACAAAAGTAGTCGTCCTTTGCTATGCTGTCAATGACATAACATTATTCAGAAGTCTGATCTGTAATGCAAAAAGCAGGGGGGAGTTGGCTGGAATAAGAGAAGACTTGGAAAAGGACAGGGAAGAGAAGTGTGATAGGTGTAAGGAGATCAGTCTTCGCCAGAGAAGGAATGGAAGCTGCAGGGGCTGAGTATTTACAAACCTGTTAGAACGTGTTGTGTCAAAGACTGCTTTTTACATGCAATACATATTCCATCACTAGACTAATACCAAAACAAGAAAGAAATATCATGTTTCCCACCTTCAAGTCCACACATGGTTGCCACTAGCATTTATAAGACATACTCCAGTATGTTACTTTTTTCCAGAGAAAGTTTGGGAAAATCCAGGTGTCTGCATGGAGAACAAGTTGTTTGTTTGGTTTGGAGTTTTTGGATTTTGGTTTGGTTTGTGGAGTTTTAGTTTGGTTTCTTGTTGATGTTGTTGTTATTGCCATAGTTTGATTTTTAAATAAATAAATACTCAAGCTGGCCTTACTTTGCTATAAGAAAACAGAAAAAAAAAACCACAAAACGTATGGGTTTGGCTTTTCCTGAAATAGTCAGATCTTCATGCCCAATCATTTCTTTTCACTAACAACATCCAAATGCTTTTAAAGCTTAATAGCAAAATCAGTCTGAAAATTAAGATACTGCAAGCCAACTTACATGTAGTAAGTTAATGACAGTAGTTATAAGGCTCTGAAAAGAGGAGTTTATGATGGAAATGCTGACACTGACTCAGGGAGAAGGGCACCACTATAAAAAGGTTGTTCAAAATCATTCTTTTCAGTGGGGTGCAAGAGGACAGTTTCTGAACTGGGATGTGAAAAGTCTTATGTTCCACTTTTCTGATGCATTGGTGGGGGCAGGGGGTGATGAGGAAACCTTTAACAAAAGACTGTGTTATCAACATTAGACTATAAAGCTCATATACAGTGAAGAAAACACAATACAATAATACAATACAATACACCAGGTTGGAAGAGACCTTCAAGATCATCACGTCCAACCCATCAACCAATCCAACCCACCCAACAACTAAACCACGCAGCCAAGCACCCCATCAAGTCTCCTCCTGAACACCTCCAATGAAGGTGACTCCACCACCTCCATGGGCAGCCCATTCCAATGGGCAATCACTGTCTCCGTGTAGAACTTCTTCCTAACATCCAGCCTAAACCTGCCCTGGCGCAGCATGAGACTGTGTCCTCTTGTTCTGGTGTTGGCTGCCTGGGAGAAGAGGCCAACATCTGCCTGGCTACAACCAACCTTCAGGTAGTTGCAGAGAGCAATAAGGTCACCCCTCAGTCTCCTCTTCTCCAGGCTAAGTAACCCCAGCTCCCTCAGCCTTTCCTCATAGGGCTTGTGTTCCAAACCCCTCACCAGCTTTGTTGCCCTTCTCTGGACACGTTCCAGCAAGACAACATCCTTCCTAAACTGAGGGGCCCAGAACTGGACACAGGACTCAAGGTGCGGCCTAACAAGTGCAGTGTACAGGGGCAGAATGACCTCCCTGCTCCTGCTGGCCACACTGGTCCTGATGCAGGCCAGGATGCCATTGGCCTTCTTGGCTGCCTGGGCACATTGCAGGCTCATGTTCAGCCTACCATCGACCAGCACCCCCAGGTCCTTCTCTGCCTGGCCACTCTCCACCCACTCTGACCCCAGCCTGTAGCACTGCATGGGGTTGTTGTGGCCAATGTGCAGAACCTGGCACTTGGATGTGTTCAATCTCATGCTGTTGGATTCTGCCCATCTGTCCAGCCTGTCGAGGTCCCTCTGCAAAGCCTCTGCCCTCCAGCAGATCAACTCCTGCCCCCAGCTTGGTGTCATCTGCAAATTTACTGATGATGGATTCAATGCCCTCATCCAGATCATCAATAAAGATGTTGAAGAGCATGGGGCCCAGCACTGATCCTTGGGGCACACCACTAGTGACTGGCTGCCAGCTGGATGTGGCACCATTCACCACCACTCTCTGGGCTCGGCCCTCCAGACAGTTCCTAACCCAACGCAGTGTGATCCTGTCCAAGCCATGGGCTGCCAGCTTGGCCAGGAGTTTGCTGTGGGGGACGGTGTCAAAGGCCTTGCTGAGGTCCAGGTAGACCACATCCACAGGCCTCCCCACATCCACCCTGCAAGTCACCTGATCATAGAAGGAGATCAGGTTGGTGAGGCAGGACCTGCCCTTCCTAAATCCATGCTGGCTAGGCCTGATCCCCTGGCCATCCTGTAAGTGCTGTGTGATATTTGTTAAGCTGTGTTAACACTTGCTGTTCAACACAGAAGTTGTTCTCAAAATTGGCACCAACTGACCAAATTAGGTGCTAAACGATTTCTGTAGTACTATGGAGGACTAAAATAACATGTACAAAGTCACACAGCTTCCTCAGTAGCCTACTGAATAACGATCTTACCACAAAGTAAGGCACTGAAGCACATTTACCTGTTTCTTTAGTTGTTCTTCTTTCTAACTCTCTTCTGTTCCAAATACTTTTGTCCTCTAAATAATAAACGTACTTAGGTTTAAGTACTATAGCTACTTAGGTGACTTAGGTGTAGAATGCTACATTCTCTGTAATGCCAGTCATTATTCTTCCTGACTTCACTAGCTTTCTTTAGCAGAAGCATTTAAGATTAATGAGGCATTTTTTCTCAATCAGGGCACTTTGTATGAATACAGTCACACATTCAGGAGCCATGCAGATGACTTATTTAGTATTATTTGAGTTTTAAAACGGTTTTGAGAGATTGATTAGTGGCTACTTTTTGTCCACTAGCATAGATAAATGTGACAATGTTCTTCTCTTTTGCCTGTAACATGTATCAAGCAGGATCTATTGCCTAGTAAAATGCAAAGATATGTTACTATGGATCCAAGTGCATCCTTATAGGTGAAAATTTGACATACAATATTGTAAAACATACCACTTCAGCTACTTAGAGACACTGCAACTGCAAGAAAACAGTAGATTTCAAAGGCAATTTCCAATACTAAACGAAATTGCCATCTATGAAATGCCTGACTCTTTAAGTCCACATAGGCATTTTTCTGGGCAGTAGTATATTCAATTAAGTTATCTCTTTTTTTTCAGTAGCTGTACAGAAGATTGCTTAATAGAGTACTTCTACTCTTAACACTATGATTTCAGTGAAAGCGGGGTGGGTGATCTAAAGTTATTGTCTCAGAAGTGACAGAAATATGATCCTAAAATGATGAATAGCACCCAAAAAAGTATTAGCAATTCTTAATCACACTGATGTCAGCAATGAAGTTCTATACAAGCAAAAATACACTAATTCATTTAAGCTGCATATCAAACTCAATTTTTTTTTCTCCAGAGAACTTGCAATGCATACTCCTGTTCAAATAGGCAAAACTGAGTCGTAAATAAAAGAAACTTCAGTGTGTATGTTATCTTTGTATCTCAAGGAATGACCCAATCTTCTTTAGCTATTCCTGACAAATCTTTGTCTAGCACTTTTTAAAATCACAATGGAGCAGCTTTTACAGAACCTATAGAAATATTCAGTAGCTCACTGTTTAGAAAAAAAAATCTGCAAAATTTCATGTGTAGTAATACAAACTTCTGCTTATGCAGTTTAACATTGCTATAAGTTACCCTATCCCCAAATTAAGAGAAGAGAATTTGATTGTGTTCTCCTTATGAGTGCTACTTATTTCCTTTCTGGTTTTCCCTGGCTCAAGTGAAGTTAATTCTTTTAATTGTCCCTTACAGAATGATTGAGATATATCTAGAATGATTAAAAGAATTTATCTTGGATTGTGTGTTGGTTTTACTTGGTTTGTTTTCCAATTTAATCTCTTGTTCTCTTCCATGTCATTCAGGCTCATATTCTTTTCAACCACTTCACTGTGAAGACACAGTTCTTCAGGTAGGTTCTAAAAGCTGAAGAGCCAGGTCTTTTGCACACAGAGAGACCTGGGGACTTTTGAGTCTGGAGAAGACTGAGGGGAGATTTAATAAATGTTTATAAATATCTGAAGGCTGGGTGTCAAGGGGGAGGGGACAGGCTCTTCTCAGTTGCATCCTGTGATAGGACAAGGGGTAATGGATATAAACTGCAGCACAGGAAGCTCCACCTCAACACAAGGAGGAAATTCTGTACTGTAAGGGTCACAGACCACTGGAATAGGCTCCCCAAAGAGGTTGTGGCGTCTCTTCTCTGGAGACTTTCCAGACCCTTCTGGATGCAATCTTGTGTGGCCTGCACTAGATTATATGGTTATATGGTCCTGCCCTGGCAGGGGGGTGGAATCAATGATCTCCAGAGGTCCCTTTCAACCCCTAACATCCTGTGATCCTGAGATCCATTAAAAAATTTAAAAGTTACTTTGGTGTCATTCAAGTAGTTCACATCCTTGAAAGTGTTGAATTTTTGCTATTTATCTTAACAACTTGTCATCTTTCAGCTGACAATAAGCAGCTCACACTGACATGTAAACAACATGCAATAGCAAATACAAGATAACAGACCATGGAGGACACATTTGAAGTAAATTTAATACTAGGGAGGGCTATTCAATCTTCAAAAATCATTTATGACATTAAGAATGTGACTTTTCTTTCACAAACTTATCTGACTGTAGAACTCCCTTGGGGCAAATGCTCATTTCACTTAGGTCACCATATCAGAGGTTTAGAAAGATGAAGTTATCAACACTAATGACTGAGCTGCACAGTAATCAATACACATAAAAAATCACAGAAATTCAGTTAAATATGTAATAAAGCTTAGATTAAATATGTAATAAATATGTAATAAAGCTTAGATTAAATTGTCCAAGTGGACTACTGTCTAGCCTTTCCATGGTAAAAATGGTGCTCCATTTAACTTCTATCTCCTTCATGTTCCCTGAACACATAAAATTCCAGAAATTTCTCCAGGTCCTAGAGTATATGCTTCTGCAAAAGTCCAGTAAAACCTCTTCACATAAAATTTCCATTCAGCTCTTTTCTGTATGGTTTTGCTATCTCTTGCACTGCTTCACCTCATCTGCTCAAATAAATTGGCCAAAATTTACATTCCCTTAAATTCTAATCTTCATTACTTTCAGAAACTTAAATGCATCATAACAGAATAAAACTAAATCTACTTCAGTAAAATGCATAATTCTCCTCAAATTAACACTGTCCTTGGGTGTGAATTTTTCCCTAAAAGTTTGTCAAAGAAAACTCAACCTTTAATTCCCCAACATTTTCCTCTTTCTGTATTACCCAATTCCCCCTTTACTAGCCCACAGCAAAAGTAAACGAGTCCTCTCACTACTTTTGTTCTCAGTTTTCACTTACCACTATGCTATCTGAATGTCCTCCTCACTTCAAGAACACTTATAAAATAACTTTAAAACCCCAGAAAAAAACATTGGAATCCTTTCTACAACACAGCATAAACAAATTTTTAAAAAGAACCCATAATTTTATTTCACTATTTTGCACTGACTTCAGAGTTTTAAAAACAAATTACAATCAAAAGACAAAGACTCTATCCAAACTTCTGCTCAGGTATGTTACTGTTATATTGCAGTCCATACTACATGCTAAGGCAAAGTGCTGCATAGTACCATAGTATCATAGTATCAGTCAGGGTTGGAAGGGACCACAAGGTTCATCCAGTTCCAACCCCCCTGCCATGGGCAGGGACACCCTGCACTAGATTAGGCTGGCCAGAACCTCATCCAGCCTGCTCTTAAACACCTCCAGGGACAGGGCCTCAACCACCTCCCTGGATAACCCATTCCAGGGCTTCACCACTCTCATGGGGAAGAACTTCCTCCTCATGTCCAGCCTGAATTTCCCCACCTCCAGCTTCATTCCATTCCCCCTAGTCCTAGCACTACCTGAGATCCTGAGAAGTCCCTCCCCAGCCTTCCTGTAGGCCCCCTTCAGATACTGGAAGGCCACAATGAGGTCACCTCGGAGCCTTCTCTTCTCCAGACTAAACTGCCCCAACTCTTTCAGTCTGTCCTCATAGGAGAGGTGCTCCAGCCCTCTGATCATCCTCGTGGCCCTTCTCTGGACACGCTCCAGCACCTCCATATCCCTCCTGTAATAGGGGCTCCAGAACTGGACGCAGTACTCCAGGTGGGGTCTCACCAGGGCTGAGTAGAGGGGGAGAATCCCGTCCCTTGACCTGCTGGCCACACTCCTCTTGATGCAGCCCAGGATCTGATTTGCTTTCCGGGCTGCAAGTGCACTTTCCAGTGCTTTTAGCAAAAACATCTGATTCAGCCCTACTGCTGTCATACATGGTATTTTGTGAATAAGAATTCCCATACCTGTACATCATAGCTGTATCTCCTCTGAGAAGCAATTAACACAACTTTTTAATAGAGAAGAGGGGCTTTCTAACCCAGTTTATTTAACTGTAAGACATATTCTGAGTTAATGGCAACCTGTCACTTGCTAGAAAATGTTTCGCTTCTCTCCTTGACATTCCCCTGACTCCAGAACCGTAGTCACACAGACACAAGTAGTTCAGGAGATACTGAAACTCATGATTGCTGATAAGAAAGCTATAACAAGGTTTCTGGTTATCAATGAAAAATTGGATCTTACCTAGTATGATCACCTTTCCTACTAAAATACAACACACTACAGAGTAAGAAATTGATTCAGTAGGTATTTTAATAGCAATTCACTGAGAGAACAAAAAAACTGAACATTATAGATGAAGCATAGTTTTGTAATGACCACTTCCGAGTCACACTTTTGTTTTGTTTTCCCCAGCCTAGGTAATATGAGGATCAAAAATACAAGCTCCTCTTTTGTTCCCTTAACTGTCAGCATTCAATGAAAGAATCTTAAAATGTTGAAAAAGAAAACTCATTATGTTTATTTTTAATGTAACTTTCAGTTTGATAATGATCTAATTCTAACTTTCATGTAGGTAACTTTCATAAGTGAAGAAATGCTACCTGAAGAAGCAATACTGTATTTTCTAGCAGACTGAATTCTCATGTTTTTTTCAATACAGCTAAAAATTCTATGATGTCAGGAATTCTTAAGATTCTTAAGATACATTCTTAAGATATTTGGTTTTAATTCAACAGCTGAATGAAGAAAAACTATGCTGCCATCAAAAAAGATTATCACATTTCCTCAAGCAGTTTTAAGGAAAACAATTACTAGAAAATCTAGCAGGAAAATTGACTAACAGGTGAAATGTAACATTTCTAACTGGTTTTTCAAAAAATTAGTATATGTTCAGGTGTTCTACAAACTACCAATCGCTTGTCAGTTCATTCTCTCCTATTTTTACTTTTCATTAAAAGAAAATGATAGGCATTTAGGAACTTCACAAGTGAAACCTTTTTCTGCTTAAAGAGCACAGCAAACATTAAATGCTGTAAAAGAACAATTTCACTCTTGACTGCAATTTATTATTCTCTTTCCTCGTCTCTATTCACTACTTGCTCACATATGCATACCAAAAGTCTAAAATACGTACATGAAATCTCATTTTTTCCTACGTTATGTACCTTGTTTCCACAAACAATGTTTTACACTCCATGATACGGTGTTAGCCATTCTTTTTCAAGAGTCTGTAAAACTACTCCGAGTTCATCTGCTAAAATGCTGTTATATTTTACACTGAAACCTAATCAATTCCCCAGCAAGTGTGCACATGCGTGTGTAGAAAAAATACAGACACACACACATGCCATATGCAATCGTGCATGTGCTAATGGTTTGGTTTTTAAACTATAATCTAAGCAACGTGTGCAACTTACAGCTGTCCAGGCTTCTTTTTGCACCGAGAACACAACCATCCATTACGGATTTCATGAGAAGGAACACCATAGCAACCTAGAATAAGAAAATTGGACTGATTATTATATTTTGCCTTTCTATTTGTGATGTTATAAAATTCAACTGTGTATAAACACCAGTAAAACACATCTCCTGTAATCAAGGAGACTTTTCCAATCTGGGTTTGCTGCTAATTTCTTAGTATATTAAATACACAATTTAGATGCACAGACACCTCACAAAGCTCAAAAAAAAATTATAAAGTTCAAATTTAAAAAAAAAAATCAAACAAAACCCACAAAACCCAAATAAAACAAACCCCAAGGAATTTCTTATCTTCTGTCAGTTCAACACCAAATTACAAATTCCCCCTGCAGCAGAAATGTACAAATTGAGCTAAGAACATTTATTCCATGCCATGCCAGTGATTGAAGCATTACACATAGAAATAGTCTTCAAATATTTTAAAATACAGACTAGAAGCCTAGTTAACTCTTATTTATCAATCAAACAGTATTTGAAATAACTGCACAATTAGTTTACTTACTTGCATGAACCCGTACACAACACTTTGTACAGGAAATGAGAAGACTTGTTCCATCTTCTTCAATAAAGGCATTTGATGGATAGTTTTCAGTGTTTTCTTCACTATAAATAAAACACATCTCAGGAATAAGAGGTTTAGTCTTTTCATTTTCAGCCACCAATGTTTCTGCTGAGTTTGTTTCCCTGAAAACAGGACTTTCTTCATCATAATTGTCTGTCTGGAAAATGAACAAAATTTATAGTTAAGAAAAAGGAAGGAGAATCATTCTTACTCTTCCCTTTTGACAATGATGAAATGCTTTCTCCCCTCCCATCTCTTGCACTAACAGTGTAACAGTTTTATGAGAAAATTAACTACTTCTAGGTATTTATCACAGTCATTCTATCACTCCTTGATTGTTCACATAACTGCAAGAACTAGAATAGCACTCAGCCTGCAAACTAGTGTTATTTCAGCAGTGTTCAGTGATACCACACCTCTGAATCCTCTTGGGGCCTTCAACTGGGTCTGTTGCAATAGAAGTTTTCTTCCCAGTTCCCATGCTGAGGGAATTCCAGATAAGCATTTGTAGCTGACTTTTGACATAGGGGTTCCACAAGACAGTACCAGGCACCAGAATGGATGGGTGGGGGCCACCTTGGGCAGAGCAACCAAGAAGTGATGGAGTTGCTGGAGAAGTACAGAAGGGTTCATCAGAACTTCAGCAGGCAGAATTTGGCCTGTTTACGAGACTGGTTGAAAGAGTCCATTGGGAGGCCAAGGAGTCCAGGAAGGCCAGACATTGCTCAAAAGGGAAGTCTTAAGGGCACAGGAACAGCCTATCCCCTTGAGCTGAAAGATAAATCATTGGGGAAGCCCAGCCTGGCTGAATACAGAGGTTTGGTTGGAATTCAGGGAGGGAAAAAAGAGAGTCTGCAGTGATTGCAAGAACGGGCAGTACACTTCGGAGTACTACAAGATTGCAATGAAAGTATGTGGGGAGAAAATTAGAAGGTACAAAGCCCAATTGGAAATTAATTTGGCTTCAGCTGTTAAAGCAAACAAGAAGTGTTTCTATAAATACATTAACAACAAAACAAGGATTGTGGGGAATCTCGATCAGGTTTTTTACACACTTTCCAATTTTTTTAGTGGTCAAGGATAAGGAAAAAGATGAGGTACTCAATACCTTCCTTGCCTCAGTTTCTAGTAGTAGGGTACCTAGCCCCCTGAGCCAGGAGATAGATGGGGAATAGAATGAATCCCCCATAATACAACAGGAGATGGTTGCCGACCTGCTGTATCACTTAGACATACACAAGTCTGTGGGGACAGATGGATACACTAGAGGGTACTGAGGGAACTGGCAGAAGTGTTCAAGCCACTTTCCATCATTTACCAGCAGTCCTGGCCAAGTGGGGAGGTCCCAGCTGACTGGAGATCAGCAAATGTGATGCCCATTTACAAGGAAGGCCTGAAGGAGGACCTGGGGAGCTACAGACCTGAAAGTCTGAACTCAGTGCCAGTGAAGGTCATGGAGCAGGTCATCTTATGAGCCATTATGCAGCATTTGCAGAGCAAACAGATGATCAGGCCCAGTCAGCATGGGTTCATGAAGGGCAGGTCTTCCACGACAAACCTGGTCTCCTTCTATGACAAGGTGACTGTATGGTTTAGCACATGATTATGCCACCTGATTAGTGGATGAGGAAAAGGCTGTGGATGTTGTTTATCTGGACTTCAGTAAAGCTTTTGACACTGTCTCCCACAGCACCCTCCTGGAGAAACTAGTTGCTCATGGCTTGGATGAGTTGACACTTCACTGGCTGAAAAACTGGCTGGGTGGCTGGCCCCAAAGAGTGGTAGTGAAAGAAGTTAAATCCAGTTGGCAGGCAGTCACTAGTGGTGTTCCCCAGGGCTTAGTATTGTGGGCAGTTCTCTTTAATGTCTTCATCAGTCATCTAAATGAGGGGTTGAGTGCACCTTCTTTAAGTCTGCAGATGACACTAATCTAGGAGGGAGTGTTGATCTCCTTGAGTGTAGGAAGGCTCTTCAGAGGGACCTGGACAAGCTGGATTGATGGGACAGGGAGAATTGTGTGAGATTCAACAAGACGACATGCTGGGTGCTGCACTTCAGTCGTAACAACCCCATGCAATGCTACAGGCTTGGGGCTGTGTGGCTGGAAAGCTGCCCAGAAGAGAAAGACCAGAAGGGGTGTTGATGGACAGCCAGATGAATATGAGCCAGCAGTGTGCCCAGGGGGCTTGGAATGCCAAAAGCATTCTGGTCTATATCAGGATTACTCTGACAGGCAGGTAGAGGGAAGTGACTGCCATCCTGTACTCAGCACTAGTAAGGCTACAGCTTCAATACTGTAGTCACTACGAAATACAGTGAGTTGCTGAAGCTGGTCCCAAGAAGAGCAAAGGAGATGGTGAAGCATCTGGAGAACAAGCCTTATGAGGACCAGATGATGGAACTGGGATTGTTTAGTCTGGAGAAAAGGAGACTGAGGGGAGACGTCCTCACTCGCTAAAACTGAAAGGAGGTTCTAGTGGGGTGGTTGTTGGTCTCTTCTCTCTAGTAACAAGTGACAGGACCAGAGGAAATGCCCTCAAGTTACATCAGGGGAGGTTTCAATTGGATATTAGAATAACCTTCTCTGAAAGGATTCTCAAACACTGGAATAGGCTCCGCAGGGAGGTAGTTGAATCATCACCCCTGGAGGTGTTTGAAAGGCACACAAATACGACACTAAGAGACACAGTATAGTACTAGACTTGGCAGAGTCAAATAATGGGTGGACTTGATGACCTGTGATAGAAGAAGCTCTCACAAAATGCATTTGAAGATGCACGTATAAGGAAATAGATAAAAGAAACAAACCTACGTGACGTCAAGAGCAAGCACACATACACTAACACTGATCCAAAACAAACCCTAGTAGAAGGCATACACTGTTTGCAACCAAGGGTGAACACATGAAAAAAAGCGTATCAGTTCTAATTTTAACAATAGTGAGTTTACATATTTCCCTTACAAATCAAATGCATAAGATTACCTTAATTGTAATTTACTCAAAGTAGCTATTATATACTCCACCTGGAGTTGGAACCATTAGGATCTCGATTACCTTATATGGCATGAAGAGTGTGCAAATGGCACAGTGTGGTTCCTTTTTTGCACAAGCTGCATTGTATTCTTTTTCAGCATTGAAACTGGGTGCTTTTGTCTGCCAAAGGTAAACCAGAGGCCTGGCCCATGTCTCTGTCTCTTGAACCTTCTCTTCAATTAAGGTAATCTCAGCCAGTTCTTAAAGAAAACAAACAATTAGTTACATTGTAGTCATAGAATGAAGACAAACAACATTGATTTTATCATGTCTGTTAACAGTGAAGATAAACCAATACTATCAGATGTCTCTGTGGGAATACAAATTCTAAAAGAAATATGCATCTTGACAAGCACAAAAAAAAGTGCTCTAACACCTGTGTTGTTCGCTGACTGTTGCACTAACCACTAGCTCTACTATTTAGAATTTGTATTCATTTCCACAACATATCATCTTACTCTCCCACTCCCTATTTCTTTCCACCTCTACCCTCTATCCCTCCATGCACTCTGCCCTGAATTCCTTAAGGATGTAACATGTCACAAAGTAGTGCTAGACAAATCATTCTGTTCACTTAGAATGACACCTCCCAACTGGAATCTGACATTCCTTTTCTGAAGGGAAAAAAAGATAAGTGCTACAGCCAGGGACTAAAGAGGAACAATCAGATCTAAGTGTAGCTGGACAGGTATGCTGTATCCCTCTATGGGAAAAATTATTTGGTGGTATCACAGATCTGCAATTAAAAAACTCTAGATGTGGAAAAGGGAAAGCCATGAAAATGGTGTAAAACCCCTGCACCAGAGAAATCGATGTCATAATTATTAACAATCCAATTGTTAACATCAGAATTTTATCCCAGTCATGTTTGAGGTGGTTGGAAACCTTCAAGTATCTTCACAAAGAAGCTAGTGACTGTCATCTATGAAATACATGGATTATGAGAAGGGAAATGTCATTTCGTTCTAGAAAGGAAAGCATTGCTGACAGGAAATGTTAAGTGCCTTTTTCACAATTGTGTCCTTACACAGCGCTCTGATTAATGATGAGGTCTGTGGTTCTTTTCATTCAAGTGAACAGTGCCTATTAAGTCTTTCATGATCAATGGGAAGGCATGTAGGTGTCAATTAGAGTAATTAAAATAATGCAGGGAAAAAAATGTGGAAAGCTACTGAACAGAACTTTCAGATAACAAAAAAGGTCTCTGGCATAGTGTCCTTTTCTAATGGTGTATTTAAGAAAAAATGTTTCTTTCAGAAGAAAATTCCACCAACAGAGAAACATTTAATGAAGTATATTAAGTCAAATCATCACATTCCTTCAGCCCATGACTGACTTCATGCCAAGCAAAGGCATTATGGGTCTCCTTCTATGATAAATTGTCACACATTGCTACAAATGCACTTTACAATTGATAGCATTTTTATCAATGTCAAATAAAATATATATCAAAACATTTTCATACAAGCAAGCCAAACATAGCAAAAAAAAGCCCTAATATATCCTGTACATGCATTTTATTCCATTTTCTATATTTTCTCAAGAGAAACAGTACCAATTCAATGTATTTGCCAATAATCCAGGTAGGACAAATACAAAACAACTGCAAAAAAAGCTGTCGCCAAGTCAACATTCTGCAGAAGTGCTTTAGGGTGAATAAGGTAGTTGTGGAAGAATAGCAGTAAAGAAATAGCTCAACACAGGGAAAAGACGAAAACATAAAATGAAAACATCACATTTATAGCTTTCTGAATTGTTTGGCTTTTAAGTTAAAAGCTTAACTAAGCTGTCCAATCATACATTTTCTGCTGTTTGCAATTTTCCAGACTGGTAAAACAAATAGTTCCAAAATCTATGCCTCTAGCTCCTTTTATATCTATTACATTTTTCCCTTACAGAACCACCCCACAAGTGGCTTCATATTTGCTAATTTATTCTCCAAATTCTTTGACTTCCTTTCTTTCAGGATCTTATGCTACCATAACTTCAAATATTTTCATTATAGTTGTGACCTTGTAGTGGAATTCATGGCTTTATCACCAAAGAGTCACATAAAATTTGTTGTGAAGATTTGTAACTTAAATATTGGTGGAGTCACCATCATTAGAGGTGTTCAGGAGGAGACTTGATGGGGTGCTTGGTGCCATGGTTTAGTTGTTTAGGTGCATTGGATTGGTTGATAGGTTGGATGTGATGATCTTGAAGGTCTCTTCCAACCTGGCCTATCCTATCCTATCCTATCCTATCCTATCCTATCCTATTCTATTCTATTCTATTCTATTCTCCATTTTAAAATGGACATTCTTTGAATGCACTACTTCTTATCACTCCTATTCTCCCAGAAGGATTGAAGTCTTCACTGCAAAACTCAGTCTATTATGCTCCTCTTCAGTCAAAATCTATCATTAAATTTCCAGTCCTAGAATCAATTATGGGATGACAGCTCTAGTTATCTCCCAGAGTGTTCTGGTTTCCCACTACCTCCAGCACATTGCTGAGTTCATAACCACGTTGTTTCTGCTTTTGATGAGAACAATATTTACATCTTAATTACATAAAACTCCAAAATTTCACTTCCCTTTTGTGTGATCTTTACAAATCCTTTCCATACCAAAGGAGTGAAAAGAATGCAAGACCCTGGAACAAAGCTGGCAGCCCTCTTACATTTTGTTGCTTTCACAAATCACAGAAAGTCCAACCAATAATCCTAGCCTAGGGGTACACCCCTAAACCATATTCCCAAGCACCATATCCAAACCACTGTTAGACACATCCAGGACTCAACCACCTCCCTGGGCAGCACATTCCAATGCCTGGCCACTCTTGCTGTGAAAATGTTTTTCCTAATGTCTAGTCTAAACCTACCCAATCCTAGCTTGAGGCCATTCCCTCTTGTTCTATCACTAATCACCTGTGAGAAGAGACAAGCACCAGCCTCTCCACAACATCCTTTCAGGTAGCTGTAGACAGCAGTGAGGTGTCCCCTCAGCATCCTCTTTTCCAAACTAAACAGCTCCCTCAGTCATTCATCATACGACTTATTCTCCAGGTCCTTTACCAGCTTCGCTGCCCTCCCGTGCACTCACTACAGCACCTCCACATCTCTCCTGTATTGAAGTGCCCAAAACTAGACACAATATTCAAGCATTGTGCCTCAGCCTCACCAGAGCTGAGTACAAGGGGACAATCACCTCCCTATTCCTGCTGGATACAGCATTTCTGATACAAGCCAGGATGCCCACCTGGGCACACTGCTTGCTCATAGTCAGTTGTCTGCTGATGTGAACCCCCAGGTCCCTTTCTGCCAGACAGCTCTCCAGCCACACTTCCCCAAGCCTGGGGGTGTTGTGACCCAAGTGCAGGACCAGGCTTTTGGCCTTGTTGAACCTCATCCCATTAACATTGGCCCATTGATCCAATCTGTCCAAGTCCCTCTGTAGAGCCTCCCTACTCTCATGGAGATCAACACTCCTACCCAACTTGGTGTCATCTGTGAACTTACTGATGACACACTCTATGTCTTCATCAAGTCATCAATAAAGATGTTAAACAGAAGCGGTCCCAACACTGAGCCCTGAGGAACACCACTTGTGATCAGCTGCCAGCTGGATTTAACTCCATTGACTACCACTCTCGGGGCCTGTTCACCCAGCCAGTGCTTTATCCAGCAGAGTGTGTGCTCATCCAAGCTGCAAGCAGTCAGTTTGTCCACAAAAGCTTTCAAAAGCTTTGCATTTATTTTCAAACCTCAATCAAAATGAAGTCAGGGACAAAGTACCACATGTAGAGGTACCAGACTGCACCTTCCACAACCTCCAAAAACCTCCACTGTTTCAGTAACTTTATTTTCTCCTTTACATTATGTTCGGAGCTACTATTTCCAGCTACTTATTTGACTAGAAGCAAGCCCTCCTCATTTGACACTGATCTATAACATGTCTAAGGACGCATTCTGTCTCCCTTGAGGTGTAACTTATTGCTCAATGCTCCTGCAAATTACACCCCACAACTTCTCACTCTTCTGCACCATATCAAGCCCAGAAGTACAGCCAAGAAATGAAAAATATGCATCTTCATTCCAGAGACCACCTAACTCAGTAATTCTTAGAGCAATGTTACATTTACTGTATACAAAGAATACAGAGGAGGGATGCTCTTAAGTTACATAACATTTTTATGATCCTCTGACTGGCTTATGAATTTCAGTCATCTTCAAGAATTTCCTAGGCAACCTCAAGCTTAATTTATTATCTTTTGAGGGCCTCATTATCAACATTCACCACACATTGAAATCATAACAAACAAACAGTGATATTAAAAAAATACAAGGAAAGTACATGACTCCTATTACAGAGTATGACAACAACACTGCTTCCACCAGCTTTCTCACAAGTTGAAACATGCAGTCTTCAGAGTAAATATTCTACCACAGTTGAACCTGACCAGTTTTATTTTGTGTGCATTTTGCAAGATACACCAATGCCACTGAAAGTAAGAATTCCCAGGTCGATTTCGGTGAACAGCCACTTATGCAACACTATGAATCAACAATACCCCACGGTACACATTATTATTCAGTCAAACCTTCTTGGACATAAACTGGCCTCACATTAAGAGGCCAATCAATGGCACAAGATAAACAATCTGAAAGATTCAGGTCAGCGAATGCAGAGATACAGAGAACACATGAAAAGCAGGCAGGCAATCTCTCTTGATGTCTTTGTCAGCTGTAACCTGGATCAAATCACTCACACTTCCTCACAGTTCATTGCCAGTAAGTACATGAACAGGACTTTGTGCAGGTGTGTATCAGAATTCCCTGGTGAGAATTCTGACATGCCATTTGCTTTTTTCAGCTTGCCAGCATGAAACTAACATTTCAAATTAAGAATTAATCAATACAAAAGTGAATAACATATTCCAGATACTCTTTGGTAAAGACACATCAAATCAGCTTAACTAGAGAATAGGATATATCTTGCTGTCAAAAGGAATAAAGGAAAATACAGGAACTGAACATGCTACCCATGATAGGGAAATACATTTGCAGCTCAACTAAGAGCACTGCGCAAGGGATTGCAAACTCTCATGTATGACACATAGGCACACTGACAAATACTCCAAGAACTATATTTAAAGTCTTCAGTTGATCTATTTCTGTTGTTTAATCTCCACCTAAATCCTGGCAGTCTAAATTAGATCTAGTAAATTTTCCCACAGCAAAAAACCCTTACCAAAAATTGAGGCCACCACTTCAGCCACAAAAACAGGCATCTCTTTAGCACCTTCTCAATAACACATGTTCAAGCATAAATGTTATGCTTGACCTGAAATGTATATGTTACTTAGAGGCATTTGGAATTGCTTTATGAAACAGAACAATAATTTTCTGATTGTAACTTAAATCATCCATAACTTATGAGTCAAGCTCACTTGTGGGGGACTGTGATGTATCTGTGAACCCTCGGAAGAGCTCTGGTGAGAAAACATCGCTGAGCTCCCATGAGAATCTGGAAACTCCCGGACAGACTGAGTGGGAATGAGAAACCACAAGATAAGATGGGAGGCCACCTGCACTAACTTAACAAGTAACTATAGCAATGCTATCGCTGACCCATGAGAGTCTTAAGAAAAGTTCATTAACCAATTGCAGGCAGCCACACTGACACTACACACAATATATGAGTTCTGTGCTGGAATAAACGGGGTCTTTTTGCTGGCTTGCTTTTTGGCCTTCTGTGTACTCTGCTTGTGTTTGATTCTTGTCACACAGACCGTCACCTTCCTTACCCCGAACCCTATACAGCGACAAATGGTGACCCCCGACGTGAAGACCCAAGAAGAGAGTTGAAGACGTTTTGGGCTGCAGGTGCTTGCGGCAACGGTGACGGTGCCCAGTGTAGCTGAGAGCAGTGGGATACTGCCTTTTGGTCCGGACCTGAACTTTGACACCTGCCCGGCTGAGGTAGGTGAGCCACTGGGAACATAATGGGTCAGAAATTAACAAAAGATGAGGACTTAGTCCTTGGAACCTGGAAATCGTTACTGAAATGTAGGGGTCTAAAAGTTAAAGATTTCGACTTAAGAAAATTACTCTTATGGGGCAAGCAGCAAGGTTTTGAGCCTTCCTCCGTTACAGCCTTCAGCGTTCCTGCCTGGCACAAGCTAGGTAGTTACTTGTGGGACGCTATCTCGAAAGGAGACAAGGAACTGGTTGATATGGCAATTACCTGGCGCCTGCTTTGTGACGCACTACAAGATCTTAAGCAGGAGCAGGAGGAGGAAGAAGAGGAAATGATGGGGGGATTGAAAGAGAAAAGGAATGATCTGGCTATGTGGGAAACTACTAAATCAGTAGAGGACACGCCGGCACCCTCTGCACCCCCTGGCCCCCCCTCGTCTGGCTGCTCAGAAGTAGATTCAACAGCGCAATACATAACAAGCGCTGCTGAGAAGCAGCTTTCTCCTAATGATCAACTTAAGTTCCCGATGAATTGGAAAAGTCCCAATGACTTTGCGAAAATGCCATTGGCTTATCAATCTCCAAGAGAGCAGCTGAAAGGACATGCAAAAAAAGAGGAATGTAATCAGTTGAATAATCTACAGACTTCACACCAACAACTGCCTTTACAACAACAATTACCCTCTCTGCCATCTGATAGCGAGGACGAGAGTGAGGGGAAGCAGTAAATCATAGTGTGACTGTGGCCGCGAGAAAGAATGTTGAGAACCGAGAGGGGGTGGGCATCGGTCTGCACCCTGGACCTTGCCTCCCTGCAGTGTGACTGCTACTCCGCGTTCGGCAGCAAGATTCTGGCAGCAAGTTCGCCAGAAAGCTGCTGCTGTGGGTGACTGGGGTGTGGTGGAAATCTTGGATGCGCCACATTTATCGGTTAGAACAGAGGAGAATTCTTCTCCTACGGGTGTTTCAGATGATCCTATGGCTTTCCCTGTGGAAAAAGCGGCTCCGGGATCGGGGCAGCAGGATAGTCATCAGGTTTTGGGTTGGAAAGTCGTACAGGATTTGCGATCCACAGTAGCAAAGTATGGTGTCAGTTCCAGTGAAACTATGCAGCTTTTGTGTATCATAGACACTGATTTGCTGTGTCTGTTTGACATTCATCACCTTGCGCAGATCATTTTGCAGCCTGTTCAGTATTCAGTATTTGAAACTAGCTGGAAAAAATTAGCTGAAAAAGCTGCAATAGAAAACATGCAAAGGGATCAAAACGATGTTCTGCGAGGTGTGGGGGCAGATGCTCTCATGGGCACAGGACCTGTGTTTTCTAATCCTAACACACAAGCTCACTGGCATCCTTCTGTACTGGAACAGAGTCAAAGAATAGGCATGTCTGCAATTCGAAAGACGATGGAGCTTGCATCTCCACGTCCTCGATACACAGTTATTAGACAAGAGCCTAAGGAACCATTTCTGCAGTTTGTGGAGAGGGTTTCTGCTGCTATTGAGAAACAAGTTGATGATGAGAGTCTCAGGCAAATCTTGTGTCGTCAATTAGCGAAAGACAATGCAAATGCTGACTGCCAAAAAATTATTGAAGCATTGCCAGGTGAACCATCTGTAGCTGATATGGTCACAGCCTGTTCAAAGGTCGGCAGCACTGATTTTAAGATGACTGCACTTGCAGCCGCCTTAAAATCAGGAGGCCCCGTAAGGTGTTTCAGCTGTGGGCAAGAGGGACATGTGAAAGCTAAATGTAAGCAAGTGAAAGCACAGCTGGGAGTTAACCTGAAAAATTCTTCTTGTGCTCATTGTGGCAAACCTGGTCATTATGCCAAAGGCTGCAAATCTAACTTTCATGCAAGTGGTCAGCCTTTGCAGGGAAACGGGAAAAAGAACGCGAAAGGGCGCGTGATGAAACAAATACCCCCAATATCAGCAATCCGTTTCCAAGCGGGGCGTACCCAGCCCAGCAGGTCCAACCTTGTGCGACAAATTATCAGCCAGCACAAAGGGGATCAGCAGGGATGGATGTATCCACAGCCGATGTAATAACTATTTCAGATACAAAGACACATAAAGTGTCCTTAGATGCATGGGGGCCAATTGGCAACGGGCTCAGTGCTTTATTAATAGGACGATCTAGTGGCACCCTTCAAGGAATAGACATACGTGTAGGGGTAATTGATGCTGATTATGATGGGCAGATATGTGCTTTAATATCTACTGCAACACCACCTGTGACAATTCCTAAAGGGACTCACATTGCTCAACTTGTACCTTTTGTGAGTCATGTTTCCAGAACAGAGCAGACTATCCGTGGTGACAAAGGATTCAGATGGACAGGACCACCTGCAGTGTTATGGTCTCAGACAATTACTGAGAAGAGACCACAAATGACCTGCATGCTCTCCATGGACCGTGCTACTCCTGCACAGATACAAGTCACAGGACTACTCGACACGGGAGCAGATATTACCATCGTCGCCCAGCGTAATTGGCCACCTGCCTGGCCACTGGTATCGAACAACATGAGTGTGGTAGGACTCGGTGGGGTTGCTAACAGTTTTATGAGTGCTAAACCTGTAGTGATTACCAACCCTGAGGGACAAAAGGCCACTGTTAGACCATATGTGACCGCGGCCCCCTTAATCTATGGGGAAGAGACTGTTTGGGGCAGTGGGGAGTGAAAATCACAACAGATTTTTGCTAGGGGTCATTGCAATGCAGGGCATCACACAACCCACACTGGCATTAACATGGCTAACAGAAAAGCCTGTCTGGGTGGACCAATGGCCCCTTACCCATGAAAAGCTTGCTGCCCTGCACCTTTTGATTGAGGAACAGTTAGCTATGGGACACATAGAACCTTCACACAGTCCTTGGAACACACCCGTGTTTGTGATAAAAAAGAAATCAGGCAAATGGCGTTTGTTACATGATCTGAGAAAAATCAATGAGGTGATGGCTACTATGGGGGCTTTGCAGCCAGGGTTGCCTTCACCAACCATGATTCCAATGCAATGGGAAATTGTAATAATAGATTTGAAAGATTGTTTCTTTACCATTCCTCTTGCTAAACAGGACATAGAGAAATTTGCATTCACGGTGCCCTCAGTGAACAACAGTGGACCAGCCAAAAGGTATCAGTGGAGGGTTCTACCTCAAGGTATGAAAAACTCACCAACCATTTGTCAGTGGTTTGTGGCAAAAGCGTTAAGTCCTGTTCGGGCTGCGTTTCCACGAGGCTACTGTTATCACTATATGGATGACATCTTGTTAGCAGCTCCTTCACAAACAATGCTAGCTGAAATGGAAACTGAGGCGCAAAAATCACTACAAAATTGTGGATTAGTGATTGCTCCAGAAAAAATACAACGTCAACAGCCATGGTTGTATCTGGGCATGAAAGTATTAGATCAAACAGTAATGCCTCAACCAATTCAGCTGCAAGTAAATGTAAAAACCTTGAATGATGTCCAGAAATTAGCAGGAATGATTAACTGGGTGCGACCTTATTTAGGGTTGACATCCTCTAAATTGCAACCACTCTTAGAGTTACTAACAGGGGACTCAGACATTTCTGCACCACGAACTTTAACTCCAGAAGCAAAGCAGGTAATTGAAGAAGTAGAACAAGCCATCCACAAAAAGTATGTATGGAGAATTGATTTGGCTGTATCGATTCAAGTGTTTATTTTAATAGATGACCTGATACCTTTTGCAATGCTTGCACAGTGGAATTCTGACTGGCAAGATCCTCTTCATGTTTTAGAATGGCCATTTTTACCTTTTAAAACCAAGAGAACCGCTCCTGGCCTGTTTGAGCTTTTGGCTCAGATTATTATAAAAACAAGAGCTCGCTGTGCAGAATTGTTGGCAAGCGATCCAGAGAAAATTGTGATACCGGTACAAAGTGAATATTTTGACTGGTGCCTTGCTAACAGTCCAGCACTACAAGCAGCAATGGCAAATTATACAGGTCAAATTGGTTATCATCTGCCTTCCCATCCCTTAATAAAAATGGGTGGACAAATCCAATTTTCACAAAAAACAGTTGAGTCAACCTAACCCTGTGCTTGGTCCCACAGTTTTCACTGACGGCTCAGGAAAAACAGGAAAAGCAGCTATCGTGTGGTATGATGGTGATCGCTGGAAAAATACCGTGGAATTCCAAGAAGGCTCTCCTCAGATTGTTGAGTTAAGGGCTGCGACTATGGTATTTCAGCAATTTTCCTGTCCTGTAAACATTGTCACTGATTCAGCCTATGTGGCTGGATTAGTGCAGCGTTTAGATAAAGCTGTCCTTGGTCACGTTAAACAGGAAAAGCTTTTTGGAGTTTTAAAACTGCTATGGACTGAGATTCAGAAACGATGTGCTCCTTACTATGTTTTGCACATTAAGAGTCACACAAACTTACCAGGGTTTTTGGTGGAGGGGAATGCAAAAGCAGATGCACTTGTGTCGGGTGTAGCAATGGGACCAATTCCAAATATCAAACAACAAGCAATAGCTTCTCATCAATTTTTTCATCAAGGTTATCGTGCTCTAAAACGGCAGTTTCAGTTGTCCAATGCTGAAGCTCGAGGTATTGTTGCTGCATGTCCTGATTGTCAGGGCCAGCATATTCCTCACTATTCTGGTACTAATCCCAGGGGGTTGCGAGCCCTCCAGATCTGGCAAACAGATGTTACTCACATTGCTGGATTTGGTAGGTTAAAATTTGGTCATGTGTCTGTTGATATATTTTCCTCGGTCATCATTGCTACTGCTCACACAGGAGAGACTGCCAAAGATGTTATTCATCATTGGCAGCGAGCTTTTTCTGCTGCTGCAGTTCCTCTTCAGATAAAAACAGACAATGGTCCAGCGTATGTGTCTGCAAAGGTTAACTCATTTCTGCAATCATGGGGTATAACTCATGTTACAGGTATCCCTCATTCTCCTACTGGACAAGGCATTGTTGAACGTGCAAATGGCACATTAAAACAACTGTTGCAAAAACAAAAAGGGGGAATGGCAGGGGATCCTCCAGAAGCTCGGCTGAACAAAGCTATGTACGTTCTCAATTTCTTGCAGATTTCTGGTGATTCTCAGGAACCCCCGATACTGCGTCATTTTGGCTCCCTGGCCACCACCAGCGGGGTGCCCTCAGGAGCTAAAGTCAGGGTTTGGGATCTGCAAACAGGTCAGTGGTCTGATCCTTGTGATTTAATAACTTGGGGACGAGGGTATGCTTGTGTCTCAACAGATTCTGGACCACGCTGGGTTCCAGCAAGATGGGTTCGACCAGCGTTTTCATCACCCTCTGGACACTGACTGTTGCAAGAATCATGCAG
The DNA here is from genome assembly GCA_033816785.1 of Picus viridis. Lineage (NCBI taxonomy): Eukaryota > Metazoa > Chordata > Aves > Piciformes > Picidae > Picus > Picus viridis. The sequence continues at coordinate 58,369,508 of CM066606.1, forward strand.
ATTCCAAAACTACCACAGAGAATGTGTGGGTCATACTTGTTAACATCCTGAAACAAGATAAGCTGTGCCTCTCGGTAACAACACCTATGAGTCCTTTCACCACCTGCTTGGTGTCCCGGTGAACAGATGGGAGGACATTACCGAGAAGACTGAGCCTTTGAGCTCAAAAACAACATTTTGTGTGTGTGTGTCTTGGTGTGATTTAACTATTGCCTGACATGGGTATTGTTGGATGTGCTCCTTTGTAAAATAGGGGTGTGATAGAATTTTTGCTATTAGTTCAGGGCCATGATTGTCAAGAATTTGAAGGATTGTTTGAAGGATGGGGATTTTCAGGTTGGTTTCTTTTGAATGTTAAGATCAAGTTATTGTAATTGTGATTGTGATGTTACTGATGTTGCCCTGTTTGATTAATCTGCTGCAAAGGGCCCTGCAGCAGATGATCAAAGTGACATTTGTAGCAGAAAAACAAAAAGGGGGAATTGTGGGGGACTGTGATGTATCTGTGAACCCTCGGAAGAGCTCTGGTGAGAAAACATCGCTGAGCTCCCATGAGAATCTGGAAACTCCCCGGACAGACTGAGTGGGAATGAGAAACCACAAGATAAGATGGGAGGCCACCTGCACTAACTTAACAAGTAACTATAGCAATGCTATCGCTGACCCATGAGAGTCTTAAGAAAAGTTCATTAACCAATTGCAGGCAGCCACACTGACACTACACACAATATATGAGTTCTGTGCTGGAATAAACGGGGTCTTTTTGCTGGCTTGCTTTTTTGGCCTTCTGTGTACTCTGCTTGTGTTTGATTCTTGTCGCACAGACCGTCACCTTCCTTACCCCGAACACTATACAGTGACACTCACTGTTCTCCTGAGGCTATTTGTCCTGAAGAATTTAGGTATATCAAACACAATGCTCAGAGGACAACTATATGAAGAGGTATGTGCTCATGTCCTACTCTGAACTGAAACTAGGAGAACCATCCAGCACACCTTTTACAATACAATACACCAGGTTGAAAGAGACCTTCAAGATCATCGCGTCCAACCCATCAACCAATCCAACCCACCTAAACAACTAAACCATGGCACCAAGCACCCCATCAGGATGTAATAAAAATCTCTAACTATAAAAGTACAGCAGTGTGATGGGTTTAGGCAGCCCCCCTCCAAACCCTCCCCATCACGGGCAGAATAAAACAACTCAAAACAAAACGGATTGCAAAAGTGATGGAAAGTTTAAAGGAAAAGCAGTGAATCTTTACAGAAAGCCAAAAGCAGAGTGACAAAAGAAATCCCAAACAATCCCAAGATGATCCCATCCCCACCTGGGGGTACATCCAAGACCCCCAGGGCTCCTTCTTCCCCCCTCCCCGCTGCTAGACTAGTCTCAGCTGGCCAGATCTGAGACTGCCCATCCCCCGTGGCCTTGGGCCTAGCCAGGCCCATGGCCGGGAGACAACAACTCCCCCATTACCGGGCGACGGCGAGGAAGAAAGAGGAGGTGCTTAGACCTCGCATTAGATCTTATAGTGGTGCAGAGAATTATGGTAGAAATACCCAATTTCCTGTGTCCACCCACTGGGCTGGACCTCTGGACACAGGAAGCAGGGGGGGCACCCAGCCCAAACTGCAACATGCCACCCCTTATTTCATACCATAATCTCTGCACCCCAAACATATCATCAAATCAGAACTCTTCCGATGACATGTCCGGCGAAGTCCATATCTTCATCTGGGCGTCCACCCAAACAGTCTCTCTCAGTCAGGGTCAAGTGTCAGTCCATTCCAGTTCTTCTTCTCTCATCTAATCACAGAATCACAGAATCACCAAGGTTGAAAGAGACCTCAAAGATCATCAAGTCCAACCTGTCACCCAAGACCTCATGACTAAACCATGGCACCAAGTGCCACGTCCAGTTCCCTCTTGAACACCTCCAGGGATGGTGACTCCACCACCTCCCCGGGCAGCCCATTCCAATGGCTAACAACTCTCTCAGTGAAGAACTTTCTCCTCACCTCGAGCCTAAACTTCCCCTGGCACAGCTTGAGACTGTGTCCTCCCGTTCTGGTGCTGGTTGCATGGCAGAAGAGACCAACCCTCTCCTGGCTACAACCACCCTTCAGGTAGTTGTAGAGAGCAATAAGGTCTCCCTGAGCCTCCTCCCCTCCAGGCCAAACAACCCCAGCTGCCTCAGCCCCTCCTCACAGGGCCTGTGCTCGAAGCCTCTCACCAGCCTTGTTGCCCTTCTCTGGACACCTTCAAGTGTCCTTCTGGAGACAGTGAAGGCAGCTTGAAATAGTGCAGCCAGCTTCATATGTCTATAGTGCTACTAAAATTACCTAAAGAAACTGTGTAAAAAAAAAAAAAAAAAAAAAAAAAAAAAAAAAAAAGGAAAAATCAAACCCTCAGACTTTGTTTTCTCCCATTCCCTTAACATTTAAAATGAAATGTAATGGTGATGGATGAGTTGAGGTCCAATCAAACACTGACAATGTCTTGTGCTAGCAAGGGCACATTCCATTCCGGAGCTGAAGGTGTGCGGTTGGCACAGCAGCAGGTCCTCTCAGACAGGGCAACTAAAGTCCTGAAGCACAAGAGAAAACAGGGGGAGAAAGTGTAGAATTGCAGTGTTTCCTCAGAAACCCCTGTGTTTAGGGGAGGACAATGCATGCCGAGGGGAAAGACAGGGGAGAATGAGTAGAGAGCAGGATGGGACTCTCTTCCACTACTAGGGGCAGTGAAGGCGAAAGCACAAGCAGCATATGTAGAAGAGGAAGAATAAAAAGCCAGGAGATGTCACACAGAGGCTTAAAGTTAATGGAACCACCCAGTGATGCAGAGTTCACTCTTCTGCGGTGCAAGTTCTTCATGGATCCGGTGGACATCCTGGTCACCTGGAAAAAAAAACCTCACAACTTCTCAACCAGCTTCTATTTCCATCTCCATTTACTCAGTGGCATATTTCCACCCCTGGGGCAAGCCAGTCAGAACAATCTGGCTGTAACTCCTTCTCCACCCCTCCAGGAAAATAGCACACTGAGCCTTCCTCAACCCTGCATGGACCTATCCCAAGCCCAGTGCTGACCGCTTCCAGCCGCGGCCCGAGGCTATACAAACGCATGTCACAGGTACACCGCCCCCTCTGGGCGTTCGCATACCAAGCCATGACCAGCATTCAGCTACACAACCCCCCCCCCCCCCCAGAAGGGGGAGGGACTGCACCACAACCTACTGAGAAGAAGGGAGGTGGAGCCAGGTGCTCGGCGCCATTTTCAGAACTGGTCCGAAAAATAATCAGGGAAGAGACTAGGACCGGCCCCACTACAGCCCGAGCGCACGGCTGGGGCCGGGGCCGGGGCCGGCGCTCCGAGGGCACGGCCAGGCCCGCCGCCACCGCAGCCCGAGTAGCCGGCCGGGGGCCGCCGTCGCTACTCCGAGCGCACGACCGAGGCCACCGCCGCCGCAGCCCGAGCATACAGCAGAGGTCCGGCCGCCTCTATCGCCGCGGTACAGAATCAAAATCGCCTCCACCCCTCGGGTATTCAAACGGCTTCTCTAGCGAAAGCCATAAACGCGTTCCCAGAGCCCTTGAGAACGGCTTTGCAGCTGGGGTCCCCGTTTGCCCTCCTGAGTTTCGGGAGCTGAGCTCGCCCGCTCGCCACGGCTGGCTCTTTCCCGCAGCGAAAACGGGCCCGATCCTGATCTGCTCGCCGCTGCCCCTCCCCCGCTTCACCCCCTGCCGCTTCTACCGCCCACAGAGAGCAAAGGGTGGAGGAAGGGCAGGTCCCGCGTTCTTAAGCGGTACCCCAATTCCGATGGTCAGGAACCACCCCTGCATGGAAGAGCAGGAGGGGGCTCCGTGCCATCAGCCACGCACCAGGTGTCCCCCTGCAATCCACAAGAATTCACACAATCGCCCCAACAACAAAACTTGACCCCAACTTCCAAAACCCAAACCGACGCCCAGAACTGAATTTAAACTCTCCGTTTTTTGCAATCCGATCTGCAAAGTGGTCACAATAACAAACTCCTACTCCTGCCTGGCTCGCCAGGAATGCAAAGGGGTTGAGGGCAGACCCCCTCCCCACCACAACCATCCTCTTCTACCAATAATGTGATGGGTTTAGGCAGCCCCCCTCCAAACCCTCCCCATCACGGGCAGAATAAAACAACTCAAAACAAAACGGATTGCAAAAGTGATGGAAAGTTTAAAGGAAAAGCAGTGAATCTTTACAGAAAGCCAAAAGCAGAGTGACAAAAGAAATCCCAAACAATCCCAAGATGATCCCATCCCCACCTGGGGGTACATCCAAGACCCCTAGGGCTCCTTCTTCCCCCCTCCCCGCTGCTAGACTAGTCTCAGCTGGCCAGATCTGAGACTGCCCATCCCCCTGTGGCCTTGGGCCTAGCCAGGCCCATGGCCGGGAGACAACAACTCCCCCATTACCGGGCGACGGCGAGGAAGAAAGAGGAGGTGCTTAGACCTCGCACTAGATCTTATAGTGGTGCAGAGAATTATGGTAGAAATACCCAATTTCCTGTGTCCACCCACTGGGCTGGACCTCTGGACACAGGAAGCAGGGGGCACCCAGCCCAAACTGCAACAAGCAGAGAGTTTCTTTAAGTGCAAAAAATGATAATCCACTGGTTACCACATGAAGCCTTTACTATGTTGAATGAGGAACTACATGCAATAAAAATCAAATACCCTACACTGAAATAAACCACTTTAAAAAGACTGGCTATGCAATACCTTGCACTGTGTAAAAATTCAGTTAAACTAAATTTTAAAAATGAAATTAAATAAAATGGGACACTATGTAAGAAACATAAAGACTTGTACTTGCACCACTGGAATCATCAATGCAGATACAACCCCAAAAACTCACAGATAACTCCAATTTCAAATCTGACCCTATTTTTGCAACTCTACATTAAGCCTTACATCACCTTTGTGTAATCAGTAAGAGTCATAAGGACCTCCTAAGGATTGTTTCTTTTGCTTTCCCACCTGGTGGATGTAGGTAAGGCTGTGGATACAGTCTACCTGGACTTCAGCAAGGCCTTTGACACCATCCCCCATAGCAAAGTCCTGGCCAAGCTGTCAGCTCATGGGTTAGGAACTGGCTGGAGGGCCGAGCCCAGAGAGTGGTGGTGAATGGTGCCACATCCAGCTGGTGGCCAGTCACTAATGATGTCCCCCAGGGATCAGTGCTGGGCCCCATCCTGTTCAACATCTTTATTGATGATCTGGATGAGGGCATTGAGTCCATCATCAGTAAGTTTGCAGATGACATCAAGCTGGGGGCAGGAGTTGATCTGCTGGAGGGTAGAGAGGCTTTGCAGAGGGACCTCAACAGGCTGGACAGATGGGCAGAATCCAACGGCATGAGATTGAACACATCCAAGTGCCGGGTTCTGCACATTGGCCACAGCAACCCCATGCAGTGCTACAGGCTGGGGTCAGAGTGGCTGGAGAGCAGCCAGGCAGAGAGGGACCTGGGGGTACTGGTTGATGGTAGGCTGAACATGAGCCTGCAATGTGCCCAGGCGGCCAAGAAGGCCAATGGCATCCTGGCCTGTATCAGGACCAGTGTGGCCAGCAGGAGCAGGAAGGTCATTCTGCCCCTGTACTCAGCACTGGTTAGGCCACACCTTGAGTCCAGTTCTGGGCCCCTCAGTTTAAGAAAGATGATTTGAATAGAATAGAATAGAATAGAATAGAATAGAATAGAATAGAATAGAATAGAATAGAATAGAATAGAATAGAATAGAATAGACCAGACCAGGTTGGAAGAGACACAATCTCTTTTGGTATGAAGGAAACTTCTACTACAAAGTATTTATGAAGAGTTAACTGTGCTGCTTTCCATATGCTAAGTAAATTAAATAAATGTTTTCACAAATGTCATTAGTCTAACAGTTTCTGGCAAACTTGCTCCAACACTTGATGCTATTGCTTTGAACGGTTTTTGCTTACTAAGTTAAACTCCGATTCTCAGGCAGAAAACATTTGGCCCGTTTGCAGAATGGGCTGTTGCCAGTGTTTGCTGATTTATTCCAGCAGATGGGAAAAGCCAAATATGCTAATACAGTATAATTTGCTTTTGCCAATCTCAACAATGACTTTGCTACTACGAGTTATGTTCCACTGATGTCTCATGGCTTTGAACAGCAGCATTCTCTCCTATGAAGAGCACAGCAGCATCTGTTATTTTCCAGGTAGTTGAGCATAATCTCAGCCTTGGGAGGCATTATCTATAGTTTCAAATGTCCCAGAGGAAATAATAATAATAATAATAGTACTCAGGGAAAAATACTTGCAACTTCGAAACTTTACTCTTCCTGCGGTACAGCTGCAAACTCAATTTTCAGAAACTGTCCTTTTTTCAGCAAGGAAAGCCACAATTTTAGTAACAAAATATGAACATGTAATTTTTTTAGCTTTCTTGTACTGTACAAGATATTTAATTTCATCTGTGGTACCGTACATAACAACACTTTAGTTCTCAAAAAGTCTGTATACATGTCAATCCCCATGCTGAATCAGAGCTCACTAATGTTTAGCTCGCTGATGGGGGGTGCTTTATTTAAAAAAGTAAAATATAAAAAAAAGTAACATCAATTGAAGCAGATCTCAACATCTTTTCAAAAGTCAGAAAAATTCAAAGCTTGAAAAATTATTTTAAAGGTCAATTTGATGGAATTGTAAGATGTATTCAGGTGTTGGGATATCAGATTACCTCTTAAGCATATCCTTGGAGTCCCATAATGAAATCCACATTTCCTTTGCAAATGAACTGTGTGTTGCAATTGCTACACTTCACCCAATGTAATTTGTACTTGTATTGTGATGGAAATGTAGTATTAAAATTGCTACTATGCTATGTAACCTGCACTTTCACTGCATTTACATGCATTGCTGTATCACTTCCCTGAATCAAAATACAATCCCAAATACGAGAATTTTGTGTTATTCATTAAACCTTCTACCTGTGGAATAGCTAAAAAGAACCTGGTCAGAGCGTTTTAATTAGGATAGTTGGCAGGATGCTCCTGAGTAATGATCTGTTTAGCAAAAACCTCCTTTCTGATTTGGTGTTAGTCACAAGTAAGAACTGAGCAGAGAAAACCTGCATTGTGATTAAGAACAGGCAATGATAAGGCAGGCTGCAGACAGGACCCCTACTCTTTAAAAGAGGGCACAGAATTACTACAAATACTAGTGAAGGCTGGAAAAAATCTCACCAGTAAGGAGGGATGGGAAACCAATAACCAGGATTTTTCATAGACAGCAGAACCAAGCACTGATCCCACTGATACTTAGGATGAATCTGAAAACTTGAAAAGTTCTAACAAGTTTAAGAAAAGTAAAAAAAGAAGGGCATAAAAGGTTATTTGTGATTAGTAGTGCAAAAATTAGACGAGGAGAAATAAACACATAACATGCTAGAAATAAAATAAGCAGTTGTAAAAGGTAATATAAATGCATAAACAATGTATGTAGAGAATAAAAAAACTTCCTAGACTCAAATTTGCAGTCTCAAATCATATGTGACACCCATATGCATACGGATCATTTATTACAGTCTACTGAAACAGACCTCATTCAGGTGATGGTTACCACATATGCCAAGGACAATGAATGATCAAAAGATCTGGTTTCATAACTGATTCAAGTGACTTGAGAAGTATTATGAAAGCATTTGCTCCCATGACAAAATGCCTTTTTTTTTCTTTTAAAAAAGGCAAGCAATGGGCCTTAAACATTTGCAACCAAAATACTCCTTCCTGGAGACACGAAAAACATCCAGCACTGTGAGAGTGAGCATGTTATTAGACACCAGTAAAGAAATTTACATTTATGTTACAACTGAATTAAAAATTGCAATTAGCAAACTCTCCTAAACATAGTTTGTACTTATACTGTGATTTGAGTGCACACATCAAAATCCCATGTAACTTCTACTCACTTCAAATAAGTACATTTTCTAATATGCACTGTATTTTTCCATATGTAAAATATCTATAAGGACCCTGTCAGACTGTACTGGACCTCAGCTTTTTCCTCTAGCAAGTGGCAAAGTAACAAAACCAAAACAAACAAAGAAATTTATTAAAATTACTATGCTGATGATTAACTTTGAGACAGCTGAAGACTCATGGTGTAGAAAATCCCTTTATGTTTACACACTCTGTAAAAACAGTTTTACAGGACTCTGGCACTGATATTTTTTAAAATTACCATTTTTATTTGGTTCCTAATTCTTGCAAAAAAATCATTCTCTGCTTCTGTGACCAGTTTAGGCTGTGCCTTTAAGAGAAGGACACTTTCTGAACACTCTGGCTGAATGTTTTGGTATATAAATGAAAAACAAAGATATGCTAAGCCAATTTCATTGGTGGAACCCGGCTGTAGGTTCTAACTTGGTCTTTCAGTCGGGGGGGGGCAGTCAGTCTTCTTCTTCCCCCTGTACTGTGGGCTGGCCTGCTTTTCTCTCTGAAGCAACAGCTTGCTACGCAGGAATGATTCTTGCTAACCAGATAAGAGAAAACTAACTTTTGCATTTGCTTTGAGCTTTAACAAAGTTTTCCCCTTTTAATTACTTTCCTTTCTCTTTCTCTCTAACCCTTTTGGGAAAAAGGGGAGGTAGGGAGGGAGGGAGAACGGAGGGACAGGCCGAACCCCCTGGCCGCAGGGGGGTTGGGGAAAGGTCTCCTGTATTACATACATTGCTGTATATTTCTGTATATATTGTAAATATTGTATATTTTTGTACATATTCATTGCATTCCATATCTCCTTGTAAAATATAGCTTTCATCTGCTTCTCCGGCTGAGTTAGCTGTGGATTCTTTTGTGTGTGTGTGGGGGGGAACCTTCCTACTCCACCACATATTTTTAATTGGCGGTCCAACGTGCGGCTTCTGGATAATTGCTGTCCAGAAGCTGGGCTAAAAGGTTGCTTGATTTATTGCCTGCTCGAGTCGGAGTTGCAAACATGAAAGTGTTTTGGATTTTAGAGCGTTTGGTCTTTTCAGTTTGTTCGGTACTGGTCTACAAGTACTTCATGGGAATGATTTTCGATCACTTAGGCAGATACTTGATGTATAAATTGTATTTATGGTTTAAGTATAAGATTCAGCTTCTTTATGACCGGTGCCTGGGATTCTTTTGGCTTAACAGATACGGGAATGTGACCTCCAGCACTCTGCCCATAGAGATAAAGGAGTTTAAGATCCCGGCAGGCGAAAGGGTTGTTTTAAGTGATGGCAGGGATCCAAAGGTGATTTATTTGATGTGTGCAATCCTGCTGTTGGTGATAAGTAATGTGTTCTTGTTATATGCTCTGTACCAGGAGAAAAAAGTGGCTAAAGCCTGCTTTGTAATTAAGCGCAGAGCGAAACGCAGAAAGCACAGCTCTAACTCTACCCCAGAGGTGTCTAGTGATGAGAAGAGTGCAGAATCTGTGTCGGTTGAGGATAAAGCTAAAAAGTCCATCGGAAAGGCTGCACTGAACGGTGCTGTTGGTGGCTCTGGCAATCAGCCAGCGGCAGCGGCAGCTCCTAACATGGCTTCCACGTCCTCGGCAGCCATTAATGAGGCAAATCCATTTCCTCCTTCTTCTTCGGCAGGACCGGAAGTGTCCTCCACAGCAGCTGATTCGTCTCAAAACCTGTCAGCTTCTATTAAGCCAGCTGTAAATTCAAACACAGCTCCAGTTAAGCAGGTAGCTGTTCCAAGTACAAGAAGAAGAAAGGGCAAAGCTGATCCAGATGCTGATGGGGGAGAGCAGCAGGATCCTGGTGAGGGAACTTCTCCTCAAAGGGACCCTGCTGAGTTGGAGGAAAAGGTTTGTCTTAAAGATATAGCTGAGTTATTGAGATCATCACTGGATGGAGATGCAGGGCAAATTGCTGATAGCAGAACAACTAAAGGTGGTACCCCTGACCTTAAGCAGATTCTTAGGAGAGTGACAGTAAGATTATTGGGACAAGAACTTCAGGAAGATGAGGCAGAGGAGGAGGAGTCAGATGACATTGAAAGCTGTTCGTCACCCAGGGAAGAATTGAGGAATGTGCGTAAAGATTACATCAGAGCAGATAAGGAGCCAATCCTAGCTTGGCTTGGTAGATGCTATGATACAGGTGCTCCAGCTCTGGTAGTTGGAGACAAGTCAGCAGCCCAACTAGGAACTCTCTCAAAGGATAATGGAATAGATAGACATCTAGGCAGGACTCTCGGTAAGGTTACTCTCTGGATACGCCTTTTAATGGCAACTCTCATGAGGTATCCTTCCCGAGATGATCTCCCATGGAATCCTAAACCCTGGACTACCATAGATGAGGGAATTAAGCGTCTGAGAGAATTTGCTGTTAGAGAGGTACTCTATGGTGGCCATGAGACTCTGAATCCTGATGAAATCCCTGTAGGAACTGGTCTTGCTAAGAAGCTCATCAAACTTGCTCCTCCTAATTATGCAAATATTCTGGCAAGCAGAATTGTGGCAAGAAATTATGGTGGTGCTTCTCCTACGGTTGGCCAATTCACTGATCAGATGAGACAATTGGAGGATAGCATGACACGTGTTTCTTTGGTTTCAGCCATTGAAACTCTGTCTGGAAAAATTGAGAATTGCATGAAAGAGCTGAAGGATGAATTTAAAAATACCATCTCCCAATTGACACAAAGAGATAATTCCAACTCTTCCTCCAGATGGATACAGGTTTCCTCTGTGAGGAATAGACATCCTCCAAGGATGTCATTCCAAAGGATGTCATTCCAAAACAGGTCATTCCAAAACAGATCCAACCAAAACAGACCACCAAGGCAATCACGTGCGAGTATTTGGATAACTCTGCGTGATCAGTTTGGTGAGAACATGAACAGATGGGATGGTCAACCAACTGCTAATCTTTTCAGGAGACTGAGGGAACTGCAAAGTGGCAGAACCCGAGGTAGCAATACCAGAAGGGTAGCTGTTACTTCCACAGTTCCCCAGGACAACTCTAATAGCTCCAACAGTGGCTCCAGTTCTAACACTGCACCATGTGCTCATTGCACATGTGGGCATGTTCCCCATAACTAGGGGTGCCCTGCCTCCCGCCAGGGGGGGAGAGGGGTAACAGAGATAACAGAATCTATTGGGATGTGTACATCCAGTGGCCTGGCACTTCGCAATTTCAGAAGTACAGGGCCTTGGTTGACACAGGGGCTCAGTGCACCATAATGCCATCAGATTATCAGGGATCAGAAGCTATAACTATTCTGGGAGTCACTGGTGGATCTCAAGAGTTAACTAAGGTGGAGGTTGATATAAGTTTAACTGGTAAACAGTGGAGGAAGCATACAGTTGTGACCGGACCTGACGCACCTTGTATTCTGGGAATTGATTTTCTGAGAGAAGGGCGTTTCAAAGACCCTAGAGGTTACAAATGGGCTTTTGGAGTAGCATCTGTAGAAATTGATGGACAAAAGCTGAAGCTGTCTGTTAGACCTGAGCTTTCTGATGACTCTGCAGTTGTGGGACAACACAAGATTCAGGACATTAAATTGCTGGTTGCTTCTCAGACTGTGCATCACAGACAATACAGAACCAACCGTGACTCTTTGTTGCCCATTCAGAATCTGATTCGTCAGCTGGAGAGTCAGAAAGTCATCAGCAAAACTCATTCACCTTTCAACAGTCCAGTGTGGCCTGTGCGAAAGCAGAATGGAGACTGGCATCTGACAGTTGACTACCGAGCCCTGAATGAAGTAACTCCACCTATGAGTGCAGCAGTACCAGACATGATGGAACTGCAGTATGAGCTGGAATCCAAAGAGGCCAAATGGTATGCTACCATAGACATTGCTAATGCCTTCTTCTCTATTCCCATAGCAGAGGAATGCAGGCCTCAGTTTGCTTTCACCTGGAGAGGAATCCAGTACACTTTCAACAGATTGCCAATGGGCTGGATCCATAGCTCCAGCATTTGTCATGCCGTGATCCATGATGCTCTGGAGGAAGGTGGTGCTCCAGAACACATCCAGTTCATCGATGACATCATCGTCTGGGGTAAAACTGCTGAAGAAGTCTTCGAGAAAGGTAACAAAATCATTGACATTCTTCTGAATGCAGGTTTCGCCATCAAGCGAGACAAGGTGAAAGGACCTACCAGAGAGATCCAGTTTCTGGGAGTGCCGTGGCAGGATGGACGCCGACACATTCCAGTGGATGTGGTAAATAGAGTCTCTACCATGGCAAATCCCATGAACAAGCAAGAAACTCTACGTTTCTTGGGGATGGTGGGATTTTAGAGACTGCACATCCCTGGTTACAGTCAGATTGTGAAACCTCTGTATGATGTGACTCGAAAGAGAAACCATTTCCACTGGGGACCTGAACAACAAGCAGCCTTTGACCAGATAAAGCAAGAGGTAGTGCAAGCAATGGGTCTGGGACCTGCCCGAGATGGTCCAGACATTAAGAACATTTTGTACACGGCTGCAAGTGACAATGGTCCAACCTGGTGCTTGTGGCAAAGAGCTCCAGGTGAGACACGTGGATGACCTCTTGGTTTCTGGAGTCGAGGTTACAGAGGTTCAGAGGCTAACTATACTCCAACAGAGAAAGAGATTCTAGCTGCCTATGAAGGAGTAAAAGCAGCTTCTGAAGTAATTAGAACTGAATCACAACTTCTCTTAGCTCCCAGATTGCCAGTTTTGAATTGGATGTTCAAAGGCAAAGGTTCCACACCACATCATGCAACAGATTCCACCTGGTCTAAGTGGATGGCTCTGATAACACAGAGAGTCCGAATGGGAAATCTTGAAAGACCTGGTCTAGTGGAGGTGATCTCAAGTTGGCCTGAAGGTACCAACTGTACTAAACCTCCAGAGGAGAGAGTAACTCGTGCTGAGGAAGCTCCTCCTTACAATGACCTTTCTGATGATGAAAAGAAGTATGCTTTGTTCACAGATGGTTCCTGTCGTCTTGTCGGGAACAAGCGAAGGTGGAAGTCTGCAGTGTGGAGTCCAACACACCGAGTTGCGGAAGCAAAGGATAGAGAAGGAGAATCCAGCCAGTTTGCAGAGGTAAAAGCTGTCCAGCTAGCTCTCGACGTAGCTGAACGTGAGAGATGGCCAAAGCTTTATCTCTACACCGACTCGTGGATGGTAGCCAATGCTCTGTGGGGTTGGCTAAAGAACTGGAAAAAGAGTGGTTGGCAGAGGAAAGGAAAGCCCATTTGGGCAGCTGACCTGTGGCAAGACATTGCTGATTGAATCGAGAGAATTCCAGTGAAGGTGAGACACATTGATTCTCACATTCCTAAGAGCAAAGCTACTGAGGAACAGCAACACAACCATCAAGCAGATCTAGCTGCAAGAGTTTCTCCAGTAGACATGGACTCTGATCTTGATCTCGACTGGAAACACCGAGGTGAGATATTCTTAGCTCGATGGGCTCACGATTCGTCAGGACATCAAGGCAGAAATGCAACCTACCAGTGGGCTCGTGACAGATCCATAGACATTTCCAGGGATGCTATCACACAAGTCATCCATGACTGTGACATTTGTGCTGCTATTAAGCAGGCAAAGCGACTTAAGCCCTTATGGTATGGTGACAGATGGTCCAAGTACAAGTATGGTGAAGCTTGGCAAGTTGACTACATCACTCTACCACGTTCTTGTTCTGGTAAGCAGTATGTGCTTACTATGGTAGAGGCAAACACTGGATGGTTGGAAACTTATCCAGTACCACATGCAACTGCACGTAACACCATTCTTGGTCTGGAGAGACAAATCCTGTGGAGACACGGAACTCCAGAGAGGATTGAGTCAGACAACGGAACTCATTTCAAAAACAATCTTGTAAAGAGTTGGGCCAAAGAGCACGGCATTGAGTGGATATTCCACATTCCCTATTATGCACCAGCTGCGGGGAAGATTGAACGCTACAACGGTTTGCTGAAGACTACTCTTAAAGCCATGGGGGTGGATCTTTGAAAAACTGGGAAAAGCATTTAGCACAAGCAACCTGGCTGGTAAATAGTAGAGGTTCAGTGAACCGAGCTGGACTGGCACACTCAGATCTGCTACAGAAAGTAGAAGGTGATAGAGTTCCTGTTGTTAGAGAAAAGAATCTGTTAGGTAAAACTGTTTGGGTATTTTCTCCCTCAGGAGAGGCTAGACCTGTCCGAGGGGCGGTTTCAGCTGAAGGTCTGGGTCACACTTATTGGGTAATGCAAGAGAATGGTGAAATTCATTGTATTCCACAAAGAAATTTGACTTCAGCTGAAAGAGTTTAATTTCAGAGTGTTGTACAGCTACATTGCACCCAAAGGACGAATCCCTGAGGAATCCACGGTGCACGAACCCTGAGAACCCTGAGAACCCTGAGTCAACTGAGAGTCCCTGTTTCCCTGTTTCCCTGTTTTCCCTTTTCTTCGCTTCGTCTGCGAAGAGACAAACTGTTTTCCATTTCCCTTGTTTCTTGGACTTCTGAATCATCTACACCTGAGGATAGCCGGAATGGACGATGAACTTTACTTACAAACTGTAGATATTGTTTTAGATTGGATGGACAGTACGAACAGCCAATGAAATTGTTTAGCAGGGGTGGATTGTGACCGGCTTAGGCTGTGCCTTTAAGAGAAGGACACTTTCTGAACACTCTGGCTGAATGTTTTGGTATATAAATGAAAAACAAAGATATGCTAAGCCAATTTCATTGGTGGAACCCGGCTGTAGGTTCTAACTTGGTCTTTCAGTCGGGGGGGCAGTCAGTCTTCTTCTTCCCCCTGTACTGTGGGCTGGCCTGCTTTTCTCTCTGAAGCAACAGCTTGCTACGCAGGAATGATTCTTGCTAACCAGATAAGAGAAAACTAACTTTTGCATTTGCTTTGAGCTTTAACAAAGTTTTCCCCTTTTAATTACTTTCCTTTCTCTTTCTCTCTAACCCTTTTGGGAAAAAGGGGAGGTAGGGAGGGAGGGAGAACGGAGGGACAGGCCGAACCCCCTGGCCGCAGGGGGGGTTGGGGAAAGGTCTCCTGTATTACATACATTGCTGTATATTTCTGTATATATTGTAAATATTGTATATTTTTGTACATATTCATTGCATTCCATATCTCCTTGTAAAATATAGCTTTCATCTGCTTCTCCGGCTGAGTTAGCTGTGGATTCTTTTTGTGTGTGGGGGGGAACCTTCCTACTCCACCACAGCTTCAAACAGGAGACTATAAAAGCACCCAATAAATATAAGAGGTTAAAAATAATCTTTGATCCACTGAATTCTCTAAATAGCTAGTTCACAAGTTTTTTGTGAATATAAAAGGAATATAAACCGAAACAGAGTGTCTTCTAATTCTTGTTACCTAAGCTGGAGCACAAGCCATAAATTCTTACTGATACTAAAAATCATGAACTACCTAGTGACTCCAGAAATACTGATACTCATCATGTCCAAATTCCAAGCTTAAAGGTGGCCCACTAGTCAAGTAATGGTATTTAAAATGTGGACAGAACGCTACTAGAAAGGGACATGTCCTTACATCCTTAAGAACTGCCAACATGAAACATGTAGAACATATTTATGTTATTATTTCAATTTTTGTATGTATGTACACTACAGCAATTCCAGTGATCTCAGATGTCTTTGCATTGTGTAAGTTTAATGAATAGTCACTATACTTAACAAAATTGAAACAGAAACCAAAGAAAAACTGCTGGAATTTACCACCTATCAGCAAAAAAAAAAGGTAGCTGCCAGTGCAAAACTGTTGCAAAACCAGACTGCAAACTAAAGACTAGCAGATAACTGCTCTCTTGAAAGCTTTAATTCACAGCACTATAAAAGGTTTGTTACCAGCTGCTGTCTCCATTCAATTCCATCTCATTTGATTCCCTTATGTAATGTTTTACCATTTTTAATGAATGAAGATTTTACTTTGTATTCCAATTCAATTTGTTTGGAGTCACTGTACTTACCAGCTGGAAGATCTGATCAATAGCTGAAACTAAATTGAAGTTTTTAGGAACTATTATTACCTCCACCACACATGCTTACTAAAGTTCATTTAAGCTGATCAACTCCAAATATAGTATACATAATTCAATTTATATGTATTTCACATATTTAAGGAAGGTCTGATCATTCACAGGTCTGGCCCAGTATTCAGTACATATGAATCACAATTCTTTACATAAAAGACAAAAATACTATTTTATTTAATTCTTCCCTTTTATTTAAAATTGCTATCTCATTAACCTCTGGAAATGCGAGGGATGACTGCATTGGGTTTGTCTGAGCTGGAGTTAATTTGCCTCAGAGCATCATTCTAGTGCTATGCTTTGCAGTGCTGTATTTGGGTGTTGATAACACAGCAGTGTTTCGGCCATTGCTGAACCAAGCATCCAGACTGTACTTTTCCAACATCTCCCCAGCCCAAGAGTACACTGAGGGGTGGGCAATATCTTGGGAGGGGACATAGCCAAGCCAGCTGACCCAAACTGGCCAAAGGGGTATTCCATAGCATATGATGTCAGCTCAGATAATATAAGCTAAGTGAAAGAAGGAAGTGGGAGGACATCCCTTGATGGTGTCTGTCCTCTGGAGCAACCACTACATGTATTGAAGCCCTGCTTCCCGGGAGTGACCTAATGTCTGCTGATGGGAAGTAAAGAATAACATCTTTGTTTGCTTTTGCTTCTGCATGCAGACTTTGCTTTTGCCTTGCAATATTAAATTGTTTCTGTCTTACAACTGCCTTTTGTTGCATTCTCCCCTCTCCCCTGTCCATCTACGAAGGGGAATGATAGAGCAGCTTTGGTGTGCATTTGGCCCCAGGCTAGGGCCAAACCACCACAATGACCAACATTGGAGTGGTCCCTACCTTTATCAGATGCCCACTGGAGCTAATGAGCATGTAATTCCTTATCAGCAGTATTAGTATAGTAGGCTTTTTCTCTCCAGTTGTCTGCCTATCTTCTAACAATTTTTCCACACTAGCACACAATCTTTCTTACTATTTTGTAAAACACTACAAAACTTTTCCAACCTACTTGGCAGTATGGGCATCTGTACAGAAGCAGCAAAATACCAGAAACTTTCTCCCAATCCTCAGGCACCTCATGACCATTGATTAAAAGGGTCACTGAAATATGACAGAATTATTTGGTACTTCTTACTTATTCTATAAATAAAAACACATCTTCCTTGACCATACCGCTGAGCACTATACAGCCACATAAATATACAGGTGTTATGTTGTTAAGAGTGTTTTAGAAATATTACAGAGCAGATTGAAGAACATAGTCTCACTTTATGATACTCTTAGAGACAAAAGAATATTTTATGGTTATTTTATATGTCTCAGGCAGTACAACTTATATCAATATACCACTCTAGTACAAGTGCTTCTGGGCAGAACACAAGTGACGTTTTGAAGAACCAGGTTACTTGAATGCTTGTAGTTGAGATTGTGCTGAAGTCCTCCACTGAACCAAGATCCTGAACAGTTATTTACCTTCATAAATTAAGGATGGAAGATGCAAAACCAGAAAGATGTAATCACAGGTCCAAATCCACATGGCAAATCAGTATCCAAATTGGAATTGCAAACTAATAGCTACAATTCTGGCAGAAAGCATTTGAACAAATAATCCACAAATGCTCCACATGTTAGAGAACAACTGCTTTCAAACTCCCCCATGGATCTATTTCTTAAGTGTAGTTAATTTGTACATTTGAAAAAATAAATATTACACACACTTGTCAGAAAAGTATACAACTCCATTGGCATTAAAATCAAGTCACTTCCAATACTCAAAGTCACTGGAATCATTCAAAACCCGCCTGGACACTGTCCCATGTAATCTGCTCTAGGTGAACCTGCTATGGGGCGTTCAACTGGCTATCTAGAGAGGTCTCTCCCAGTCCCTGTGATTCTGTAACAGTGATGGTTTACAAAGCATTTTCACATTTTGACAAAAGCAATCATCACTCTATGGGCCACCTTTTTTTTTAAGAAAAAAAATTACTGCTATGGTTATCATGGAACTAGGATAATTTATTAGGCAATTTTCTGTACCAGTACATCAGGAAACTAATCTTTGTTACATGCAAGTCATATTTTTTTGCATTTCTCATTGGACCTTAATTATAGACGCAGAACCTCAACTTCAGAAGACAACCTTACAGAAAAGATATCTGTCTCCTTGACAAACCAACTCCATAGCTACCCTTGAGAAGGTTACTGAAAGGCTCCACTAATGCAGCAGGAAATCGATTTTCACTTTGGCACACTTGATAATGAGAAATTATACATCCCTCTGTATGTAAGACTCCAGTTCTATTCACTCCTTTAACAGCTAAAATATTACATTTTACATCTAAGGAAGTTGCACAATTAGAGTTGTAAAGGTTTATCTAGAGGACAATGAGTCTTAATGATCATTACACATACCACTGTCCAGCAAATGAGGCATAAACATTAGAGGAACTTGAATCAAAATAAAGGCTACTCTTAGATCCTGAAATTTGTAGGAATCACAGTATCACAGAATCACCAAGGTTGGAAGAGACCTCAAAGATCATCAAGTCCAACCTGTCACCAAAGACCTCATGATTAAACCATGGCACCAAGTGCCACGTCCAATCCCCTCTTGAACACCTCCAGGGATGGTGACTCCACCACCTTCCCTGGGCAGCCCATTCCAATGGCTAACGACTCTCTCAGTCAATGGTAGATAAGCACATAAAGGGACAGGAGACATTAGAGGCAATAATCATAGCTGTTGGTTCTTCCCATATCTGGAGATCAGCTGATAGACCACTGGACATTCACAACAAAGCTTTCACTTTCAACACCTCTCTTTCCTAAATACCTGCTAAAGATTCTGCCACAATTTTGTAAAGGTTTTTTGAGTATTCAGGACACCACATTCTATGCAAGTGCTAGAAGTTTTAGATGGTAATCAAATCTTTAAAATTGAATTTAAACATATCAGAAGCAATGTAGATACCAGAGGAAAGGAGAGAAAACACCTTTTTCTAGAATAGCAAATACCATTCCAAGTGGCAAATAGATTGGTCTCTTCCAATGCTAGAAGATTAAGTAGGAAAAATGGAAATTCTGTACTTGATTAGCTCATACTCACACAACAGCAAAGCATTTTTAAAGTATAACCACACTCAAAAGACAGTTCAATACAGTAAATCATAATACTAATGTGATAAAAATAAATATGACTCTATTGATTGGTTAACAAATTCTTCTCTACCATCCAAGTTGCATCAGAAAGGAAAAAAAAAAAAAAAAAAAAAGAGTTAGCATTTCTCTCTAAAATAAGTATGAACCTCCAATCTCTGGAACCTCCAAGCTCTGAAGCAATTTCATCTACAAGTGTAGCCTTCCCCTATTTCAGAATACTTCACCTAATTCCGACACTACTGGACATGCTTTATATGGCTTGATGAAGCACATTTTACAGTATGATAAGGGTGAATGCAAAAACTGAAGAAGCTTTATTTTATGTCACAGCAGAAGGAAAACTGAAGCTGAACTGAAGCTGTGAAAGCAGCAATTTTCACTCATCAACTCATAAACTCTGAATAATACAAAACACTAAAAACTGTATACATAGAAACCCAAACTCAATTCAATCTATACACTATGGTTATATCATTTATGGCAATGGCAAATTTCAATAAACTTCAATTTAAAACCTGTTTCTAGTATTGCATGCCTTAATATTGCTGTAAAGAAATCTGTGGGACCAATCAATATGCACCCAAAGTCACTATGCTTGCTCCTTCTGCTAAATTTGTTTTTCTATTGCTTAAGTAAGCATAAATGTAACTGCATTAAATAAAAGATAATAACATTACCACTATCTAATATATAACACTAAGCTAAGACCAAGCTTTGTTAGGTAAACATTACTAGCATTTTGAGTGTGACCTTCAGCTCGTGCTGTCCAGCTGCAGTATTTTTCTCCACTAGGAGCCTGAGCTAGAGCTTCTGGGATTGATTTCTCAGTCTCCAGTATTTCTCATCTCAGTGCTTCAGGCATTAATTCCACAAAAAACAATCATAATAAAGGAGACTCAGAAGCCAGACATACATAGGTGAGAGTAAAAGAAGAAAAACAAACACCTATAGACCTCAAAGAAACAACTAGCTCAATCTGCAACTGAAATGGCTACAGACAGTATAAAAGTTGTGGAAAGTGACACAATTTGAAGATTAACTATATAGCCCAAATTTCTTAAGTTTTCATGACAGTGCTAGTTTGTATTTTCTTCTTCCTCTATTTTGTTTACATTTATGATTTAGGAGACCCAAATAAATTAAAATAGAAGCTAATGCATCAATGCACAAATCTTCCTTGTAAAGGAACAGATGAACTAAAAAAATGTAGTACCAAGAGGCTGTAGTATCATAGTCATTATCAGCATCACCTTTGTTCAAAAAACATAGAGAACATGTATGATGAATTTCATTGCTGGTAACTCCAGGATATGGATGAATCACCTTCATAAAGAGGAACACAGTGAATGCTAATTATTCCCCTGATGCCTGACAACAAATGTTCCTCAAAATCATCAGAAAAATCTCTGACTGGCACTCATCTAGCCACAGATATTTAACTCACGTAACGGCATATGCAAAGGAAGATACTGAGGCTTCAGTTTACCAGTCTCCCTCAGCAGTTCTTCAGTCTCTGTCTTGGTTGTAAACATTCTGCTCACCAAAAACCTATTGTTTCTCTTCTGGTGTTCTCACAAAAGCATGCTGACAAATTAAATCACAGTGAAGAACAGATGCAGGAAAATAATATAAAATTGCAGTTCCAGATAAGAAATATCAATAGCTGCCATGTCCAATAAAACTCTTAATTATTTCCTTCAATCAATAAGCAGACAAGTGCTTAATAGCTACTTGAAATTATTCTAAGACAATGTTTTCTTTTCTAACAAAAATATATCCTTATTTACCAGAAGGGTAACCATCATGTAAAGGAGGTTTATGACTTATTGTTGGGATGCTGCCACATAGACATATGTATACATACACATACATAATTAAGACACCAGAGAGATGACCAAGTAATGGATAAAATGCCAAAGAGCAGAATCCTTGAAATTAACAAACCAATGACATCAAATCAGCATCTAGCCAAACTGTTTTATATAGAATCCATGCTTAAATAGGAATTTTATACTATGTTTTAACTGTAATATTGAAAACCCACCAGTAGGCAAAAGGAATATAACCTCTAATTTAAAAAAGAATAATTTCACCACAACCTACCACATACTGAAATCTTCAGTTACTTTACTAGAAGAATCATAATATTAATGTTGTCCTTTTTGTGTAAATTACCATAACATTTTCAGAAATGTGCACCTTCTAGCCCTCAAGGTATCCAAACATATCCAGGTATGATACAGATCACACCTCTAATTTTCAGAAAGATGCTTAGCAGCTAATTATATCATCAAGACTGGCAAAACTAGAGCTCAGGTAAAAATGAGCAAGGCAGTATGGCTTTCCCAAGACAGTGAAATGGAAGACACAAATCAATGACTTTATGCTTGGAACAAGGAGGGATCAGTTAAAGTTACAGCACCCTGCTCAACAATGCCTAAACTGGTGGTAACTAAAAGCAATATATTCCTTAGATAGGAAGAAATTCTTCACAGAAAGAGACATTGGCCAATGGAATATGCTGCCCAGGAAGGTGGTGGAATCACCATCACTGGAAGTGTTTAAGACTGGATGAGGCACTTGGTGCCATGGTTTGGTTGATTAGATGGTGTTGGGTGATAGGTTGGACTTCATGATCTTGAGGGTCTTTTCCAACCTGGTTAATTCTGTATTCTGTGATCCTCAGCCAGCTTGGGGCTGCCCAGAGCAGAATCACAGCCTGAAGCTACAAACAGCACTCCTTGGGCAACCTTCATCCTCCACAGCACACATTATGGAGGTGCTCACTTGTGGCCAAGGCACAGCTACCAGGCACAGCGCTGGAGGAGGCCTGGCCTCGCCTTGGAGCTGGAAATGCCAAGAGAAGCAGGTGTTAGATGGTAATAAAAGAGTCTGAAGCATGGTCATTAAAATACTTGGAAACTGCACAGTTTGTCTCTATAGTACAAAGCCAGCATGTGAGAACCTGCCCAGGCTTGCCTGCCTCCCCAGCAGGCTGTCCTCATGCAGCGCTCACCATAAACAGATCCCCCAGTGCCTGGTGCCAGCATGGCTGCAATGTGCCCTGCAGCTGAAGCACCAGCCCAGAGCTCAGAGCAGCAGTAGCTGTTACACAGAGCAGGGCACACAGACGGTATCTCTTCCCCTGAACTCTCAGCTTGTTTCAGGGGCTGATGGCTCTGGCATCTCACTGCTCAGCCAGCCTCTGGATGGCCAGGAGGCTGCAGCCTCTTGCTCCCAGAGCAGCAGCGCTGGACACCAGGTGTGGTAGTTTTAGGCTGTGCCTAGAAAATTTTCCCCAGATCTTGAACAGATCTTCTTGCAGATAACCAGCACCAGAACAAGAGGACACAGTCTCAGGCTGTGCCAGGGGAAGTTTAGGCTGGAGGTGAGGAGAAAGTTCTTCACAGAAAGAGTGACTGGCCATTGGAATCAGCTGCCCAGGGAGGCGGTGGAGTCCCTGTCCCTGGAGGGTTTTTTTAATAGAATAGAACAAAATAGAACAGAACAGAACAGAACAGAACAGAATAGAATAGAATAGAATAGAATAGAATAGAATAGAATAGAATAGAATAGAATAGAATAGAATAGAATAGAATAGAATAGAATAGAATAGAATAGAATAGAATAGAATTAACCAGGTTGGAAAAGACCTTTGAGATCATCGAGTCCAACCTATCATCCCACACTATGTAATCAACTAAAGCATGGCACCAAGCACCCCATGCAGTCTCTTCTTAAACACCTCCAGTGATGGTGACTCCACCACCTCCACGGGTAGCCCATTCCAATGACCAATCACTCTTTCTATGAAGAACTTCTTCCGAACATCCAGCCTAAACCTCCCTGGTCAGCTTGAGACTGTGTCCTCTTGTTCTGGTGATGGTTGCCTGGGAGAAGAGACCAAACCCTACCTTGCTACAACCTCCCTTCAGGTAGTTGTAGACAGCAATAAGGTCTCCCCTGAGCCTCCTCTTCAAGTAAGCTCCACAAAAAGAGCATCTGAGAAGTTATGAATGATTTATCTGTATATTATACCTAGCTACAGAGCATTAAATTTCATGGCTTATTTATTTATTTATTTTCTACAGAATTCTGTTCCATATATTGCTGTCGTTTAGCATTTTTGTTTATGGACATGCTTCTTCTGTAGACAATAACATGCCTATCTGCAATCTACAGTGAGGATCCAGATGAGCATATTCAAACTGATTGCCTAACATTATGCTTCTTATTTATGTAATTAAGTTAAACAATGGAACTTGTGGTTACTGCTCAGCATCAGAATAAAGTTTTTAAAAATTACTTAAAGTACCTAAATATCAAGTCAGAAACCCAGTCTTATGTGTTCCCAAGCAAGCTACTTATCCTTCTTCCAGTGGCTCTGCGCTGCCAAAAAGTAAGCTGAAATCTAGTCAAAGAAAATTTCTTGAGAATTGTGCAGCTAGCAAAACAAAGATCTTTTCATAAAATCATAGCATGTTTGGGTTAGAAGGGACCTCTAAAGATCATCTACTACATAGAATAGAATCATAGAATTGTCCCAGTTGCAAGAGACCGCCGAAGGTCATCTAGTCCAACCCCCTCTCCAGTAGACAGGTGTCCTCAACTTGATCAGGCTGCCCAGAGCCCTGCTGAGCCTCACTTTGAATATCACCAGGGATGGGGCCCCAACCACCTCCCTGGCCAATCCATTCCAGTGTTCCACCACTCATAGTAAAGAGCCTGTTCCTAACATCCAATCTAAATCTGCTCTTTTCTACTGTGAAGCCACAACCCCTTTGCAGTCAGACAAAACCACTATGTTTTTCCACTTCTTTAAGAACATATTTTCACTTGCAAAATGTCTTAAAAACTATTCAAAATATGCAAAACCACAAGCTACTTAATTAAAACCATATATAGAAAACTGAGACAAGCAGATGATATATTAATCCAAGTCAGCTTTTAAATTACTATTTTAAAATCAATAAAGTAAAATTAAGGAAAAACAGATGAAGAGAAATATTAATTCTTTCCACATGAAACTAAACAAAAGCCTGGAAATCATGATGCATGTCAAGACTCTTGATAAGCTTTTGTTGATACCCAAAATTCTGTAGCCTTTTTCTTGAATGAGAAATACACTATCTTGAGATACTGGTTCCAAATGTCCAACATTTCTAAAATGCACACAACAAGAAAAAAAGTTGTGGTAGCAGGCAACCATGGTGTACAGCTAAGACTTGTATTCAAACAATTATTATGCCACTTTTACCTATTTTTACACAATTAAAAACTTGTTCTTAAACACAACTGCTGTAAGTTCTAGTGAGGAATACTGATCCATGAATATAATTACTTTAAATGACATAATTGTTCAGAGATTTTTGCTATGACAGATCGAAGGGTTTTAGAAGAATTTGAGTGAAAATAGGCAAAAAGCACATGGCCTGTCTATGGATTCAGGGGCCTCACCACTTACATTTCTCATCCAGAAAGAAATTATTTTGTCCTGGTAGTTTTCACAAATGCCTATATATATGGTCTTATAGACACAGAAAACTCACCTTCATCACCTGTTGCTTGCTGTTTAACCAAAATCATTGGAGATCTGGCTGGGGGTTTACTCAGTGGATGACGCCAGCTTTTAGAAATTTTCTTTCTTTCATCTTCTGCAGACTGAAAAGGAAAAAACACAACTACTTTAGCATGTAATTCTGCAAAAATAATTTTGATTAACAAATCCATTGATCTCTACATGAGCACAGATGTCAGTTACAATACAATAAACCAGGTTGGAAGAGACCTTCAAGATCATCACGTCCAACCCATCAAACAACTAGATCATGTCACCAAGCACCCCATCAAGTCTCCTCCTGAACACCTCCAATGACAGTGACTCCAGCACCTCCCCAGACAGCCCATTCCAATGGGCAATCACTCTCTCTGTGTAGAACTTCCTCTTAATGTCCAGTCTAAACCTGCCCTGGCGCAGCATGAGACTGTCTTCTTGTTCTGGTGCTGGCTGCCTGGGAGAAGAGACCAACCTCTGCCTGGCTACAACCTCCCTTCAGGGAGCTGTAGAGAGCAAGAAGGTCACCCCTCAGTCTCCTCTTCTCCAGGCTAAACAACCCCAGCTCCCTCAGCCTCTCTTCATAGGGCTTGTGTTCCAAACCCCTCACCAACTTTGTTGCCCTTCTCTGGACACGTTCCAGCAAGTCAACATCCTTCCTAAACTGAGGGGCCCAGAACTGGACACAGGACTCGAGGTGCAGCCTAACCAGTGCATTGTACAGGGGCAGAATGACCTCCCTGCTCCTGCTGGCCACACTGGTCCTGATGCAGGCCAGGATGCCATTGGCCTTCTTGGCTGCCTGGGCACACTGCAGGCACATGTTCAGCCTACCATCAACCAGTACCCCCAGGTCCCTCTCTGCCTGGCCACTCTCCAGCCACTCTGACCCCAGCCTGTAGCACTGCATGGGGTTGTTGTGGCCAATGTGCAGAACCCAGCACTTGGATGTGTTAAATCTCATGCCATTGGACTCTGCCCATCTGTCCAGCCTGTCGAGGTCCCTCTGCAAAGCCTCTCTGCCCTCCAGCAGATCAACTCCTGCCCCCAGCTTGGTGTCATCCACAAATTTACTGATGATGGACTCAATGCCCTCATCCAGATCATCAATAAAGATGTTGAAGAGCATGGGGCCCAGCACTGATCCTTGGGGCACACCACTAGTGACTGGCCACCAGCTGGATGTGGCACCATTAACCACCACTCTCTGGGCTCAGCCCTCCAGCCAGTTCCTAACCCAACGCAGTGGGTTCTGTCATACTATCAGGGTACCTAAAACATCCCTACTATACCAATAAACCACTTGTCTCTAATTGAGAGTATTTAATTAAAAAAGAGTAATCTTTGTCAAACACAAATGGTTTGAAGTATAAAATTACTGCAGCCCTTCCCAAATTACAGAACATAAATCTTGGGAAATAAGGTCACACTTTTTAATTGCATCTGTACAATACACTTTTTTACTTAAAAGAGAGAATATACAATTACACTGCAGAGTATCTGAAACCTTCCATACAAATCTCTGAAAGACACAGAAAGAGATAAATAATGACCTCTTACACATGATGACTGAAACACCCTGATGTTTATAATGCTCCTTGCTGTAACAGTGGAAGGACAGAAGATTAATAAAACTCACAACATTGCAAAAAAAACAAATTGTTAATGCACACTTCATGTATGTGAAAAGGTCACCATGATTTTACTTTGGATTCAAGAATGTACTTCCCACTATGTCTAGCAATCTGGCAATGGATGTCCTATTCCCCCTCTGTCAGCTGGGACTGAACTCACAGTTCAGTCAACTCAAAGAGTTACTGTGACTACCAACACTGTTTAATTGTTCTTTATGTTCCCTAAAGTCAATGCTGCCTACACTTCACAGCAGAGTAAAAAAAGAGTAAAAAAAAGACTGCAAACTAGTAGGTGTCCTATTATGAAACCCACTACTTAAAAGTTTTAAAATACAGCCTTTCTATTAGATGGACCTGTTCCTTCCAGTGTTTCCTTTATGTATTTTAGGCCATTTTCAAAATCCAAGAATAGCAGGCGTGAGACCTTGAAATCATATTATCTGTACTATCCTGCTATAATCATGCCTTGAAGATTCACTTTCTCCATCTTCAATACCATGGGTACAGTTTCAACTAAACCACAAAAGCCCATAATAGTCCATAAACTATGTGAGATAATATAATAAAATTTCTTTCCACCTAATCTGATGTCCCTCAGCTTTGCTGCATGGCATTCTTCATTTGAGAAGGTCTTGAGTCCCAAGTCTCTCAGAATTTGTGCAGTCTCCTGACATTTTACCAGCAAACTATTAAAGTTCCTTAATTCTCAGGCAAAACATGCATTTTTTATAAGCACAAATATATCAAATATAGCACTCATCTCTAAAAATTTCAGTTTCATCTCAATAGCAATAATTAAAGCTGACAGCCTTACTCACACTGGCAGGCAGTGAACATGTAAATAGCTTGAGACTCATTGCTGACAATTTGGATTCACAGATATAAAATAAAATTGCTAGATACCTAAAATTGGAGGGAAAATATGTTAACAAGCAAGCTCCCAAAACATTCTGGTTTTGGATCCAAATTGCCACCCTTCCCTGAACATTTCAAAACATGTACATATTAGCATCTAATTAAAATCATGCATATTCCGAGGTGCTTTAATACAGGTATCAAGTCTCATCAAAAACATGCTCATTCACATTTCATTAAATCAGGAATATATTACTATATTGATGTAATCTGGGTTTACATACACTGGATGTTTCCATGCCATTGTCTTCATCCTTTTTTACAATGGGCACTACTCCATGCTCCAATCTACTTTCACAGCTTTCTAGGTCACTGACATCATCCTGCACTGAGACATAATCCTCTTTATCTGGATTTCCTGTTTCAGAAGCTTGTTGCTCTGACTTATGGTATGCCATGGATGAAGCAGACGAAATATGAAGTTTCAAAGTTTCTCCTTTTCTATAGCAACCAGAGGCAGGCATGTCGGCCCAAGAATCTTCAAATGTAAAACCAGCATGACTAGAAGATGTCTTGTCCTCATCTTCCATTTTTGGTTTCCGTAGTACAGGAAGAGGGCTTGAAAAAGAGTCTGAATGGATGCCTCCTATAGATCAAGAATATAATTTGTTAAAAATTCTCCCTTTATGTTACAGTAATTTCACTGTAAAACAGTAATAGAATAGAATAGAATAGAATAGAATAGAATAGAATAGAATACAATACAATACAATACAATACAATACAATACAATACAATACAATACAATACAATAGAACAGACCGGGTTGGAAGAGACCTTCAAGATCATCATGTCCAACCTGTCATCAAACACCACCTAATCAAAACTAAACCATGCAACCAAGCACCCTATCAAGTCTCCTCCTGAACACCTCCAGTGACAGTGACTCCACCACCTCCTCAGGCAGTCCATTCCAATGCGCAATCACTCTATCTGTGTAGAACTTCCTCCTAACCTCCACTCTAAACCTCCCATGGCGCAGCTTGAGACTGTGTCCTCTTGTTCTGGTGCTGGTTGCCTGGGAGAAGTTACTCAAATTCAGAACACGGTTCCTCATTTATGAATCATACAGAAAAGCACATGGTAGAATGATATACACATATGTGCATTAATGGTTCATCAAAGAGTAATTTATATGCAAATATTTTGCATTTGGAGTGAAATACAGTTTTAATCATTTAATTGGGTTTTTGTATTTGAATCACAACAGATCTTCATCATACAAAATAATGAGCTTTCATGTAGCTTGATAGTTCATTACCCTGACAGCCCACAATCACTTTGGATATTTGAAC
This sequence comes from Picus viridis, assembly GCA_033816785.1. NCBI lineage: Eukaryota > Metazoa > Chordata > Aves > Piciformes > Picidae > Picus > Picus viridis. The sequence goes on from CM066606.1 coordinate 58,398,112, forward strand.
AAAAAATATAAAATGTTCATATATTGAACTTTATACCCTACAATTATACAAACTATGCCTGTTTTACAAATGGAAATAAACAAAGACTAACGGCTTCTAATGAGAAAGATACATTTCAAATAGATACCAAAAATATTTCAAAAACAACAGTTCTGGTCAAAAAATGAAAATCAATTAGCATAATTTTGCATTTCACCAATTAGCATAATTGTGCATTTCCATGATGCTAAAGGGTGAAATTGTGTGTATTCTACTTTATTGAAATTGTTTTTCCTCTGATGTTTGTATCGTATAGCCAGAACAATGGGTTAGAAAGATGACCAAAAAAAAACCCCATGCTCCTGAATAACTCTATGACACACACCACAGGAAATTTTGAATCAGCAGTGCATTCAAGGAATTAAATAAAACAGTCTTTCTGTAAGTCCTTTCCTATTCTATCCTTACAATGGTTATTTGAACTTGCTTTTTGGGATAATTCCTTTTTCAGGTCAGATTAATACAAAATTCAGTGAATACAAAGCCCATCCAATATCAAAATGTAATCTCTGGGTACAAGAGTACTGTCTTGACTGAGCATAATGGACATATTAGCCAGAGATAATGCAGATCAAACAACCATCTCCAAAGTGAATACAGAAGCTTCCACCACCATATTGGAATAATGCCTTTTTCCCTACAAATGTCCAAGCACCACTCTGTAAGAGTACTTTTCTGTGCTTTCTCTTCTATTGCCAAGGAACACAGAATGGATGTTAACTAAATACAATACAATACAATACAATACAATACAATACAATACAATACAATACAATACAATAAAACAAACCAGGGTGGAAGAGACCTTCAAGATCATCACGTCCAACCTATCAACTAATCCAACCCACCTAAACAACTAAACCATGGCACCAAACACCCCATCAAGTCTCCTCCTGAACACCTCCAATGAAGGTGACTCCACCAGCTCCCCGGCCAGTCCATTCCAATGGGCAATCACTCTCTCTGTATAGAACTTCTTCCTAACATCCAGCCTAAACCTCCCCTGGCGCAGCTTGAGACTGTATCCTCTTGTTCTGGTGCTGAATGCCTGGGAGAAGAAACCAACCTCTGCCTGTCCACTACCTCCCTTCAGGTAGTTGTAGAGAGCAAGAAGGTCACCCCTCAGTCTCCTCTTCTCCAGGCTAAGCAACCCCAGCTCCCTCAGCCTCTCCTCACAGGGCTTGTGTTCCAAACCCTCACCAACTTTGTTGCCCTTCTCTGGACACACTCCAGCAAGTCAACATCCTTCCTAAACTGAAGGGCCCAGAACTGGACACAGGACTCAAGGTGTGGCCTAACCAGTGCAGTGTACAGGGGCAGAATGACCTCCCTGCTCCTGCTGGCCACACTGTTCCTGATGCAGGCCAGGATGCCATTGGCCCTCTTGGCTGCCTGGGCACACTGCAGGCACATGTTCAGCCTACCATCGACCAGTACCCCCAGGTCCCTCTCTGCCTGGCTGCTCTCCAACTACTCTGACCCCAGCCTGTAGCACTGCATGGGGTTGCTGTGGCCAATGTGCAGAACCCGGCACTTGGATGTGTTAAATCTCATGCCCTTGGACTCTGCCCATCTGTCCAGCCTGTCGAGGTCCCTCTGCAAAGCCTCTCTACCCTCCAGCAGATCAACTCCTGTCCCCAGCTTGGTGTCGTCCGCAAATTTATGGATGATGGACTCAATGCCCTCATCCAGATCATCAATAAAGATGTTAAAGAGCATTGGGCCCAGCACTGATCCTTGGGGCACACTACTAGTGACAAGCAAATACTAGCTTCTAAGTGGTCATGGGCCCACCAAATCGCTATTAAAAGCTGGAGAAAGCTGTAAAGGAAAATTTGGGGAGTTGTTTTTGTTTTTTAAATATTATTAGGACAAACATGGAAAGACTCTGGTAGCTTACCACTAAATTTGTAGGCAGGAATTTCTAAGCCCCTAAATTGCAATACTCACTTTGTTATGGTTTTTTGCATCATTTTGGTGTTTAGTATTTCAAAATAACCATTAACACAACCATTAGTATTCACAATGAGGGAAAAACTCTACACACTTTGCAAGTAAATTTTCATAATACATTTAAAACCAAACAGAACTGTTCACAAATTTAGAAGCTAAAATTGCAGTTTGCCTTTCTGAATAGGTATTTGAAACTATACTTGAACTATAATGAAATATGAGACAGAAGAAATAAAGTCCAGAATAAAGCAAGTATATTAGTATAAAATTGTCAGTGGGCCTGAGGGGGATAGGGGGTGAGAGGAAACATCTTTGGTTTGATAAGGCCTTTGTAACTTGCATTCTCTGACAGCTCAGCAAAAGTGACAAGAAATCAGCAGTCTCAAATAATTTTTGTGCACAAATATAAATAACTTTTGATATGCAGTATTCTTCATATAGCACACTACAAGCATACACACTACATGCAGCACACTGCAAGCATGTATGATCTGTGCTGTTTGCATCAGACATTTTGTATAATTTCTATATTGAAAAAATAGGTGCCAAACTTATCATACCAGTCCATTGAAGAAATATAATTTACATAACTTCATCCTTTCTGACACTTCAACAAGCATTTCATTAAAACAGTTTAGGTGATAACTGCTCTCGGGTGAGAGCATTACCTTCATCATTTTCTGATTCTTACCAAATATCCACCTTCTCTGTGTAACTTTATATATAGTGTGCTACTTAGGATAATACTACACCTTAACATCCACTGATTTGTGGCTTTAGAGTATCAACAGCCTACAACTTGCATATGAAACATGATCAGTCCTTATCTCACCTGCAGCCTTGGCATTATCCGATAATTGTTGACCCAGCTGCATTCTGCTACTGTTTTCTTCTTCCCCAGAAGGCACGCCGGTGTTTACCAGCATCTCTTCTTTTCCAGGTTCTTCACTGAACTTGAAGTCATCAGTAGCTGTTTCAGTTGTGATTTCTGCATCAGCTACCATAGCAGATATTCTCATGTCCTCTGAAGTTTTAAACTTTTTAGATTGAGATCTGGTGTTGTGGAAGCTGTTACAAAAGATATTGCTGTCAGAGCAAGAAGTCTGTCTTGGATAAGATAAAATGTCTACCAATACATATGTCCCTTTTACCTGCTTAAGGTGGTAAAAAAATTATAATTTTTCATCTTTTTTGTGTTGAGATAGTGTTTACAATTTCTTAAGTGATAGACTACTGACTGATTGGATTTAACCTTCTAATCTTTTATCACCATTCTAGGCAAAAATATGGAACTGTACAAGTAAAATGACCTTAAGTAACTATTACTCAACCAGTATCCAAAC